>LR738715.1:442859484-443104189 GCA_902687465.1 Secale cereale | reverse complement strand
CGTACTAACTTCTTTGCAGGTCGACCTTCATCATGGACACCGCGTGCATCCTCTACTTCCACACATTATACTGCACCGACACCTCCATCAGCTGTTACCTCCAGCCGTGATACAAGGAAGCAGGCACAACCACCATTATCTGCCAAGAGCACACCTATTGGGCCTGCACAGAGTTCTTCTTCTTCCATGGCGTCAACAGGGCACACCAGTGATACTATTTGTCGTCGTTGTAAGGGAAGAGGACATTTTGCGAGAGAATGCAAATCTCAGCGTGTGATGATTGCTACTGAGGATGGTGGATATGAATCCGCTAGTGACTATGATGAGGAGACTTGGGCTCTTATTACACGTGAAGAACACGGTGGAGACGATTCTGATCATGAGACGCAATACATGGCTCCTGAAGATGCTGACAGGTATGAATGTTTAGTTGCTCAACGTGTTTTGAGTGTGCAGGTTACACAAGCTGAGCAAAATCAGAGGCATAATTTGTTCCATACAAAGGGAGTTGTGAAGGAACGTTCTGTTCGCGTGATCATAGATGGAGGGAGTTGCAACAACTTGGCTAGCATGGAGATGGTGGAGAAGCTATCTCTCACCACAAGAGCACATCCACATCCTTACTACATCCAATGGTTCAACAACAGCGGCAAGGTTAAGGTAACACGTACTGTTCGTGTGCATTTTAGTATCTCTACATATGCTGATTATGTTGATTGTGATGTGGTACCTATGCAAGCATGTTCCTTATTACTTGGTAGACCATGGCAATTTGATAAAAATTCTGTACACCATGGTAGAAACAATCAGTATACTCTTGTTCATAAGGATAAAAATATTACTTTGCTTCCTATGACTCCTGATTCCATTTTGAAAGATGATATTAATAGAGCTAATAAAGCAAAACAGGAGAAAAATAAGAGTGAAAATCAGATTGTGGCAAAAGAATTTGAGCAACAAATGAAGCCTAATAATAAACCATCTACTGTTGCTTCTGAAATTAAATTGAAAACTGCATGTTTATTTTCCACCAAATCTGATACTGATGAGCTAGATTTTAGCAAATCTATTTGCTATGCTTTTGTGTGCAAAGAGGCATTATTTTCATTCGAGGACATGCCTTCCTATTTGCCTCCTGCTGTCACTAACATTTTGCAGGAGTTTGCCGACGTCTTTCCACAAGACGTGCCACCGGGATTACCACCTATTCGAGGGATTGTGCATCAGATTGACTTAATTCCCGGTGCATCGCTACCCAACCGCGCACCATACCGTACCAATCCAGAAGAGACGAAGGAGATTATGCGTCAAGTACAGGAGCTACTCGACAAAGGTTATATACGCGAATCACTTAGTCCTTGTGTTGTTCCTATTATTCTAGTGCCGAAAAAGGATGGTACATTGCGTATGTGTGTTGATTGTAGAGGCATTAATAATATTACTATTCGTTATCGTCATCCTATTCCTAGGCTAGATGATATGCTTGATGAATTGAGTGGCTCTACAATTTTCTCCAAAGTTGATTTGCGTAGTGGATACCATCAAATTCGTATGAAATTGGGAAATGAATGGAAAACAACATTTAAAACTAAGTTTGGATTATATGAGTGGTTAGTCATGCCTTTTGGGTTAACTAATGCACCTAGTACTTTCATGAGATTAATGAATGAAGTTTTACGTGCTTTCATTGGACGATTTGTGGTAGTATACTTTGATGATATATTGATTTTTAGCAGATCTTTGGAGGAACATTTGGAACATTTACGTGTTGTTTTTATTGCTCTACGTGATGCACGTTTGTTTGGTAACCTTGGAAAGTGCACCTTTTGCACCGACCGAGTCTCTTTTCTTGGCTATGTTGTTACTCCACAGGGAACTGAGGTTGATAAAGCCAAGATTGAAGCTATTGAGAGTTGGCCGCTGCCCAAAACGGTCACACACGTGAGGAGTTTCCTTGGCCTCGCTGGATTCTATCTGCGTTTTGTGAGAGATTTCAGCACCATTGCTGCACCTCTCAATGAGCTTACAAAGAAGGATGTGCCTTTTGTTTGGGGTACTGCACAGGAAGAAGCATTCACGGTATTGAAAGATAAGTTGACACATGCTCCTTTACTCCAACTTCCTGATTTTCATAAGACTTTTGAGCTTGAATGTGATGCTAGTGGAATTGCGTTAGGAGGTGTGTTATTACAAGATGGTAAACCTGTTACATTCTTTTCTGAAAAATTGAGTGGGCCTAGTCTGAATTATTCTACTTATGATAAGGAATTATATGCTCTTGTTCGGACTTTGGAAACATGGCAACATTATTTATGGCCCAAAGAATTTGTTATACATTCTGATCATGAATCTTTGAAGCACATTAAAAGTCAAGCAAAACTGCACCGTAGACATGCTAAATGGGTTGAATTCATAGAGACTTTCCCTTATGTTATTAAACACAAGAAGGGAAAAGAAAATGTTATTGCTGATGCATTGTCTCGTCGTTATACTATGCTTTCACAACTTGACTTTAAAATATTTGGTTTGGAGACCATCAAAGATCAATATGTGCATGATGCTGAATTTAAATATGTATTGCAGAATTGTAAAGAAGGGAGAACATGGAACAAGTTCGTCGTTAATGATGGATTTGTGTTTCGTGCTAACAAGCTATGCATTCCAGCTAGCTCTGTTCGTCTTTTGTTGTTGCAGGAGGCACATGGAGGAGGATTAATGGGACACTTTGGCGTGAAAAAGACGGAGGACGTACTTGCTACACATTTCTTTTGGCCAAAGATGCGACGGGATGTTGAGCGTTTTGTTGGTCGCTGCACTACATGTCAAAAAGCTAAGTCACGACTCAATCCTCATGGTTTATATATGCCTTTGCCTGTCCCTAGTGTTCCTTGGGAAGATATATCTATGGACTTTGTTTTGGGTTTACTTCGAACAAAGAAGGGGAGGGATAGCATATTTGTTGTCGTGGATAGGTTCTCGAAGATGGCACACTTTATACCATGTCATAAAAGCGATGATGCTGCTAATGTTGCTGATTTGTTCTTTCGTGAAATTATTCGCTTGCATGGTGTGCCAAATACTATTGTTTCAGATCGTGATACTAAATTTCTTAGCCACTTTTGGAGATGTTTATGGGCTAAGTTGGGGACTAAACTGCTGTTTAGTTCTACTTGTCACCCCCAAACTGATGGACAAACTGAAGTAGTCAACAGAACTTTGTCTACTATGCTTAGGGCTGTTTTGAAGAATAATAAGAAAATGTGGGAAGAATGCTTGCCTCATATTGAATTTGCTTATAATCGTTCGTTGCATTCTACTACTAAGATGTGCCCTTTTGAAATTGTCTATGGTTTCCTACCTCGTGCACCTATTGATTTGTTGCCTCTTCCATCTTTGGAGAAGGTTAATTTTGATGCTAAACAACGTGCTGAATTGATCTTAAAAATGCATGAGTTAACTAGGAAAATATTGAGCGCATGAATGCTAAATATAAACTTGTTGGAGATAAGGGTAGAAAGCGTGTTGTCTTTGCACCTGGAGATCTTGTTTGGTTACATTTGCGTAAGGATAGGTTTCCTAATTTGCGCAAGTCAAAGCTAATGCCACGTGCTGATGGTCCTTTCAAGGTGTTAGAGAAAATAAATGATAATGCATATAAACTTGAGCTGCCTGCAGATTTTGGGGTTAGTCCCACATTTAACATTGCAGATTTGAAGCCTTACTTGGGTGAGGAAGATGAGCTTCCGTCGAGGACGACTTCAATTCAAGAAGGGGAGGATGATTAGGACATCACTAACAAGGTTACACCCACAGCTCCAACTGACACATATACAGGACCAATTACTAGAGCTCGCGCACGCTAATTAAATTACCAGGTACTTTCGTTTCTTGGTAATGAATCTAATGTTCATGAGAATATGATGCTGCCTAAATTGGATACATTTGCCTTGCTTACAAATGAAGGGCCTAGCTTGGACAACAAGGCTGAACATTGGAGCAAGATCAAGCATGGAGATGATGGCATATGCAAGGGGAACAAGAATGGAGTTTCAATTGATGATTTCAGGACTTTGAAGCCACCATAATGAGTGCAAGAAGCCTTGGACGAAATATACAAGATGCCACTTCATAAATTTCGTCCAGAGGCTATTATAGGTGATGCGTCACCTTATTATTGGGCCAGGCCCATGTAATTTCGAAATACTTGAGTATAGGCTGTTTTTAGAGTCCGTATGTGTGGGGAAACAAGAGTTAGGGTTGGTTTCGGACCCCTCCACCAAGGGTCACGAAATTCCCCCTCTTTCCCCCATATATACAGCCCGTAGGGCGTCGTTTAGACTTTGGGTTTTGTTTAGATTAAAAGTTCGCCATAGCTGCAACTTCGCGTACTTCGTTTGTGTTCAACGACCAGACAAAGGCGTCACAGAACCCCACCTTGATCAATAAAGCTTTCCTCTTATATTCGCAATATCCAGATATCAATTTTAGTTTCTTGCTTGTTCTTCGTTTGCCTGCAGGAAACAGACCTTCGTGGTCAGGTTGATCGTGCTCCGGTGTGGTCGATAACCTCTCGGAGTTGGTTTAGCGATTGCTAAGGCGCGACGTCCACGCACGTTCGTAGTAGGATCGTCAAAGTCGACTTCATCCAAACGATAGCCACCATCTCATCGAAAGACGGGACACATTTGCCTCTATCACAAACTTCGGTGACAAGTCAAGCTACAAGAATGCGACTACATCAAGCCGGCCACCTTCTACAAGCAACTTCAAGACAAGAACTTCATCATCTACAACTCCAACCGAGGACAACACAAAGACGAGTTCCATCAAGTGTTTCAAATGCCAAGGGCGAGGCCACAAGTCATTTGAGTGCAAGACCGTTCGTACCATGATCATCAATGATGACGGTTCTTATGACTCAATGAGCGACGAAGAAATGGAAGCCCATGATCATGTAGCTATGCATCGCCAAGTAAATGAAGATGAAGACCATCAAGTGTTTTGCGACAATGACTCGAGTCGAAATCTAGTTGTCTCCAAGGTCTTGACACTCCAACATCAAGAAGATGACGATCAAAGATGCCACATCTTTCATACCAAGGTCGGCATCAATGGACGTTCCGTCAAGGTTATCATCGATGGAGGAAGTTGTCATAACTTGGCAAGCGAAGAGCTATGCGAGAAGCTAAACTTGGTAATGTTGAAGCACCCTCACCCCTACAAGGTCCAATGGCTTAGCGACGCCGAAACTCTTCGAGTCGAGCACACCGTGCAAGTTTCCTTCAAGATCGGCGCCTACGAGGACAAACTTGAGTGTGATGTGGTCCCTATGTCTGTGTGCCACCTTCTTCTTGGACGACCATGGCAATATGATCGTGGAGCCACACACAATGGACGGACCAACCACTATAGCTTCAAGATGAAGGGAAAGGAGTTCGTGCTACGCCCAATGTAACCAAGTTAAGTAACCGCCGACAAACACATACCTACCAACCATCGTGGAGAGAGTGGTGAGAGAGTGAGCCACCAAAAAGAGAGTGAGAGCCACAAGACAAATATGAGTGACTCCATGATGAGTGACAAGAAACAACTAGTGCTATTCACCACCAAAAGTGAGATTAGAGAAGTGTGTGAGAACCCCTCGAGTCTCTTCCACCTTGTGCGTTTATGCAAACGGTAAGCCAAGCCAACTAACACTTCACCACCTCCACATTTAGTTTTGTCTAAATTGTTGCAGGGATTCTCGGACGTCTTTCCCGATGAGCTACCATTGGGTCTACCTCCACTTCGCGGAATCGAACACCGCATCGACCTCATACCCGGCGCACCACTTCCGAACATGGCTCCTTACCGCGTCAACCCCGAGGAAACCAAGGAGATACAACGGCAAGTACAACAACTCATCGACAAAGGTCATGTGATGCGGAGCATCCCAAGGTCATCCCCATGGACCTACCATCGCCTCACCAAGTACCAGGTGGACCCATGACATGCGCTCGAGCACGAGCTCTTGAGACCGAGGGGACTTCACTCCTCTCTCGACGTCATTTCGATTCACATGAGACATGGTTGCTACCCTCATTAGAAACTCTTGGCATACTCAGGCACCTCGGGAGCATTCATGGAGGAACCAAGGAACAAGAGGAATTGAAGAAGGAAGACGGAGGAGAAAACGTCCAAGTTCCAGACCGGCCGGATGATCCGGACGAAGACCCGGATGATCCGCGCGGAGCCCGAACGATCCGGACCAACGTCCGGACGATCCGGATAATGTGCCCGCGGACACCCGAGAGCTCCACACTGAAGCCGGATCATCTAGACCCCCGCCCGGATCATCCGGACGCACCCAGACATCCGGACCAAGACCCGGATATCCCGACCCCCCGCAGCAGAAAAGACATGTCCGGATCATACGGACGCCGCCCCGGATAATCCGAACCCCCGAAGCCCGGATCATCCGGACCAACATCCGGATCATCCGGACAGTGCCTGCGTGCATGACTTTGGGCCAAGGCCCATGTACCCCTTCGCCCCTCCTAGCCTATATATGTCTCTCCACCCATACTTTCTAGGGTTAGCTTTGTGTTAGCTCATCCAAAAACCTTAGTGGTTCCTCTCCTACGAGACCGCGGCCTCCTCGGAGAAGATCCACCCGGATTCAACACCTCCTTAACGGAGAAGAACATCAAGACCTCCTCACGGAGATGACTACCGCCACTTGTATCGTCCTTAGTTGATCGTGTATCGTGTACTGCACTTTGTGCACCCGGATCTAGCATTTGTGTGACCTAAACTTGTTGATTTGAGTGATTTGCCCTCTTGTGTTTTTCCTCGTGCCCCTCAGGTTCTTCCTCGGGATCCCTCCTTTTCGTGAAAGATCGGCCACATAGGGTTCCACCCTACATCATCTATGGTATCGTGAGCCTTGGTTGATCACGAATTAGGAGCCCTGCACATTGTTTTCTAGCTTGTTTTTGTTGTTTTTCGTCCAAATTCGAAAATCCCCACAAAAATAGTCCCACAATTTTTTTTGGGATTTGTGTGTTTTGATGAGATTTTGGTGATTGTGATCCGTGGTTTAGTTGTGTGACAAGTGGATTACCCTTTTCCCCACCTCACCCACCCTCAAATCTGCCCAAAACCCCGAAAAAATCATTTTCCACCGAATTTTCCCCACCTCTACGAGTTCATCCCGACCCGGATTGACCCACCCGGATCATCCGGATTTCCACCCAGATCATCCGGCTACCGCCCGGATCATCCGGCCTGCCCTGACGAAACTGCATTTTGCAGTTTTTCTTCGCCACCGCAACAACCCTAGCAACCCCTTCCGCTACACCCTCGACATGTCCACCACCAACACCATCATTGCCTACCCAAAACCCTACGGTCTTACCTCTTTGTGTCTTGGATCATTTGAGTTGTGGTTTTCCTCGTTTCCGTTTGTGTTTCGGCTATCTCGGAGCAGAACGACATCAACAAGACCACCCCTGAACCTCGACAAGGACGGTAACATAGAGGACACCTTGTATACTACCTTGCAATTGCATTGATAAACCCTCATCGACCATTTTGCGTAGCTTTCCCACCGAGACTAGCACAATAGCATTAGCGATAGTCATAGACATTAGTGAAAGTCATAGACATTGCATACGACATCGTCATATCTTCATGTGACACAAGAGTATTCCGCATACACAATAGCTACCTTGCTCCGAGAAGCATGCATAAGTGGCCAAAGAAAGAGCTCACAAGCTTCTAAGCAAAAGAGCCATCCAAAGCTTATAAGCGAAAGCACAATAGCATCAAACGCCTTGCATCAAAAGAGATCATATGAGATAGGAATACATCATCTTGTGCTAAAGCATCGGCACATCATACACTCATAGCATAGTTGTGATAGGAAGTCGTAACATCGCTCTTATAGGTCGTGCACAAGTGCGTATCCGCCTGTTAAGCAATCGGTTAGCATCTCTCTAGCGTTGTGCAACACGAGTATTTTCCATGGATTCCATATTTTCGCTCACTTTTGGTTGCACAACCACATTTATCTATCCGTGCATGTGTTCCGTGTGCTACTTATTGCTTGTGATCTACTTGTTGCATGAGCCAAATGTGAATCATTTTAAACATCATTGAATCTTACTCACTTTTTGCATTGAATTTGGCCACCATCCTAACCAAGCTCCTCTAAAAGCTTTACTTTTGTAGGTGTGAGAATCGACAAGACTTGGTACCAATAGTGCTATTTTCGGGTTACATTATTGAGTGATCATTGATCCATTGTCAACTTCGGTCAAGGTACATTTGGTATAGTCTTCTCTTTTCTCCAACTCACATACTTGCTTCTGACGATGGATAGGCCAAGTACATCTACGTACCCGCTCTTCGATGATCCACAAGAATCGAACAACTACATCACCAAACTACATATCTTCGGTGTCCAACGAGCTCTACATCAAGAAAGTGAATCTATGCGAGAGCACACTGAGCAAGTCGCCGCCGATGCGCGACAATTTGAAGAAAGAACAAGAGAGCAATTCGATATCATCAACACCAACATGGCTACTCAATTCGATGCTCTACGGACTTTGATAGTCAACCGACGTTCTTCTTCCACATCTTCTCAAAGACGAAGCCGCTCAAGTCGCCACATCGACTCCAAGGACGGCTCAAGTACCCTGATGCGGGGTCAACCCGTTCTAGGCCGATCTTTCAAGAAGAGGAGGGAAACCCACAAAGAACACAAAGGGAAATTACGAGGGGAAACGGGAGAAAACACTCAAATCAACAAGATATGGTCACACATGTGCTAGATCCTCAACACAACGAGATACACGGTCCAAATCCAACAAAGGAAAGATACAAAGGTAACTAGTTCGTGTCCGTCAGGAGGTCTTGAATCCGCGAAGGATCTTCCCGTGAGGGGTCTTGAATCGGTGTGGATCTTCTCTATGGAGGGGCCGCATTCACTCACAAGGAGGTGAACCACTAGTGGATGAGCAAAGCTCTGTCTCAAATGAGCTAAACCTAAGCTACCCCTCAAATGGAGGAGGAGGAGTCATCTATATATAGGCTAGGGGGCAAAGGGGTACATGGGCCTCGGCCCAACTAGCACACGCAGGTGGGGGTCCGGATGATCCGGAAGGTGGCGCGGATGATCCGGGTGTCTGGGGTCCGGGTGACCGTCCGGATCGTCCGGAGGTGACGACGCGCAGCAGATGGCCCGGATGATCCGGGTGACCGTCTGGATCGTCCGGAGGTGTCGACGCGTAGCAGATGGCCCGGATGATCCGGGGCCTGGTCCGGATCATCCGGCTTCATGGGCAAGCTTCGGGTGCCTCAAGGCATATTACCCGGATTGTGCGGGTGTCGGTCCGGATCATCCGGGTTTGGTCCGGATCGTTTGGCTGGGGGTCCGGATGATCCGAGCAAGTCCAGTCTTGCTCCGATTCTTCTCCGTCTTCGCGTATGCTTCTCTCCTTCGATCGTACTTGCTCCTTAGCTACTCCATGGTCTTCCTCTTGGTTCCTGGTCATGCATAGCACATTTGTTTGAGGTAGTAGCCATGTCTCACAAGTGGAAAGTGAAGGTTCAGAGAGGAGGGAGTTCACCTTGTGTCCAATGGTGTATGCTCGAGGCCTTGTCGAAGTGAACATGGGGATGATCGTGGGATGCTCCGCATAATCTCCCCCCCCCCTTGGGAAAGATCTGACCTCGGATCAAAAAGCTCATCACCATGGAAACGGTTGTCGTGGACGGACTTGTAGTTGGACAGACTCGAAGACATGGCGCAGTCCAAGTAGTCCATGGTGTCATCGGAATGGTATACATGCAATAAGAGCAAGCACAAACGACACTCGAAAATACAATGGTTAGCGCACAGAAAGTGTCCATCATGTAAGAATGAGTCCGACCGAAAATATTTTGCAAGACAAGGCACAAGATGCTTATCCAAAAGATGTAGAATGATATGTAAAGCATACATGGGAGCAAATTCATTTGTTGTGCACACAAAGGTAGGGTAATTGGCATGGTGCATAAAGCTACAATTTCTACCATTGTGCAAAATGATGTCATAGTGTGATGGTTTATCAAGAGCGTGAACATGGCAATGGGTGCTCAATATGACTATGAGATCATGCAATTGATGTTGGACGAAATGATCATGATGTATGAATATGCCGTCAAGAAAGAGCACAACAAATTTGCTAAGGAAATGCACAAGCTCATATATCATGGATGACATGGGAATACAAGATGCAACGAGGCAATCATAATGTGAGCCAATCCATGCATAAGATGCAAATTTGTCATGGGTATGAAATGTCCATGGAGCCTCGCATGTGGGCACACAATCAACACATATGGAGGTTTTGGTGCATTGTGCTGAAGGAGTGGTGATATACCAAAGCTCAATGTCGTGGCTTGAGTGAAGTTCCGAAGGTGTATCCGTAGGGTCCATCTTTAATGTCGGTCCTCCATCTCGTAGATGTATCATGTAGACAACAAGAAGGAAACACCAATGAAAGTATGGCCCATCCAATGTGCATATGTGAGGTAGGCTCACAAAGAAAGAATTCACCTTATGTATGTTCTCGAAGGTGTTGGTGTCGCGCAACGTGTATGCCTTCACATGCCCAAGATGCCTCGTGATGGTACCACCTTGTGAATCCTTCAAAATGAAAGAACATGACAAACACTCAGAAAAACAAATGAGGTTAGCGGACTTGCAAAACCTATCATTCGTATGGTAAGATACCCAACAAGTGTAGTCATCATGTTTATCATAAGAAAGGACAAGGTAATTTGGCATGACATGTAAGCATATGATGCTATAACAACCAAAACATTAGGCTCAAACAAACAAGCATGCATCACAAGTATGTTGTCCAAGTCTCCAAGATCAACAAACATAGAATTGTTGCACTCAATACAAGTGATGAGAGATGCAACTAATGGAGACAAGTGACAATGATCAAGATATATCATGTGAGTGGCATGAACATATATGTCATCAACCCAAGAAAGCAAGTAAGAGTGGAACATGGGTGATGCAACATAGCAAGCAATCATAGCGATCAAGTCAAACAAGCTAGTAGTGCGAAGATGCAATGTACTAGAGGTAATCATGACAAGCATGTCATGTGTGCAAATAGTAGGCATGAATAATGCACATGGCATAGCACAAGCATGAAAGCAAGATATGAGGAAAATAGGATCAATGTATTGGCGAGAGGTCATATGTAAATAGCAATGGTACATCATGACTCTCCCAACACAAGAAGCATCAATAGCATGGGGCACAAATAAATCATGGTAATAGCTACAAGTATCTCCAGGAAGCATGTAAATACACATAGTAGTAGAACGGTGAATCATGGGTAAATGCAAGAAAGGGTCACAATTGCATGGCAAAGTCATAGCAAGAGGCATAACATGCAAAGTGAACACGATAGAATGGGCATAAGGTGACAAGTGGTAGATAGCCCATAGTCGTGTGAGAGCCAAGTAAAAGAGATGCGTGTAGTGGTGCGAAGAGAACGGTGGTAAGGACAATCCGCGGAATCCCAAATCATCGTTGCTCTCAAGAGCTCGTTTTGTCAACTCATGGGATTGTGAGGTTGACAAATGATCATGAGTACCTACACAAAACAAAGAAAAAGGAAAAATTGTGCGTGCGTGATATATGTACACATCATCCATCATGATGCGCACGTGCATGTGTTGGTTAACACATAATAGCCAATGCTCAAATAAATGAGATGTGTGATATAGAAACATGTCATCCATCATGAGAGGTTTGTTGTTATGTATGGCATAATGGAGACTCAAATTGGTTAATGCATCATGAGAAGTTTGTGGAGCATTGTTATTCATGGAATGCATATCGTGCACACAATCATGGCAATCATGCAACGTGTAGAATGCATCAAGATCTCCTAGTATGTATGAGGAAACTATGGGGGTCTCCTCATGAGCATTAATGGAAACATTACATGGAGAATATTGATGGCATCCAATACAATGCATATCCGGAACAATGTGTTCATGGCATGGCATAGTAGATGAATTGTGCAAATCATGTAAAGGAAGCATGGCAATATTATCACATGAAAAACAAAAGCCAATGACCATCATCTTGTGATAGAGGCAAAGGTGTCCCGTCTTTCGATGAGATGGTGGCTATCGTTTGGATGAAGTCGACTTTGACGATCCGACTACGAACGTGCGTGGACGTCGCGCCTTAGCAATCGCTAAACCAACTCCGAAAGGTTATTGACCATGCCGGAGCACGATCAACCTGACCACGAAGGTCTGTTTCCTGCAGGCAAACGAAGAACAAGCAAGAAACTGAGATTGCAATCTGGATATTGCGAATTCAAGAGGAAAGCTTTATTGATCAAGTGGGGTTCTGTGACGTCTTGGTCTGGTCGTTGAACACAAACGAAGTATGCGAAGTTGCAGCTATGGCGAACTTTAATCTAAACAAAACCCAAAGTCTAAACGACGCCCTAAGGGCTGTATATATGAGGGAAAGAGGGGGGAATTTCGTGGCCCTTGGTGGAGGGGTCCGAAACCAACCCTAACTCTTGTTTCCCCACACATACGGACTCTAAAAATAGCCTATACTCAAGTATTTCGAAATTACATGGGCCTGGCCCAATAATAAGGTGACGCAACACCTATAATAGCCTCTGGACGAAATTTATGAAGTGGCATCTTGTATATTTCGTCCAAGGCTTCTCGCACTCATTATGGTGGCTTCAAAGTTCTGAAATCATCAATTGAAACTCCATTCTTGTTCCCCTTGCGCATGCCATCATCTCCATGCTTGATCTTGCTCCAATGTTCATCCTTCTTGTCCAAGCTAGGCCCTTCATTTGTAAGCAAGACAAATGTATCCAATTTAGGCAGCATCATATTCTCATGAACATTAGATTCATTACCAAGAAACGAAAGTACCTGGTAATTTAATTGGCGTGCGCGAGCTCTAGTAATTGGTCCTGTATATGTGTCAGTTGGAGCTGTGGGTGTAACCTTGTTAGTGATGTCCTCATCATCTTGTCATCTATGCCATAAGTGCAAATATGATTTACTTTAATGGGGCATGCATAGTTACTATGTTGAGATTGAAATGATACAATATGTGAGATCGCACTCATAGCATATGACAAGTTCAAAGGATTATCGAACATGATGTGACCAAAAGAATTTTCACATGATATCCTATGGAGCATAGCATCACAACTAGGCAACTCAACATGCTCATCATCATATTCATCATAAATAGGTAAGTCATGACATGATGAGTTCGCACTAGCATGAAGCATGGGAATAGGTGTGTCATTATCATGCAAGCAATCATTCTCAAGATAGTCCACTAGTGGGACAAGAGCATCACCTTGACCTATTTTACCTTTGGAGTGTCGCTCATGCGTTGTAGGTGAGGTGTTCAAGATCCAATCGTGTTCTTCTTCATCGTGATGGGACCACCCTGGCCATCAGGTTGTCCATTGGAGGGACAGACTCGTCGAGGGTAGGCATGTCCTATTGTAGGAGACCTAGCACCGAAGAAAACACACTCGGAGTAGAGGTTAAGTCATTACAAATCATAGTGGCCTCACATGCCCTATCAACTACCTCACTCACTAAGTGTTGTGGCTCACTCACTCCCTCTTGGACGCTCTCACTCGTATGGTTGGTGGAGTCACTCAAACATGATAACAAGAGATATGGATGTGAAGTAGACATGATACTTAACAAGCATGAGCTTAGAACACACCCAAAAGCTTGCTGGAACTCAATTAACCAAGCATGGCAAGTTGCAATAAATTTATCCAGACTTAGCCAAAATCTGGGAAGGCAAAAACATCATCACGATGCTGCCTTCGGAGGCACAAAACAACAAGCATATCAACTCTACTAAGTATATAAAGATCATGAACATATAATAGACATAACATACATCCAACAACTTCATTGGAGCAACTCCATAGGAGGCATGGATCAATAACAACAAGCTTCACCAAATTGATCATGCTGATAAAAACCTGACAGGTTAAATTTATAGCAACTTGAGAGCAAGAAATAAATAAACTACAACATGTCATATAGGCAAACAAAGGCATGAATGGATAGAGCATAACATGGACAACAAGACATGATCATTTGACATACTAAAATAAGCATGGATTTGAGTGGGGCATCAAGCAAACATAGCATCAGGTTTAACAGATTCCACACTTAATAGTTTTTTCACTAAGTATAAAACAACAACATTGTCATGGCAAGTTTACAAGCTTGTTTAAGTCACCTCAAGGCATAACATGGAAAGTGGATTGCACCACAGCAAAGATCATACGATTGTGCTTATAAAACATATATTCATGTGGCTTGAAGACAAACAAACCAATAGCAATGAGCAAGTGAAATCAGCATCTCATAACAAGTTTCAGCACTCAACAGCCACAAGCACTTTTGCAACAGAGATTAACATGGCAATATGGCACCTAACATGAATGCTACAGCAACCAACATGTAGAGCACTTCACAATGAACATTTTGACATATC
The DNA here is from genome assembly GCA_902687465.1 of Secale cereale. NCBI lineage: Eukaryota > Viridiplantae > Streptophyta > Magnoliopsida > Poales > Poaceae > Secale > Secale cereale. The sequence continues at coordinate 443,089,614 of LR738715.1, read as the reverse complement.
ATATGCTCCATTTGGATAAACACGCATAAAGTTATCACATCTCAAACATGCTCACAAAATTACAGTTAATAGCAGTTTTAAACAAGTAGCACTCTTGCAACGAGGATTAGAGCACCAAGATGTACTCAAACAAGCATGCCACAATGGAATAAAATGAAGAGCCTATCACAATGATCATTTTGACATATTATTCACTCAATTTGGATAAAAGCACAAAAAGTTACAGGCAGTCAAACATGCAACATTATTAACTGTTCTCAGGGACTTAGCCAAAATTAGACTTAGGAAAAAAACACAAAAGGACGCATGATAACTATTCTACGCACAGGGCGAGGAATAGGCGGGGCTCACCATTGGGCCTGGCCCAAGTCGGAGGAGAGGCAGGCCGGGGCGGGCCGGGGTAGACGGGCCGGCCCATGGTGGGGCGGCTGGAGCGAGGCCTGGCTCGCGGGGCCGAGGCGCTGGGCTCGGTGGAGCATCGGCACAGGAGGAGGCCCACATAGGCGCTGGGGAGGCCGGCCCATGCGGACCTCGCTCGATCGGGCGAGGAGCTCGTCCCGGTCGCGGTCAGCGCTCACGACGGGGAAGAGGCCGGCGGGCATGGCGTGGAGGAGGGGCAGAACGACGAGGGCCGGCGCCGGACAAGGAGGAGGCGGCGGATCCGGCCCCTGCGCACCGGATCTAGCCGGCCTTGGACCCGGGCGGCGCGAGGAGGCAGGCGGCGACGGCTAGAACTCCAGGCGGCGGATCCATGGAGGCTGTGGTGGCTGGCGCTCTCCGACGGAGGTGACGCTCCTCAGTTGCATGCCAACGGCGAGGTTGAGCTCGGGCAGGGAGCTCGGGGACGAGGGAGACGCTGCGAGGCGGCGGCGGCCACGTGGCGCCTCGCGAGTGGCTGCGGGCGGCAGATCCGCTAACGTGGCGCCTCGGGATTGGCCGGGCGACGTGGACGGCGGGGCGGACATGTCCGGCAGCGAGCGGACATGTCCGGCTACGCGGTGGGAGCAGGGCTAGCGTTCAACGGCGAGAATTTCGGGGGGAGACACATATATATAGGTAGAGGGAGCTAGGAGTGTCCAAATGAGGAGCGGTTTTCGGCCACGCGATCCTGATCCGACGGCTGAGAGCATGGAGGGGGTTAGGATGGGCTTGTGGGCTGTTGGAGAGGGGTGCTGGGCCAAAATAGAAGAGGCTTCCGGCGGTTAACACAGTTAACCGTTGGGCTATCAAACGAACTCTGAATGCGACGAAACATGACAGGCGGTCTACCTATGCTATAATAAGACCACACGCCAAGTTTCAACCCATTCCGAGGACGTTTTCTGGCCACTCATAAAATAAATAAACGGAGGTGCCGCGGGCACGTGCAAGTGTGTCTGGGCTGAGAACGGACAACGAAAAGGACGGGGAGACTCGGACGGATGCAGGTTTTGAAAACATGATGATGCAACACACGTGATGACATGGCAAGATGCAACACGCAAGCATATGACATGGCAAAGACAACGCATAACTGGCTGACACCTGGCGCACCGGTCTCGGGGTGTCACAACACTCCCCTACTAACAAGAGATCTCGTCCCGAGATCTTAGGAACGAGACCGAAGAGAAAATGAAGAACAAGTTCTTCGATGACAAAAGAGTGAAACCAAAGAATGTTCAGAGGATGAGCCACTTGAAAGAAAGGATACGACGGAGATGAACGAAGTTGCAAGACTTCGTTAACAAGAGGAACAAGGAATACGACGAGAATCAAGGACGTTGAGAGGCACGAAACAAGAGCTGAAGGAACAAAAAAGAATTCGAAACCACTCCGGTTAATAAGAGAAAGAAATGGGCTTCCACGAAGGAATTCGGGTAGCACTCCGGCTAAAATTGGAATGAATCAGACATCAGTTGAAGATGAATTGAAAGAACACAATGCCTCCGGAAAGAATAGAAAGAATGGAATGAAAAGAACGAATAAGAAGATGACAACTTACACCACGAATGAATTCAAGCATCCTTGCGAAGAAATGATGGAAGTTGTTGAAAATTCAACAACAAAAAGAATTAACTTGTTGTGGACTTATGGAAATCATCCCAAAACTTGAGGTGAATAATGCGACAATTAAAAGATTGAATAGCTGAGATGAAGGAACAAATGCAAAACTCCACTTGAAAAGAATACAGAGAATTATTTGCATCTCGAGACGCAAGAGGATAAAGCTTGAGCTGCTCCAGAAGAATTTGATGAATATTCGAAGAATGAATTAAATCATGATGAGCCACCATGAATAACTCCGGTAACAAAAGAATGATAAAAGATGAAAAGAATAAGATTAAAGCCTTGCGATGATTTAGACGAGAGTCCGACGAGATAGTCGAGGAAACTAAGAACTCCGGAAAGAAAAGATGAAAGGACTTGGGACTAGATTTTATTCATCAAGAATAAACTCTGAAAGAAGGGATAAATCAACTTGACGAGAATGAATAAGAATTATTGTATGCTTATCCTACACCAATTCAATTGATGAACAATGGATTCACATACTACTTATTCTCATTGAAAAAAGATTAAAGAGGGATATATCGCGAACTTGCGAAAATCTTCATGAAACACCGGTAGGATTGGAATAAAATGAATGGATTGATATGATGACACCGGAAAAGAACTCTGGAGTGAACCACCATAAGAATTGAAATTGAGTGAAGAAAGAGAACAAACCACTATGAAGAATTTAAATCGAGTGAAGAACGAGAATAAACCACCGTAACAATTGAAAATGAGAGAAGAATGGAGAAGGAATCGTCGGAAGAATAAAGCACTTGGCGAAATTTAGATACAAGAGAACGAAGAGATCGTGAACTGATTAAAGAATACTTGAACGAAGCACCGGAAGAATGTGAGACGAACGAAGAGGCATCAATGAAGAATATTTGGAGGACGAAGTTGAAAACTGAGAACGAAGAAATCTTTTGAAATGATGGCCTTCGAAGGAACTGTAATGCCCAGGATGGGACTATATCTCCTACGTGTCGAGGCACGACTTAAAGATATAAGCCCATCCTAGAATGATCTCAAGTTTGGTATCTTTGCACAACTCATGTAAAAGAGGGATTAAATTGCAAAAGGAGATAGTTGGCTTACACTCGCCACTTCACACAATACATTACATAAGCAATACATCATTCAAAACATCACAACCCGACTACGGGTGAAGATCCAAAAGAAAGATACCAAAACAACATAAAGCCACAGGTCAGGATCGAATCCTAGTAGAAACCACTACTGAACATCGAAACGTCACAAGCAAACAGCCAAACTCTTCAACGAGCTCCTGGTGAAGCACTGAACCAGCTCCTGCATCATACACGGCTGAACCTGCATCTGGTGTGGTGAAGTAACTGTGAGCCACAGAGGACTCAGCAATCCCGTTCCCGGGTAACAAGACTATTTAAGCCTTGGGTGTGGACAAGGCTGAAGAAAGAATATGAGGTGAAGGAAGACAAACAAGAGTCTGCAGCAGCAACTAACACTAACTTACGTAATAGAGAGCGAGAAGAGAAGTGCATCGGTCGAAAGATGATCACGAAGTGATCCTAACTAAAGCCGGTCAAACATAACCCCACCGTGTTCAACTCCCGAATCCCTATTCGGAAATTGACAGTCACGGTACACACGCTGGTAGTGTATTGAAACATTGTGTCAAGTTATCTACAACCGAAATTAACAAGCTCCCATCTGCCACATAACCGCGGGCACGGCTTTCGAAAGTTCAAACCCTGCAGGGGTGTTCCAACTTGGCCCATCACAAGCCCACGATCCGCGGAGTCGCAACTCCATAGTTGGGAAGACCCGAGTATTCTCGGAATCCCGTGCTCAAGTTAAACCGAACTAAGGTAAGGCTAATCCAGCAAATCCTCCCGGCGTGTCGACACCCTGATAGTAGCCGCGCGTATCTAAGTCTCAGGACACGACCGGATGGGTGATGCTACAGGACCCAAACCTCGAGTTTCCCCGTGGTGGTTCCCGCAGGACCCCCGTTTGGGACCAACACCATCGGCACTGGCCCCCCCCTGCTATGTAGAAATTAAGGATCCTCGAGGGAGCGACCCCCTATGCAAATTTAATTAATTAATTAAGTTGTTATTATGAGGCAAATAGTACCAAAAGTTGGGACTTGCTGGAAAAGACTTAGCACTTAGCGGTTTATCAAGGGGGTCCCATACACCCCAACCGTGTTAGGAACACATAATCAAGGAACATAACACCGGTTTATACGGTTCCTAACGGCATGAGTGGAACAAAACACCAAGCAAAAGGCTTAGCCTTCCACCCTGCCAGTATATAGATGATTTCACTTTTAAGCATTTATATAGTGTGATATAACCCAACCAAACTTCAACATGAAGCAAGCATCTTCAATCTTCACCTGCAACTAGCCATGCTATAAGAGGGGCTGAGCGAAGCGTACTTAGCCAAGCAACGGTTTGCGTAGGTAGGGTGGTTAAACATGGCAATTGGTTACAAGTAGGAGGCTGACAAGAAGAACATGGGCATCGAGGCAAGACTAAAGAACGATACTCTAGCAATGGCAAAGATAGTAATTGTATCCGGGTTCGGTCATCTTGCCTGGAATTCCACAAGGGAGAAGAACGGATCCAAGAAGAAGACGGAGCAACACAGTCGAGCGGATCCTCACAACTCCGGAACGGAACCGAAGCTAACAAGAGAAGCAACCGGAAAGAAGCAAAACAACACGGTAAACACACATATCATAAACATGGCATACGATGCACAAGCAAGCATGATGCATGTCCGGTTTAAATAAGCATGGCATGGCAAAGTGCACAAACAAATACTACAAGTTAAGTGGAGCTCAATATGCAACGAGTTGCATATTGACAAAACACCACATTTAATTATTTAGTTGACTCTCGATTATTTACAAGACAAGATTAAATGTTTTTAACATGGCAAGAGGTGAATCATAAAGAAACTACACTATTAAGACATTTTAAATGAGGCCGGAAAAATAACAACAACAAATCCGGAAAATCCCCATGAGCATGTTTAATAATTATAAAGCAACAACAATTAAACATTTTAGTGTTGTTAACATGATGCGGATGACATGATCAAGTTTATGCAAGTTTATTAAAAGGGTTAACAAGAAGAACATGGCAAATATTAAAAGGTTGACTTAAAAGAGATAAGAAGTATTTGTCACCGTGGTGGAAAGAAAAGAGTGCCACGGCAACGATCCGAAAATGATGCAACGCAACATCTCGGTTCCGGTTTCTCGTTGAGAGTCCGGTGCAAAAGATAGATGGCGTGGGTGAGTCAAACGAGATGAAGGTGGGGCGATCCCGTTACCGGGTTCCCACGAGTCGGTGACGAGGCAACCGAGGAACATGACAAAAGGTGGAACGGGCACGAAGCACACACGGGAGACATTCCATACAACACAACAAACATGCATCTCACGGGTCATCCACGGGGTCATTTCGGTATACCTTCGAAGCGTGCGTTTCGGGGCGGTTCGAGACGTAGAGGAAGGAGTCGTTCACGTCGGAGAGGAAGTAGTCGTTCTCGCAACTCGTAGAGGAAGTAGTGGTTCACGTCATCGTGTCGTGGTACTTGGCGAATTCCTCGTTTCCGGGCGACGGTAGTGGTACTCGCGGTCGTCGAGCGACGGTAGTGGTACTCGGGGCGACGGTAGACGTTCACGTAGGCGTTTCCGTTTCCGAAGAGGTACTTGTCGCGTCGGCGTTCGTAGTGGTACTTGTGGTCTCCGAACTTGTCGACGGTAGTGGTACTCGAGTCGTGGTACTTGACAAAAGGTTGTGGTCTCGATATCGTAGTTGTACACGTGGCCGTCGTGGGAAGTAGTGGAACTTGGTCGTTTTTCCGTAGATGTTCGGGTGCATACGTAGAGGTACTTGTCGAAGAGGTACTTGGTCGGGTCGCCGTATACTCGTTCGGGTCATCTGTCAAAAAATTACAGCACAGGCACACAAAACAAGAACAAAACTACGCAGCAACAAAACTACAAAAAAAAGGGAAAAAGGCTGCGGGCTGCTCGGGCCGACGCCGATCTGGAAAAGGACAGGGCCCTGGAAGCCGGCGCTGCAGCCGCTGTTGCTGGAGGAACGAGACACGGAGGAGGGCTCTGGCGCTGCGGGAAAGGGCGCTCGGGGCCGCGGCGTACGGGCATCGAGCCCTGGCTCGACGGAAGACCGAAGGGAGGCGCCGGAGGAGAGCCCCTGGCCAGCTCGCGGACGAACTGGGCGCGGCGGAAGTCGTCCTTGCACGGGCGCGCGGAAGAGGCGACTTGGGGCGGCCGGCGGCTGCTGCCTTGGAAGGGCGTCGGGAGGCCGCGGCGCTGGGAACGTCGAGGCCGGACTCCGGTGGTGGACGCGCAGGGCGCCGCGCGGGGAACGGAGGGAGATCGACGGGGCGAGGAAGGCGACCGCAGAGAAGGACGGACGGAGGGCGCGGGACGCTCGCGTCGGGGAAGGACGCGGCTCGCGGCGGACGGTCGACTCGGCGCGGGGCAGGCTCGGGCGCGCGAGCTGGAGGACGGAGTCGGCCATCTTGCGCACGGGAGAAAGCTGGGCTTCGGTCCCTTGCGTGCATCGGGAGGAAGAGGGGGAGGGGCGAACGGGTCGAGCGAGAGGGACGAGGGGAGGAGAGTGCGGCGGCGGTAAGAGGGAGAGGGAGGATCGAAGGGACTGGCTCGGGGGTTAGGGTTAGAGGCGCTGCGGGCTGGGCCTTGAGGAGGTGTTGGGCCAGATAGGAGGGAAGGAGGAGGCCCAGAAGGAATTGGGCCAGGGAGGCCTAGAGGCTGGAGGCTGGGCCTCGGAAGCAGAGATGGGCCGGCTGGCTCTTCCTTTAACCTTGCTGCTGTTTTACTAAAAAAAACAGAAAACAACAACAAGAAGAAAAGAAGGGAGGTGCTGGAAAGGAGTTAGGGCAAGAGGATAAAATTCCCGGACTCACAAAAATGTCAGGAATTAAAATAAAATAGTTGGGGTGGTTTTGGAGGAACCTCGAAACAACGGAAAGAATAAAGACAAGGTTTAGAAGTAGAAACTCGAAGTGGAATAAGCATGGGGAATTTGCAAGTGTGTTGGGGTAATTCCAACAATGGAATATTTATTATTATAGCTCCCTAAATATTGAGAGGCTTTTATATGTTTTAAAGAGAAGACATTCTTCCCTCGATTTAAATGGACCGAAGGTCCACACGATTTATTAAGGTTGAGATGCAAAAATAAAATGACATGATGGCATGATGACATGATGCAATGCAAAATAAATAAATAACAAAAGCACAAAAGAACACACGGGCAACCCGGAACATTTGGAATCTTCGGGAAACTTCTGGAATCTTCTGGGACGTCGGTCTCGAGCGTCACAACTCTCCCACACTAACAGAGGATCTCGACCCGAGATCCTAGAGTTATCACCGGGTAAAAACGGAAGAGGAAGAGGTAAAACAAAGTTGCTTCTTTGACAGACGAGTGAACCCACGAACCTTGAGAGGTTGAACAAGATGAAAGAAGAATACAACGGAGATGAACGAAGATGAAAACTCCGTTAGAAAAGAGGAACAAGGAGCATAAGGGAACCTTGTAGGTTGAAAGACATGAAACAAGAGCTCACGGACCAAAAGAATATGAAACTGCAACGGTATAGCCAAGGAATAAGAATGACAGAATTTGGACAGCACTCCGTCTGAAAATGGAAGGAATTAACAAGAACTTGCCAAGTTGGGAAGATACTTGATGAAAACAGCAACATATTGCCTCCGAAACAATTAAAAGAATGGCACAAGGTTAAGAAAGATTCAGATAGCACTCCGGTTAAAAGATAGGCAAAACTTGATAAGATGAGAGAACTTGAATGAAAAATACAACACTCCGGTTAAATGATAAGCAAGGGAAAGAACATGATCTCTATAGAACGATATGATGGGACGAAGAGAGCAATATTACAATGCCTCCGGAATGAAGAATAAAATATAATTCAACGAAAGAAAAGAATGGAGAAGAAAAGACAACTTCTCTCAAAATTGGATTTGAAAGAGCATCCTTACAAAGAAGGGTTGAATGGAGTTGATGGAAAAAATCAACAACGAAACGAATAAGCTTGATGTGGGCTTATGGAAAACATCTCAAAATTATGAGGTGACAACCAGCCACTAACGAAAACAATTGATTGGATTGAGATCAACAAGGATATGAAAAGCTTATTTCACCGGAATGATAAATGAAGAACTTGGGTCATTTATAAGCACCACAATAACAACAATCCTTAGGGAAGGCTTTTAGGTGAAATACAACCAAAGATTACTCCAACAAATAATTGAAGGGGTGGAAAGATCTCCTGAACAAAGAAAATGATGGGTTTAAATATCTCATTCTTGATAACTCGTGAATCATGAAACATGAAGGAATTGTCAAAAATGACATAACACCATCTGAAAAGATAAGGTAGAAAGAATTGCAATTGGAAGCATGATGAAGAATGCTTGAGCTCCAACAAGAATCTTGATGAAGACTTCGAGGATGAATTAAAACATGATGAACCACCATCAATACTCCGGTAATGAAAGCATGAGAAGTGAAAGATGAAAAGAATAAGATTCAAGGCCTGCGATGAATTAGATGGAGCTTTGAAATGATATAATTGAAATAACTTGAAGCTCCGGAAAACAAGATGAACAACTTGGAACCGAGAATATGAAAAGATGAACAAGCTCCAGACAAAAGAATTAACTCATTTGGAAGAAACTAGAATAAGATTTATGTTATGCATATCCTTCACCAATTTAAATTGATGACAACCAAAGGATTTGGCATACTACTTATTCTCGTTGCAAGGAATTAAAGAGAGATCTAGCACAAGCTTTGGTAAATCTTCAACGAACCACCGGTAGGATTATGAAAATAACGAGTGAAATAATACGATAACACGAAAGAGTAATCTTGAACGAGCCACCGTAAGAATAGGGAGACGAACGAAGAGGCATCAATGAAGAATATTTGGAGGACGAAGTTGAAAACTGAGAACGAAGAATCTGCTGAAATGATGGCCTTCGGAGGATCACAAAGAAAAGAATTCATGAAGAATCTTGAGAGAACGGGCCAAGATTAAGAGAAACTCTTCTCCGGTCTTCAAAATCTGAGAAGACGGTGAGATACCCACCATGAATTGTATAGGCACTCCGTAATGAAGAATTAAAAGGTTGAACCAATGATGAACAAGAATTTGAAAGCGATCTTGGAGAAGGCATGTGACTGATGGAATTCATACTTACGTCACACTTTGAAAAGAATTTGAGTATAACTCCAGAAAAAATTAAAAGAGTCAGGTAAGATCCTGGAAAAGACCTGTGGGTTAGGGCCCACTCAAAAGAATTCACCGTTGGGAAAGATTGCTTAAGAGATATTGCACCGGTTGAATTAAATGGCTAGAAAGATGATAATGCTCAAATAATAATTTGAACGGATTAAGAATGGAATTATGAATATTCAACACCGAAATCTTGAATTACATCCACCGGCAGAATATGAGAACAAAAGAATGAAAACTTGAAGCTCTTGAGCATCTTCACGATAAATCACCGGATAAGAACATTGAAGGAAATGAATGAAGAAATATCACATGAATAAAATGGATATTTCATTAACAATTATGGCTCCAAGAAGAAAAGGGTGGGAGGGTGGGGAAAACAAAGACAACTTGGGATGAATGAAATGGACACCGGTTGAAAAGGATTAACATGGAGATCTTGATGGTCAAGAAGAAGTAGCACTCTCATAGAAATATGAGAACACCGATTAGGAAGGTATGGAATCAACATTTGAAATCGAAGCAACTCGAATACCAGAATCAAGACAAGAACAAAGGATAGATATGTAGCACCCTAATCTTCACAATATCATCCGAACAGAGGATTGAACGAATGAATTCTGCAGGTACATCAACTTGACGAGAAGCCACTTGTAGAACAAAAGGTAAATAAAAAGGAACAAGGATCAGATAGAACAAATACAAGATAGAAGTTTCGTTCGACATCTTCGTGCTGAAAGCTCATGGAACGTGTTACAAAAGGGTTTTGTCATCCCCGGATCAGCAAAGCCAAGGACCCTTTAAGATGCAACTCCCGATCAGAACAAGTCCATAAAACCACTTCACTCAATGTAGAACCCCAAACTTCATATCGAGCATCCGTTGGAAGAATGCCTAGAACTACTAGATGAACCCACCTATAGATTTCCGAAAGTTTCCAGTTATGCAATCAGGTGTTGGGGATACACGGGAAGCACCGCGCAATCAACTCTAAACCTACATCCAGGTGTATCCATCCTTCAACACATAACCAGTCTTTCTCGGAAACTGTTTACCTCGGACCTTCGAAAAGCATCCACTATAACAAGCTACGGCAATACTCTCGAACTACCTCCCCGGTACTGGGTGATGTCGGGGTTATCTTGCCACTGGCCGTATAGGAGAGATTTTCGATGTCGGCCGTCTTAAGTATTTAGTACTGTCGCGATATGCTTGTGACAACAATACCCCGAAGCTCAACTCCTCGGTAACAGGAGGCATCGAGAACAATATCCTTGTCACAAGAACATCGAAACAATCCCAGAATACTCGCGGGATCCTAAAAAAAATTTGGTGCAATTTTTGAAAGTAGAAGAGAAAAGAGTAATCGTCAGGAGTCCTCACCAGAGTGAAAAGGGATGAGAAGCAAAGAAATCCTACTCTCCGATATATATATAGGACTCAAAACATTTCCAGTGTGTGCCTAGACTCAACCGTCAACGATTCGATCAATCAGTGGGGGCTTCTAGGTCGGAGAAGGCTCTGAATACCAACTTGTAATGCCCAGGATGGGACTATATCTCCTACGTGTCGAGGCACGACTTAAAGATATAAGCCCATCCTAGAATGATCTCAAGTTTGGTATCTTTGCACAACTCATGTAAAAGAGGGATTAAATTGCAAAAGGAGATAGTTGGCTTACACTCGCCACTTCACACAATACATTACATAAGCAATACATCATTCAAAACATCACAACCCGACTACGGGTGAAGATCCAAAAGAAAGATACCAAAACAACATAAAGCCACAGGTCAGGATCGAATCCTAGTAGAAACCACTACTGAACATCGAAACGTCACAAGCAAACAGCCAAACTCTTCAACGAGCTCCTGGTGAAGCACTGAACCAGCTCCTGCATCGTACACGGCTGAACCTGCATCTGGTGTGGTGAAGTAACTGTGAGCCACAGAGGACTCAGCAATCCCGTTCCCGGGTAACAAGACTATTTAAGCCTTGGGTGTGGACAAGGCTGAAGAAAGAATATGAGGTGAAGGAAGACAAACAAGAGTCTGCAGCAGCAACTAACACTAACTTACGTAATAGAGAGCGAGAAGAGAAGTGCATCGGTCGAAAGATGATCACGAAGTGATCCTAACTAAAGCCGGTCAAACATAACCCCACCGTGTTCAACTCCCGAATCCCTATTCGGAAATTGACAGTCACGGTACACACGCTGGTAGTGTATTGAAACATTGTGTCAAGTTATCTACAACCGGAATTAACAAGCTCCCATCTGCCACATAACCGCGGGCACGGCTTTCGAAAGTTCAAACCCTGCAGGGGTGTTCCAACTTGGCCCATCACAAGCCCACGATCCGCGGAGTCGCAACTCCATAGTTGGGAAGACCCGAGTATTCTCGGAATCCCGTGCTCAAGTTAAACCGAACTAAGGTAAGGCTAATCCAGCAAATCCTCCCGGCGTGTCGACACCCTGATAGTAGCCGCGCGTATCTAAGTCTCAGGACACGACCGGATGGGTGATGCTACAGAACCCAAACCTCGAGTTTCCCCGTGGTGGTTCCCGCAGGACCCCCGTTTGGGACCAACACCATCGGCACTGGCCCCCCCTGCTATGTAGAAATTAAGGATCCTCGAGGGAGCGACCCCCTATGCAAATTTAATTAATTAATTAAGTTGTTATTATGAGGCAAATAGTACCAAAAGTTGGGACTTGCTGGAAAAGACTTAGCACTTAGCGGTTTATCAAGGGCGTCCCATACACCCCAACCGTGTTTGGAACGCATAATCAAGGAACATAACACCGGTTTATACGGTTCCTAACGGCATGAGTGGAACAAAACACCAAGCAAAAGGCTTAGCCTTCCACCCTGCCAGTATATAGATGATTTCATTTTTAAGCATTTATATAGTGTGATATAACCCAACCAAACTTCAACATGAAGCAAGCATCTTCAATCTTCACCTGCAACTAGCCATGCTATAAGAGGGGCTGAGCGAAGCGTACTTAGCCAAGCAACGGTTTGCGTAGGTAGGGTGGTTAAACATGGCAATTGGTTACAAGTAGGAGGCTGACAAGAAGAACATGGGCATCGAGGCAAGACTAAAGAACGATACTCTAGCAATGGCAAAGATAGTAATGGTATCCGGGTTCGGTCATCTTGCCTGGAATTCCACAAGGGAGAAGAACGGATCCAAGAAGAAGACGGAGCAACACAGTCGAGCGGATCCTCACAACTCCGGAACGGAACCGAAGCTAACAAGAGAAGCAACCGGAAAGAAGCAAAACAACACGGTAAACACACATATCATAAACATGGCATACGATGCACAAGCAAGCATGATGCATGTCCGGTTTAAATAAGCATGGCATGGCAAAGTGCACAAACAAATACTACAAGTTAAGTGGAGCTCAATATGCAACGAGTTGCATATTGACAAAACACCACATTTAATTATTTAGTTGACTCTCGATTATTTACAAGACAAGATTAAATGTTTTTAACATGGCAAGAGGTGAAGCATAAAGAAACTACACTATTAAGACATTTTAAATGAGGCCGGAAAAATAACAACAACAAATCCGGAAAATCCCCATGAGCATGTTTAATAATTATAAAGCAACAACAATTAAACATTTTAGTGTTGTTAACATGATGCGGATGACATGATCAAGTTTATGCAAGTTTATTAAAAGGGTTAACAAGAAGAACATGGCAAATATTAAAAGGTTGACTTAAAAGAGATAAGAAGTATTTGTCACCGTGGTGGAAAGAAAAGAGTGCCACGGCAACGATCCGAAAATGATGCAACGCAACATCTCGGTTCCGGTTTCTCGTTGAGAGTCCGGTGCAAAAGATAGATGGCGTGGGTGAGTCAAACGAGATGAAGGTGGGGCGATCCCGTTACCGGGTTCCCACGAGTCGGTGACGAGGCAACCGAGGAACATGACAAAAGGTGGAACGGGCACGAAGCACACACGGGAGACATTCCATACAACACAACAAACATGCATCTCACGGGTCATCCACGGGGTCATTTCGGTATACCTTCGAAGCGTGCGTTTCGGGGCGGTTCGAGACGTAGAGGAAGGAGTCGTTCACGTCAGAGAGGAAGTAGTCGTTCTCGCAACTCGTAGAGGAAGTAGTGGTTCACGTCATCGTGTCGTGGTACTTGGCGAATTCCTCGTTTCCGGGCGACGGTAGTGGTACTCGCGGTCGTCGAGCGACGGTAGTGGTACTCGGGGCGACGGTAGACGTTCACGTAGGCGTTTCCGTTTCCGAAGAGGTACTTGTCGCGTCGGCGTTCGTAGTGGTACTTGTGGTCTCCGAACTTGTCGACGGTAGTGGTACTCGAGTCGTGGTACTTGACAAAAGGTTGTGGTCTCGATATCGTAGTTGTACACGTGGCCGTCGTGGGAAGTAGTGGAACTTGGTCGTTTTTCCGTAGATGTTCGGGTGCATACGTAGAGGTACTTGTCGAAGAGGTACTTGGTCGGGTCGCCGTATACTCGTTCGGGTCATCTGTCAAAAAATTACAGCATAGGCACACAAAACAAGAACAAAACTACGCAGCAACAAAACTACAAAAAAAGGGAAAAAGGCTGCGGGCTGCTCGGGCCGACGCCGATCTGGAAAAGGACAGGGCCCTGGAAGCCGGCGCTGCAGCCGCTGTTGCTGGAGGAACGAGACACGGAGGAGGGCTCTGGCGCTGCGGGAAAGGGCGCTCGGGGCCGCGGCGTACGGGCATCGAGCCCTGGCTCGACGGAAGACCGAAGGGAGGCGCCGGAGGAGAGCCCCTGGCCAGCTCGCGGACGAACTGGGCGCGGCGGAAGTCGTCCTTGTACGGGCGCGCGGAAGAGGCGACTTGGGGCGGCCGGCGGCTGCTGCCTTGGAAGGGCGTCGGGAGGCCGCGGCGCTGGGAACGTCGAGGCCGGACTCCGGTGGTGGACGCGCAGGGCGCCGCGCGGGGAACGGAGGGAGATCGACGGGGCGAGGAAGGCGACCGCAGAGAAGGACGGACGGAGGGCGCGGGACGCTCGCGTCGGGGAAGGACGCGGCTCGCGGCGGACGGTCGACTCGGCGCGGGGCAGGCTCGGGCGCGCGAGCTGGAGGACGGAGTCGGCCATCTTGCGCACGGGAGAAAGCTGGGCTTCGGTCCCTTGCGTGCATCGGGAGGAAGAGGGGGAGGGGCGAACGGGTCGAGCGAGAGGGACGAGGGGAGGAGAGTGCGGCGGCGGTAAGAGGGAGAGGGAGGATCGAAGGGACTGGCTCGGGGGTTAGGGTTAGAGGCGCTGCGGGCTGGGCCTTGAGGAGGTGTTGGGCCAGATAGGAGGGAAGGAGGAGGCCCAGAAGGAATTGGGCCAGGGAGGCCTAGAGGCTGGAGGCTGGGCCTCGGAAGCACAGATGGGCCGGCTGGCTCTTCCTTTAACCTTGTTGTTGTTTTACTAAAAAAAACAGAAAACAACAACAAGAAGAAAAGAAGGGAGGTGCTAGAAAGGAGTTAGGGCAAGAGGATAAAATTCCCGGACTCACAAAAATGTCAGGAATTAAAATAAAATAGTTGGGGTGGTTTTGGAGGAACCTCGAAACAACGGAAAGAATAAAGACAAGGTTTAGAAGTAGAAACTCGAAGTGGAATAAGCATGGGGAATTTGCAAGTGTGTTGGGGTAATTCCAACAATGGAATATTTATTATTATAGCTCCCTAAATATTGAGAGGCTTTTATATGTTTTAAAGAGAAGACATTCTTCCCTCGATTTAAATGGACCGAAGGTCCACACGATTTATTAAGGTTGAGATGCAAAAATAAAATGACATGATGGCATGATGACATGATGCAATGCAAAATAAATAAATAACAAAAGCACAAAAGAACACACGGGCAACCCGGAACATTTGGAATCTTCGGGAAACTTCTGGAATCTTCTGGGACGTCGGTCTCGGGCGTCACAGGAACACAAAGAAAATAATTCATGAACTACTCCGGGTGAATGAAAAGAGGAGATGTTGAGCAAACGATGAAAAGTATTGAAAGCGATCTTGGAGAAGGCACAAAGACTGATGGAATCCATACTTACGTCACACTTGAAAGAATATAGGAATACTCTGGGAAATTAGAAGAGTCAGGTAAGATCCTTGGAAAAGGCATGTGGGTTATGAGCCCACCAAAGAGAAAACACCGTTGAAAAAGGATCGAAAAGGAGATGATGCACCGGGACGATTAAAAGACTCAAAGGAGGTGACAACCTCGAATTAATTTAAAGGCAGACGAATCTCCTGAGATGTCTTCGGAACTCCAGAATAATTAAACGGCGAGAGCCGAACGAGCAATGGAAAACACTTGAGCCGATGAAAGAATAAGACAACACTGAAAACTTGAATTGAATCCACCGAACAAGAAAAGAGATGAAGAAGGACGAACTAGACAAGAATTCACCAGTTGAAATATCTGAGGAAATTATTCAGAACTTCACACGAGTAGGATGGGTACTCGATTAAGGACTCCGGCTCCGAGAAGTAAAAGGGTGGGCGGGTGGGAAAAAGAAAGACAACTTCGGAAGGATAAACAACATCGGTTGGAAAGAACCGAGAATTGAAGCAAAAGACGAGGAGGTCAAATCGACTCGACTAGAGATGCACCAGATGAAAAGAACAGACAACGCAACAAACGAAAACCAACCGCGTGATCCTAAAAAAAATTGAAGGGGAAGAGGAGTAATTCAAAACACCTACGTCAAGATTCCTCACGAGAGCGACGAAGGGACTGAGGAGTAAAAAGAATTCCTACTCTCCGATATAAATAGACTCCGAAAAAGTTTTATTCTAGACTCAACAACGGCCAAGCTACGATCAATCAAGGGGGCTCCTATGGTCGGTCGAGGCTCTGATACCAACTTGTCAGGCACAAGATGCGATTCTAACCCGATCACATGACACTTACGTGATTGGGGCACAACCGCATTTCGGGCGCTTAGCAAGATGGATATCATTACATCGTACCATTACATACATACATGGGGGAATACAACAATACATACAATTCACTTGAATACAACAACATCAATACAAGACATCCGACTACGGATGCAAACATGAAAAGCACACGACATCCATCTGCTATCCCAGGCTGCCGACCAGGAACCTAACCCAAGACTGAAGAAGAACAAGAAGAAGAAAGAAATCCAACACAAGGATCAACGCTCTCACATCAAGTCATCGGAAACCTGCACCTACAACTGTTGTTGTAGTATCTGTGAGCCACGAGGACTCAGCAATCCCATAACCATGGGTATCAAGACTAGCAAAGCTTAATGGGAAGGAAGAGGTAAAGTGGTGAGGTTGCAGCATCGGCTAAGCATATGTATGGTGGCTAACTTATGAGTACAAGAATAAGATGAGCATCTCCGCAAACGGTCGCAAACTAATAGTGATCGCTAAAGATCCTGAACTACCTACGAGTTAGACATAACCCCACCGTGTTCTCTTCTCAAAGTGAAAAGAGACAGTCACGGTTACTCACACAGTTGTGTGTTTTATTTCGGATCCTCTGTCAAGTTTTCTACAACCGGACATTAACAAATTCCAATCTGCCACATAACCGCGGGAACGGCTTTCGAAAGATCATAACCCTGCAGGGGTGTCCCAACTTAGCCCATCAGAAGCTCTCGCGATCAGCAGAAGTAATAATAATATTACCTCTTATCTTAGGGAAGGCCCGATCAGACTCGGAATTCCCGGTGGACAATGGTAAAACAAGTCCAGCAAGACCTCCCGGCGTGCCGACACCCTGATAGTAGCCGCGCGTATCTCGTCTCAGGCCACAACCGGATGGGACATCCTACGAGTAAAACCAGCCCTCGGGTTTCCCCCAGGTGGCCCCGCAGCCTGCCCGTTTGGGACCAACACCATCAGCACTGACCCCCCTGCTATGTTGAAAAGAATCCTCGAGGGCGCGACCCCCTATGCAATTTAATTAATTAATTAAGTTGTTATTATGAGGCAAATTAAAACCAATGTTGGGCCTTGCTGGAGGAGTTTTATTCAAAGACGAAGTGTCAAGGGGTCCCCATATACCCAACCGTGTAATGAACGCAAAATCAAGGAACATAATGCCGGTTTATCGGCTCCTAAGGTGGCATGAGTGGAACAAAACACCGAGCAAAAGGCCAAGCCTTCCACCCATTGCCAATTATGATAGAGGCCAAGGTGTCCCGTCTTTCGATGAGATGGTGGCTATCATTTTGGAGGAAGTCGACTTTGACGATCCGACTACGAACGTGCGAGGACGTCGCGCCTTAGCAATCGCTAAACCAACTCCGAGAGGTTGTTGACCACGCCGGAGCACGATCAACCTGACCACGAAGGTCTGTTTCCTGCAGGCAAACGAAGAACAAGCAAGAAACTAAGATTGCAATCTGGATATTGCGAATATAAGAGGAAAACTTTATTGATCAAGGTGGGGTTCTGTGACGCCTTGGTCTGGTCGTTGAACACAAACGAAGTACGCGAAGTTGCAGCTATGGCGAACTTTTAATCTAAACAAAACCCCAAAGTCTAAACGACGCCCTAAGGGCTGTATATATGAGGGAAAGAGGGGGGAATTTCGTGGCCCTTGGTGGAGGGGTCCGAAACCAACCCTAACTCTTGTTTCCCCACACATACGGACTCTAAAAACAGCCTATACTCAAGTATTTCGAAATTACATGGGCCTGGCCCAATAATAAGGTGACGCAGCACCTATAATAGCCTCTGGACGAAATTTATGAAGTGGCATCTTGTATATTTCGTCCAAGGCTTCTCGCACTCATTATGGTGGCTTCAAAGTCCTGAAATCATCAATTGAAACTCCATTCTTGTTCCCCTTGCGTATGCCATCATCTCCATGGTTGATCTTGCTCTAATGTTCATCCTTCTTGTCCAAGCTAGGCCCTTCATTTGTAAGCAAGACAAATGTATCCAATTTAGGCAGCATCATATTCTCATGAACATTAGATTCATTACCAAGAAACGAAAGTACCTGGTAATTTAATTGGCGTGCACGAGCTCTAGTAATTGGTCCTGTATATGTGTCAGTTGGAGCTGTGGGTGTAACCTTGTTAGTGATGTCCTCATCATCCTCCCCTTCTTGAATTGAAGTCGTCCTCGACGGAAGCTCATCTTCCTCACCCAAGTAAGGCTTCAAATCTGCAATGTTAAATGTGGGACTAACCCCAAAATCTGCAGGCAGCTCAAGTTTATATGCATTATCATTTATTTTCTCTAACACCTTGAAAGGACCATCAGCACGTGGCATTAGCTTTAACTTGCGCAAATTAGGAAACCTATCCTTACGCAAATGTAACCAAACAAGATCTCCAGGTGCAAAGACAACACGTTTTCTACCCTTATCTCCAACAAGTTTATATTTAGCATTCATGCGCTCAATATTTTCCTTAGTTAACTCATGCATTTTTAAGATCAATTCAGCACGTTGTTTAGCATCAAAATTAACCTTCTCCGAAGATGGAAGAGGCAACAAATCAATAGGTGCACGAGGTAGGAAACCATAGACAATTTCAAAAGGGCACATCTTAGTAGTAGAATGCAACGAACGATTATAAGCAAATTCAATATGAGGCAAGCATTCTTCCCACATTTTCTTATTATTCTTCAAAACAGCCCTAAGCATAGTAGACAAAGTTCTGTTGACTACTTCAGTTTGTCCATCAGTTTGGGGGTGACAAGTTGATAGAGGCAAAGGTGTCCCGTCTTTCGATGAGATGGTGGTTATCGTTTTGGAGGAAGTCGACTTTGACGATCCGACTACGAACGTGCGAGGACGTCGCGCCTTAGCAATCGCTAAACCAACTCCGAGAGGTTGTTGACTACGCCGGAGCACGATCAACCTGACCACGAAGGTCTGTTTCCTGCAGGCAAACGAAGAACAAGCAAGAAACTAAGATTGCAATCTGGATATTGCGAATATAAGAGGAAAGCTTTATTGATCAAGGTGGGGTTCTGTGACGCCTTGGTCTGGTCGTTGAACACAAACGAAGTACGCGAAGTTGCAGCTATGGCGAACTTTTAATCTAAACAAAACCCAAAGTCTAAACGACGCCCTAAGGGCTGTATATATGAGGGAAAGAGGGGGGAATTTCGTGGCCCTTGGTGGAGAGGTCCGAAACCAACCCTAACTCTTGTTTCCCCACACATACGGACTCTAAAAACAGCCTATACTCAAGTATTTCGAAATTACATGGGCCTGGCCCAATAATAAGGTGACGCAGCACCTATAATAGCCTCTGGACGAAATTTATGAAGTGGCATCTTGTATATTTCGTCCAAGGCTTCTCGCACTCATTATGGTGGCTTCAAAGTCGTGAAATCATCAATTGAAACTCCATTCTTGTTCCCCTTGCGCATGCCATCATCTCCATGCTTGATCTTGCTCCAATGTTCATCCTTCTTGTCCAAGCTAGGCCCTTCATTTGTAAGCAAGACAAATGTATCCAATTTAGGCAGCATCATATTCTCATGAACATTAGATTCATTACCAAGAAACGAAAGTACCTGGTAATTTAATTGGCGTGCGCGAGCTCTAGTAATTGGTCCTGTATATGTGTCAGTTGGAGCTGTGGGTGTAGCCTTGTTAGTGATGTCCTCATCATCCTCCCCTTCTTGAATTGAAGTCGTCCTCGACGGAAGCTCATCTTCCTCACCCAAGTAAGGCTTCAAATCTGCAATGTTAAATGTGGGACTAACCCCAAAATCTGCAGGCAGCTCAAGTTTATATGCATTATCATTTATTTTCATTAACACCTTGAAAGGACCATCAGCACGTGGCATTAGCTTTGACTTGCGCAAATTAGGAAACCTATCCTTACGCAAATGTAACCAAACAAGATCTCCAGGTGCAAAGACAAC
Source organism: Secale cereale (assembly GCA_902687465.1). Taxonomy (NCBI): domain Eukaryota; kingdom Viridiplantae; phylum Streptophyta; class Magnoliopsida; order Poales; family Poaceae; genus Secale; species Secale cereale. The sequence continues at coordinate 443,069,367 of LR738715.1, read as the reverse complement.
ACGTTTTATACCTTTATCTCCAACAAGTTTATATTTAGCATTCATGCGCTCAATATTTTCCTTAGTTAACTCATGCATTTTTAAGATCAATTCAGCACGTTGTTTAGCATCAAAATTAACCTTCTCCGAAGATGGAAGAGGCAACAAATCAATAGGTGCACGAGGTAGAAAACCATAGACAATTTCAAAAGGGCACATCTTAGTAGTAGAATGCAATGAACGATTATAAGCAAATTCAATATGAGGCAACCATTCTTCCCACATTTTCTTATTATTCTTCAAAACAGCCCTAAGCATAGTAGACAAAGTTATGTTGACTACTTCAGTTTGTCCATCAGTTTGGGGGTGACAAGTAGTACTAAAAAGCAGTTTAGTCCCCAACTTAGCCCATAAACATCTCCAATAGTGGCTAAGAAATTTAGTATCACGATCTGAAACAATAGTATTTGGCACACCATGCAAGCGAATAATTTCATGAAAGAACAAATCAGCAACATTAGCAGCATCATCGCTTTTATGACATGGTATAAAGTGTGCCATCTTCGAGAACCTATCCACGACAACAAATATGCTATCCCTCCCCTTCTTTGTTCGAGGTAAACCCAAAACAAAGTCCATAGATATATCTTCCCAAGGAACACTAGGGACAGGCAAAGGCATATATAAACCATGAGGGTTGAGTCGTGACTTAGCTTTTTGACATGTAGTGCAGCGACCAACAAAACGCTCAACATCCCGTCGCATCTTTCGCCATAAGAAATGTGTAGCAAGTACGTCCTCCGTCTTCTTCACGCCAAAGTGTCCCATTAATCCTCCTCCATGCGCCTCCTGCAACAACAAAAGACGAACAGAGCTAGCTGGAATGCATAGCTTGTTAGCACGAAACTCAAATCCATCATTAACGACGAACTTGTTCCATGTTCTCCCTTCTTTGCAATTCTGCAATACATCTTTAAATTCAGCATCATGCACATATTGATCTTTGATGGTCTCCAAACCAAATATTTTAAAGTCAAGTTGTGAAAGCATAGTATAACGACGAGATAATGCATCAGCAATAACATTTTCTTTTCCCTTCTTGTGTTTAATAACATAAGGGAAGTCTATGAATTCAACCCATTTAGCATGTCTACGGTGCAGTTTTGCTTGACTTTTAATGTGCTTCAAAGATTCATGATCAGAATGTATAACAAATTCTTTGGGCCATAAATAATGTTGCCATGTTTCCAAAGTCCGAACAAGAGCATATAATTCCTTATCATAAGTAGAATAATTCAGACTAGGCCGACTCAATTTTTCAGAAAAGTATGCAACAGGTTTACCATCTTGTAATAACACACCTCCTAACCCAATTCCACTAGCATCACATTCAAGCTCAAAAGTCTTATTAAAATCAGGAAGTTGGAGTAAAGGAGCATGTGTCAACTTATCCTTCAATACCGTGAATGCTTCTTCCTGTGCAGTACCCCAAACAAAAGGCACATCCTTCTTTGTAAGCTCATTGAGAGGTGCAGCAATGGTGCTGAAATCTCTCACAAAACGCCGATAGAATCCAGCGAGGCCAAGGAAACTCCTCATGTGTGTGACCGTTTTGGGCTGCGGCCAACTCTCAATAGCTTCAATCTTGGCTTTATCAACCTCAATTCCCTGTGGAGTAACAACATAGCCAAGAAAAGAGACTCGGTCGGTGCAAAAGGTGCACTTTCCAAGGTTACCAAACAAACGTGCATCACGTAGAGCAATAAAAACAGCACGTAAATGTTCCAAATGTTCCTCCAAAGATCTTCTAAAAATCAATATATCACCAAAGTATACTACCACAAATCGTCCAATGAAAGCACGTAAAACTTCATTCATTAATCTCATGAAAGTACTAGGTGCATTAGTTAACCCAAAAGGCATGACTAACCACTCATATACTCCAAACTTAGTTTTAAATGCTGTTTTCCATTCATCTCCCAATTTCATATGAATTTGATGGTACCCACTACGCAAATCAACTTTGGAGAAAATTGTAGAGCCACTCAATTCATCAAGCATATCATCTAGCCTAGGAATAGGATGACGATAACGAATAGTAATATTATTAATGTCTCTACAATCAACACACATACGCAATGTACCATCCTTTTTCGGCACTAGAATAATAGGAACAGCACAAGGACTAAGGGATTCGCGTATATAACCTTTGTCGAGTAGCTCATGTACTTGACGCATAATCTCCTTCGTCTCTTCTGGATTGGTACGGTATGGTGCGCGGTTGGGTAGCGATGCACCGGGAATTAAGTCAATCTGATGCTCAATCCCTCGAATAGGTGGTAATCCCGGTGGCATGTCTTTTGGAAAGACGTCGGCGAACTCCTGGAAAATGTTAGTGACAGCAGGAGGCAAAGAGGAAGGCACGTCCTCGATTGAAAATAATGCCTCTTTGCACACAAAACCATAGCAAACAGATTTGCTAAAATCTAGCTCATCAATATCAGATTTGGTGGCAAATAAACATGCACTTTTCAATTTAATTTCAGAAGCAACAGTAGATGGTTTATTATTAGGCTTCATTTGTTGCTCAAATTCTTTTGCCACAATCTGATTTTCACTCTTATTTTTCTCCTGTTTTGCTTTATTAGCTCTATTAATATCATCTTTCAAAATGGAATCAGGAGTCATAGGAAGCAAAGTAATATTTTTATCCTTATGAACAAGAGTATACTGATTGTTTCTACCATGGTGTATAGAATTTTTATCAAATTGCCATGGTCTACCAAGTAATAAGGAACATGCTTGCATAGGTACCACATCACAATCAACATAATCAACATATGTAGAGATACTAAAATGCACACGAACAGTACGTGTTACCTTAACCTTGCCGCTGTTGCTGAACCATTGGATGTAGTAAGGATGTGGATGTGGTCTTGTGGTGAGAGATAGCTTCTCCAGCATCTCCATGCTAGCCAAGTTGTTGCAACTCCCTCCATCTATGATCACGCGAACAGAACGTTCCTTCACAACTCCCTTTGTATGGAACAAATTATGCCTCTGATTTTGCTCAGCTTGTGTAACCTGCACACTCGAAACACGTTGAGCAACTAAACATTCATACCTGTCAGCATCTTCAGGAGCCATGTATTGCGTCTCATGATCAGAATCGTCTCCGCCGTGTTCTTCACGTGTAATAAGAGCCAAAGTCTCCTCATCATAGTCACTAGCAGATTCATATCCACCATCCTCAGTAGCAATCATCACACGCTGAGATTTGCAATCTCTCGCAAAATGTCCTCTTCCCTTACAACGACGACAAATAATATCACTGGTGTGCCCTGTTGATGCCATGGAAGAAGAAGAACTCTGTGCAGGCCCAATAGGTGTGCTCTTGGCAGATAATGGTGGTTGTGCCTGCTTCCTTGTATCATGGCTGGAGGTAACAGCTGATGGAGGTGTCGGTGCAGTAGAATGTGAGGAAGTAGAGGATGCACGCGGTGTCCATGATGAAGGTCGTCCTGCAGAAAAGTTAGTCCGCGCCAATGCCTGTCGATCCTGCACTTCACGTTCAGCTTTACAAGCAAGATGGAATAAACGAGTGATATTAGTATAATCCTTATACTCTAGAATGGTCTGAATCTCTCTATTTAATCCACCCATAAAACGTGCATGCATAGCTTCATTCTCCTCAACAATACCACATCTAATCAGGCTAGTTTGTAATTGCTGATAATATTCTTCTACAGAATTTTTTCCTTGTCTTAAGCGCTGCAGTTTTTGAAGTAATTCACGTTGATAATATGGGGGAACCCAACGAGTACGCATAGCAGTTTTCAAAGCAGTCCAAGTAGCTGGAATAGGATATAATCTACAATGTTCAGACCACCAAACACATGCAAAACTAGTGAAAGCACAAACAGCAGCAGGAACACGTCTCTCCTCGGGATAGTTTAAACATGTAAAACGTTGTTCAGTTTGTAACTCCCAAGTAAGATATATATCAGGAACATATCTACCCTCAAATGGTGGAATATTCAATTTCAGTTTAGGAAGATGGTCATGTACCTCAGGTGGTGGTGCAGCCCTACCGTTGCGATGATATGCATGAGGATGACCTGGTGGTGGTGGTGCTGGTTGTTGCACGTAGTTCTGATTTTGGTCAACCTCATCCTCGTAATGGTCCTCCACCTCTGCAGTAGCAGCAAGAGCTACAGAAACATCAACATAAGCACCAGAAGCTTGACCAGTCTCAAGGGGAACGTGTTGTGCTCGTCCCACTAGATTCGGAAGGCGACGTTGTTGTTGTTGTTGTTGTTGTTGTTGAGGTGGGATAGCTGCAGCAGCCAGTGGTGGTGGAAAACGCGAAAGCAATTCAGCAAACTTGTTATCCAGCTTTGTTTCAAACGTCTTCTCCATTGCATCTATCTTCTCCATGGCCTCGTCCAATGTGTTTAGCACATCTTGCACCTGTACACTCATCATTTCCTGAAACTTATCATGAAGCTCCTTGTTCGTCAAGGTCTCCCAGTCAGTCTCGTCGACTTGTGATCCTGGCATGGTTAGCAGCAATAGAAACACACAAGAATATGATCCTACAGACTACTAACAAGTGGTGGTGGTGGCGGGTGTCACAAATCCGTCAAGCAAATCTCAAATTCTTACCAGTTCTTACCCAGCAGCAGGTGGTGATCGGCAACCGATGTAGTCAAAACTCTCAAAGCTTGGATAGAGCGATTACCAGGGTGAGTCAAACGCACGATGTAGATGTATGTGGAGCTGGGAAGGCTTATAATATGGTAGCAAAAAGGGTCAGCAATAATCAATTCAGAGATGCAAAGGTGAATAAACGCTCAACGACGGTACCGTGCTGGTCCTAGGCTAGACCGTACTAGAGATGCGAGCCTAGAACACTAACAAAATCACGGCGCTGCACGTAATCAAGGGGAAAGCACACTTTGAATATTTGTTTTCGCCTCTTTTTTTTGCGCTTTTTTTTTTTGCCGAAAATCACTATAATGGCGAGTGTCTCAAAACACTTCCCTAGTCAAACTAAGATGACAGGCACGAAATTTTTTTGACGATTTTTTTTTTCGGAATCAGGGCAGCGACGACGAAAAAGTGCGGTAAAAAATTAGTATGGTGGCACGTGTCTCAAAAGACTCAGAAAAGCCCAAAAATAGGATAGGGAAAAAATATTTCCACCTGTCGAAATTTTGGCCTAAAAACTGCCCGGGGGTCTCCAGACTCTTTTTTTGTTTTTTTTTGTTTTTTTTTCCGAGACCTACGCAGGCAAGGAAACACAAATCCGAAACCTAGATGGATTTCGAGAACAAACCTAATATGAAAAGAACTCGGATTGGTGGTGGATATATGGTGGTAGGGTATGGCAGCGGTGGTAGGTTATGGCAGCGGTGGTGGTATATGGATACGGATTGGTGGTGGTATATGGATACGGATCGGTGGTGGTATGTGGCAGTAGCGATGAAGATGTTGCGGCGGCGGCGTGACAACTTATGACCAGAACTCGAAACTCTAAAAGACTAGACGCTAAGACCAGCAACTTGACACGACGATGCAACCGCAAATTCAACTAAGCAAACACGGAAAAGATTATGCAATGGCTCAAACTGGTTCGGATATGATGAACTAACCCTAATTTTTTTTGGCTTTTTCGTGGACTTTAGGTATGAAGAACAGACTCGATCTAATCTACGAAAACTGTAAAATCTCACCGAGCAACCTGGAAATCTGATACCACTTGATAGAGGCCAAGGTGTCCCGTCTTTCGATGAGATGGTGGCTATCGTTTTGGAGGAAGTCGACTTTGACGATCCGACTACGAACGTGCGAGGACGTCGCGCCTTAGCAATCGCTAAACCAACTCCGAGAGGTTGTTGACCACGCCGGAGCACGATCAACCTGACCACGAAGGTCTGTTTCCTGCAGGCAAACGAAGAACAAGCAAGAAACTAAGATTGCAATCTGGATATTGCGAATATAAGAGGAAAACTTTATTGATCAAGGTGGGGTTCTGTGACGCCTTGGTCTGGTCGTTGAACACAAACGAAGTACGCGAAGTTGCAGCTATGGCGAACTTTTAATCTAAACAAAACCCCAAAGTCTAAACGACGCCCTAAGGGCTGTATATATGAGGGAAAGAGGGGGGAATTTCGTGGCCCTTGGTGGAGGGGTCCGAAACCAACCCTAACTCTTGTTTCCCCACACATACGGACTCTAAAAACAGCCTATACTCAAGTATTTCGAAATTACATGGGCCTGGCCCAATAATAAGGTGACGCAGCACCTATAATAGCCTCTGGACGAAATTTATGAAGTGGCATCTTGTATATTTCGTCCAAGGCTTCTCGCACTCATTATGGTGGCTTCAAAGTCCTGAAATCATCAATTGAAACTCCATTCTTGTTCCCCTTGCGTATGCCATCATCTCCATGGTTGATCTTGCTCTAATGTTCATCCTTCTTGTCCAAGCTAGGCCCTTCATTTGTAAGCAAGACAAATGTATCCAATTTAGGCAGCATCATATTCTCATGAACATTAGATTCATTACCAAGAAACGAAAGTACCTGGTAATTTAATTGGCGTGCACGAGCTCTAGTAATTGGTCCTGTATATGTGTCAGTTGGAGCTGTGGGTGTAGCCTTGTTAGTGATGTCCTCATCAAATTATATAGGTGTGTTAAGATATATAAGATATATTGTGATATTCCAACAACAAGATCCGACATGGATCAATCTTCATCTTCACCTGCAACTAACAACGCTATAAGAGGGGCTGAGCAAACGGGTAACATAGCCAAACAACGGTTTGCTGGGAAGGTGTCAAAGGTTAGAGGTTTCATGGCAACAAGGAGAGAGGCTGACAATAATGATGGGTAGCGCGACATATAACGATAGCATCGAGACATCTAGCATAGCAATGATAGTAAAGGTATCCAAGGTGATGGTCATCTTGCCTGAGATCCCGCAAGGAAGAAGAATGAGTCCATGAAGAAGACGAAGATGAAGCCTTGGAGACGAATCACGTGTAGTCGAACGAATCCTCACGAATGCAACGGGAAAAGAACTAGCGGGAAGAAAGCACACAACATGGTAAACACACAACACAAGAACACGACAAGATGATCAAACAAGTATGAAGCAAGACAAGTTTATATGATGCACTTCATGGCAATGGATGAAGCACTCAAGAACAACAGAAACCAACAAGTTTAAATGAGGCCGGAATCAACATATAACAATTCTGGTAAGTCCTCATATGCACATTTCGAAATTGGTCCAGATCTGAACAAACCTTAAGTTAAAGTTGTTAAACAGCATGTTAACATGCACCATGATGATCTACTCGAAATTCTAGTCAATTTTCATCTAAAGTTTATTTAATTCGGAGCTACGGCCTAGAAGATATGAGCAAAACAAGTCAAGCATGTCAAATATGCAAGATGCATCCAAACAACAAGAAAAGATACTCCAAACATGTAAACAACATGATATTATGCTTCTACATGCAAAATCACACAAGTTTCTTATATAGCACGCTCAAAACGGAGCAACGGTTCAACACATACACATGAAACAAGATATAACAACAAGCTGTCCAAAATCAGCAACATAGCAACTTCGGAGCAAGGTATATATATGCTACAGCACCCAAACATGATAACAAGAGACATGGATGTGAAGTAGACATGAAACTTAACAAGCATGAACTTAGAACACACCCAAAAGCTTGCTGGAACTTAGTTAACCAAGCATGGCAAGTTGCAATAAATTTGTCCAGACTTAGCCCAAATCTGGGAAGGCAAAAACATCATCACGATGCTGCCTTCGGAGGCACAAAACAACAAGAATATCAACTCTACTAAGTATATAAAGATCATGGACATATAATAGACATAGCATACATCCAACAACTCCATTGGAGCAACTCCATAGGAGGCATGGATCAATAACAACAAGCTTCACCAAATTGATCAAGCTGATAAAAACCTGACAAGTTAAATTTATAGCAACTTGAGAGCAAGAAATAAATAAGCTACAGCAGGTCATATAGGCAAACAAAGACATGAATGGATAGAGCATAACATGGTCAACAAGACATGAACATTTGACATACTAAAACAAGCATGGATTTGAGTGGGGCATCAAGCAAACGTAGCATCAGTTTTAATAGATTCCAGACTTAGCAGTTTTTTCAATAAGTATAAAACAACAACATTGTCATGGCAAGTTTACAAGCTTGTTTAAGTCACCTCAAGGCATAACATGGAAAGTGGATTGCACCACATCAAAAACCATATGATTGTGCTTCTAAAACATATAGTCATGTGGCATGAAGACAAACACGCCAATAGCAATGAGCAAGTGAAATCAGCATCTCATAACAAGTTTCAGCACTTTTGCAAAAGAGATTAATATGGCAATATGGCATCTAGCATGAATGCTACAACAACCAACATGTAGAGCACTTCACAATGAACATTTTGACATATCATGTGCTCCATTTGGACATACATGCACAAAGTTATCGCATCTCAAACATGCTAACAAAATTACAGTTAACAGTAGTTTTAAACAAGAAGCACTCTTGCAACAAGGATTAGAGCATCAAGATGAACTCAAACAAGCATGCCACAATGGAATAAAATGAAGAGCCTATCACAACGATCATTTTGACATATTATTCACTCAATTTGGATAACAACACAAAAAGTTACAGGCAGTCAAACATGCAACATTATTAACAGTTCTCAGGGACTTCGCCAAAATTAGACTTAGGAAAAAAACACAAATGGGCGCATGATAACTATTCTACGCACAGGGCGGGGAATAGGCGGGGCTCACCATTGGGCCTGGCCCAAGTCGAAGGAGAGGCAGGCCGGGGAGGGCCGGGGTAGACAGGCGGCCCATGGTGGGGCGGCTGGAGCGAGGCCTGGCTCGCGGGGCCGAGGCACTGGGCCCGGTGGAGCATCGGCCCAGGAGGAGGCCCACATAGGCGCTGGGGAGGCCGGCCCATGCGAACCTCGCTCGATCGGGCGAGGAGCTCGTCCCGGTCGCGATCAGCGCTCGCGACGGGGAAGAGGCCAGCGGCCATGGCGTGGAGGAGGGGCAGAACGACGAGGGTCGGCGCCGGATGAGGAGGAGGCGGCCGATCCGGCCCCTGTGCATCGGATCTGGCCGCCCTTGGACCCGCGCGGCGCGAGGAGGCTGGCGGCGACGGCTAGAACTCAAGGCGGCAGATCCATGGAGGCTGCGGCGGCTGGCGCTCCCCGGCGGTGGCGACGCTCCTCAGTTGCTCGCCGGCGGCGAGGTTGAGCTCGGGCAGGGAGCTCGGGGACGAGGGAGACGCTGTGGGGCGGCGGCGGGCGGACGGGCTCGCGTGGGCCCTGGATGGGGTCCGCGGGCCGCGGCGGTGGGAGGTGGCGGCGGCCACGTGGCGCCTCGCGAGTGGCTGCGGGCGGCAGAACCGCAGAAGTGGAGCCCCGGGATTGGCCGGGCGACGTGGACAGTGGGGCGGACATGTCCGGCGGCGAGCGGACATGTCCGGCGGCGAGCGGACATGTCCGGCTGCACGGTTGGAGCGGGGCTAGGGTTCATCTGCGAGAATTTCGGGGCGGGGGGGACACATATATATAGGTAGAGGGAGCTAGGAGTGTCCAAATGAGGAGCGGTTTTTGGCCACGCGATCCTGATCCGACAACCGAGAGCATGGAGGTGTTTAGGATGGGCTTGTGGGCTGTTGGAGAGGGGTGCTGGGCCAAAAGAGAAGAGGCTTCCGGCGGTTAACACGGTTAACCATTGGGCTATCAAACGAACTCCGAATGCGACGAAACTTGACAGGCGGTCTACCTATGCTATAATAAGACCACACGCCAAGTTTCAACCCATTCCGAGGACGTTTTTGGGCCACTCATAAAATAAATAAACGGAGGTGCCGCGGGCACGTGCAAGTGTGTCTGGGCTCAGAACGGACAACGGAAAGGACGAGGAGACTCGGACGGATGCAAGTTTTGAAAACATGATGATGCAACACACATGATGACATGGCAAGATGCAACATGCAAGCACATGACATGGCAAAGACAACGCATAACTGGCTGACACCTGGCGCACCGGTCTCGGGGTGTCACACATGCCCTATCAACTACCTCACTCACTAAGTGTTGTGGCTCACTCACTCCCTCTTGAATGCTCTCACTCGTATGGTTGGTAGAGTCACTCAAATGGCTCTCAACCTCACATAGGAGAAGTGGCATGCTCTCATGTATGGGGCTAGTAGTGGTCACTCTCATCCTCTCAAAGGAAATACTCTCAATGTCACATATGGTGGAGTCACTCGTATCACTCATGTGGTGGTGGCTCTCCTCCCATGGGAATTGGGGCATCTCGTCATATGTGGATGTCGAAGAGGTGTAGGTGCAATAGTCTCCATGCTCAACTTCTCATCTGTAACGCCTCCAAAGATGAATGCCGTAGGGTGTGGCAAACCATCACGCTCCTCCGAGGTCAATGAGAAGGTGTCATTCTTGCTCGCGTAGCTTGACCCGGAGTAGGAGTCCTGATGCGGGGTCAACCCGATTCTAGGCTGATCTTTCACGAAAAGGAGGGATCTCGCGAGGAACACGATGAACACGGGGACGAACAAGGAGAGTCACAAGGGAAAACCCTCAAGAACAAGTCCAATCACACATCCACTAGACAATCAAACACACAAGATCACAAGGTACATGAACAACAAAGGGAAAGATACAAGGTAGAGTTCATCTCCAAGAGGAGGTCTTGAATCCGCGAAGGATCTTCCCGTTTAGGGGTCTTGAATCCGTCGTGGATCTTCTCCGTAGAGGGGCCGCAGTCTCTCCTAGGAGTAGAACCACTAAGATGAGCAAAGCTCTAGTCTAAAATGAGCTATCACATTTGCTGCCCTAAAATGGTGGAGGTGGAGGTGTATATATAGTTCTACTGCAAGTGGGGGCAAAGGGAAAGGGATACATGGGCCTCTGGCCCCGTTAGGCACGCGCAGGTGCCGGACGTCCGGGTTGGTGGCCGGATGTCCGGGCCTTCGGGGCGAGCCGGATGTCCGGGGTCACGGCCGGATGTCCGGGCTGGCTCGGTCCAGCTTCTGTGAAGGAGGGTCCGGATTTCCGGGCCGAAGGCCGGATGTCTGGGATTTGGGGAAGTGCCGAATGTCCGGCGTTTGGCCCGGATGTCGGGCTGCTGTAGCTTCCCCAGCTCCGTCTTCTTCCGTCGTCGCTTCCAAGCTTCCCTCGCGGATGGTGTAGTTGTTCCTTGGCGCTTGCACTCCCCGTCGTCATCCGTGAAGCTCCGACAATACCTATGCATGCACACGAGTGGAGTGTCAAGTAGTATACCATCCTCGAAGGGGTCAAGTGAACATGTGTAAAGGAGATGATTCACATTTATGTATGAGAAGTAGAGGTCGCACGTGTCACTTGCCAAACAGACTCTTGACATGGTGATGTCCTTAGGATGCTCCGCATCATCCCCTCCCCCTTGGAAAAGATCCGACCTCGGATCGAAAGCCAAATCACCATGGGAAAGAGATGGCGTCTCCATGTCGAAGCAGTCGATCACCAAGCACTCATCATCTTGAAGCTCGAAATGGGAACTCTCCAATGTCGCACCATCTAGTGATTCCTTCAAAAGGAGCAAGGACAACAAACACTTGGAAAAACAAATGTGGTTAGCAGTAGTGCAAAACCAAGCATTCAAGAGGTGATTCACCCAACAAGTGTGGTCATCAAGCATAGCATGTGGTGTGACAAAGGATTGTGACATGGCATGTAAGCATATGAATTGAGCACAATAAAGGTCATCATGGAAGCAAGCATGTAAATGTGAGGTAGAGATGCACATATGTGTAACAAGAGAGGAAGCATCTACCTCAAAGTCGTAGCAAGCATGCATAAAGCGCTCAATGAAAGGTCTATGGTAGGCATAGGAATCATTCACAACACCCACTAAAATGAAGTGTCTAAACACATGAGTCAAGTGCAAGACAATCCAAGCATAACGTGCATAGGGTGTAGTGAAAGTCGTGTGGTACTCAACACAATAGAAAGAGCAATTGTTCGACATGTGTGAGCCAAATAAGGCAAACATGTGAAAAGCAATGGGACATGGCATATGTGAAAAGATGACATTGTTGCAACCAAGCATATGATAGGGACAAGTAATCCTAGAATTGGATGCAACACATAAGGCATATATAACATGAGGCATGGCAATGTGACAATGGCAAGTCAAAGCGAGATCTCTAACATGTGTGCAATCAAGGGGTCCAAGATGACAAATAAATCTCATGGTGCAAGCAACACATGTAGTGTGATCCACAATATCCATGCTCATGGTTTTGGGTGTCCCGGAAGAGAAGGATATCACCTTGAAAGCGGGTCCTTGTGCGTCCTTCACAATGCCGAAGCACAAGCAATTGCGATGTAGAATCGTCATGGTAGAAGGGGGTTCACTCTCAAGAGCTCGAATGGTCAACTCATGTGAAGTGGAAGTCGACACGAAGTCCAAGTATCCTACACATGCACACAACAAAACAAAGAATGTATGTGCATGGTAGATAAACACATCATCCATCATGATGGTTCTCTTCTCTTGCACATAACCATTAGGAGCAAAAGTGCATGAATAATATGCAACAATGGCTATATTCATGGCACTAGGCATATGGTGCAAAGAGGTAAGACAAGCATGCTTCACAAGAAATATGTCAAAATCTCCAAATAAATGCGAGAATGCTATGGGGGCAATCTCATTGGCAAGATAAAAATCATGGTTGCGCTCAATGCATGGACAATCATATAGCATGAGAGAGGCAACATGTGGAGACATATGACAACAAGGAATATCAATCATGTGCAAAGCATGGCAATGGTTGACATCATTTACATGAAATGAGCATGTATGAACCATGGGTAATGCACTACACGAAGCAAGCATGATAATCAAGTCGTGCAAACTAGTGGAGCGAAGATGCAACACACTAGGAGAAGGCATTGCAATCATGTCATGTGAGCAACTAGTGGATATAGGCAATGCACATGACATATCGCAAGCACGGTCACAAATCAAGATCAAAGCATCATAATAGGCATGGTGTGCAAAGGAATCATGGCAATAACAAGTGATATCTCCACCAAGCTTGCAAATACGCATACAAGTATGAGAATCAATCATCATGTGTAATGCAAAGCATGGGTCACAAATGCATGGCAAAGGCATATAAATGAGCATATCATGCAAAGTGAACATGGCAAGAGGGGCATAAAAGATATAATGGACAATAACCCATAACCATGTGAGGGCCATGTAGAAGAAATGCGCGAAGTCTTTGCGCGAAGGGATCGGTTGGAAGGATAATCCATGTACTCCCAAGTCGTTGTTGCTCTCTAGAGCTCGTTTCGTCAACTCGTGCTCTTGCGAGGTTGACGAGTAAGTGTGGGTACCTACACAAAAGAGACACAAACCAAAGAAATTGTGCGCGTGGTAAATGTACACATCATCCATCATGATGTGTATGTGCACGTATGAGTTAGCACAAGATAAGCATCGCTCAAAGAAATTTGAGGCACGATAGAGAAAAATGTCATCCATCATGAAAGAATAGTTGTCATGTATAGCATGATGGGGACACAAATTAGAGCAAGTATGTGGCACAACAATAACATTGGCATTCATGTGGAGCATATTATGCACACAATCATGGGGAACATGCAATGGATGGGATGGATCAAAATCTCCTAAAATGTATGAGGAAACTATGGGGGTCTCCTCATGAGCAATATCGGAAACATAATGTGGAGAAGTGGAACAACATCCAAAACAATGCATGTCCAAAGCTAGGTAATCATGGCATGGCATATGATGGATATGATGCAAAGGAAGCATGTCAATATCATCACAAGAAAAACAGATGCTAATAACCATGGGCTTGTCATCTATGCCATATGTGCAAATTGGGTTTATTTTAATGGCATATGCATAGTTACTACGATGAGATTGCAAATGTGACATATTGTTGATCTCATGCATAGCATACGACAAGTCAAGCGGATTATCAAACATGATGTGACCGAGAGAATTATCACAAGAAATCCTATGCAACATTGCATCTCAACTAATAGACTCCACATGGCAATCATCAAACTCATCATAAATGGGTAAATCATCTCATGGGGAAATCATACTAGAATGAAGCATGGCAATAGGTAGATCAACATCATGCAAGCAATCAATGTTAACATAGTCCACTAGTGGTACGAGAGCATCACCTTCACCTTTGTTACCTTTCTCATTCCACTCATGTGGTGTAGGTGAGGTGGAAAAGACCAAAAGGTGGTCATCATCTTCATCTTGATGGAACCATGTGGGGGGTGCATCATATTCCACCATGGCCATCGTCTTGTCCAATGGAATGATGAAGTCGTCGAGGATCGGCGCGTCATCATAAATGGGACCTAACACCAAATGAGAAGACACAATAGAGGTAGAGGTCAAGTTGTTAGTGTAGGAAGTGGCCTCGCATGACCTATCAACTATCTCACTCTCTCTATGTGGTGGCTCACTCACTCCCTCAAGGTAGGTACACTCAAGCTCACATATGATGGAGTCACTCATCGCACTCAAGTGGTGGGGGTTGTGGCTCTCCTCACATGGGAATTGGGGCAACTCGTCATATATGGGGCTAGTGGTGAACTCGCTCTCACTCTCAATATAGTGGCACAAGTCACTCAAGTCATCATACGTCGTCGTGGTCGAAGGGAAAATCCCATGCTCAACCATCTCGTAATTGTTGCCGTGGATGAAGGCCGAAGATGGCACATCATCACTCTCGCCTCGTAAGATGGAAGCATCATCCTCGCTCGCCACCTTGTCGCTCGCCTCCAAAGCTTGGTCCTCGAATGGCTCCGTAGTCGTAGTCGTCGCCGCGCCGTCTTGAAAAAGAGTCAAAGTAGACTCGGCATCATCAATGCCACAAAGAGGGATGGCGATGAAGTCGAACTTGGGAACGTCGTCTGGGAGCTCGTCGGGCTTGGACATCATGGTGGTACTAGCCTCATGCTCGCCGTCTTGGAGCTTGGTCTTCGAGAAGTGTGCTTGCGGTGGAGAAGCCTTGGCCTTCATGAGTTCTTGTTCCGCCTTGAGAGCACCAATGTAGTTGTCGTCGAGGGACTTGTAGTTCTCAAGGAAGATAGTCTTATAGATGTCGTTGTGCAATCCCATCATGAAGTGGAGCTTCATCGAAATGGGGTCGTCCACGCCAGCTCGTCACAAGGCCATCTTCATCTCCTTGAAGTACTTGTCGATGGACTTGGATCCTTGAATGGTGTTCTCCAATTGGCGTAGAAGTTGTTCCGTGTAGGTGGGAGGCACGAACTCTCGCCGCAAAGCTTTCTTCGTCTTGGGCCAACTCATGTCATACTCCTCCGAAGGTGTGTGAAACCACCACGTCGATGCGAAGTCGTGGAAGTTTCTTGTGGCGCACTTCACTTCATCTTGGGGAGGAACTTGAAGTAGCATGAGGTAGTCGTCCATCAAGCGTTCCCACTCGAGATACTCCTCGGGTTCTTGAGTCCCAATCTAATGGTCGTTGTCGAGGTCGTAGTAGCTCGAGGAAGTCACGGACTTGAGCTTGGGGAGCTTCTCTTGATCATAAGCTTGAGGTGCTTGTGGGCGAAGATGCCGCATATCCAAAGGCGAAGATGCCTTGAAGTCGCTTGGCGAAGATTCCAAGGTGTACGGTGAAGTCGTTGAGCGGTTGTTGGTGTTGAGCTCTTGACCTTCACGTTCTTGTCGTTGATGGTGTCGATGCCGATGAGATCTTGCCGGGGATGGTAGCTCGGAAGGACGTGCACTTGAGCGCCTTCTCGAAGATGAGGGAGACCTCTTGCGGTTCTTGATGAGGGCTTTGAGCTCCTCCATTTGAGCATTCATGTTGGCGCACAAGTTGTTCGTCATGGCATCGAACTTGTCGTTTTTGGTGTAGACCGAAGTAGAAGAAATGCTTTGCCTATCCATCACAAGAGTCGAGCAAATGTGAGTAGGAGATGAGATACACAATACCAAGTTACCTTTTCCGAATGTTGAGGATGTATCCCGTTTCACTCAATGTGAAATGAAAGAATAGTGGAATTGGTACCGGACTTGTTCACTCACACCTATCAAGTAAATCTTATGGAGTGACTTGGTGAGGATAAGTGGCACAAAAATTTGATGCAAAATGTTAGAAAGAGTCAATAATGTTGAAAGAGATTCACAAATTTTCAAATGTAACAAGTAGACCAATAGCAATATGTGGCACACGGAAACACACGCACGGATAGATAAATGTGGTTGTGCAACCAAGGGTTGAGCGGAAAATGTGGAATCCACGGAAAATGCTCTTGTCGCACAACACTAGAGAGACGCTAACCGATTGCTCAATAGGCGGATACGAACTTGTGCACTACCTATATGAGACAAAATGTAGCGACTTCCTATCACAAGTATGCTATGTGTATGATGTTCCGGTGCTTTTAGCACAGGATGATCCAAGTTGATCGGATATGGCAATCTTATATTCAATGTGGTATGATGCTATGGCTCTTGCTTACAAGCTTCTTTGCTTTTCTCCTTTGCTTAAAAGCTTATTCTCTCTTCTTCTTTTTGTATATGGCCACGATGCACAAACCAAGATAGCAATTGTGTATATGCGGGAACAATCTTGTGACACAAGGGATGATATGATGATACCAATATGATATGGTATGTATGCAATGGAAGGTGGATCGATGATCACTAATGTGCACAAGTAACATTGCCGGCAATACTCAAAGGCTAGTCTCGATAGGCAAGTGACGCAAAATGGGCTAGGGGTTAACAATGCAATTGCAAGGGAATATACAATGATGTCGTCGAAGTTACCGTCTGTGTCGATGATGAGAGGTGGTGTTCTTGATGTAGACCCGTTCCTAATTAGCCGAAACACCTTAGGAAACGGAAAAACCACAACTCAAAATCTCAAGGACAAATGTCAAATGGTGGTAGCGGACAAGCGGTGGTGGTTGTGTAAGATGGGTTATACACGTTGTCGGAGTTGAAGTCACGGTCCCTAAGTAGACGAACCACCTTAGGAGACACAAGCCACAACTCAAACAAGCTCAACAAAAAAGGGTTAAGTTGGGTTGGCGGAAATGTAAAGTGGGCAAGGCTATGCGGAAGTGGTGGTGGTTGTTGATGAAGAAGCAATTGTCCCTAAGTATCCTAAACACCTTAGGAGACTCAAATCACTACTCAAGCAACCACAAATGCTATGGGGGACAAAATGGTTAGGTTGCGGAAGTCGATGGTGGTATAGCGGATGATGTGGTGGAAGCCCTAGGCAAAGATGTCAAAATTCCAAAAATATGATGGAGTCAAATGATTATGGTGGTATTTTTGTGTTATGGGGGATGTCAAGAGCTTCAAAACGAGCTCAAGAACGTCGAAATCGGAGTTCGGATGAATTAGTTATGGACAAAACGGTGAAACACGGGTGGCTGGATTCCCAGGGGTCGGACATCCGGGGCCGGGTCCGGATTTCCGGGACCTAATGTCTAGAACCACGCAGGATTTTGCCCTCCAGGAGCCGGATGTCCGGCCTGATGGCCCGGATGTCCAGCCAGTGGCCCGGATGTCCGGCCCGAAGATTCCAGATCTGAATCGGGACGAACTTTTCGAATTGGGGGCGGAAATTGATGATTTGGGGCTCAAAATTTGAGAGATTTCGTGGATGGAATGATGGGAGAAGTGGGGGAAAGCTAGATCCACTTGAAACCAAGCAAATCCACGGATCAAAATCAACAAAATATCATCAAACCAACAGATCACAAAAAATTTTGGGGCTATTTTTGGTGGAGAATTTTCGAATTTGGGGAAGAACACAACAAAACAAGGCTAGAAAACGGTGGGGATGCTCCAAATTCGTGATGAACCAAGGCTCATGATACCATAATGATCACTAAACTAGCTGGGGGGCTCCAATTTCGTGAGAAACCATGGCTCTTGATACCATTTGATCACTAAACTAGGTGGGGGGCTCCAATTTCGTGAGAAACCATGGCTCTTGATACCATATGATGCGGGGTCAACCCGATTCTAGGCCGATCTTTCACGAAAAGGAGGGATCCCGCGAGGAACACGATGAACACGGGGACGAACAAGGAGAAATCACAAGGGAAAACCCTCAAGAACAAGTCCAATCACACATCCACTAGACAATCAAACACACAAGATCACAAGGTACATGAACAACAAAGGGAAAGATACAAGGTAGAGTTCATCTCCAAGAGGAGGTCTTGAATCCGCGAAGGATCTTCCCGTTTAGGGGTCTTGAATCCGTCGTTGATCTTCTCCGTAGAGGGGCCGCAGTCTCTCCTAGGAGTAGAACCACTAAGATGAGCAAAGCTCTAGTCTAAAATGAGCTATCACATTTGCTGCCCTAAAATGGTGGAGGTGGAGGAGTATATATAGTTCTAGTGCAAGTGGGGGCAAAGGGAAAGGGATACATGGGCCTCTGGCCCCGTTAGGCACGCGCAGGTGCCGGACGTCCGGGTTGGCGGCCGGATGTCCGGGGCTTCGGGGCGAGCCGGATGTCCGGGGTCACGGCCGGATGTCCGGGCTGGCTCGGTCCAGCTTCTGTGAAGGAGGGTCCGGATTTCCGGGCCGAAGGCCAGATGTCCGGGATTTGGGGAAGCGCCGGATGTCCGGCATTTGGCCTGGATGTCCGGCTGTTGTAGCTTCCCCAGCTCCGTCTTCTTCCGTCGTCGCTTCCAAGCTTCCCTCGCGGATGGTGTAGTTGTTCCTTAGCGCTTGCACTCCTCGTCGTCGTCCGTGAAGCTCCGACAATACCTATGCATGCACACGAGTGGAGTGTCAAGTAGTATACCATCCTCGAAGGGGTCAAGTGAACATGTGTAAAGGAGATGATTCACCTTTATGTATGAGAAGTAGAGGTCGCACGTGTCACTTGCCAAACGGACTCTTGACATGGTGATGTCCTTAGGATGCTCCGCATCAAGTCCAATATGGGTGTCGTCTTCATGGTGTCGAAGAGGTTCATGCTCGTCGCCTTGGTCGAAGGTGATGGCCCATGCTCGACCGTCTTGTCGCCGTCGCTCGTAGATGATCGCCTTGATGATGAAGACGTCGATATAGGCGAACTCATGGGAAGTAGGTGAAGATGTCGTACGTCCGAAGGCGAAGATGCCTTGATAGCACTTGGCGAAGATGCCGAAGTGGTGGTTGTAGCCGTAGCTCCTTCATGGTGGTGGTTGTCTCGCGGTCTTCTCTCTTTCTCTTGAAGCTTGGCCTTGGCGTGAATTGGAGCTTGTTCGGACTTGTAGATATTCGCTTGTCGAGTATCTTCATGATGATGGTGTCGTTGTCGTGCTTGAGCTCTTGGTAGATGTCGTTCGTCATCGTTGTGCACCTGATGCTTGGAGGTGACTTGCCCTTCATGACGATGTCGATGGTCGCCATGGCGGTGTGGACGTGGAAGACTTGCGCTTGCATCATGCTTGCGCTCCGAAGACTTGTGACTTGAACGTCGCCGCCGAGAAGATGACGAAGGAGAAGAAGACTTGTAATCGACCACCAAGTGTTTGAGCTTCGCCATTTGTTTGTTGAAGGAGTCGCACATGTCGTCGAAGGAAGCCATTCTCCTTGTCTCGGAGTGTCGTAGTTCGATGGCTATGTTGCCAAAGCGCTCTTGCATTGCTCGTTGTAGTCCAATGGTTTGCTCGTGGATGTAGTTGTTCGTGCCGTCGATGTCGAAGACCGGAGATGAAATGCTTTGTCTATCCATCACAAGACGCTAGGAAGTATGAGTGGGAGAAAGAGAATAACTATATCAAATGTACCTTGACCGATGTTGAACATGGATCAATCATCACTCAAATGTGGAACAAGTAAATGGCACAATTGGTACCAATTCTTGTCAGTTTCTCACACCTACACAAGTAAATCTTATGGTGGAGCTCGGTGAGAATAGTGGCACAAAAATTTGATGCAAAATGTTAGCAAGAGTCAATAAAGTTGAAAGAGATTCACAAATTCGCAAGTGAAACAAGTAGACCAATAGCAATATGGGTGGCACACGGAAACACACACACGGATAGATAAATGTGGTTGTGCAACCAAGGGTTGAGCGGAAAATGTGGAATCCATGGAAAATGCTCTTGTTGCACAAAACTAGAGAGACGCTAGCCGATTACTCAATAGGCGGATACGAACTTGTGCACTACCTATACGAGACAAAATGTAGCGACTTCCTATCACAAGTATGCTATGTATGTATGATGTTCCGGTGCTTTTAGCACAAGATGATCCAAGATGATCAAGTATGACATGATATTTTGTGATGCTATGGCTCTTGCTTACAAGCTTCTTTGTGGCTCTTTTTCTTTGCTTAAAAGCTTATTATCTCTTTTTTTTATATGGCCACTTATGCGAAATGCACAAACCAAGATAGCAATTATGTATATGCAGGAACAATATTGTGACACAAGAGATGATATGATAATACCAAGATGATATGGTATGTATGCAATGGAAAGCGGACCGATGATCACTAATGTGCACAAGTAACGTTGACGGCAATACTCAAAGGCTAGTCTCGATAGGTAGGTGACGCAAAATGGGCTAGTGGTTAACAATGCAATGACAAGGGTGAATATACAATGATGTCGTCGAGGTTACCGTCCGTGGCGATGATGAGAGGTGGTGTTCTTTATGTAGACCCATTCCTAATTAGCCGAAACACCTTAGGAAACGAAAAAACCACAACACAAAATCTCAAGGACAAATGTCAAATTGTGGTAGTGGGAAAGCGGTGGTGGTTATGCACGTGGCAAAATGGAAGTGGAATGTGGGTTATGCGTGTCGGAGTTATCGTGACCTTCCCTAAGTAGCCGAAACACCTTAGGAGACACAAGCCACAACTCAAACAAGCTCAAACAAAATTAGGTTAGGTTTGGGTGGCTA
Organism: Secale cereale; assembly: GCA_902687465.1. Taxonomy (NCBI): domain Eukaryota; kingdom Viridiplantae; phylum Streptophyta; class Magnoliopsida; order Poales; family Poaceae; genus Secale; species Secale cereale. Next base: position 443,048,338 of record LR738715.1, on the reverse strand, counting down.
TGGTGGCTATGCGGATGTTATGGTGCAAGGCCTACTCAAACTTGCCAAATTTGACAAATTTTGATGGATTCAAAAGATCATGATAGTGTATTTTTGGTATGGGGTATGTTAAGAGCTTGAAAACGAGCTAAAGAACGTGAAAAACGGACTCCGGATGAATTAGTTATGGCCAAAACAAAATTTCAGCCGCATCAGTTTCAGGGTTACCCGAACATCCGGGAGAAAGTCCAGCTCATCCGGGCTTCGTCCGGATGATCCGGGAGAACATCCGGATGATCCGGGTTCGTCAGCTCTGGTACGGGTATTCGGGTGCGCGGATTACACGGACGTCCAGGAGAGTGTCCAGCTCATCCGGGAGGTGTCCGGATGATCCGGGCGGCTCAATTCTGCTCGGGATTTCCTCTCGGGGACGAATTTGGGGGCAGAAATGGGTGCTTTTGGGCTCAAAATTGAGAGGATTTCATGGATGGAAAGTGGGGAAACTTGTGGAGATGCTAGATCCACTTGAAACCAAGCGAATCCATGGATCAAAATCAACAAAATCTCATCAAACCAACATATCACAAAAAAAATTGGGGCTATTTTTGGTGGAGAATTTTTGAATTTGGGGAAGAATACAACAAAACAAGGCTAGAAAATGGGGGGAGGCTCCAAATTCGTGATGAACCAAGGCTCATGATACCATATGATGCGGGGTCAACCTGTTCTAGGCCGATCTTTCACGAAGAGCAGGGAAACCCACGATGAAAACGAAGAACACAAAGGGAAATCACGAGGGGAAACGGGAGAAAACACTCAAATCAACAAGATATGGTCACACATGTGCTAGATCCTCAACACAACGAGATACACGGTCCAAATCCAACAAAGGAAAGATATAAAGGTAACTAGTTCATCTCCGTGAGGAGGTCTTGAATCCGTGAAGGATCTTCCCGTGAGGGGTTTTGAATCCGTGTGGATCTTCTCCGTGGATGGGCCGCAGTCACTCACAAGGAGATGAACCACTAGTGGATGAGCAAAGCTCTGTCTCAAATGAGCTAAACCTAAGCTACCCCTCAAATGGAGGAGGAGGATTCATATATATAGGCTAGGGGGCGAAGGGGTACATGGGCCTCGGCCCAACTCGCACATGCAGGTGGGGGTCCGGATGATCCGGAAGGTGGCCCAGATGATCCGGGTGTCTTGGGTCCGGATGATCCGGGTGACCGTCCGGATCGTCCGGAGGTGTCGACGTGCAGCAGATGGCCCGGGTGATCCGGGGCCTGGTCCAGATGTCCGGCTCCGTCCGGATGATCCGGGGCCTGGTCCGGATCGTCCGGCTTCGTGGGCAAGCTTCGGGTGCCTCGGGGCATATTACCCGGATTGTCACGGTGTCGGCCCGGATCATCCGGGCTTGGTCCAGATCGTCCGGCTGGGGGTCCGGATGATCCGGGCAAGTCCAGTCTTGCTCAGATTCTTCTCCGTCTTCGCGTATGCTTCTCTCCTTCGATCGTACTTGCTCCTTAGCTGCTCCATGGTCTTCCGCTTGGTTCCTGGTCATGCATAGCACATATGTTCGGAGAGGAGTGAGTTCACCTTGTGTCCAATGGTGTATGCTCGAGGCCTTGTCGAAGTGAACATGGGGATGATCGTGGGAGGCTCCGCATCATACCCCTACATCAAACACCCTTCGTCAAGCTGCACGTCAAGCTCGACATGACAACAGGAATCCACTTCATGACAAGAGCTCCCAAGACCTACTTGACGAACAAGAAAGTCGACATCGTCAAAACCAAGCTACACTTGAGCAAGCACAAGAACGGCAAGGACTACGCCAACAACAACAAGAGCGAGCACATCAACACTAAGAAGAACAAGATGCCAAAGCTCATCGTCAAGCACAACACCGTCGAGAAGCTCTAGCTCTTGAGGCGCAACGAGCATTACGTGATGCACGTCGCAATGTGGCAACTCGCAATCGACACACTCATCAAGAAGAGGATTTCCTTCGCGATGAGATGCAAGAGAGACGCCACTAAGCACGGATGCAAGAAGAAGTTCCTCCTCAAGCGCGACAAGAGCATCAACCCCAACAAGAACCACAAGCTCGGCAAGTACACCATGACAATGGAGATCTACTCCGCGAAGAGCATCATGAGATTTACAACCGTGCAAATCAAGAACGCCCTCCCAATATGCAAGCAAACAATTAAGAGCATCTCTATGGCAAGCTTAAGTTCACCATGCCAAAGCTTTCAGGAAGCATTGATCCCAAAGACTACCTCTCATGGGCATTGAAGGTTGGCAAGATCTTTCGCCTACACATCTTTGATGAAGAGAAGAAAATTGCAATGGCCTCCCTTGAGGTCCAAGACTATGTTCACAGTTGGTGGGAGCAAATCATTGAGAGAAGAGAAGCAAAAGGCGAACCTCCTATCACTACTTGGGCTCAAATGAAGGAAGTCATGAGAGCACGCTTCGTGCCAACACACTACAATCGTGACTTGTTCAAGAAGCTACAACTCCTCAAGCAAGGTACCAAGTCCGTTGAAGAGTACTACAAGGAAATGGAGATTGCCATGATACGCGCAAACATCATGGAAGATGAAGAACAAACGATGCCGAGATTCTTGAATGGACTCAACTATCCTATCAAGAAGATTGCGGACTTTCAACCATACACCAATATCCTCGAGCTAGTACATCAAGCCACCAAAGCGCAGCGACAAGGTCAAGAGGACTACAAGTACTCCAATTTCACCTCCAAGAACTTCGGCTCCTACAACCAAGCTTCAACGACTTCGGCTCCTCCTACCTCTACCAAGCCATCCACAAACTTCGGTGACAAGTCAAGCTACAAGAATGCGAGTACATCAAGTCGGCCACCTTCTACGAGCAACTTCAAGCAAAGAACTTCATCATCTACAACTCCAACCGAGGACAACTCAAAGACGAGTTCCATCAAATGCTTCAAGTGCCAAGGGCGAGGCCACAAGTCATTAGAGTGCAAGACCGTTCGTACCATGATCATCAACGATGACGGATCTTATGACTCAATGAGCGACGATGAAATGGAAGCCCTCGAACATGTAGCTATGCATCGCCAAGTGAATGAAGATGAAGACCATCAAGTGTTTTGCGACAATTACTCGAGTCCCAATCCCGTTGTCTCCAAGGTCTTGACACTCCAACATCAACAAGAAGACGACCAAATATGTCACATTTTCCATACCAAGGCCGGCATCAATGGATGCTCCGTCAAAGTTATCATCGATGGAGGAAGTTGTCATAACTTGGCAAGCGAAGAGCTATGCGACAAACTACAATTGGTGAAGTCGAAGAACCCTCATCCCTACAAGGTCCAATGGCTTAACGACGCCGGAACTCTTCGAGTCGAGCATACCGTGCAAGTTTCCTTCAAGATAGGTGCCTACGAGGACACACTTGAGTGTGATGTGGTCCCTATGCCCGTGTGCCACCTTCTTCTTGGACGACCATGGCAATATGATCGTGGAGCCACACACAATGGACAGACCAACCACTATAGCTTCAAGATGAAAGGAAAGGAGTTCGTGCTACGCTCAATGTCACCAAGTCAAGTAGCCGCCGACAAACACTTACAAACCAACCATCATGGAGAGAGTGGTGAGAGAGTGAGGCACCAAAAGGAGAGTGAGAGCCACAAACCAAATATGAGCAACTCCACGATAAGTGACCAGAAACAACTAGTGTTATTCTCCACCAAAAGTGAGATGAGAGAAGTGTGTGAGAACCCCTCGAGTGTCTTTCACCTTGTGCTTTTACGCAAAGGGGAAGCCAAACCTACTAACACTTCACCACCTCCACCTTCAGTGTTGTCTCAATTGTTGCAGGAATTCTCAAACGTTTTTCCCGATGAGCTACCACCAGGTCTACCTCCACTTCACAGCATCAAACACCGCATCGACCTCATACCCGGCGCACCTCTCCCAAACAAGGCTCCTTACCACGTCAACCCCAAGGAAACCAAGGAGATACAACGGCAAGTACAACAACTCATCGACAAAGGTCAAGTACGTGAAAGCTTGAGCCCTTGTGCCATTCCGGTTATTCTCGTGCCTAAGAAAGATGGAAGTTTTCGCATGTGCTCCTATTGTCGCCCGATAAATGCTATCACCTTTAGATACCGTCACCCTATCCCACGCTTAGACGACATGCTTGATGAATTATCTGGTGCCACCATCTTTTTGAAAATTGATCTTAAAAGTGGTTACTACCAAATTCACATTCAAGAGGGTGATGAGTGGAAAACGGCTTTCAAAACCAAGTTTGGGTTATATGAGGAGCTTGTCATGCCAATGGGTTTATCGGAAGCGCCCGGTTCATTAATGCGTCTCATGCATTATGTTCTACGACCCTACATAGGCATCTTTGTCATGGTTTATTTTGATGACATCCTCGTTTTTAGCAAGTCGTTTGAGAACCATGTGACACACATCCGTGTGGTTTTACAAATGCTTTGGAAAGAGTGCTTATATGCTAACATGGAAAAATGCGCTTTTGGCGTTGACAAGGTTGTTTTCTTAGGATTTGTCGTTTCTTCCCAAGGTGTTCATGTTGATGAAACTAAAATTGAAGCAATTAAAACTTGGCCTCAACCAACGAATCTCCAACAAGTGCGTAGCTTTCTTGGTTTAGCCGGTTTCTATCGATGTTTTGTGAAGGACTTTAGCACCATTGCTATGCCTCTACACGCCTTGAGCAAGATGAACGCACCATTTGTTTGGGGTCCTTCGCAAGACACCGCGTTCATTAAGCTCAAATACTTGCTAACCCACGCACCACTTCTTGCCCTACCAAACTTTGATAAACCTTTTGAGATTCATTGTGACGCTAGTGGTACCGGCATAGGTGGCGTGCTCATGCAAGAAAAGTGCCCAATTGCGTACTTTAGCGAGAAGCTATCCGGAGCACAACTTAACTACCCCATCTATGATAAAGATTTATATGCCTTGGTGAGAGTTTTGCGTGTTTGGGAACATTACCTTCGACCTCATGAATTCATTCTTCATACGGACCATGAGACGCTCAAGTATCTCAAGGGTCAAACTAAGTTAAATAAGCGTCATGCTAAGTGGAGTGAGTTCATCGAGTCTTTTCCCTACGTCATCAAGTACATCAAAGGCAAAGGAAATGTTGTGGCGGATGCGCTTTCCCGCAAATGCATGCTTGTCACAAAACTTGAGTTGAATGTTATTGGCTTTGAGCACATAAAAGACTTATATGAGCATGATCCTTTCTTTGCAAATCCTTATGCTAAGTGTTTGACTCATACTTCTTGGGAACATTACTACATCAAGAATGGATATCTTATGAGAGCTAACAAACTTTGCATTCCCGAGCCTTCGCTTCGTTTGCTCCTTTTGCAGGAATCTCATGGAGGAGGGCTCATGCGACACTTTGGACGCGACAAGACATTTGCTACGCTCTCCAAGAACTAATTTTGGCCCAAGATGCTACGTGACGTCTCACGCCTCACCAACCGATGCTCTACATGTCGCAAAGCTAAGTCAAAAGCTCAATCTCATGGACTTTACATGCCACTTCCTATTCCATAACATCCATGGGAAGACATAACCATGGACTTTATACTTGGATTGCCTAGGACTCAAAATGGAAAAGATTCCGTGTTTGTTGTCGTGGATAGATTCTCTAAAATGGCTCATTTCACTCCTTGTAACAAGATCGACGATGCTTCACATGTGGCAAACCTCTTTTGTAGGGAAATCATCCGTCTACATGGAGTGCCCAAGACGATCGTGTCGGACTGGGACGTCAAGTTCTTGAGCTACTTTTGGAAGACTCTATGCACCAAACTCGGCATCAAGCTCCTCTTCTCTTTGGCATATCATCCACAAACCGACGGCCAAACGGAGGTGACGAACCGCACACTTTCGACGCTTCTTCGCGTGTTGATTAATAAGAACCTCAAGGAATCGGAGCAATGGTTGCCCAACGCCGAGTACGCCTACAACCGCGCAAGACATTTGACTACTGGCAAGTCTCCTTTTGAGGTCGTCTACGTCTTCAACCCATTATACCCATTGGACATCCTTCCTCTACCTCTACAAGAACGCATCAACTTGGACGCAAGTGCTCGAGCAAGCTATCAAGAAGGTGCATGAAGATACAAGGGCAACGATCAAGAGGCAAGTACATCGACTAGCGTCCAAGCTCAACACCAACAAGAAACCTATGGTGTTCCAACCGGAGATCTTGTATGGCTACATCTTCGCAAGGACCGTTTCCCCAACTAGCGCAAGTCCAAACTACTACCTCGGGTCGACGGACCTTTCAAGGTGCTAGCACGCTACAACAACAATGCCTACAAGATCGACATTCCACGCGACAAGTACAACGTGAGCGAAGTCTTCAACGTCAAGGATCTCTCCACTTTCCATGGTGATGAAGATTTCGATCCGAGGCCGGATCTTTCCCAAGGGAGGGGAGATGATGCGGGGCATCCCAAGGTCATCCCCGTGGACCTACCATCACCTCACCATGTACCAAGTGGACCCATGACACGCGCTCGAGCACGAGCTCTCGAGACCGGCGTGACTTCACTCCTCTCTCTACGTTATTTCGATTCACATGAGACATGGCTGCTACCCTCATCAGAAACTCTTGGCATACTCAGGAACCTCGGGAGAAACCATGGAGGAACCAAGGAACAAGAGGAATTGAAGAAGGAAGACGGAGGAGAAAACGGCCAAGTTCCAGACCGGCCAGATGATCCGGGCGGAGCCCGGACGATCCGGATAATGTGCCCGCGGACACCCGAGAGCTCCACACTGAAGCCGGATCATCCGGACCCCAGGCCCGGATCATCCTGACGCACCCGGACGTCCGGACCAAGACCCGGATATCCGGACCCCCCGCAGCAGAAAAGACATGTCTGGATCATCCGGACGACGCCCCGGATCATCCAGACCCCCGAAGCCCGGATCATCCGGACAGTGCCTGCGTGCATGACTTTGGGCCGAGGCCCATGTACCCCTTCACCCCTCCTAGCCTATATATGTCTCTCCACCCTTACTTTTCGGGGTTAGATTTGTGTTAGCTCATCCAAAAACCTTAGTGGTTCCTCTCCTACCAGACCGTGGCCTCCTCGGAGAAGATCCACCCGGATTCAAGACCTCCTTAACGGAGAAGAACATCAAGACCTCCTCACGGAGATGACTACCGCCACTTGTATCATCCTTAGTTGATCATGTATCGTGTAGCACACTTTGTGTACCCGGATCTAGCATTTGTGTGACCTAAACTTGTTGATTGGAGTGATTTCTCCTTTTCCCTCTTGTGTTTTTCCTCGTGCCCCTCGTGTTCTTCCTCGGGATCCCTCCTTTTCGTGAAAGATCGGCCACGTAGGGTTCCACCCTACATCATCATCTACGTGAAAGCTTGAGCCCCTGTGTCGTTCCGGTTATTCTCGTGCGTAAGAAGGATGGAAGTTTTCGCATGTGCTCCGATTGTCGCCCGATAAATGCTATCACCGTTAGATACCGTCACCCTATCCCACGCTTAGATGACATGCTTGATGAATTATGTGGTGCCACCATCTTTTCGAAAATTGATTTTAAAAGTGGCTACTACCAAATTCGCATTCAAGAGGGTGATGAGTGGAAAACGGCTTTCAAAACCAAGTTTGGGTTATATGAGTGGTTGGTTATGCCAATGGGTTTATCGGAAGCGTGCGGTTCATTTATGCGTCTCATCCATTTCGTTCTACGACCCGACATAGGCGTCTTTCTCGTGGTTTATTTCGATGACATCCTCGTTTTTAGCAAGTTGCTTGAGGACCATGTGACACACCTCTGTATGGTTTTACAAACCCTTCGGAAAGAGCGCTTATATGATAACATGGAAAAATGCACTTTTGGCGTTGACAAGATCGTTTTCTTAGGATTTGTCGTTTCTTCCCAAGGTGTTCACGTTGATGAAACAAAAATTGAAGCAATTAAAACTTGGTCTGAACCAACGAACCTCCAACAAGTGCGTAGCTTTCTTGGTTTAGCCGGTTTCTATCGACGTTTTGTGAAGGACTTTAGCACAATTGCTATGCCTCTACACGCCTTGAGCAAGAAGAACACACCTTTTGTTTGGGGTCCTTCGCAAGACACTGCGTTCATTAAGCTAAAAGACTTGCTCACCCACACACCACTTCTTGCCCTACCAAACTTTGATAAACCTTTCGAGATTCATTGTGACGCTAGTGGTACCGGCATAGGTGGCGTGCTCATGCAAGAAAAGCGCCCAATTGCGTACTTTAGCGAGAAGCTATCCGGAGCGCAACTTAACTACCCCATCTATGATAAAGAGTTATATGCCTTGGTGAGAGTTTTGCGTGGTTGGGAACATTACCTTCGACCTCATGAATTCATTCTTCATATGGACCAGGAGACGCTCAAGTATCTCAAGGGTCAAACTAAGTTAAATAAGCATCATGCTAAGTGGAGTCCGTTCATCGAGTCTTTTCCCTATGTCATGAAGTACATCAAAGGCAAAGAAAATGTTGTGGCGGATGCGCTTTCCCGCAAATGCATGCTTGTCATAGAACTTGAGTTGAATGTTATTGGCTTTGAGCACGTAAAAGACTTATATGAGCATGATCCTTTCTTTCCAAATCCTTATGCTAAGTGTTTGACTCACACTTCTTGGGAACATTACTACATCAAGGATGGATATCTTATGAGAGCTAACAAACTTTGCATTCCCGATTCTTCGCTTCATTTTCTCCTTTTGTAGGAATCTCATGGACGAGGACTCATGGGACACTTTGGACACGACAAGACATTTTCTACGATCTCCAAGAACTACTTTTGGCCTAAGATGCTACGTGACATCTCACGCCTCACCAACCGATGCTCTACATGTCGCAAAGCTAAGTCAAAAGCTCAATCTCATGGACTTTACATACCACTTCCTATTCCATACCATCCATGGGAAGACATAAGCATGGACTTTATACTTGGATTGCCTAGGACTCAAAATGGAAAAGATTCCGCGTTTGTTGTCGTGGATAGATTCTCTAAAATGGCTCATTTCATTCCTTGTAACAAGATCGACGATGCTTCACATGTGGCAAATCTCTTTTGTAGGGAAATCATCCGTCTACATGGAGTGCCCAAGATGATCGTGTTGGACTGGGACGTCAAGTTCTTGAGCTACTTTTGGAAGACTCTATGCGCCAAACTCGGCATCATGCTCCTCTTCTCTTTGGCATATCATCCACAAAACGATGGCCAAACGGAGGTGACGAACCGCACACTTTCGACGCTTCTTCGCGTGTTGATCAAGAAGAACATCAAGGAATCAGAGCAATGCTTTCCCAACGCCAAGTACGCCTACAACCGCGCAAGACATTCGACTACCGGCAAGTCTCCTTTCGAGGTTGTCTACGGCTTCAACCCATTGTACCCATTGGACATCCTTCCTCTACCTCTACAAGAACGCATCAACTTGGACGCAAGTGCTCGAGCAAGCTATCAAGAAGGTGCATGAAGATACAAGGTCAACGATCAAGAGGCAAGTACATCGACTAGCGTCCAAGCTCAACGCCAACAAGAAACCTATGGTGTTCCAACCGGGAGATCTTGTATGGCTACATCTTCGCAAGGACTGTTTCCCGAACGAGCGCAAGTCCAAACTACTACCTCGGGCCGACGGACCTTTCAAGGTCCTAGCACGCTACAACAACAACGCCTACAAGATCGACATTCCACGCGACAAGTACAACGTGAGCGATATCTTCAATGTCAAGCATCTCTCCACTTTCCATGGTGATGAAGATTTCGATCCGAGGTCGGATCTTTCCCAAGGGAGGGGAGATGATGCGGGGCAACCCAAGGTCACCCCGATGGACCTACCATCGCCTCACCAAGTACAAAGTGGACCCATGACACGTGCTCGGGCACGAGCTCTCGAGACCGGCGTGACTTCACTCCTCTCTCTACGTCATTTGAATTCACATGAGACATGGCTGCTACCCTCATCAAAAACTCTTGGCATACTCAGGAACCTCAGGATCAACCATGGAGGAACCAAGGAACAAGAGGAATCGAAGAAGGAAGACGGAGGAGAAAACGGCCAAGTTCCAGACCGCCCGGATGATCCGGGCGGAGCCCGGACGATCCGGACCAACGTCCGGACGATCCGGATAATGTGCCCGCGGACACCCGAGAGCTCCACACTGAAGCCGGATTATCCGGACCCCAGCCCGGATCATCCTGACGCACCCGGATGTCCGGACCAAGACCCGGATATCCGGACCCCCCGCAGCAGAAAAGACATGTCCGGATCATCCGGACGCTGCCCCGGATCATCCAGACCCCCGAAGCCCGTATCATCCGGACAATGCATGCGTGCATGACTTTGGGCCGAGGCCCATGTACCCCTTCGCCCCACCTAGCCTATATATGTCTCTCCACCCTTACTTTCTAGTGTTAGATTTGTGTTAGCTCATCCAAAAACCTTGGTGGTTCCTCTCCTACGAGACCGTGGCCTCCTCGGAGAAGATCCACCCGGATTCAAGACCTCCTTAACGGAGAAGAACATCAAGACCTCCTCACGGAGATGACTAGCGCCACATGTATCGTCCTTAGTTGATCGTGTATCATGTATCACACTTTTTGTACCCGGATCTAGCATTTGTGTGACCTAAACTTGTTGATTTGAGTGATTTCTCCTTGTCCCTCTTGTGTTTTTCCTCGGGCCCCTCGTGTTCTTCCTCGGGATCCCTCCTTTCCGTGAAAGATCGGCCACGTAGGGTTCCACCCTACATCATCATGTACGTGAAAGCTTGAGCCCCTGTGTCGTTCCGGTTATTCTCGTGTGTAAGAAGGATGGAAGTTTTCGCATGTGCTCCGATTGTCGCCCGATAAATGCTATCACCGTTAGATACCGTCACCCTATCCCACGCTTAGATGACATGCTTGATGAATTATGTGGTGCCACCATCTTTTTGAAAATTGATCTTAAAAGTGGCTACTACCAAATTCGCATTCAAGAGGGTGATGAGTGGAAAACGGCTTTCAAAACCAAGTTTGGGTTATATGAGTGGTTGGTTATGCCGATGGGTTTATCGGAAGCGCCCGGTTCATTTGTGTCTCATCCATTTCGTTCTACGACCCTACATAGGCGTCTTTCTCGTGGTTTATTTCGATGACATCCATGTTTTTAGCAAGTTGCTTGAGGACCATGTGACACACCTCCGTATGGTTTTACAAACCCTTCAGAAAGAGCGCTTATATGCTAACATGGAAAAATGCACTTTTGGCGTTGACAAGATCGTTTTTTTGGATTTGTCGTTTCTTCCCAAGGTGTTCACGTTGATGAAACAAAAATTGAAGCAATTAAAACTTGGCCTCAACCAACGAACCTCCAAAAAGTGCGTAGCTTTCTTGGTTTAGCCGGTTTATATCGACGTTTTGTGAAGGACTTTAGCACAATTGCTATGCCTCTACACGCCTTGAGCAAGAAGAACACACCCTTTGTTTGGGGTCCTTCGCAAGACACCGCGTTCATTAAGGTCAAACACTTGCTCACCTACGCACTACTTCTTGCCCTACCAAACTTTGAAAACCTTTCGAGATTCATTGTGACGCTAGTGGTACCGGCATAGGTGGCGTGCTCATGCAAGAAAAGCGCCCAATTGCGTACTTTAGCGAGAAGCTATCCAGAGCGCAACTTAACTACCCCATCTATGATAAAGAATTATATGCCTTGGTGAGAGTTTTGCGTGTTTGGGAACATTACCTTCGACCTCATGAATTCATTCTTCATACGGACCATGAGACGCTCAAGTATCTCAAGGGTCAAACTAAGTTAAATAAGCGGCATGCTAAGTGGAGTGAGTTCATCGAGTTTTTTCCCTATGTCATCAAGTACATCAAAGGCAAAGGAAATGTTGTGGCAGATGCTCTTTCCCGCAAATGCATGCTTGTCACAAAACTTGAGTTGAATGTTATTGGCTTTGAGCACATAAAAGACTTATATGAGCATGATCCTTTCTTTGCAAATCCTTATGCTAAGTGTTTGACTCACACTTCTTGGGAACATTACTACATCAGGGATGGATATCTTATGAGAGCTAACAAACTTTGCATTCCCGAGTTTTCGATTCGTTTTCTCCTTTTGCAGGAATCTCATGGAGGAGGACTCATGGGACACTTTGGACGCGACAAGACATTTGCTACGCTCTCCAAGAACTACTTTTGGCCCAAGATGCTACGTGACGTCTCACGCCTCACCAACCGATGCTCTACATGTCGCAAAGCTAAGTCAAAAGCTCAATCTCATGGACTTTACATGCCACTTCCTATTCCATACCATCCATGGGAAGACATAAGCATGGACTTTATACTTGGATTTCCTAGGACTCAAAATGGAAAAGATTCTGTGTTTGTTGTCGTGGATAGATTCTCTAAAATGGCTCATTTTATTCCTTGTAACAAGATCGACGATGCTTCACATGTGGCGAATCTCATTTGTAGGGAAATCATCCGTCTACATGGAGTGCCCAAGACGATCATGTCGGACCGGGACGTCGAGTTCTTGAGCTACTTTTGGAAGACTCTATGCGCCAAACTCGGCATCAAGCTCCTCTTCTCTTCGGCATATCATCCACAAACCGACGGCCAAACGGAGGTGACGAACCGCACACTTTCGACGCTTCTTCGCGTGTTGATCAAGAAGAATATCAAGGAATGGCAGCAATTCTTGCCCATCGCCGAGTACGCCTAGAACCGCGCAAGATATTCAACTACCGGTAAGTCCCCTTTTGAGGTCTTCTACGGCTTCAACCCATTGTCCCCATTGGACATCCTACCTCTACCTCTACAAGAACGCTTCAACTTGGACGCAAGTGCTCGAGCAAGCTATCTCAAGAAGGTGCATGAAGATACAAGGGCAACGATCGAGAGGCAAGTACATCGACTAGCGTCCAAGCTCAACGCCAACAAGAAACCTATGGTGTTCCAACCGGGAGATCTTGTATGGCTAGATCTTCGCAAGGACCGTTTCCCCAACAAGCGCAAGTCCAAACTACTACCTCGGGCCGACGGACCCTTCAAGGTGCTAGCACGCTACAACAACAATGCCCACAAGGTCGACATTCCACGCGACAAGTACAACGTGAGCGATGTGTTCAACTTCAAGGATCTCTCCACTTTCCATGGTGATGAAGATTTCGATCCGAGGTCGGATCTTTCCCAAGGGAGGGGAGATGATGCGGATCATCCCAAGGTCACCCCCATGGACCTACCATCGTCTCACCAAATGCCAAGTGGACCCATGACACGCGCTCGAGCACGAGCTCTCGAGCCCGAGGTGACTTCACTCCTCTCGCAACGTCATTTCGATTCACATGAGATATGGCTGCTACCCTCATCCGAAACTCTATGCATACTCAGGTACCTCGGGAGCAACCATGGAGAAGCAAAGGAACAAGATAAACCAAAGAAGGAAGACAAAGAAGAAAACGGCCAAGCCTCGGACTGGCCGGACAACCCGGATGAAGGCCCGGATGATCCGGGCAAAGCCCGGACGATCCAGACCCCCGCTCGGACGATCCGGGTAATGTGTCCGCGGACACCCGAGAGCTCCTCACTGAAGCTGGATCATCCGGACCCCAGCCCGGATCATCCGGCCACACCCGGACGTCCGGACCAGGACCCGGACATCCGGACCCTCCGCTGCAGAGACGACACGTTCGGATCATCCGGACGCCGCCCCGGATCATCCGGACCCCCAAAGCCCGGATCATCCGGATCGACATCGGGATCATCCGGACAGTGCCTGCGTGCATGACTTTGGGCCAAGGCCCATGTACCCCTTCGCCCCCCCTAGCTTATATAAAGGACTCCACCCATACTTTCTAGGGTCAGCTTTGTGTTAGCTCATCCAAAAACCTTAGTGGTTCCTATCCTACGAGACCGCGACCTCCTCGGAGAAGATCCACCCGGATTCAAGACCTCCTTCACGGAGAAGAACAACAAGACCTCCTCGCGGAGATGACTACCGCTACTTGTATCGTTCTTAGTTGATCGTGTATCATGTGTCGCATTTTGTGTTCCAGGATCTAGCATTTGTGTGACCTAAACTTGTTGATTTGAGTGTTTTCTTCTTGTCCCTCTTGTGTTTTTCCTCATGGCCCTCGTGTTCATCCTCTTGATCCCTCCTTTTCGTGAAAGATCAGCCACTTAGGGTTCCACCCTACGTTAGGTCTCGTCTTATGTCTCGAAGATGACATGGGGATGGTCGCGGGATGCTCCGCATCACGAGGGTTCCCTAGGAATCCCCCAAAGTTTTCCATTCTAGTGCAAGAAGACCAAGACCACGATCTCGATAGGACGGAGGTCATCGCCGAGCCCACATGCGCATCAACAACCAGAAGCTTTGCAGGAGAAGACCACCTTTAGTCAGGATAGGATGTATTGTTGCCCCCTCGGAATTGGGCTGTTGTGGCATCGTTTCCCGCCTTTGCCATTGGGGAAGTGGACCAGGCCAGTTGGGGAAGTGGACCAGGCCAGTATAAGTATAGGCTAGACTCCACCAGAGCGAGGGGATTGGGTCGCATCCAGTTCATCCACCCCTCAAGCCTGGGCTGCTTCTAGAGCCATCACGAGGCAACTCACCCCCGTACTTGTTCATTGTCAACCTCCTCGTGAGGCAATCCACCACAAAGCAGGAGTAGGGTTTTACACCGCAAGGTGGCCCAAACCTGGGCAAATCTTCGTGTCCCTTTCTCCCCCGACGCTCTAGCTTGAGCTCGATGAACCATGTCCTTGGTGCAGTGTGTGATTGGTTGAGAGCAAGTATGACCAATAAGCATGGCCCAGTGTTCGAACCTCTCAAGGGACCACGGATCCCCAATTCCGACACTACGATCCCGGAATATATGATTCAGTGGAAAACTCATATGCATGCATGGAATGATAAACACCAAAAAATAGGTTCCTAGTCTTGCCTCTAATAGTGTTGTTGGTGATCATGTTTTCGAGGTCTTAGGATATCTTTAAGTGTAACGATAGACCTAAAATAACGTTGAGAGTATGACGTAAGAAGAACGATCATATTGAATCGACCCAAACTTGTTTATTATAATTTGAGATAACATCGTCTGAAATCAATTATCCTAACACGGAGTGTTAACATGTGTTTTTAGTTCCTCGGACCACGAGAGTATAGTAGTCAATTCTTAACGTTCGGTGGAGTTTGGGGTTGCTCAACATCATCTCTAACATGGTGATCATAACGACAACTTATAGGTTCATCACAAAGCTTGACAAAGGACTAGATAGCTCAAGAGTGGAATTTGCTCCTCCAGCAATGGAGAGATACTCTTAATGCCCTCTCGGTGTGACGACATCCATCATCGTCTGTCAAGACATAGGTTACTATGTCACGGGGATGCCAGAACACATCAACGAGAAAGAGGAACAAAATCGGTAACAAGGATAACAATATAGTGAGCATGTGTATGACACAAGAGGATACCAGTACATCTCGGGTTTTGTAAAGTATCGTGAAGCAAATGGAGTATCACATGATAACCAAAGGGTCACTCAAATTTCATTTGTGTATTCACAGGGATCGATATGGACCTCCATGGTTCGGCAATCGATCATTGGACGAAGGGGTTTCATTCATGTCTATGTTTTATCGAACCTGTAGGGTCACAAGCTTAGGGTAACCATGATCTACTGAGTGTTAGTAGGACGCGAGTATTGAAGATTTATTTGTGGAATTGTTTTATCTTCAGAATAGTTTCGAGAGGAACTGGAAGCGTTTCGGGGTCACCATAAGGGTTTCAAAGTTTACCTAGCAATTATGGGTATTCCCGATAAATAATATATAGGTGGAAAATATATCTGATGATGTCAAAATAATAATAAAAGGCCCTAGTAATTGTTAGAAGGCTTTTATATTTATTTTGATATAAACTGGAGTTAAAAGACCAAGTAGTGGAAGGAGAACTATGCCACATAGGCCTATGTAGGGGAGGCACCCACTTGTCCAAGTGGGAAGGCCTAATTGGACGAGGGGAGGGAGTAGAATGGCGCACCAAGGAGGAGCTCCTTCCCTCCTAGTGTGGCGCCCCTCCCTCTCCCTTCAATCTATATATACTAGAGGCTTTTGCACTATTTGAACACACATGTGATGTAGATATAGAGAAGTAGTTCCCTTGTCACATAGTGCCCATGTAAACCAAAGTTGTCCGAACGCACAAACACAAAAATGGCCGAACGCCTGGATCTAGGGCTAACACTTTGTCAGGATGACCTTATCAAAAAGCATCAATGAGATGAGAATATCAGTTAGTCATGGGAATTTAGGCCGTGTATTTAACTAGCGAAACATGTATAATGAGCCAAAAAATATATAAGTTCAGAAACTTTATTCAAGAATGAATGTAGAGATATAATTTCTATGGCATATACAAGACATGTTCCTTCGTCAGGATGACTTTATCAAAAAACTTCATCCGGACGAGAATATAAGTCAGTCATGGGAATTTAGGCCGTGGATTTAACTAGAGAAACATGTATAATAAGCCAAAAGAAAATATAACTTCAGAAACTTTATTCAATAACAAATGTCGAGATATAATGATAGAGGCAAAGGTGTCCCGTCTTTCGATGAGATGGTGGCTATCGTTTGGATGAAGTCGACTTTCACGATCCGACTACGAACGTGCGTGGACGTCGCGCCTTAGCAATCGCTAAACCAACTCCGAGAGGTTATCGACCACGCCGGAGCACGATCAACCTGACCACGAAGGTCTGTTTCCTGCAGGCAAACAAAGAACAAGCAAGAAACTAAGATTGCAATCTGGATATTGCGAATATAAGAGGAAAGCTTTATTGATCAAGGTGGGGTTCTGTGACGCCTTTGTCTGGTCGTTGAACACAAACGAAGTACGCGAAGTTGCAGCTATGGCGAACTTTTAATCTAAACAAAACCCAAAGTCTAAACGACGCCCTAAAGCTGTATATATGGGGGAAAGAGGGAGGAATTTCGTGGCCCTTGGTGGAGGGGTCCGAAACCAACCCTAACTCTTGTTTCCCCACACATACGGACTCTAAAAACAGCCTATACTCAAGTATTTCAAAATTACATGGGCCTGGCCCAATAATAAGGTGACGCAGCACCTATAATAGCCTCTGGACGAAATTTATGAAGGGGCATCTTGTATATTTCGTCCAAGGCTTCTCGCACTCATTATGGTGGCTTCAAAGTCCTGAAATCATCAATTGAAACTCCATTCTTGTTCCCCTTGCGCATGCCATCATCTCCATGCTTGATCTTGCTCCAATGTTCATCCTTCTTGTCCAAGCTAGGCCCTTCATTTGTAAGCAAGACAAATGTATCCTATTTAGGCAGCATCATATTCTCATGAACATTAGATTCATTACCAAGAAACGAAAGTACCTGGTAATTTAATTGGCGTGCGCGAGCTCTAGTAATTGGTCCTGTATATGTGTCAGTTGGAGCTGTGGGTGTAACCTTGTTAGTGATGTCCTCGTCATATAATTTTTATGGCATATACACGACATGTTCCGCTAGACCTGGAGACCCTTGCCCGGCTTATATTCCAATCGGGACAGAGTATAATAAGCCCCAACTTGCACCATTAAACTAGGGAAAAACTAACTCCCACACGCCTCCAATACCACTCATTTTGCCACGTGTGAACATATGACATCAGCAGGAATCTTTTAGGTTTTCGGCTTAAAAATGTTTTATTTCCTAATTATAAAATCCAATTAAAATCCTTTTTCACCATTAAATCCATCTCGACGAGATCTTCAAAACTAGACCCCATGTTGATATGTTTCGACGAATTTTTTTTGCCCAAAAGTTGCCATGATGTTTACACTGTAGTTGCCATAGTACTTAAACAAAAGTTGCCATGTGGCAATTTTAGTTTGTAGAGCATGGAACTTTTAGTATTTTGATGATGGCAATTCCAGTACTTTCACCATGAAAAATATTTTTTGTATGAACCATGGCAATTTTAAGTGCATGTATCATGGCAATTTTAGTTTATGGTTCATGGCAAGTCTAGTTTTTTAATTCTCCATTTTATAATATGTCAAAATTTACTTTTACATCTAAAAAAATAGCTGAAACCTATCATGGCAACTTCAGTGTAAACACCATGGCAATTCATGTGCAATAGACATGGCAATTCTTAACCCAGAAAAAAATCGTCGAAATATATTGATATGAGATCTAGTTTCGAAGATCTCATCGTAATGGATTTAATGGTGAAAACGGATCTTCAATCGGAATTTTCATTTAAGAGATATAACATTTTAAAAACTGACAATCACAAAAAGATTCCCACATGCATGAATGGGGTGACGTGGCGCAGTCTATGTATTATAGGGCGTGTGGACGAGTTTCGCTCCCACCACACGTGTGGGCATTAGGGTTGTCCTTCAACTAATGCCTCCACTTGTGTGCATAAGCATCAACGTTCTATATCATCCGTCTGTCTCAAGAAAAGCGCTCTAGCATCACTTCCGTGCATTGTATGTATGCAATTGACATGTGGACCCTCCTTAACAGCCAGACCCCATATGCTAGTGACATACACAAAACTAAATTTGCCATCTCACTCTGTGCAAGCACCTTTTTTTATTTCTTATAGAAAAGATAGCTCATGATTTTACTTCCTCTTCGATCATCTCCAAAGACCACTAGCCCGCTTAGCCTATCCCTTTCTCATCTTCCTTTGCCATCACTTGCTCTCCTCTCTTCAGAACTTATATGTTCCATCCCCTCTCTCCAGAACTTATTGGGTTCCATCTCCTCTTCAGGTCCACTCTGCCCGCCTCCCTAAAATATTTAGCCCACATGAGAAAGCAACGTCAAACAAGGATAAACAACCAAAAATATTATAACGAAATGAACAACCCACCTCAACTCCTTTCTTTTCTTCTCACCGCACACATCCCAAAAAGCAAAACCTCATTCTTTACTCTCCTCCAAGAAACAAGCACCACAAACCCTACACAAAATTACACACTCCATTCTTCCGATCCTCTTCCTCCGGCCTATTATCATCATCACACGCACCACTTCTTCTCTTGCATCTCCAATTTCTTAGAATTATCGGTACTGTTATCTAGCCGTTACTTCTACTCTTCTTAATGGTACCATACTCCCTATTTACTTATAATTAGCTCTTCTACCCTAAAGAATGGCAATACTCGATTTGGGAACCAACTCCTGCCTCCTCCACCACCACCAGCAGCACCTCCGTCACGATGACGGTGCCTGAGGATCCGACGATGGCCAGGACGCGCTCTCGCCGGGTGGAGGGGGAGGGACCGCAGGAGCTGGGATAGGCGGCAGCGAGGTCGTGGGGCGACGCCCATGCGGCCGGCCGCCTGGATCCAAGAACAAGCCCAAGCCACCAGTGATCATCACAAGGGAAAGCGCCAACGCGCTCAGGGCACACATCCTCGAGGTTGCCGCGGAGTGCTACGTCTTCGAGGCGCTTACCGCCTATGCGGGTCGTCGGCAGCGCGGCGTCTGTGTACTATCCGTGGCGGGGACCGTCATGAACGTGACTCTCCGGCAGCCACAGTCTACTTAGAGTGGGCCAGCTTCGCCGGCGGTGGCCACGCTCCACGAAAGGTTTGAGATATTGTCCCTTGCCGGCTCTTTCCTCCCACCTCCGGCGCCTCCAGGGCCACCAGCCTCTCGGCCTTCCTTGCAGGAGGGCAGGTTCAGGTGGTCGGTGGGAGCGTTGCCGGTGCGCTCGTCGCGGCCGGGCCGGTGGTCGTCGTTGCCTCTTCATTCAGCAACGTGGTGTACGAGAGACTGCCGCTGGAGGATGGCGATGAGGTGGTGCCTACACCGCCACCTGTAGGGAGCAACCAGGCTGGCAGTGGCATGCCGTTCGGGGTTGATCCGTCGGGGGGCTCGGCAGGAGCTGGGCTCCCGTTCTTCAACCCGCCGATGGGCATCCAGCCAATGCCCGTGGACGGGCACAACGGCTGGCCGGGCGCTGCCGGTGGTGTCGAGAGGCCGCCGTTCTCATGAGGGATATTGGCCGACGGTGAGGACATTAGGTGCGTCTGAGGACACGAACATGTACAACAACAGTTTTTTTTGAACGGGCCAGCTGATGGCTGGCTTATATTGAAATCATAGGAGGGAGCAGACGGGAAAAACATATCAAGGTGGAGTTTGATCTAGCGATCAAGGAAAGGATAAAAAGAAGACAAGAAAAGAAAACAACAAGGCGAAATAACAGCCTTGTGGCTACTATGTTAGGGGAAAAATCTCATGGTGGATCCCAGAAAGGGTGCTCTAGGTGTGTTGCTCCTGCTTGGCGCCATAGCTCGATGGTTCTTGTGATGTTCGCTATTGTTTCTGCATGGTCCGCTATCTTATGCCTGAAGGTGCATTCGTTGCGCTGTTGCCACATGCTGCCCAGTAGTAGAATGATCATTGTCTTGATGCCCTTCTTGTGTTCATGTGCGGCTTTATTGATCATTTCTGCAATGATCTCCACAGTCTTGTTCTTGTGCTGCCAAATTGTGGGGTGTAGGGCGATGCATCCGTGATGCTGAGCAGTTTTTTCCTAGACTGCTAGTGAGAAGGGGCACTGCCAAAACAAATGGTGTGAGGTTTCCAAATTTCTTAGGCATAGTTGGCAGAAATACTCATTTGGCCATCCTCTTCTCTGTAGACGGTCGTTGCACCAGAGTCTATTTTTGAGTAGTAGCCAGGTCATAAATTTGAGCCGTGCCAGTGCCCAGGCTTGCCAAGGCATCTTCCTGAAGCTGGTCTTGATCATTCCCTGGAATTGGCATTTGTATGCCAAAGTGGTGGAGAAGGATCCTGAGGCCGTGTGCTTCCACTGAATGGTGTCTCGACACAGCTCATTTAGACATATATTTCTTGAGATAAGCCATCTGTTCAGATGGATCACTTCCGGCCATAGGTGCTGTGTGTTTCCATGGGCAAGGTCTAAGATCCACTTTGCATTTTGCATTGTTGCATGTACTGTCCTGTTTTTTCTCCTTGAATGGTTGTGTAGCTCGGGGAATTCCAGTTTTAGCGCTCCTGCACCTGTCCAGGAGCTGTCCCAGAAGCTTGTTGTCTTCCCATCTCCCAGTGTGACTGTTGTTGAAGCATTGAACAGATCTTTGTCTCCTTGGTCGCATGGTAGTTGCATGCCAACCCATGGTCTGTTGGGTGTGATCCAAGAGAACCAGAGCCACCTCAGCTGTAGTGCACGGCTGAAACGATGAAGGTTTGAGATGCCTAGACCCCCGTAGTCGATCGGAGTGCACACCACCGGCCAGCTTACTTTGCACTTTCCGCCGCTGATCTCATCCTCTTGAGCCCATAGGAAACGACGTCTGAGCTTGTCCACTTCAGTCAGAATCTTCTTTGGCACCTTAAGCACCGTGAGGGCAAAGGTTGGTAGTGCGCTCAAGACACTTCTGACGAGAACTCTCCTCCCTGCAATGGACAAGAGACGTCCTTTCCAGCCTGCCAGCCGAGCTCGGATTCTGTCCAAGATGAACTGTAGGTGCTCAATCCGTAGTCTGGAGATAGTGACTGGCAGTCCAAGGTAGCGCAGGGGGAAATGATCTTGCTGTCCTCCAAAGTTTTGAAGCACCTGCTGTAGGTCGATGTGGTCACATCTTATGGTTGTGACTGAAGATTTCAGCATGTTCACTTTCAGTCCAGAAGCGGGTCCGAACAGCGGCCAGAACTTGGTTTTCCTGTCATTTGTGGACTCAGATTAATGTTGTATATCTCGCATATGGATGTTTACAATGTATAATTGCAACGACCTGGGCTTAGCCCATGCCTCATCATGTCAAGTAGCCAGTGGGCCAGCCCACCGAGGCCTGTAATCAGACTACTTATAGATAGATGCGTGTGTGGAGTAGGGCATGTATGTGTAATCACTGAACTAGGTTATCCCCAATCCCAAACCTTCCTTGGTCCTTCTTCTTCCCCACGCAAATCGCCTCTGTCTCGAGACACCACATCCTAGCATGACACGAGGAGTTGTTGCGATCCCGTAGCATCTGGTACTCAGAGCCCAAACCGATCCACGTCCTTCGATCCAAAAAAATATATCTCGCAATCTTCAGATCAATCCATCAATCCGCTCCTAATTCCAGGCAAAAGGTGCGGATCCCCTCGGGTGATTCCGAGCAAAACTCTCGGGTGTACCTGCGTCTGGTTGAGCAGATCGAACGACACCAACGGCGCGCTCCAACAAGCCGACGATCTCTGCGCGCATGGTGACGGCGGAGCTCTCCTTGGCGGATCTGCAGAAATAGGTACAGGACACGATCCAGCAGAGCAAGGCGGTCTCAGATGCAGGAGCTGTAACATCGGAGCGAGTGAACGAGCTCCAGGACTCCCTCGACAAATACGCATCCTCCTTCGCCGAGGCGTTCGATGCCTTGCGCAGACGACCACGACCTCGCTAGGCCGCACTGAGGCCACCCTCGGCCGAGTCCTCATCGCCAACAACTCACTTGACGCAGCGATGGACGAGATGGAAGGATAGAGCAACCTACAAGCGCCGCCGATGACAGATCAGCGGGGGCTCCACCCGAATCATCACCAACCACACGGCGGTAAGCTGCCTCAGTCCCGAACTCTTTCTAGTGAGTATTTCTTGGATGATCAGGAGGAACCCGATCACTCTCCCGATTACGGCCACCGATCGCATCAGAACAGATACGGACCAGGCATCCCTCGGTCTGAATTTCCCAAGTTTGATGGAAAGGATCCCAAATGGTGGAAACAGCAGTGTGAAAAGTACTTCTGGATGTATGATGTGCAGCAGGAGTTATGGGTCAATTTTGCAACAATGCATTTTGATGCGGAGCATCCTTCGTTCATCCCCATGTACACCACTTGGACGCAAGGTGATCCCGTTCCTCGATGCTTCCCCTTTCTTTTCTCGCGAGATATGGATGCTACTTTATGCGCGGACCTTGTGCATGATCAGGAACACCCAAGGAGACCATGGAGAACACAAGGACCAAGGTCAAGTGCGCACGGGAGAGAAGGAAGAAGGGCCATCACCTACAGGCCCCGGACATCCGACCCCCAGGCCCGGACATCCGGCGCCCCTTCACAGAAGCGAGCCCTGCCAGCCCGGACATCCGGCCCCATGCCCCGGACATCCGGCTCCTCCCGAAGCCCCGGACATCCGGCCCCTTCGCCGGAAATCCGGCCCCTCATCACAGAAGGCAACCGAAGCCGGCCACGCTCAGCCCGGACATCTGGCCAAAGGCCCGGACATTCGGCTCCTCACGAGCCGCCGGACATCCGGCCCCCGGCCCGGACATCCGGCGCCTGCCTGCGCGCAGAGACGGGCCTGAGGCCCATGTATCCCTCTCCCACTTACCCCTTCGTGGACCTAGACTATATATACTCCTCCCCCTCCTCCATTTGAGGGTTAGCTTAGGTTTAGCTCATTTGAGATAGAGCTTAGCTCATCCCCTAGTGGTTCATCTCCTTGGGAGTGACTGCGGCCCCTCCACGGAGAAGATCCACACGGATTCAAGACCTCTGCGGAGAAGATCCTACGGGATACCAAGACCTCCTCACGGAGAAGACTATCGCTACTTGTATCGTCCCTTGTTGATCATGGATCTTGTATCTCTTTGTGTTTCGAGGATCTAGCATATGTGTGACTTGTTCTTGTTGGTTTGAGTGATTCTCTCGTGTTTCCCCTCGTGTTCCCTCTCGTGTTCTTCGTGTTCTTCATGGGATCCACTCCATTTCGTGAAAGATCGGCCACATAGGGTTCCGCCCTACATCATATGGTATCATGAGCCACGGTTTCTCACGAATTGGAGCCCCTCCACCGTTTTCTAGCTTGTTTTTGTTGTGTTCTTCCCCAATTTCGAAAATTCCTCACCAAAAATAGCCCCAAAATGTTTTGTGATCTGTTGGTTTGATGAGATTTTGTTGATTTTGATCCATGGATTTGCTTGGTTTCAAGTGGATCTAGCATTTCCCCAAGTTTCCCCATCTTTCCTCCACAAAATCCGTCAAATTTTGCCCCCAAAATCATCAAATTCCGACCCCTGGGAATTCAGACTTTTCCGTTTCACCGTTTTGTCCATAACTAATTCATACGAACTCCGATTTCGACGTTCTTGAGCTCGTTTTGAAGCTCTTGACATACCCCATACCACAAAAATACCACCATAATCATTTGACTCCATCATAGTTTTGGGATTTTGGCATTTTTGCCTAGGGCTTCCACCATATCATCCGCATAACCACCACCGACTTCCGCAACCTAAACATTTTGTCCCCCATAGCATTTGTGGTTGCTTGAGTAGTGATTTGAGTCTCCTAAGGTGTTTAGGCTACTTAGGGACCATTGCTTCTTCATAAACCACCACCACCACTTTCGCATAGCCTTGCCCACTATACATTTCCGCCAACCCAACTTAACCCTTTTTTGTTCGAGCTTGTTTGAGTTGTGGCTTGTGTCTCCTAAGGTGTTTCGGCTACTTAGGGACCGTGACTTCAACTCCGACATCGTGTATAGCCCATCATTCCACTTCCGCAACCACCACGGCATTGCCGCTACCACCATTTGATATTTGTCCTTGAGATTTTGAGTTGTGGTTTTTCCGTTTCCTAAGGTGTTTCGGCTAATTAGGAACGGGTCTACATCAAGAGCACCACCTCTCATCATCGACACGGACGGTAACCTCGAAGACATCATTGTATATTCCCCTTGCAGTTGCATTGTTAACCCCTAGCCCATTTTGCGTCACTTGCCTATCGAGACTAGCCTTTGAGTATTGCCGGCAACGTTACTTGTGCACATTAGTGATCATCGATCCGCCTCCCATATCATACATACCATATCATCTTGGTATCATCATATCATCCCTTGTGTCACAAGATTGTTCCCGCATATACACAATTGCTATCTCGGTATGTGCATTTCGCATTGTGGCAAAAAAAAAAGAATAAGCTTTTAAGCAAAAAGGAGAAAGACAAAGAAGCTTGTAAGAAAGAGCCATAGCATCATACCAAATTGCATATAAGATTGTCATACTTGATCATTTTGGATCATACCACCGGAATACCATACATATAGCATACTTGGGATAGAAGTCGTTGCATTTTGCTTAGTAGGTTGTGCACAAGTTCGTATCCGCCTATTGTGCAATCGCGCTAGCGTCTCTCTAGTGTTGTGCAACACGAGCATTTTCGTGGATTCCACATTTTGGCTCATTCCTTGGTTGCACGACCCCATCTATCTATCCGTGTGTGTGTTTCCGTGTGCCACCCATATTGCTATTGGTCTACTTGTTTCACTTGCGAATTTGTGAATCTCTTTCAACTTTATTGACTCTTGCTAACATTTTTAATCAAATTTTTGTGCCACTATCCTCACCGAGCTCCACCATAAGCTTTACTTGTGTAGGTGTGAGAAACCGACAAGAATTGGTACCAATTGTGCTATTTCCTTGTTCCACATTTGAGTGATCATTGATCCATCTTCAACATCGGTCAAGGTACATTTGGTATAGTTCTTCTCTTTCTCCCACTCATACTTGCTAGCATCTTGTGATGGATAGGCATGGCATTTCATCTCCGGTCCTCGACATCGACGGCGCGAACAAGGACATCCACGCGAAAACCATCGGACTACAACGAGAAATGCAAGAGTGCTTGGGCAACATCGCCATCGAACAACGACACTTCGAGACAAGGACAATGGCTTCCTTCGACGACATGTGCGACTCCTTCAACAAACAAATGGTGGAGCTCCGACACTTGGTGGTCGATTACAAGTCTTCTTCCCCTTCGTCATCCTCTCGGCGGCGACGTTCAAGTCACAAGTCTTCAGAGCGCAAACATGATGCAAGTGCAAGTCTTCCACGGCCACACCGCCATGGCGACCATCGACATCGTCATGAAGGGCAAGTCACCTCCAAGCATCATGTGCACGACGACGACGAACGACATCTACCAAGAGCTCAAGCACGACAACGGCATCATCATCATGAAGATGCTCGACAAGCGCATACCTACAAGTCCGAAGACGCTCTACTTCACGCCAAGCCCAAGCTTCAAGAGAACATAAGAAGACCGCGAGACAAGCATACCCAAGACGGAGCTACGGCTACAACCACCACTTCGGCATCTTCGCCAAGTGCTATCAAGGCATCTTCGCCTTCGGACGTACGACATCTTCGCCTACTTCCCATGAGTTCGCCTACATTGACGTATTCATCATCAAGGCGATCATCTACGAGCGACGGCGACAAGATGGTCGAGCATGGGCCATCCCCTTCGAACAAGGCGACCAGCATGAACCTGTTTGACACCATGAAGACGGCGCCCATATTGGACTACTACTCCGGGTCAAGCTACGCGAGCAAGCATGAGACCTTCTCTTTGACCTCGGAGGAGCGTGATGGTTTGCCACACCTTACGGCATTCATCTTTGGAGGCATTACGGATGAGGAAGTTGAGCATGGAGACTATTGCACCTACACCTCTTCAACATCCACTTATGACGAGATGCCCCAATTCCCATGTGAGGAGAGCCACCACCACATGAGCGATATGAGTGACTCCACCATATGTGATCTTGAGAGCATTTCCCTTGGGAGGATGAGTGTGCCCACCACTAGCCCCACACATGAGATCATGCCACTTCTCCTATGTGAGGTTGAGAGCCATTTGAGTGACTCCACCAACCATACGAGTGAGAGCATCCATGAGGGAGTGAGTGAGCCACAACACTTAGTGAGTGAGGTAGTTGATAGGGCATGTGAGGCCACTATGATTTCTAACGACTTAACCTCTACTCCGAGTGTGTTCTATTTGGTGCTAGGTCTCCTACAAGAGGACATGCCTACCCTCGATGAGTCCGTCCCTCCATTGGATAACCCGATGGCCATGGTGGAAGAAGATGTACCCCCCACATGGTACTATCAAGTTGCAACCTCACCTACAATACATGAGCGATGCTCCAAAGGTAACATAGGTGATGGTGCTTCTTTCGTACCACTTGTGGACTATATCACCAATGATTGTTTGCATGATGTTGATTCACCTATGACCATGCTTCATGCTAGTGCAACTTCCTCATGTCTTGACTTACCTATTTATGATGAATATGATGATGAGCATGTTGAGTTGCCTAGTTGTGATGCTATGCTCCATAGGATATCATGTGAAAATTCTTTTGGTCACATCATGTTTGATAATCCTTTGAACTTGTCATATGCTATGAGTGAGATTTCTCATATTGTTTCATTTCAATCTCACCATAGTAACTATGCATGCCCCATTAAAGTAAATCCTATTTGCACTTGTGGCATAGATGACAAGATGATGGTCATTGGCTTTTGTTTTTCATGCGATGATATTGCCATGCTCCCTTTACATAATTTGCGCAATTCATCTACTATGCCATGCCATGAACACATTGTTCCAAATATACTTTGCTTTGGATGTTGTCAATATTCTCCATGTGATGTTCCATTGATGCTCATGAGGAGACCACCATAGTTTCCTCATACATACTAGGAGATTTTGATGCATTCCATACCTTGCATGATTACCATGATTGTGTGCACCATATGCATTCCATGAATCACAATGATATTTCTCGTGATGCATCACACAACTTGAGTCTCCATTATGCCATACATAACAACAAACCTCTCATGATGGATGACATGTTTCTATACCACGCATTTCATTTATTTGAGCATTGTATATTATGTGCTAACCAACACTTGCACGTGCGCATCATGATGGATGATGTGTACATATACCACGCACATACAATTTTTCCTTTGCCTTTGTCTTGTGTAGGTACTTTTGCAAACTCGTCAACCTCACAATCCCATGAGTTGACGAATAGAGCTCTTGAGGGCAACGATGACTTGGGATTCCGTGGAATCTCCTTACCACCATTCTCTTCGCGCAACCACTACGCGCCTCTCTTTTACTTGGCTCTCACACGGCTATGGGCTATTTGCCACTTCTCACATTATGCCCATACTATCGTGTTCACTTTGCATGTTATGCCTCTTGCTATGACTTTGCCATGCAATTGTGACCCTTGCTTGCCTTTACACATGATTCACCATTATGCTACTTATATGTGTATTTGCATGCTTGGTGGAGATACTTGTAGCTACTACCATGATTTCTTTGTGCCCCATGCTATTGTTGATTCTTGTGTTGGGAGAGTCATGATACTCCATTGCTATTTACATAGTACTTCTTGCCACCACAATGATGAGACTTTGCCCATACCTTGCTTTCATGTTTGTGATATGCCATGTGCATTATTCATGCCTCCTATTTGCACACATGCCATGATTACCATGATTACTTCTAGTATGTTGCATCTTTGCACTACTAGCTTGTTTGACTTGATCGCTATGATTGCTTGCTATGTTGCATCACCCATGTTCCACTCTTACTTGCTTTCTTGGGTTGATGACATATATGTTCATGCCAGTCACATGATATATCTTGATCATTGTCATTTGTCTCCACTAGTTGCATCTCTCATCACTTGTATTGAGTGCAACAATGCTATGTTTGTTGATCTTGGAGACTTGGACACCATACTTGTGATGCATGCTTGCTTGTTTGCGCCTAATGCCTTTGGTTGTTATCGCATCATATGCTTACATGCCATGCCACATTACCTTGTCCTTTCTTATGATAAGAATGATGCAAGCACTTGTTGGGTATTTTCCCTCACGAATGCTAGGTTTTGCATTCACGCTAACCTCATTCATTTTTCCGAGTGTTTGTCATGTTCTTTCATTTTGAAGGATTCACAAGGCGGTGCCGTCATGTGACAACGTGGTCATGCAAAGGCATACATGATGTGCAACACCAACATTCGCGAGAATCTCCTTAAGGTGCACTACTTCCCTTTGAGCCATCCTCACATACGCATATTGGATGGGTCCTTCTTTCATTGTTGTCTTCTTCTTATTGTCTACATGATACATCTATTGGAGAGAGAAGCTACATTGGAGATGGACCTTCGAGATGAGGAGCGCTCGGACTTATTGGATGCACCTACGGACCTTCACTCAAGCCACTACATTGAGCATTGGTATATCAACACTCCTTCGGCACATTGCACCAAAACCTTCATATTTGTTGATTGTGTGCCCACATGCCATGCTCCATGGACATATCATACACATGACAAATTTGCATCTTATGCATGGATTGACTCACATTATGATTGCCTTGTTGAATCTTGTATTCCCATGTCATCCATGATATATGAGCTTGTGCATTTCCTTAGCAAATTTGTTGGGATCTTTCTTGATGGCATATTCATACATCGTGATCATATTGTCCTCCATCAATTGCATGAGAACATACACATATTGAGCATCCATTGCCATGTTCATGCTCTTGATAAACCATCACACTATGACATCATTTTGCACAATGGTAGAAATTGTAGCTTTGTGCGCCATGCCAATTACCCTACCTTTGTGTGCACAACAAATGATTTTGCTCACATGAATGCTTTCCATCTCATACTATATCATCTTGCTAAGCTTCATGTACCTTGTCACACGGACTCATTCTTACATGATGGACACTTTGTGTGCGCTAACCATTGTATTCCCAAGTGTACTTTGTGTTTGCTCATTTTGCATGTACCACATACCGGAGACACCTTGGAGTACTTGGATTGCGATATGCCCTCAACTTCGTCCAACTACAAGTCCGTTCACGACTACCGTTTCCATGGTGATGAGGTTTTTGATCCGAGGTCGGATCTTTCCCAAGGAAGGGGAGATGATGCGGAGCATCCTTCGTTCATCCCCATGAACACCACTTGGACGCAAGGTGATCCCGTTCCTCGATGCTTCCCCTTTCTTTTCTCGCGAGATATGGATGCTACTTTAAGCGCGGACCTTGTGCATGATCAGGAACACCCAAGGAGACCATGGAGAACCCAAGGACCAAGGTCAAGTGCGCACGGGAGAGAAGGAAGAAGGGCCATCACCTACAGGCCCCGGACATCCGACCCCCAGGCCCGGACATCCGGCGCCCCTTCACAGAAGCGAGCCCTGCCAACCCGGACATCCGACCCCATGCCCCGGACATCCGGCTCCTCCCGGAGCCCCGGACATCCGGCCCCTTCACCGGAAATCCGGCCCCTCATCACAGAAGGCAACCGAAGCCGGCCACGCTCAGCCCGGACATCCGGCCAAAGGCCCGGACATCCGGCTCCTCGTGAGCCGCCGGACATCCGGCCCCCGGCCCAGACATCCGGCGCCTGCCTGCGCGCAGAGACGGGCCTGAGGCCCATGTATCCCTCTCCCACTTACCCCTTCGTGGACCTAGACTATATATACTCCTCCCCCTCCTCCATTTGAGGGTTAGCTTAGGTTTAGCTCATTTGAGATAGAGCTTAGCTCATCCCCTAGTGGTTCATCTCCTTGGGAGTGACTGCGGCCCCTCCACGGAGAAGATCCACACGGATTCAAGACCTGTGCGGAGAAGATCCTATGGGATACCAAGACCTCCTCACGGAGAAGACTATCGCTACTTGTATCGTCCCTTGTTGATCATGGATCTTGTATCTCTTTGTGTTTCGAGGATCTAGCATATGTGTGACTTGTTCTTGTTGGTTTGAGTGATTCTCTCGTGTTTCCCCTCGTGTTCCCTCTCGTGTTCTTCATGTTCTTCATGGGATCCACTCCATTTCGTGAAAGATCGGCCACATAGGGTTCCGCCCTACATCACATTTTGCAGGCAATGTAGCTCGGTGGCTTCAAACTTACGAAGTCATGCATTCAGTTGACAGCTGGGCAGCCTTGTGTGTCGCCGTGTTTGCCAAATTCAATAGAAACAAATATACCAGAGATATCGATGTGTTCTTTGCACTGAAACAAACGGACACTGTGGATGATTATGCACATCTCTTTGAGGAACCCATGCATAAGATGTTGGTTTATAATCAGTCTTATGACGAGACATTCTTCATCATCCGCTTTGTTCAAGGTCTCAAGCCAGCGATGAGAGCACCCGTTAAGCTGCAACAGCCGAGTACAGTGGACTTGGCCTACTCACTGGCACAAACACAAGAAGCATTGTTTGTTGAAGATACAACCAGATTCAGCAAGAAATGGGAGCCACGGTTTAGTTCCAAAACTTACGTGCATCGGGGCATAATGGGGGCCTCACCGGCAGACAAACCATCAGAAGATCGAAGCAAAGCGCCTGACAAGGTAGACACTCTCAGAGCACGGAGAAGAGCAAGAGGAGAATGTTTTAAATGTGGCAAAAAATATGGCCCAGGCCACAAATGCCCAAATAAGGTTCAGTTACATGTGATGGAAGAACTGTGGGATGCACTCCAATCGTCTGAATCTACTTCTGATGACTCTGACAGTGAACAACAACAACCTCCCTTGTCAGATAACAAGGAGTCTGATGATTGTACGAAGTTATCAGTTCAAGCAGCTACTGGAACATCATCCAAGGAAAGCATCAAGTTACAAGGAATGGATGGCAGACGACAACTGCTGATCTTAGTTGACTCAGGCAGTTCCACAAATTTTATTAAGGCAGATTTGGTCAAGGAGCTCCACTGTTCCACAGAGGAAATTCCTGCTGCTGCAGTCACTGTTGCCAATGGGGGCACTTTGCCCTGTAACACACATGTGCCAAATCTGAAGTGGTTGTGTCAAGGAAATACCTTCACAACACAACTCAAGGTCTTACCTCTAGGCACTTATGATATCATTCTAGGCATGCGGTGGTTAGAAACAATGAGTCCCATGTGGGTGGACTGGAGAAAAAAGATTATGAGGTTCAAGTACCAAGGAACTCGAATCACTCTCAGAGGTGTTAGATATAAGCCCACTCCATGCACAGCTATCTCTGGAAAGCATTTGCAATGCATGTTAAATACCAGAGCAGTAGAACATGTGATCCACTTATGTCAGATTGCAGAAAGACAACTGGCAGAAACATGTATCCCAACTGAAGTCCAACCTCTTATTGACAAACATAAATAACTGTTTAGCACTCCAGATGCTCTGCCTCCTCACAGAGAATTTGATCATCAGATTCCATTGTTACCAGGAGCAAAGCTAGTTAATATCAAACCTTACAGGTACAATCCTATCTAGAAACAAGAAATTGAAGACCAGGTTACAGGAATGTTATCTCAAGGCCTTATCCAACACAGCACTAGTTCATTTGCTTCTCATGTGCTGCTGGCTAGAAAGAAAGATGGCACCTGGAGATTCTGTGTGGATTATAGAATGGTAAATGTTGTCACAGTACAACACAAATTGATGTAGGGTGGAACCCTAGATGGCTGATCTTTCATAAAAAGGAGGGATCCCGAGGGTGAACACGAGGGGCAAGAGGGAAAACACAAGATGGACAAGAAGAAAAACACTCAAATCAACAAGTTTAGGTCACATAAATGCTAGATCCGGGATCACAAAGACTGATAGACGATACACGATCAACTAAGGACGATACAAGTAGCGGTAGTCATCTCCGTGAGGAGGTCTTGATGTTCTTCTCCGTGAAGGAGGTCTTGAATCCGGTGGATCTTCTCTGAAGTGGCCGCGGTCTCGTAGGAGAGGAACCACTAAGGTTTTAGATGAGCTATCCCAAAGCTAACCCTAAATATGTAGGAGGAGGAATATATATAGTCTACGGGGCGAAGGGGTACATGGGTCACGACCCAAAGTAGATGCGCGCAGGCAATCAGGGGCCGGATGTCCGGGCGTCGGGCCGGATGTCCGAGGCATCGCTGGTCGCCGGATGTCCGGGCTGAAGGGGCTCGGTCCCGATGCTCTCTGGATAGGATGGTCCAGATTTCCGGGCACGGGGCCGGATGTCCGAGGCCTGCCGGGCCGGATGTCCGGGCCCTGTAACTTCGGCTGCTGGGGCTATTCTGTAGCTGATCGTCCAGGGGCCGGATGTCCGTGGCCTGGAGCCTTCTTCAGCCTCTCTCGATGCAAATCTTCGTCCATGAACTTGGGGACTTGTCCATCTTCACGAGCCTCTCCGATGGGGTCTCCTTCATACATGAGCACACAAAACACATCCGTGTGAGGTAGTAACCATGTCTCGCAAGATTCATATGGAAGTTGGACTAGGAGAGATGTCACCTCGGTCTCGAGAGCTCTAGCACGAGCACGTGTCATTGGTCCTTGGTGCACTTGGTGAGGCGATGGAGGGTCCATGGGGATGACCATGGGATGCTCCGCATCATCTCCCCTCCCTTGGGAAAGATCCGACCTCGGATCGAAATCTTCATCGCCATGGAAAGGGGAGAGATCCTTGACGTTGAAGGCATCTCTCACATTGTACTTGTCGCGTGGGATGTCGATCTTGTAGGCATTGTTGTTGTAGCGTGCTAGCACTTTGAAGGGTACGTTGGCGCGAGGTAGTAGTTTGGACTTGCGCTCATGTGGAAAGCGGTCCTTGCGAAGATGAAGCCAAACAAGATCTCTCGGTTGGAACACCATTGGTGCCTTGTTGACGTCGAGCTTGGTGGTGCGGCGATACTTCGCGCTCGATCGTTGCCATTGTATCTTCATGCAGCTTCTTGAGATAGCTTGCTTGTGCACTTGCGTCCATGTTGATGCGCTCTTGTAGAGGTAGAGTTAGGATGTCCAATGGGGACAAAGGGTTGAAGCCGTAGACGACCTCGAAAGGGGACTTGCCCGTAGTCGAATGTCTTGCGCGGTTGTAGGCGTACTCGGCGATGGGCAATTATTGCTCCCAATCCTTGATGTTCTTCTTGATCAACACGTGAAGAAGCGTCGAAAGTGTGTTGTTCTTGTTTGGCCGTCGGTTTGTGGATGATATGCCGAAGAGAAGAGGAGCTTGATGCCGAGTTTGGCGCATAGAGTCTTCCAAAAGTAGCTCAAGAACTTGACGTCCCGATCCGACACAATAGTCTTGGGAACTCCATGTAGACGGATGATTTCCCTACAAAAGAGATTTTCCACATGTGAAGCATCGTCGATCTTGCTACAAGGAATGAAATGAGCCATTTTAGAAAACCTATCGACAACAACAAACACGGAATCCTTTCCATTTTGAGTCCTAGGCAATCCAAGTACAAAGTCCATGCATATGTCTTCCCATGGATGGTATGGAATAGGAAGAGGCATGTAAAGACCATGAGATTGAGCTTTTAACTTAGCTTTGCGACATGTAGAACATCGGTTGGTGAGGCGTGAGACGTCACGGAGCATCTTGGGCCAAAAGTAGTTCTTTGAGAGCGTAGCAAATGTCTTGTCGCGTCCAAAGTGTCCCATGAGTCCTCCTCCATGAGATTCCTGCAAAAGGAGCAAACGAAGCGAAGACTTGGGAATGCAAAGTTTGTTAGCTCTCATAAGATATCCATCCTTTATGTAGTAGCGTTCCCAAGAAGTGTGAGTCAAACACTTAGCATAAGGATGTGCAAAGAAAGGATCATGCTCATATAAATATTTGATGTGCTCAAAGCCAATAACATTCAATTCAAGTTGTGTAACAAGCATGCATTTGCGGGAAAGCGCATCCGCCACAACATTCTCTTTGCCTTTGATGTATTTGATGACATAGGGAAAAGACTCAATGAACTCACTCCATTTAGCATGACGCTTGTTTAACTTAGTTTGACCCTTGAGATACTTGAGCATCTTATGGTCCGTATGAAGAATGAATTCATGAGGTCTAAGATGATGTTCCCAAACCCGCAAAACTCGCACCAAGGCATAAAGCTCTTTATCATAGATGGGGTAGTTAAGTTGCGCTCAAGATAGCTTCTCGCTAAAGTATGCAATTGGGCGTTTCTATTGCATTAGCACGCCACCTACGCCGGTACCACTAGCGTCACAATAGATCTCAAAAGGTTTGTCAAAGTTTGGTAGGGCAAGAAGTGGTGCGTGTGTAAGCAAGCTTTTTAGCTCATTGAACGCGGTGTCTTGCGAAGGACCCCAAATAAAGGGTGCGTTCTTCTTGCTCAAGGCGTGTAGAGGCATAGCAATTGTGCTAAAGTCCTTCACAAAACATCGGTATAAACCGGCTAAACCAAGGAAACTACGCATTTGTAGGAGATTCGTTGGTTGTGGCCAAGTTTTAATTGCTTCAATTTTAGTTTCATCAACATGAACACCTTGTGAAGAAACGACAAATCCTAGGAAAATGACCTTGTCAACACCAAAAGTGCATTTATCCATGTTAGCATATGAGCGCTCTTTCCGAAGGGTTTGTAAAAACCATACAGATGTGTGTCACATGGTCCTCAAGCGACTTGCTAAAAACGAGGATGTCATCAAAATAACCCACTACAAAGACGCCTATATAAGGTCGGAGAACGAAATGCATGAGACACATAAATGAACCGAGCGCTTCCGATAAACCCATTGGCATGACCAACCACTCATATAACCCAAACTTGGTTTTGAAAGCCGTTTTCCACTCATCACCCTCTTGAATGTGAATTTGGTAGTAGCCACTTTTAAGTTCAATTTTTGAAAAGATGGTGGCACCACATAATTCATCAAGCATGTCATCTAAACGTGGGATAGGGTAACGGTATCTAACAGTGATAGCATTTATCGGGCGACAATCGGAGGACATGCGAAAACTTCCATCTTTCTTAGACACGAGAATAACCGGAATGGCACAAGGGCTTAAGCTTTCACGTACATGACCTTTGTCGATGAGTTGTTGCACTTGCCGTTGTATCTCCTTGGTTTTCTCGGGGTTGACACGGTAAGGAGCCTTGTTCGGAAGTGGTGCGCCGGGTATGAGGTCGATGCGGTGTTCGATTCCGCAAAGTGGAGGTAGACCCGGAGGTAGCTCATCGGGAAAGACGTCCGAGAATTCCTGCAACAATTGAGACAACACTAAAGGTAGAGGTGGTGAAGTGTTAGTAGGTTTTGCTTCCCCTTTGCATAAAAGCACTAGTTGAAAGACATTCGAGGGGTTCTCACACACTTCTCTCATCTCACTTTTGGTGGCAAATAGCTCTAGTTGCTTCTTGTTGCTCATCGTGGAGTCGCTCATATTTGGCTTGTGGCTCTCACTCTCCTTTTGGTGGTTCACTCTCTCACCACTCTCTCCACGATGGTTGGTAGGTATGTGTTTGTCGGCAGCTACTTGACTTGGTGACATTGGGCGTAGCACGAACTCTTTTCCCTTCATCTTGAAGTTGTAATGGTTGGTCCGTCCATTGTGTGTGACTCCACGATTGAATTGCCATGGTCGTCCAACAATAAGGTGGCACACGGACATAGGGACCACATCACACTCAAGTGTGTCCTCGTAGGCCCCTATCTTGAAAGATACGTGCACGGTGTGCTCGACTCGAAGAGTTCCGGTGTCGTTAAGCCATTGGACCTTGTAGGGATGAGGGTGCTTCGTCTTGACCAATTGGAGCTTGTCGCATAGCTCTTCGCTTGCCAAGTTATGGCAACTTCCTCCATCGATGATGACTTTGACGGAGCATCCATTGATGCCGGCCTTGGTATGGAAGATGTGACATCTTTGATCGTCATCTTGTTGATGTTGTAGTGTCAACACCTTGGAAACAACGAGATTGGGACTCGAGTCATTGTCGCAAAACACTTGATGGTCTTCATCTTCATTCACTTGTCGATGCATAGCGACATGCTCAAGGGCTTCCGTCTCGTCGTCGCTCATTGAGTCATAAGATCCGTCATCATTGATGATCATTGTGCGAACGGTCTTGCACTCAAATGACTTGTGGCCTCGCCCTTCGCATTTGAAACACTTGATGGAACTCGTCTTGGAGTTGTACTCGGTTGGAGTTGTAGATGATGAAGCTCTTGGCTTGAAGTTGCTCATAGAAGGTGGATGACTAGATGTAGTCGCATTCTTGTAGCTTGACTTGTCAGCGAAGCTTGTAGATTGCTTGGTAGAGGTAGGAGGAGTCGAAGTCGTCGAGACTTGGTTGTAGGAGCCATAGTTCTTGGAGTTGAAGTTGGAGTACTTGTAGTCCTCTTGAACTTTTCGCTCCGCTTTGGTTGCTTGGTGTACTAGCTCGAGGAGATTTTTGTATGGTTGAAAGTCCACAATCTTCTTGATATGATAGTTGAGTCCATTCAAGAATCTCGCCATCGTTTTCTCTTCATCTTCCGCGATGTTGGCTCTTATCATGGCAATCTCCATCTCCTTGTAGTACTCTTCAACGGACTTGGTTCCTTACTTGAACAAGTCATGATTGTAGTGTGTTGGCACGAAGCGTGCTCTCATGACTTCCTTCATTTGAGCCCAAGTAGTGATAGGAGGTTCGCCTTTTGCTTCTCTTCTCTCGATGATTTGCTCCCACCAAATGAGAACATAGTCTTGGAACTCAAGGGAGGCCATTGCAATCTTCTTTTCTTCATCAAAGTTGGGTAGGCGAAAGATCTTGTCAACCTTCAATGCCCAAGAGAGGTAGTCTTCGGGATCAATGCTTCCGGAAAACTTTGGCATGGTGAACTTAAGCTTGCCATAGCGATGCTCTTTATTGTTGGCTTACCTATTGTGAGGGCGTTCTTGATTTTGACGATTGTCAATCTCATGTTTCTCTTGGAGGAGTAGTTGTTCATTATCATGGTGTATTTGTCTAGGTTGTTTCTCTTGTCGCGCTGGAGGAGGAACTTCTTCTTGCTTTCGTGCTTGGTGGGGCCTCTCTTGAATCTCATCACGAAGGAAATCCTCTTCTTGACGAGTATGTCGATTGTGAGTTGCCACATTGCGATCTGAATCATGTAATGCTCATTGCACCTCAAGGGCTTGAGATTCACGGCGCTGTTGAGCTTGAGGATGAGCCTCGGCATCTTGTTCTTCTTGGTGTCGACGTGCTCACTCTTGTTGTTGTTAGCGTAGTCATTGTCGTTCTTACGCTTGTTCAAGTGTAGCTTGGTTTTGACGATGACGAGTTTCTTGCTCTTCAAATAGCTCTTGAGAGCTCTTGTCATGAAGTGGATTGCGGTTGTCATGTCCAGCTTAACGTGCGGCTTGACGAAGAGTGTTGGATGCAGGTGTACTTGAGCCGTCCATGGAGTCGGTGTGGCGACTTGAGCGGCTTCGTCTTTGAGAAGATGTGGATGAAGATCGTTGGTTGACTATCAAAGTCCATAGCGCATCGAAGTGAGTAGACATGTTGGTGCTGATGATGTCGAATTGCTCTCTTGTTCTTGCTTCAAATTGTCGCGCGTCGATGGCGACTTGCTCAATGTGCTCTCGCATAGCTTCACTTTCTTGATGTAGAGCTCGTTGGACACCGAAGAGATGTAGTTTGGTGACATAGTTGTTCGATTCTTGAGGATCATCGAAGAGCGGGTTCGTAGATGTACTTGGCCTATCCATCATCACAAGCAAGAGTGTGAGTGGTAGAAAGGAGAAGACAAAACCAATTGTACCTTGACCGAAGTTCAAAATGGATCAATGATCACTCAATAATGTACCTGGAAATAGCACGATTGGTACCACTTCTTGTCGATTCTCACACCTACACAAGTAAAACTTTGATAGGAGCATGGTTAGGATGGTGTCACAAATTCAATGCAATTGTCAAAGTGACTCAATGATGTTGAAAATGGTTCACAATTTGCTCATGCAACAAGTAGATCACAAGCAATAAGTAGCACACGGAACACACGCACGGATAGATAAATGTGGTTGTGCAACCAAGGGTGAGCGAAAATGTGGAATCCACGGAAAATGCTCGTGTTGCACAACACTAGAAAGACGCTAACCGATTTCTTAATAGGCGGATACGCACTTGTGCACAACCTATAAGAGGCAAAACGTAACGACTTTCTATCACAAGTATACTATGAGTGTATGATGTGCCGATGGTTGAGCACAAGATGATGTATTG
Source organism: Secale cereale (assembly GCA_902687465.1). Classification (NCBI taxonomy): domain Eukaryota; kingdom Viridiplantae; phylum Streptophyta; class Magnoliopsida; order Poales; family Poaceae; genus Secale; species Secale cereale. The sequence continues at coordinate 443,009,424 of LR738715.1, read as the reverse complement.
CTATCTCATATGATCTCTTTTTATGCAAGGCTTATGATTCTATTTTTCTTTTGCTTATAAGCTTTGGGTGGCTCTTTTGCTTAAAAGGTTGTGAGCTCTTTCTTTGGCCACTTACGCATGCGTCTCGGATCAAGGTAGCTATTGTGTATGCGGGACACTCTTGTGTCACACGGAGAATATGATGATGTAGTATGCAATATCTATGACTATCACTAATGTGCACAAGTGTCGTGGCCCAGCAATACTCAAATGGCTAGTCTCGATTGGAAAGCTACGCAAAAATGGTCAATAGGGTGACAATGCAATTGCGAGGTAGGATGAACAAGGTGTCATCGATGTTACCGTCCTTGCCGAGGGTGAGCGGTGGTGTTGTCGAAGTCGTTTCATTCCAAGGTAGCCTAAACATCCAAGGAAACGGTGAAACCACAACTCAAGTATCCAAGGCAAAGTGAGACAAAATTGTCAAAATCTTAGCGGTTAAACGATGGTGGTTGCGGAAGTGGTGGTGGTATGCGGAAGGGTTGGTGGGATACTGTACGAAAAATGGCGGGGTTAAGTGCAAAGTGGTTCGGATGGGAGGTGTTAGGCTGCGCGGGGGAGGGGGGGTGTCCAGGCCAGATGCCGGATGTCCGGGCTGCCCGAGGCCCTGATGAACTCCATGCACAAATTGACGTCCGGGGCCAAAATTCGTCGGATTTTGCGAATCAAAATTGGGGAAAAGGTGGGGAAAAGCTAGATCCACTTGTGGCACAACAAATCCATGGAAGAAATTCAACAAAATATCGTCAAATCAACATATCACAAAAAAATTTGGGGCTATTTTTGGTGGGGAATTTTCGAAATTGGGAAGAACACAACAAAAACAAGCTAGAAAACGGTGGGGAGGCTCCAAATTCGTGAGAAACCGTGGCTCATGATACCATAATGATGTTGGTTGGAACCCTAGATGGCCGATCTTTCACGAAAAGGAGGGATCCCGAGGGTTAACATGAGGGGCACGAGGGAAAACACAAGAGGGACAAGAAGGAAAACACTCAAATCAATAAGTTTAGGCCACACAAATGCTAGATTCGGGAACACAAAGAGTGATACAGGATACACGATCAACTAAGGACGATACAAGTAGCGGTAGTCATCTCCGTGAGGAGGTCTTTATGTTCTTCTCCGTAAAGGAGGTCTTGAATCCGGTGTATGTTCTCTGAAGAGGCCGCGGTCTCGTAGGAGAGGAACCACTAAGGTTTTAGATGAGCTATACCAAAGCTAACCCTAAAAAGATGTAGGAGGAGGAATATATATAGTCTACGGGGCGAAGGGGTACATGGGTCACGGCCCAAAGTAGATGCCCACATGCAATCAGGGGCCGGATGTCTGGGCGTCGGGCCGGATGTCCGGGGCTTCGCAGGTCACCGGATGTCCGTGCCGAGGGGCCGGATGTCTGGGCTGAAAGGGCTCGGTCCCGATGCTCTCTGGATAGGATGGTTCGGATTTCTTGGCACGGGGCCGGATGTCCGGGGCCTGCCGGGTCGGATGTCTGGGCCCTGTAGCTTCGGCTGCTGGGGCTGTTCTGTAGCTGATCGTCCAGGGGCCGGATGTCCGGGCCTGGGGGCCGGATGTCCGGGGCCTGGAGCCTTTTTCAGCCTCTCTAGATGCAAAACGTGTACCATTTGCCAACAAGCCAAGTCTGAACACATAAAGAAACCTAGACTGCTTAGCCCTCTGCCAATACCAAAGGAGGCCTAGAATCTGATTAATGTGGACTTCATCGGGGGGCTCCGAAAGAGCAAGAACTTTGACACTATCTTAGTGGTCATCAACAAGTTCAGTAAGTATGCACACTTTCTTCCTCTGTCACACACATTCACGGCTCTCGAGGTTGCTCAAACATATTTGGATAATCTGTACAAGTTACATGGTCTCCCTCAAGTGATCGTGACAGACATGGATCCAACTTCATGAGTACCTTCTCACAAGAACTCTGCCATCTGACTGATACAAAAATGAATATGAGGTCAGCTTGTCACCTTGAAACCAATTGCCAGTCTGAAAAGCTCAATCGGTGTTTGGAGATGTTTCTGAGATGCATGGTCCATTCTGCACCCAAATGGTGGGCAAATTGGCTCCCCCAAGCAGAGTATTGGTATAACACTAATCACCATTCAGCTCTAGGCAATACACTGTTCCAAATTCTCTATGGATATGAGCCTCGCCATTTAGGCATTGCTAATCTTCAGAGTTCCTTATCATCAGACCTGTTAGGTTGGGTGGCAGAACGCAATCTGATGCAAAGTCTGATCCGGGAGTACCTTCTTCGTGCACAGCAACGCATGAAAGCGCAGTAAGACAAGCATCGATCAGATCGGCAATTTGCGATCGGGGACTGGGCATTTCTCTAGCTACAACCTTATGTTCAACAATCCGTCGCTCGTTGTTCCAACCACAATGATGCGGAGCAACCCAAGGTCATCCCCATGGACCCTCCTTCACCTCCTCAAGTGCCTCAAGGACCAATGACTCGTGCTCGTGCTAGAGCTCTCGAGACCGAGGTGACGTCACTCCTAGCCCTACTTCCATACGAATCTTGCGAGACATGGTTGCTACCTCAAACGGATGTGCTTTATGTGCTCAGGTGTGAAGAAGACCACATTGGAGAAGGGCGTGAAGATGGACAAGTCCCCAAGTTCACGGACGAGGTGATGCATCAAGAAGGGTAGAAGGAAGCTCCAGGCCCCGGACATCCGGCCCCCTGGCCCGGACATCCGGCCCCTGGACGAGCAGCTACAGAAAGCCACCAGCCACAGGAGCTACAGGGCCCGGACATCCGGCCAGGGCCCGGACATCCGGCCAGGCATGGCCCGGACATCCGGCCCCAGGCCCGGAAATCCGGCGCCTCTGTCCAGAGAGCACCCGAGACCAGATCACTCCAGCCCGGACATCCGGCTCCTCACCCCGGACATCTGGCGCCCCGCGAAGCCCCGGACATCCGGCCCGTCGCCCGGACGTCCGGCTCCTGATCTGCCTGCGTGTAGCCCCTGGGCCGAGGCCCGTGTACCCCTTCGCCCCGTACACTATATATACTCCTTTCCTCATTCCGTTTAGGGTTAGCTGTTGGATAGCTCATTTCTCAGACTTGTGTGGATTCTCTCCCACGAGACCGTGCGCCTCTACGGAGAAGATCCACTACGGATTCAAGGCCTCCACATCGGGGAAGATCCTACGGGATAATCAAGACCTCCTCACGGAGAAGACTACCCTTGTACCACCGTCGTTGACTATGGATCATGTATCACACTATGTATCGTGGATCTAGCGCTTGTGTGATTATCTTCGTGTTGATTTGAGTGTTTCCTCTTATGTTTTCCCCGTCTTCATCCTTGTGTTCTCCGTGTTCATCGTGGAACACTCTCCAAAACGTGAAAGATCCGATGATTAGGGTTCCACCCTGCATCATCTTGGTATCAAGAGCAAGGTTGATCACGATTTTGGAGCCCCACACCCTGTCCTCTAACTTGTTTTTGTTGTGTTCTTCCCAATTTCGAAAAATTCCCCACAAAAAGAGCCCCAATTTTTTTTGTGATCTGTTGATTTGGCAAGATTTTGTTGACTTTGTTCCATGGATTTGCTGTGCCACGTGTGGATCTAGCTTTTCCTCCACTTTTCCCCATTTTTCATCCGCAAAATCCGACGAATTTTGGCCCCAAAACCACCAATTGCAAGGAGTTCTCCCTGGCCTCGGGCACCCCGGACATCCGGCACGTGCCCCGAACATCCGGCCTGGCCCGGACATCCGGCCCCTGGCCCGGACATCCGGCCTCCCACAGCCACTTTTCCACCACCACACCCCACCTTGCACTCCTCCACCGCCATTTTCTTCGGTAACCCACCATCCTTCCGCATACCACCACCACTTCCGCAACCACCATCGCTTACCCGCTCCGAGTTTGAAAAGTTTGTCTCCATTTGCCTTGGATACTTGAGTTGTGGTTTCACCGTTTCCTTGGATGTTTAGGCTACCTTGGAACGGCAACACTTCGACAACACCACTGCTCAACTTCGGCAAGGACGGTAACATCGACGACACTTCACTCATTCTACCTTGCAATTGCATTGTCACCCTATGAACCATCTTTGCGTAGCTTTCCCATTGAGACTAGCCATTTGAGTATTGCCGGGCCACGACACTTGTGCACATTAGTGATAGTCATAGATATTGCATACTACATCATTGTGAGTAACACCACATCATCTTGGTATCTTGCATATCTCCGTGTGACACAAGAGTGTCCCGCATACACAATAGCTACCTCGATCCGCGAAGCATGCATAAGTACCCAAAGAAAGAGCTCACAAGCTTCTAAGCAAACGAGCCAACCAAAGCAAAAGACAATAGAATCTTACGCCTTGCATCCAAAGAGATCATACATCATAGCAACTTCATCTTGTGCTCAAGCATCGGCACATCATACACTCAAAGCATACTTGTGATAGATAGTCGTTACGTTTTGCCTCTTATAGGTCGTGCACAAGTAAGTATCCGCCTATTAAGCAATCGGTTAGCATCTCTCTAGTGTTGTGCAACACGAGCATTTTCCGTGGTTTTCCACATTTTCGCTCACCCTTGGTTGCACAACCACATTTATCTATCCATGCGTGTGTTCCGTGTGCTACCTTTGCTAGTGATCTACTTGTTGCATGAGCAAATTGTGAACCATTTTCAACATCATTGAGTCATTTTGACGATTGCATTGAATTTGTGCCACATCCTAACCAAGCTCCTCTCAAAGCTTTACTTGTGTAGGTGTGAGAATCGACACGAAGTGATACCAATAGTGCTATTTTCGGGTTACATTCTCGAGTGATCATTGATCCATTTTCAACCTTGGTTAAGGTACATTGATATTGTCTTCTCCTTTCTCCCACTCACATACTTTCTTGTGATGATGGATAGGCCAAGTACATCTTCCAACCCGATCTTCGACGATCCTCAAGAAGCGAACAACTACGTCACCAAACTACATCTTTTCGGTGTCCAACGAGCTCTACATCAAGAGAGTGAAGCTATGCGTGAGTACATTGGTCAAGTCGCCGAGGACGCGCACCAATTTGAAGCAAGGACGAAAGAACAATTCGACATCATCAACACCAACATGACTACTCAATACAATGAGCTCCGGGCATTGATAATCAACCGACGTTCTTCCTCAACATCATCGCAAAGACGAAGCCGCTCAAGTCGACACTCCGACTCCACGCAAGACTCAAGTACACCTACGTCAAACACTCTTCGTCAAGCCGCACGTCAAGCTCGACATGACCACCGGCAACCTCTACATGACAAGAGTTCACAAGAGCTATTCGATGAGCAAGAAAGCCGACGTCGTCAAAACCAAGCTACACTTGAGCAAACACAAGAACGGCAACGACTACGCCAACAACAACAAGAGCGAGCACGTCAATATCAAGAAGAACAAGATGCCGAGGCTAACCGCCAAGAACAACAACGTCGAGAAGCTCAAGCTATGGAGGCGCAACGTGATTTACAAGATGCACATCGCAATGTGGCAGCCCGCACTCGACACACTCGTCAAGAAGAGGATTTCCTTCGCGATGAGATGCAAGAGAGGCGCCATCAAGCAAGAATGCAAGTAGAAGCTCCTCCTCAAGCGCGACAAGAGCAACAACACCAACAAGAACATCAACTCCAACAAGAACATCTACATCAACGAGAGCAACAAGATATGGCAAACCGCCAAAATCGAGATCGCCCTCCCACAACGATGAGCATCGCTATGGCAAGCTCAAGTTCACCATGCCAAAGTTCTCCGGAAGCATTGATCCCGAAGACTATCTCTCATGGGCATTGAAGGTTGACAAGATCTTTCGCCTTCACAACTTCGATAAAGAGAAGAAGATCGCAATGGCATCCCTTGAGTTCCAAGACTATGTTCTCATTTGGTGGGAGCAAATCATAGAGCGAAGAGAAGCAAAAGGAGAACCTCCTATCACCACTTGGGCTCAAATGAAGGAAGTCATGAGAGCAAGATTTGTGCCTACACACTACAACCGCGACTTGTTCAAGAAGCTACAACTCCTCAAGCAAGGTACCAAGTCCGTTGAAGAGTACTACAAGGAGATGGAGATTGCTATGATAAGAGCAAACATCACGGAAGATGAAGAGCAAACAATGGCGAGATTCTTGAATGGACTCAACTATCCCATCAAGAAGATTGCGGACTTCCAACCATACAACAATCTCCTCGAGCTAGTGCATCAAGCAACCAAAGCGGAGCGACAAGTTCAAGAGGACTACAAGTACTCCAAGTTCAACTCCAAGAACTTCGGCTCCTACAACCAAGCTTCAACGACTTCGGCTACTACTACTACCTCTACCAAGCCTTCTACAACCTTAGGCGACAAGTCAAGCTACAAGAATGCGACTACATCGAGTCGTCCACCTTCTACCAACAACTTCAAGCCAAGAGCTTACTCAACTACAACTCCAACCGAAGACAATAACAAGACGAGCTCCATCAAATGCTTCAAGTGCCAAGGACGAGGCCACAAGTCATTTGAGTGCAAGACCGTTCGCACCATGATCATCAACGACGACGGATCTTATGACTCCATGAGCGATGATGAGATGGAAGCACTTGAGCATGTCGCTATGCATCGCCAAGTGAATGAAGAAGAAGACCATCAAGTGTTTTGCGACAATGACTCAAGCCCCAACCTTGTTGTCTCCAAAGTCTTGACACTCCAACATCAACAAGATGACGACCAACGATGTCACATTTTCCATACAAAGGCCGGCATCAATGGATGCTCCATCAAGGTTATCATCGATGGCGGAAGCTGTCACAACTTGGCAAGCGAAGAGCTATGCGACAAACTTCATTTGGTCAAGACGAAGAATCCTCACCCCTACAAGGTCCAGTGGCTCAACGACGCCGGAATTCTTCGAGTCGAGCACACCGTGCAAGTCTCTTTCAAGATTGGCGCCTACGAGGACACTCTTGAATGTGATGTGATACCCATGTCCGTGTGCCAACTTATTCTTGGACGTCCATGGCAATATGATCGTGGAGTCACACACAATGGACGGACAAATCACTATCACTTCAAGATGAAGGGCAAGGAATTCGTGCTCCGACCAATGACTCCAAGTCAAGTAGCCGCCGACAAGCTTTTACCTACCACCCATCGTGGAGAGAATGGTGAGAGAGCGAGCCACCAAAAAGAGAGCGAGAGCCACAAGCCAAATATGAGCGCCTCCACGATGAGCGACAAGAAGCAACTAGTTCTATTTGCCACCAAACGTGAGATGAGAGAAGTGTGTGAGAACCCATCGAGCGTCTTCCACCTTGTGCTCTTATGCAAAGGGGAAGCCAAACCTACTAACACTTCACAACCTCCACCTTTTGTGTTGTCTCAATTGTTGCAGGAATTCTCGGACGTCTTTCACGATGAGCTACCTCCGGGTCTACCTCCACTTCGCGGAATAGAACACCGCATCGACCTCATACCCGGCACACAATTTCCCAACAAGGCTCTCTACCGTGTCAACCACGAGATACAATGGCAAGTGCCCAAACTCATCGACAAAAGTCATGTACGTGACAGCTTAAGCACTTGTGCCGCTCCGGTTATTCTCTTGCCTATGAAAGATGGAAGTTTTCACGCAAATGCATGCTTGTTACGCAAATGCTTACTTGTTACCCAACTTGAGTTGAATGTGATTGGCTTTGAGCACCTAAAAGATTTATATGAGCATGATCCTTTCTTTGCAAATCCTTATGCTACGTGCTTGACTCTCACTTCTTGGGAACGTTACTACATCAAACATGGATATCTTATGAGAGCTAACAAACTGTGCATTCCCGAGTCTTCGTTTCGTTTGCTCTTTTTGCAGGAATCTCATGGAGAAGGACTCATGGGACACTTTGGACGAGACAAGACGTTCGTCTACGTTTTCAGCCCATTGCCCCCATTGGACATGCTACCTCTACCTCCTCAAGAGCGCACGAACATGGACGCAAGTGCACGGGCAAGCTATCTCAAGAAGGTGCACGAAGATACAAGGCCAACAATCGAGCGACAAGTACATCGCCTCACAACCAAGCTCAACGTCAACAAGGCACCAATGGTGTTCCAACCGAGCGATCTTGTTTGGCTCCACCTTCGCAAGGACCGTTCCCCACAAGAGCGCAAGTCCAAACTACTACCTCGCGCCGACGGACCCTTCAAGGATCTATCTCCTTTCCATGGTGATGAAGATTTCGATCCGAGGTCGGATCTTTCCCAAGGGAGGGGAGATGATGCGGAGCATCCCAAGGTCATCCCCATGGACCCTCCTTCACCTCCTCAAGTGCCTCAAGGACCAATGACTCGTGCTCGTGCTAGAGCTCTCGAGACCGAGGTGACGTCACTCCTAGCCCTACTTCCATACGAATCTTGCGAGACATGGTTGCTACCTCAAACGGATGTGCTTTATGTGCTCAGGTGTGAATAAGACCACATTGGAGAAGGGCGTGAAGATGGACAAGTCCCCAAGTTCACGGACGAGGTGATGCATCAAGAAGGGCAGAAGGAAGCTCCAGGCCCCGGACATCCGGCCCCCTGGCCCGGACATCCGGCCCCTGGACGAGCAGCTACAGAAAGCCACCAGCCACAGGAGCTACAGGGCCCGGACATCCGGCCAGGGCCCGGACATCCGGCCCCAGGTCCGGAAATCCGGCGCCTCTGTCGAGAGAGCACCCGAGACCAGACCGCTCCAGCCCGGACATCCGGCTCCTCACCTCGGACATCCGGCGCCCCGCGAAGCCCCGGACATCCGGCCTGTCGCCCGGACGTCCGGCTCCTGATCTGCCTGCGTGCAGCCCCTGGGCCGAGGCCCGTGTACCCCTTCGCCCCATACACTATATATACTCCTTTCCTCATTCCATTTAGGGTTAGCTGTTGGGTAGCTCATTTCTCAGACTTGTGTGGATTCTCTCCCACGAGACCGTGCGCCTCTACGGAGAAGATCCACTACGGATTCAAGGCCTCCACATCGGGGAAGATCCTACGGGATAATCAAGACCTCCTCACGGAGAAGACTACCCTTGTACCACCGTCGTTGACTATGGATCATGTATTGCACTATGTATCGTGGATCTAGCGCTTGTGTGATTATCTTCGTGTTGATTTGAGTGTTTCCTCTTGTGTTTTCCCCGTCTTCCTCCTTGTGTTGTCCGTGTTCATCGTGGGACACTCTCCAAAACGTGAAAGATCCGCTGATTAGGGTTCCACCCTACATCACACAAGCTTGGCTTCAAATACTTTGGCCCATACAAGATTGGCGAGAAGGTGGGGGATGTGGCCTACCGGTTAGCCATTCCAGCAACAAGCAAAATCCATCCAGTGGTTCATGTCTCCCTGCTGAAGCCGGCATCGCCGCCCTCACCAGAACTTGATGTGGTGGAAAACCTCCATGTAATCAGTGCCTTGCCCACCCGTCGACCAGCCTAGGTATTACAATCTCGTTTGGTGCAGGTCGGCGGACATACCCGGCCACAGGTGAAAGTGGCGTGGTGCGGTCTCCCTCTGTCCATGGCGACCTGGGAGTGGACAAGTGTGCTGGCATCAACGACAACGGCCTAATGGTGAACAGGACGAGGGCATCCTGTTTCTCAAGAGGAGGGGCATGCAACGACCTGGGCTTGGCCCATGCCTCATTGTGTCGAGTGGCAGTGGGCCAGCCCATTGAGGCCTGTAATCAGACTACTTATAGATAGATGCGTGTGTGGAGTGGGGCATGTATGTGTAATCTCTGAACAAGATTATGCCCAATCCCAAACCTTCCTTGGTCCTTCTTCTTCCCACGCAAATCACCTTTGTCTCGAGACACCACATCCTGGCATGACGCGAGGAGTTGGTGCAGTCCCGTAGCAATAATGGTCATAGGTGTGTTTCTACAACGAATCCCAGCTTAATCATTTCCTTATATTACTTATTTACTCTAGATCTATCTAATATTATTCTTAATTAGCAAAGTACAACTATACACAAGTTCCTATTCCCTGATCCTCCTTGTTTTTAAATTAACCAGTATATATCAATTGATCTGTTCGAGAAAACAATGTGTGATAGAATTAGTATTGTGATGAAGTATGCCTGAAGCAAAAGAAAAGATTTCTTCTTTGATGAGGACATCACTAACAAGGTTACACCCACAGCCCCAACTTACACATATACATGACCAATTACTAGAGCTCGCGCACGCCAATTAAATTACCAGGTACTTTCGTTTCTTGGTAATGATTCTAATGTTCATTAGATTATGATGCTGCCTAAATTGGATACATTTGTCTTCCTTACAAATGAAGGGCCTAGCTTGGACAAGAAGGATGAACATTGGAGCAAGATCAAGCATGGAGATGATGGCATGCGCAGGGTGAACAAGAACAGCGTTACAAGTGATGATTTCAGGACTTTGAAGCCACCATAATGAGTGTGTGAAGCCTTGGTCGAACTATACAAAATGCCATTTCATAAATTTTGTCCAGAGGCTATTATAGGTGCTGCGTCACCTTATTATTGGGCCAGGCCTATGTAATTTCGAAATACTTGAGTATAGGCTGTTTTTAGAGTTTGTATGTGTGGGGAAACAAGAGTTAGGGTTGGTTTCGGACCCCTCCTCCAAGGGACATGAAATTCCCCTCTCTTCCCCCATATATACAGCCCTTAGGGCGTCGTTTAGACTTTGGATTTTGTTAAGATTAAAGTTCGCCATAGCTGCAACTTCGCGTACTTTGTTTGTGTTCAATGACCAGACAAGGACGTCATAGAACCCCACTTGATCAATAAAGCTTTCCTCTTGAATTCGCAATATCCAGATTGCAATCTCAGTTTCTTGCTTGTTCTTCGTTTGCCTACAGGAAACATACCTTCGTGGTGAGGTTGATCGTGCTCCGGCGTGGTCAATAACCCCTCGGAGTTGGTTTAGCGATTGCTAAGGCGCGACGTCCTCGCACGTTCGTAGTCGGATCGTCAAAGTCGACTTCCTCCAAAACGATAGCCACCATCTCATCGAAAGACGGGACACCTTTGCCTCTATCAAGTGGTATCAGATTTCCAGGTTGTTCGGTGAGTTTTACAGTTTTTCGTAGATTAGATCGAGTATGTTCTTCATACCAACAGTCCACGAAAAAGACAAAAAAAATTAGGGTTAGTTCATCCCATACGAACCAATCTGAGCCTTTGCATAATCTTTTCTGTATTTGCTTTGTTGAATTTGCGGTTGCATCATCGTGTCAAGTTGCTGGTCTTAGCGTCTAGTCCTTTAGAGTTTCGAGTTCTGTTCACAGGTTGTCATGTCGCCGTTGCCATATATCACCATCGATCGGTATCCATATACCACCACCAATCCGTATCCATATACCACCACCGCTGCCATATACCACCACCGCTGCCATATACCACCACCGCTGCCATATACCACCACCAATCCGAGTTCTTTTCATTTTAGATTGACTTTCGAGATCCATCTAGTTTCGGTTTCGTGTTTCCTTGCCTGAGTAGGTGTAGGGGGAAAAAAGAGTCTGGAGACCCCCGGGCAGTTTTTAGGCCAAAATTTCGACAGGTGAAAATATTTTTCCCTATCCTATTTTTGGACTTTTCTGAGTCTTTTGAGACACGTGCCACCATACTGTTTTTTTACCGCACTTTTTCGTAGTCGCTGCCCTAATTCCGAAAAAAAATCGTCAAAAAAATTCCGTGCCTATCATCTTAGTTTGACTTGGGAAGTGTTTTGAGACACTCGCCATTATATTGATTTTCGGCAAAAAAAAAGGGAGCGCAAAAAAAAGAGGCGAAAAAAATTCAGTGTGCTTTCCCCTTGATTACGTGCAGCGCCATGATTATGTTAGTGTTCTAGGCTCGCGTCTCTAGTACGGTCTAGCCTAGGACCAGCACAGTACCGTCGTTGAGCGTTTATTCAACTTTGCAGCTCTGAATTGATTATTGCTGACCATTTTTCCTACCATCTTATAAGCCTTCCCAGCTCCACATACATCTACGTCATGCGTTTTGACTCTCCCTGGTAATTGCTTTATCCAACCTTTGAGAGTTTTGACTACCACGGTTGCCGATCACCACCTGCTGCTGGGTAAGAACTGGTAAGAATTTGAGATTTGCTTGACGGATTTGTGACCCCCGACCACCACCATTTTCTAGAAGTCTGTAGGATCATATTCTTGTGTGTTTCTATTGCTGCTAACCATGCCAGGATCACAAGCCGACGAGACCGACTAGGAGAACTTGACGAACAAGGAGCTTCATGATAAGTTTCAGCAAATGATGAGTGGACAGGTGCAAGATGTGCTAAACAGATTTGACGAGGCCATGGAGAAGATAGATGGCATGGAGAAGATGTTTGAAGCAAAGCTCGATAACAAGTTTGTTGAATTGCTTTCGCGTTTTCCACCACCACCGGCTGCTACAGCTGTCCCACCTCTACAACAATAACAACAACAACAACAACAACAACACTGCCTTCCAAATCAAGTGGGACGAGCACAACGTGTTCCCCTTGAGCCTGGTCAAAAATCTGGTGCCGCTGTTGATGTTTCTGTAGCTCTTGCTGCTACTGCAGAGGTGGAGGACCATTACGAGGATGAGGTTGACCAAAATCACAACTACGTGCAACCACCAGGTCGTCCTCATGCATATCATCGCAATGGTAGGGCTGCACCACCACCTGAGGTACATGACCATCTTCCTAAACTGAAATTGAATATTCCACCATTTGGGAGTAGATATGTTCTTGATATATATCTTACTTGGGAGTTAGAAACTGAACAACGTTTTACATGTTTACACTATCCCGAGGAGAGGCGTGTTCCTGCTGCTGTTTGTGCTTTCACTAGTTTTGCATGTGTTTGGTGGTCTGAACATTGTAGATTATATCCTATTCCAGCTAGTTGGGCTGCTTTGAAAACTGCTATGCATACTCGTTGGGTTCCACCATATTATCAACATGAATTACTTCAAAAATTGCAGTGCTTAAGATAAGGAATTTTTTTTGTAAAAGACTATTATCAGCAATTACAAACTGGCCTGATTAGATGTGGTATTGTTGAGGAGAATGAAGCTATGCTTGCACGTTTTATGGGTGGATTAAATAGAGAGATTCAGACCATTCTAGAGTATAAGGATTATAATAATATCACTCGTTTATTCCATCTTGCTTGTAAAACTGAACGTGAAGTGCAGGATCGACAGGCATTGGCGCGGACTAACTTTTCTGCAGGTCGACCTTCATCATGGACACCGCGTGCATCCTCTACTTCCACACATTCTACTGCATCGACAGCGTCATCAGCTGTTACCTCCAGCCGTGATACAAGGAAGCAGGCACAACCACCATTATCTGCCAAGAGCACACCTATTGGGCCTGCACAGAGTTCTTCTTCTTCCATGGCACCTATTGGGCCTGCACAGAGTGACTATGACGAGGAGACTTTGGCTCTTATTACACGTGAAGAACACGGTGGAGACGATTCTGATCATGAGACGCAATACATGGCTCCTGAAGATGCTGACAGGTATGAATGTTTAGTTGCTCAACGTGTTTTGAGTGTGCAGGTTACACAAGCTGAGCAAAATCAGAGGCATAATTTGTTCAGTACAAAGGGAGTTGTGAAGGAACGTTCTGTTCGCGTGATCATAGATGGAGGGAGTTGCAACAACTTGGCTAGCATGGAGATGGTGGAGAAGCTATCTCTCACCACAAGACCACATCCACATCCTTACTGCACCCAATGGTTCAACAACAGCGGCAAGGTTAAGGCAACACGTACTGTTCGTGTGCATTTTAGTATCTCTACATATGCTGATTATGTTGATTGTGATGTGGTACCTATGCAAGCATGTTCCTTATTACTTGGTAGACCATGGCAATTTGATAAAAAAATTGTAGACCATGGTAGAAACAATCAGTATACTCTTGTTCATAAGGATAAAAATATTACTTTGCTTCCTATGATTCCTGATTCCATTTTGAAAGATGGTATTAATAGAGCTAATAAAGCAAAACAGGAGAAAAATAAGAGTGAAAATCAGATTGTAGCAAAAGAATTTGAGCAACAAATGAAGCCTGATAATAAACCATCTACAGTTGCTTCTGAAATTAAATTGAAAAGTGCATGTTTACTTGCCACCAAATCTGATATTGATGAGCTAGATTTTAGCAAATCTGTTTGCTATGCTTTTGTGTGCAAAGAGGCATTATTTTCATTCGAGGACGTGCCTTCCTCTTTGCCTCCTTCTGTCGCTAACATTTTGCAGGAGTTCGCCGACGTCTTTCCACAAGACGTGCCACCGGGATTACCACCTATTCGAGGGATTGAGCATCAAATTGACTTAATTCCCGGTGCATCGCTACCCAACCGCGCACCATACCGTACCAATCTAGAAGAGACGAAGGAGATTATGCGTCAAGTACAGGAGCTACTCGACAAAGGTTATATACGCAAATCCCTTAGTCTTTGTGTTGTTCCTATTATTCTAGTGCCAAAAAAGGATGGTACATCGCGTATGTGTGTTGATTGTAGAGGCATTAATAATATTACTATTCGTTATCGTCATCCTATTCCTAGGCTAGATGATATGCTTGATGAATTGAGTGGCTCTACAATATTCTCCACAGTTGATTTGCGTAGTGGATACCATCAAATTCGTATGAAATTGGGAGATGAATGGAAAACAGCATTTAAAACTAAGTTTGGATTATATGAGTGGTTAGTCATGCCTTTTGGGTTAACTAATGCACCTAGTACTTTCATGAGATTAATGAATGAAGTTTTACGTGCTTTCATTGGACGATTTGTGGTAGTATACTTTGATGATATATTGATTTATAGCAGATGTTTGGAGGAACATTTGGAACATTTACTTGATGTTTTTATTGCTCTACATGATGCACGTTTGTTTGGTAACCTTGGAAAGTGCACCTTTTGCACCGACCGAGTCTCTTTTCTTGGCTATGTTGTTACTCCATAGAGAATTGAGGTTGATAAAGCCAAGATTGAAGCTATTGCGTTTTGTGAGAGATTTCAGCACCATTGCTGCACCTCTCAATGAGCTTACAAAGAAGGATGTGCCTTTTGTTTGGGGTACTGCACAGGAAGAAGCATTCACCCTATTGAAAGATAAGTTGACACATGCTCCTTTACTCCAACTTCCTGATTATAATAAGACTTTTGAGCTTGAATGCGATGCTAGTGGAATTGGGTTAGGAGGTGTGTTATTACAAGATGGTAAACCTGTTGCATACTTTTCTGAAAAATTGAGTGGGCCTAGTCTGAATTATTCTACTTATGATAAGGAATTATATGCTCTTGTTCGAACTTTGGAAACATGGCAACATTATTTATGGCCCAAAGAATTTGTTATACATTCTGATCATGAATCTTTGAAGCACATTAAAAGTCAAGCAAAACTGAACCGTAGACATGCTAAATGGGTTGAATTCATAGAGACTTTCCCTTATGTTATTAAACACAAGAAGGGAAAAGAAAATGTTATTGTTGATGCTCGTTATACTATGCTTTCACAACTTGACTTTAAAATATTTGGTTTGAGACCATCAAAGATCAATATGTGCATAATGCTGAATTTAAAGATGTATTGCAGAATTGTAAAGAAGGGAGAACATGGAACAAGTTCGTCGTTAATGATGGATTTGTGTTTCGTGCTAACAAGCTATGCATTCCAGCTGGCTCTATTCGTCTTTTGTTGTTGCAGGAGAAGCATGGAGGAGGATTAATGGGACACTTTAGAGTGAAAAAGACGGAGGACGTACTTGCTACGCATTTCTTTTGGCCAAAGATGCGACGGGATGTTGAGCGTTTTGTTGGTCGCTGCACTACATGTCAACAAGCTAAGTCACGACTCAATCCTCATGGTTTATATATGCCTTTGCCTGTCCCTAGTGTTCCTTGGGAAGATATATCTATGGACTTTGTTTTGGGTTTACCTCGAACAAAGAAGGGGAGGGATAGCATATTTGTTGTCATGGATAGGTTCTCGAAGATGGCACACTTTATACCATGTCATTTAAGCGATGATGCTGCTAATGTTGCTGATTTGTTCTTTCGTGAAATTATTCGCTTGCATGGTGTGCCAAATACTATTGTTTCAGATCGTGATACTAAATTTCTTAGCCACTTTTGGAGATGTTTATGGGCTAAGTTGGGGGCTAAACTGCTTTTTAGTACTACATGTCACCCCCAAACAGATGGACAAACAGAAGTAGTCAATAGAACTTTGTCTACTATGCTTAGGGTTGTTTTGAAGAATAACAAGAAAATGTGGGAAGAATGCTTGCCTCATATTGAATTTGCTTATAATCGTTCGTTGCATTCTACTACTAAGATGTGCCCTTTTGAAATTGTCTATGGTTTCCTACCTCGTGCACCTATTGATTTGTTGCCTCTTCCATCTTCAAAGAAGGTTAATTTTGATGCTAAACAACGTGCTGAATTGATCTTAAAATGCTTGAGTTAACTAAGGAAAATATTGAGCGCATGAATGCTAAATATAAACTTGTTGGAGATAAGGATGGAAAACGTGTTGTCTTTGCACCTGGTAATCTTGTTTGGTTACATTTGCGTAAGGATAGGTTTCCTAATTTGCGCAAGTCAAAGCTAATGCCACGTGTTGATGGTCCTTTCAAGGTGTTAGAGAAGATAAATGATAATGCGTATAAACTTGAGTTGCCTGCAGATTTTGGGGTTAGTCCCACATTTAACATTGCAGATTTGAAGCCTTACTTGGGTGAGGAAGATGAGCTTCCGTCGAGGACGACTTCAATTCAAGAAGGGGAGGATGATGAGGACATGACTAACAAGGTTACACCCACAGCCCCAACTGACACATATACAGGACCAATTACTAGCGCTCGCGAACGCCAATTAAATTACCAGGTACTTTCATTTTTTGGTAATAATTCTAATGTTCATGAGAATATGATGTTGCCTAAATTGGATACATTTGTCTTGCTTACAAATGAAGGGCCTAGCTTGGACAAGAAGGATAAACATTGGAGCAAGATCAAGCATGGAGATGATGGCATGCGCAAGGGGAACAAGAACGGCGTTACAAGTGATGATTTCAGGACTTTGAAGCCACCATAATGAGTGCGTGAAGCCTTGGACGAAATATACAAGATGCCATTTCATAAATTTTGTCCAGAGGCTATTATAGGTGATGCGTCACCTTATTATTGGGCCATGCCCATGTAATTTCGAAATACTTGAGTTTAGGCTGTTTTTAGAGTCCGTATGTGTTGGGAAACAAGAGTTAGGGTTGGTTTCGGACCCCTCCTCCAAGGGCCACGAAATTCCCCTCTCTTCCCCCATATATACAGCCCTTAGGGCGTTGTTTAGACTTTGGGTTTTGTTTAGATTAAAGTTCGCCATAGCTGCAACTTCGCGTACTTCGTTTGTGTTCAACGACCAGACAAGGACGTCACAGAACCCCACTTGATCAATAAAGCTTTCCTCTTGAATTCGCAATATCCAGATTGTAATCTCAGTTTCTTGCTTGTTCTTCGTTTTCCTGCAGGAAACAGACCTTTGTGGTCAGGTTGATTGTGCTCCGGCGTGGTCAATAACCCCTCGGAGTTGGTTTAGCGATTGCTAAGGCGCGACGTCCTCGCACGTTCGTAGTCGGATCGTCAAAGTCGACTTCCTCCAAAACGATTGCCACCATATCATCAAAAGACGGGACACCTTTGCCTCTATCATTCTTACTTAATTCATGTTTTCCTTAGACACCCGGGAAGAGCTAAAAGCTGGGGGTAGAAGATTGCTTCTTTTTTGCACTTTAAGCTTGATTTCCCTCAAAAGAGAGGTACTAGGGTCGCAGCTAGAATAGCTAATCAAGTGTGCAAAGAACGAAGAGGTTTACTTCATGTACGCATGCACTCTTCTCTATCTAAACATCTAAACATGTAAACTAGCTCAGGGGGTGTTAGAAGGGATATTGAGACATTGGTGCGGAATATGATGAATGTTTATTGCTTGAGCCTCCTGGACATATATATAGGAGTACATGATCTACTTGGAGTACAAGACAAGCCAGAATACTTCCTAGTCTATCATATGTTTCCAAATAATCAATATAGTCAACATCCCCCAGTCACAACGGTAGCGACGCAGACAGTGAGACAGGAGAAGAATCCGAAGGCAAGCCAACAGACACCCTCACAATTGTAACAGTTGATGCATCGCGAAAGGCGTGGTTGGAGTGGAAATCGATGAGGTTGCTCAAGCAAGGCGGTAGACCTTTGTGCCGTTTGTTGAGGGAGTCGAGAACGTGGGTGGTGTAGCCGTGGTCGAGGTAGCTGTGCGAAGAATGCCGTGGTCAATGTCGAGTCGGGGTTCCCGGTGTCGAGAAAGTCGCCGTGGAGCCGCGGGCGCAAGGAGGCGCCGAGTTAGTCATGGGTGCATTGGTGTTGAAGTAGTGGTGCATCGGGGAGAAGACGATGTCGACGAGGTGTCGCTCCGGGTTTGGCAAGCCCGGGAACACGTCGTAGACGAAGGCACGCGTCGGTATTGCCAGCACCGGGTATGCGTAGATGAACGAAGACGAAGTTGACAAAGCGCCGCACCAGGCTTGCTAGGCCCGGGGACACGTCGTGGACGAAGGCACACATCGGTGTTGCCAGCGCCGGGCATGCATAGATGAGGGACCTACATGAGCTGTTCGCCATGTCGAGGAGTCGGAGGGCTAGCAAATAAGACAACTCGACGACGGTTGCGACGCCTATTGGCGTAGGGCCGATGTGGCCGATGGTGGTCGGAGTAGACGAAGTGGTGGAGGAAGGAGACAACGATGCTAGCGACGAGCCGGTGCTTAACGAAAACAAAGGTGGGTGGACAGGCGGCAGTGGTGGCTAGAGGGGTAGCGGTGGCGGCCGAAGAAGAGCAGTTGATGCGGAGCATCCTAAGGACATCACCATGTCAAGAGTCCGTTTGGCAAGTGACATGTGCGACCTCTACTTCTCATACATAAAGGTGAATCATCTCCTTTACACGTGTTCACTTGACCCCTTCGAGGATGGTTTGCTACTTGACACTCCACTCGTGTGCATGCATAGGTATCGTCGGAGCTTCACAGACGACGAGGAGGAGTGCAAGCGCCGAGGAACACCTACGCCATCAGCGAGGGAAGCATGGAAGCGAAGGCGGAAGAAGACGGAGCGGCTGAAGTTACAGCTGCCGGACATCCGGCGCCAGCCCGGACATCCGGCCTTCAGCCCGGAAATCCGGCGCCAGCAATAGAACCACACCCGAGACTTGGCCCCGCTAGCCCGGACATCCGGCCAACCGCCCCGGACATCCGGCGTCTCATGAGAGCCCGGACATCCGGCCCCCAGCCGGACATCCGGCGCCTGCCTGCGCGCATGGACAGGGCCCGAGGCCCACGTATCCCCCCATCTACTTACCCCTTCGTGTACTAGACTATATATACTCCTCCATCTCCACCATTTTAGGGTTAGCAATGATTTAGCTCATACGTGAGATAGAGCTTTGCTCATCCATCCCGGATCTACTCCACGAGAGAGACCGCGGCCCCTGTACGGAGAAGATCCACCTTGGATTCAAGACCCCTAAACGGGAAGATCCTTCACGGATTCAAGGCCTCCTCTTGGAGATGAACTCTACCCATGTATCTTTCCCTTTGTTGTTCATGTATCTTGTGATCTTGTGTGTTTGATTGTCTAGTGGATGTGTGATTGGACTTGTTCTTGAGTGTTTCCCTCGTGATTTCCCTTTGTGTTCTTCGTGTTAATCGTGGGATCCCCTCCATTTCGTGAAAGATCGGCCACCTAGGGTTCCACCCTACATCATATGGTATCATGAGCCACGGTTTCTCACGAATTTGGAGCCTCCCCACCGTTTTCTAGCCTTGTTTTGTTGTGTTCTTCCCAAAATTCCAAAATTCCCCACCAAAAATAGCCCCAAATTTTTTTGTGATCTGTTGGTTTGATGAGATTTTGTTGATTTTGATCCATGGATTTGCTTGGTTTCAAGTGGATCTAGCATTTCCCCAAGTTTCCCCATCTTTCCTCCACAAAATCCGTCAAATTTTGCCCCCAAAATCATCAAATTCCGCCCCCAAACGAGTTTGGAAGTCCCAATCCCGATCTGGAATCTTCGGGCCGGACATCCGGGCCACTGGCCGGACATCCGGGCCACTGGCCGGACATCTGGGCCATCGTGCCGGACATCCCGCTCCTGGAGGGCAAAATCCCGCGCGGTTCTGGACATCAGGTCCCGGAAATCCGGACCCGGCCCCGGATGTGCGACCCCTGGGAATTCAGACTTTTCCGTTTCACCATTTTTTCCATAACTAATTCTTACGAACTCCGATTTCGATGTTCTTGAGCTCGTTTTGAAGCTCTTGACATCCCCCATAACACAAAAATACCACCATCATCATTTGACTCAATCATATTTTGTGGATTTTGGCATCTTTGCCTAGGGCTTCCACCATATCATCCGCATAACCACCACCGATTTCCGCAACCTAACCATTTTGTCCCCCATAGAATATGTGGTTACTTGAGTAGTGATTTGAGTCTCCTAAGGTGTTTAGGCTACTTAGGGACCATTGCTTCTTCATCAACCACCACCACCACTTCCGCATACCCATTGCCCATTATACATAGCCAACCAAACTTAACCCAATTTTGTTTGAGCTTGTTTGAGTTGTGGCTTGTGTCTCCTAAGGTGTTTCGGCTACTTAGGGACCGTGAATTCAACTCTGACAACGTGTATAGCCCATCATACACTTCTACCACCATAACCCATTTTGACCGGGTTTCCACCAACAATTCCGCGATCACCACCGCTTGTCCGCTACCACCATTTGACATTTGTCCTTGACATTTTGAGTTGTGGTTTTCCGTTTCCTAAAGTGTTTCGGCTAATTAGGAACGGGTCTACATCAAGAGCACCACCTCTCATCATCGACACGGACGGTAACCTCGACGACATCATTGTATATTCCCCTTGCAATTGCATTGTGAACCCCTAGCCCATTTTGCGTCACTTGCCTATCGAGACTAGCCTTTGAGTATTGCCGGCAACGTTACTTGTGCACATTAGTGATCATCGATCCGCCCTTCCATTGTATACATACCTTATCATCTTGGTATCACCATATCATCCCTTGTGTCACAAGATTGTTCCCGCATATACACAATTGCTATCTTGGTTTGTGCATTTCGCATCGTGGCCATACAAAAAAAAAGAGAGAAAGAATAAGCTTTTAAGCAAAAGGAGAAAGACAAAGAAGCTTGTAAGCAAGAGCCATAGCATCGCATCATATCATATCATACTTGATCATCTTGTGCTAAAAGCACCGGAACATCATACACATAGCATACTCGTGATAGGAAGTCGCTACATTTTGTCTCATATAGGTAGTGCACAAGTTCGTATCCGCCTATTGAGCAATCGGCTAGCGTCTCTCTAGTGTTGTGCGACAAGAGCATTTTCCGTGGATTCCACATTTTCCGCTCAACCCTTGGTTGCACAACCACATTTATCTATCCGTGCGTGTGTTTCCATGTGCCACATATTGCTATTGGTCTACTTGTTTCACTTGCAAATTTGTGAATCTCTTTCAACATTATTGACTCTTTCTAAAATTTTGCATCAAATTTTTGTGCCACTATCCTCACCGAGCCACTCGAAAAGCTTTACTTGATAGGTGTGAGTGAACAAGTCTGGTACCAATTCCACTATTCTTTCATTTCACATTGAGTGAAACGGGATACATCCTCAACATTCGGAAAAGGTAACTTGGTATTGTTTATCTCATCTCCTACTCACCTTTGCTCGAGTCTTGTGATGGATAGGCAAAGCATTTCTTCTACTTCGGTCTACACCAACAACGACAAGTTCAATGCCATGACGAACAACTTGTGCGCCAACATGAATGCTCAAATGGAGGAGCTCAAAGCCCTCATCAAGAACCGCAAGAGGTCTCCCTCATCTTCGAGAAGACGTTCTAGTGCACATCCTTCCGAGCTACCATCTTCGGCAAGATCTCATCGGCATCGACACCATCAACGAAAAGAACGTGAAGGTCAAGAGCTCAACACCAACAACCGCTCAACGACTTCACCGTACACCTTGGCATCTTCGCCAAGCGACTTCAAGGCATCTTCGCCTTTGGACATACGGCATCTTCGCCCACAAGCACCTCAAGCTTATGATCAAGAGAAGCTCCCCAAGCTCAAGTCCGCGACTTCCACAAGCTACTACGACCTCGACAACGACCACGAGATTCCTTTCTATGGGACTCAAGAACCCGAGGAGTATCTCGAGTGGGAACGCTTGATGGACGACTACCTCATGCTACTTCAAGTTCCTCCCCAAGATCAAGTGAAGTGTGCCACAAGAAACTTCCACGACTTCACATCGACATGGTGGTTTCACACACCTTCGGAGGAGTATGACATGAGTTGGCCCAAGACGAAGAGAGCTTTGCCGCGAGAGTTCGTGCCTCCCACCTACACGGAACAACTTCTACACCAATTAGAGAACACCATACAAGGATCCAAGTCCATCGACAAGTACTTCAAGGACATGAAGATTTCCTTGCGACGAGCCGGTGTGGATGACCCCATTTCAATGAAGCTCCACTTCATGATGGATTGCACAACGACATCTACAAGACTATCTTCTTCGAGAACTACAAGTCCCTCGACGACAACTACATTGGTGCTCTCAAGGCGGAACAAGAACTTATGAAGGCCAAGGCTTCTCCACCGCAAGCAAACTTCTCGAAGACCAAGCTCCAAGACGGCGAGCATGAGGGTAGTACCACCACGATGTCCAAGCCCAATGAGCTCCAAGACGATGCTCCCAAGTTTGACTCCACCGCCAGCCCTCTTTGTGGCATTGATGATGCCGAGTCTACGTCGACTCTTTTTCAAGATGGTGCGGTGACGACTACGACTACGGAGACATTCGAGGACCAAGCTTTGGAGGCGAACGACATGGTGACGAGCAAGGATGATTCTTCCATCTTTGGAGGCGAGAGTGATGATGTGCCATCTTCGGCCTTCATCCACGACGACGATGAGGAGATGGTTGAGCATGGGATTTTCCCTTCGACCACGGCGACGTATGATGACTTGAGTGACTTTTGCCACCATATCGAGAGTGAGAGTGACTTCACCACTAGCCCCATATATGATGAGCTGCCACAATTCCCATGTGAGGAGAGTTACCATCACCACCACTTGAGTGATTTGAGTGACTCCACCATATGTGACATTGAGTGCACCTACCTTGAGGGAGTGAGTGAGCCACCACCACATAGAGAGAGTGAGGAAGTTGATAGGGCATGTGAGGCCATTTCGATTTCTAACAACTTAACCTCCACCTCTATTGTGTCTTCTCATTTGGTGCTAGGTCCCATTTATGATGATGCGCCGATTCGCGACCACTTCGTCCTTCCATTGGACAAGACGATGGCCATGGTGGAATATGATGCGCCCCCCACATGGTTCCATCAAGATGATGATGATGACCACCATTTGGTCTTTGCCACCTCACCTACACTCAAGTGGAATGAACAAGGTAACAAAGGTGAAGGTGATGCTCTCGTCCCACTAGTGGACTATGTTAACATTGATTGCTTGCATGATGTTGATCCACTTATTGCCATGCTTCATTCTAGTATGATTTCCCCATGCGATGATTTACCCATTTATGATGAGTTTGATTATTGCCATGTGGAGTCTATTAGTTGTGATGCCATGTTGCACAGGATTTCTTGTGATAATTCTCTCGGCCACATCATGTTTGACAATCCGCTTGACTTGTCATATGCTATGCATGAGATCAACAATATGTCATATTTGCAATCTCATCGTATTAACTATGCATATGCCATTAAGATAAACCCAATTTGCACATATGGCATAGATGACAAGCCCATGGTTATTGGCATTTCTTTTTCTTGTGATGATATTGACATGCTTCCTTTGCATCATATCCATCATATGCCATGCCATGATTACCTAGCTTCCGACATGCATTGTTTTGGATGTTGTTACACTTCTCCAAATTATGCTTCCGATATTGCTTATGAGGAGACCCCCATAGTTTCCTCATACATTTTAGGAGATTTTGACCCATCCCATCCATTGCATGATCCCCATGCTTGTTTACACAATATGCTCCCCATGAATGAACATGCTATAGATGTGCCATATAATTGTATGCTCAATTTGCATCCACATCATGCTATACACAATAACTATTCATTCATGATGGATGACATGTTCTTATACCATGCATCAAATTTCTTTGAGCGATGCTTATCTTGTGCTAACTCATACGTGCACATACACATCATGATGGATGATGTGTACATTTACCACACGCACAATTTCTTTGGTTTGTGTCTCTTTTGTGTAGGTACCCATCCATACTCGTCAACTTCACAAACGCACGAGTTGACGAGAAGAGCTCTAGAGAGCAACGATGACTTGGGATATCGTGGATTGTCTTTCCCACCGCTCCTTTTGCGCAAACACTTCGCGCATTCCTTCTACATGGCACTCACATGGTTATGGGTTATTGTCCATTATATCTCTTATGCCCACCTTGCCAAGTTCACTTTGCATGATATGCTCATTTATATGCCTTTGCCATGCATTTGTGACCCATGCTTTGCATTACACATGATGATTGATTCTCATACTTGTATGTGTATTTGCAAGCTTGGTGGAGATATCACTTGTTATTGCCATGATTCCTTTGCACACCATGCCTATTATGATGCTTTGATCTTGATATGTGCTTGTGTTTGTGATATGTCGTGTGCATTGCTTATGCCTACTATTGGCTCACATGACATGATTACTATGAACTCATCTAGTGTGTTGCATCTTCACTCCACTAGTTTGCACGACATGATTGATATGCTTGCTTATGTTGCATCACCGATGATTCATACTTGCTCCTTTCATGCGGTTGATGTCAACCATTGCCATGCTTTGCACATGATTTATATTGCTTGTTGTCATATGTCTCTAGATGTTGCCTCTCTCATGCTATATGATTGTCCATGCATTGAGCGCAACCACGATTTTAGTCTTGCCAATGAGATTGCCCCCATAGCATTCTCGCATTTATTTGGAGATTTTGACATATTTCTTGTGAAGCATGCTTGTCTTACCTCTTTGCACCATATGCCTAGTGCCATGAATATAGCCATTGTTGCATCATCTTATTCATGCACTTTTGCTTCTAATGGTTATGTGCAAGAGAAGAGAACCATCATGATGGATGATGTGTTTATCTACCATGCGCATACGTTCTTCCTTTTGTTGTGTGCATGTGTAGGATACTTGGACTATGTGTCGACTTCCACTTCACGTGAGTTGACCATTCGAGCTCTTGAGAGCGAACCACTTTCTACCACGACGCTTCTACATCGCACTTGCTTGTGCTTCGGCATTGTGAAGGATGCACAAGGACACATTTTCAAGGTGATATCCTTCTCATTCGAGGAACCAAAAACCATGCGCATGCATATTGTGGATCACACTACTTGTGTTGCTTGCACCATGACACTTTGCACACATGCTAGAGATCTTTCTTCGACTTGCCATTGCCACATTGTCATGCTTCATGATCTATATGCCTTGTGTGTTGCATCCGACTTGATTACTTGTCCCTATCATATGCTTGTTTGCAACAATGTCATCTCTTCACATATGTCGTGTCCCATTGCTTGTCACATGCTTCGCTTGATTGCCTCACACATGTTGAACGATTTCTCTTTCTATTGTGTTGAGTGCCACATGACTTTCACTACACCATATGCACGTTATGCTTGGATTGTCTTGCACTTGACTCATGTGTTTAGACACTTCATTTTATTTGGTGTTGTGATTGATTCCTATGCCTACCATAGACCTTTCATGGAGCGCTTTATGCATGCTTGCTATGACCATGAGGTAGATGCTTATTCTCTTGTCACACATATGTGTATCTCTACTTCACATTTACATGCTTGTTTCCATGATGACCTTGATTGTGCTCAATTGATGTGCTTAAATGCCATGCCACAACCCTTTGTCACGCCCTATGCTATGCTTGATGACAACACTTGTTTGGTAAATCACCTCTTGAATGTTTGGTTTTGCACTAACGCTAACCACATTTGTTTTTCCAAGTGTTTGTTGTCTTTGCTCCTTTTGAAGGAATCACTAGATGGTGCGACATTGGAGAGCGCCCATGTTGAGCTTCAAGATGATGAGTACTTTGTGATCGTCCACTTCTACACGGCGACGCCATCTCTTTCCCATGGTGATTTGGTTTTCGATCCGAGGTCGGATCTTTTCCAAGGGGGAGGGGATGATGCGGAGCATCCTAAGGACATCACCATGTCAAGAGTCCGTTTGGCAAGTGACACGTGCGACCTCTACTTCTCATACATAAAGGTGAATCATCTCCTTTACACGTGTTCACTTGACCCCTTCGAGGATGGTTTGCTACTTGACACTCCACTCGTGTGCATGCATAGGTATCGTCGGAGCTTCACAGACGACGAGGAGGAGTGGAAGCACCGAGGAACACCTACGCCATCAGCGAGGGAAGCATGGAAGCGAAGGCGGAAGAAGACAGAGCGGCTGAAGTTACAGCTGCCGGACATCCGGCGCCAGCCCGGACATCCGGCCTTCAGCCCGGAAATCCGGCGCCAGCAACAGAACCACACCCGAGACTTGGCCCCGCTAGCCCGGACATCCGGCCAACCGCCCCGGACATCCGGCGTCTCATGAGAGCCCGGACATCCGGCCCCCAGCCGGACATCCGGCCCCTGCCTGCGCGCATGGACAGGGCCCGAGGCCCATGTATCCCCCCATCTACTTACCCCTTCGTGTACTAGACTATATATACTCCTCCACCTCCACCATTTTAGGGTTAGCAATGATTTAGCTCATACGTGAGATAGAGCTTTGCTCATCCATCCCGGATCTACTCCATGAGAGAGACCGCGGCCCCTGTACGGAGAAGATCCACCTTGGATTCAAGACCCCTAAACGGGAAGATCCTTCACGGATTCAAGGCCTCCTCTTGGAGATGAACTCTACCCATGTATCTTTCCCTTTGTTGTTCATGTATCTTGTGATCTTGTGTGTTTGATTGTCTAGTGGATGTGTGATTGGACTTGTTCTTGAGTGTTTCCCTCGTGATTTCCCTTTGTGTTCTTCATGTTCGTCGTGGGATGCCCTCCATTTCGTGAAAGATCGGCCACCTAGGGTTCCACCCTACATCAGCAGTGGCGGCGGCTAGGGAGCACGGAGGCGGTGTTCGAATTAGGCGAAGAACCCAACGTGACGAAGACCAGGACGGACGATGGCGTTCTGTGCTGAGGGAGATGGCACGACGCATACCACGGGAGGTCGACGCGCGGTAATGGCGGAGTGGATCGCGGTCCACAACACTGCGGCCTGAAGGGGCGACGCAGCAACGGTGGGCAGGTCGGGGCGACGGCGGGGACCACGGCCCCCGGTGCTACGGCCGGAAGGGGTGGCGCAATGGCGGAACCCAGGTCGGTGCAACCATGGGAATAGTCTATGGACGGCGGCGTGGACCACGTGCCACGCTCGCTACGGCCGGACGGAGCCACGCAGCGGCAGCGCGAGGGTCGGTGCAGCCACGGGAATAACATGGAGCGGACGGCCTCGGGGCGGTGCTAGGCAGCGGGCCGTGTCACTATGGCCCGAAGGGGGGACGCGGCGGTGACGCATGTCAGTGTAGGTCGACGAGCGGGCCTGTGCACGGGCGATGGCCCTGAGGGGCATGTCGCGTGAGGCCGCTGTGTTGGTAAAGAAGCATGCCGGTCGCGCTGGTTTCATAGTAGAGGCGCACGGGGGTCGACGGCGGTGGCGGTCAATGCAAACCGATCAAGCATAGATCGGAAGACCAAAAAGAAAAGGCAGATCAAAGTGACCGGTGTGAGAGAGAAAACCCGGATCAAAGGATCGGGAAAAAGACTCTCTAGGGAAGCCGATCAACATGACCGGTGGAAGGACCGTAGGTACGGGCGACGCGGCCCCCGGAGGCGGTCATGAAGGTCGACTGCCCCGGGGTGGCGTGTGGGCGGAAGCGGTGGGCGGCTGGTAGCGTTTGGATTGGTTAGGCTGATATCCTGTTAGAAGGGATAGAGAGGGATTGGTGTGAAATATGATATATGTTTATTGCTTGATCCTAGTGGGCACATATATAGAAGTATATGATCTACTTGGAGTACAAGCCAAGCCAGAATACTTCCTAGTCTATCATATGTTTCCAAATAATTAATATACTCAACAGGAAGAGGGGGAGGAGATATATCCAATTTATGGAGCCGACAAGCTAAAATCGTCCATGGACGATGGCGTGGACTACGTGCCACGCTCGCTACGGCCCGATGGGGCGACGCAGCGGCGACGCGAGGGTCGGGGCAGCCACGGGAACGACCTGGAGCGAACAGCCTCGGGGCGGCGGTTGACCGCGGGCCATGTCACTACGGCCTGAAGTGGGGACATGGCGGTGACATAGGTTGATAGAGGCAAAGGTGTCCCATCTTTCGATGCGATGGTGGCTATCGTTTTGCAGGAAGTCGACTTTGACGATCCGACTACGAACGTGCGAGGATGCCGCGCCTTAGCAATCGCTAAACTAGCTCCGAGAGGTTATTGACCACGCCGGAGCACGATCAACCTGACCACGAAGGTCTGTTTCCTGTAGGCAAACGAAGAACAAACAAGAAACTGAGATTGCAATCTGGATATTGCGAATATAAGAGGAAAGCTTTATTGATCAAGGTGGGGTTGTCTGACGCCTTTGTCTGGTCGTTGAACACAAATGAAGTACGCGAAGTTGCAGCTATGGAGAATTTTAATCTAAACAAAACCTGAAGTCTAAAGGACGCCCTAAGGGCTGTATATATGGGGGAGAGAGGGGGATTTCATGGCCCTTAGAGGAGGGGTCCGAAACCAACCATAACCCTTGTTTCCCCACACATATGGACTCTAAAAATAGCCTATACTCAAGTATTTCGAAATTACATGGGCCTGGCCCAATAATAAGGCTCCACGCCTATAATAGCCTCTGGACGAAATTTATGAAGTGGCATCTTGTATATTTCGTCCAAGGCTCCATGCACTCATTATGGTGGCTTCAAAGTCCTTAAATCATCACTTGTAACTCCGTTCTTGTTCCCCTTTGCGCATGCCATCATCTCCATGCTTGATCTTACTCCAATGTTCATCCTTCTTGTCCAAGCTAGGCCCTTCATTTGTAAGCAAGATAAATGTATCCAATTTAGGAAGCATCATATTCTCATGAACATTAGAATCATTACCAAGAAACGAAAGTACCTGGTAATTTAATTGGCGTGCGCGAGCTCTAGTAATTGGTCATGTATATTGTCGTGGTTTTGTCACGGCAGATGTCCTAGCAGAAGGACTTAGTCGTGAGGCCATCACTACGGGTTAGCTTAAAGGGGTTAAAGCGGACAAGGACACAGGGTTTTTATACTAGTTCGGCCCCTTCGTTGAAGGTAAAAGCCTACGTCAAGTTTGGTGTGTATTGCTAGGGTTTCGATGACCAGGGAGCGAATCCGCTTTGCCTGTGTCTCGAGCTGTTGTTCTCTGTCCTGAACCATCGCCGGGTCGTCCCTTTATATAATAGGTGACGCCCGGTCCGGTTTAAATAGTCCCGAGGCCGGCTCCTAAACGTGTCCGCCTCGGTCTCTATTCTTTCTATCTTATATCCCAGGTTACATAATATGACGGTTTACAATGTATGGGCCCTAACACTTGGGCTCTAAATCTCTTGGGCTGAAATCATCTACTTCACGCTCCGGTGGTCCTTGGTAAAATAATCTTGATAACATAAACCGGCCCCTCTTGGGCGGTTTATACCTGGTAGTAATATCCCTGACATTAGGCCCCAGATTGATTTGAACCTGTTCTTGTCAATCTTCAAAGTCTTGTACAGATCTTCCCTTTCCGCAGCTTCAAAAATGCTTCATAAACCGGCATGACGTCATCTCCTCAAATCACTATAAACCGTCGTGACGCCATCTGTGCATTGAATACTTGTACCTGTTTTTTATCCGTTATTCATTAAGGCCCAGAAGATCGAGGCGACAACATCGTCCATATCCGCTTTTTAGGCTCCTCGATTCCCGCGCGTGCCGTTTTATCCCTTCATCCTATAAATAGGGCAGAGGGGCACCTCTTTTTTCCCCTGCCTCTTCTTCTTCCTCTGTCCTCTCGCACTCGAGATCCGCCGCCGTCCGTCGAACTCTGCGTCTTCATCGAGCCCGTCCGCTGTATCAACCTGAACGTTTTCAGAGATTCGCCAGTGCCTCTCCGTACCCGTTGCCTCGGGTACGTCTTCTTCTTCCCTTCTCATAGATCTCAGTTCTAGGGTTTCTTCACGCGAGCTCGTAGATAAGTCCCTGTTCTTCGCAGTTCTTCGCCATAGGCAGTAGCTCGCCGTAGATCTCAGACTTTAGGTCAACCACCGTAAGCATGACTCCGCTCAATCATTGTAACTTTATCTCTTCCAATACGGCTAGTTAGACTGAATCTGCTTAGGACCTTCATCGCGTCTGTTGAATATAACTTGAATTATTTCTGAAATTGTCCACATGTTGTAGATCCGTATTTTACTACTGTCTGTGTGAAAGTTGTTTCCTCAAAACTTCAGATCTATGTCCTGTTTGCCTGTGTTGGCGGTTTAACTTTTTCCAACTTCATAATACAGTAGATGTCATGGTTATAGCTGTTCCGGATATTTAACTCGGTAGATACCATTAGGCCCCGGCTTAAACCGTTGTTTAGGCCAGTACCTTCATAGAGCATACCAGTTTAAATCTGCGTAGATCACAAACCGGATTTTCATTGTATTTTCAGCCTTTCCCGTCCGAAAAGATGACTACTCAAGCCAAACAGTTTGTTTCCTGCAACTGGGTCCCATCCCGGATCACCGAGGATGACTTAGAGAAAATGGCCTCAATTGGTGCTTTAGGCCCAAAGGATGTCCTTCACTGGAGGGCTCCCGGATCAGAATGTCCCCCAGAGCCCAAAGAAGGAGAAATCATCGTCTTCTTTGATCACTTGGCCCGAGGGTTCAACCCTCCTGGGTCAAAAAATTTCCGTGATGTGCTAGCAAACTTTCAACTTCATCCACAAGACATTGCTCCCAATTCTGTATCAAATATTTGCAACTTCCAAGTCTTCTGTGAGGCTTATCTGCAAGAGGAGACAACAGTGGAGCTATTCCGGGACTTCTTCCACTTAAACCGTCGTACTGAATTTCATGATGGCCCAAACACTGAACTTGGCGGAATGACTATTCAGAAAAGGAAGGATGTTAGTTTTCCTCATGCCACTCTCCACAGCCATCCAAAGGACTGGAATCAGACTTGGTTCTACTGCGTGGACACTTCACCGGAAGGCAAAAATCCGCTGCCGGGTTATCGCTCCCACCGTCTTCCAGAGAACCATCCTTTTCCACAGCGTTTAAGTGCCCAGGAGCGAGCTCAATACGCCCCTCAGCTTTCGAAGCTTAGGGCCTTTGTGGCCAATAGATTAACAGGAGTTGACTTCGTCCGCTGTTGGCTGTCTTGGAGTATCCTCCCGCTAAGCCGGCGTTCCGGTTTAATGTGTGAGTATACCGGGAACCCTAAAGACCCCTTGCGCCACATAGAGATGGTGCTACCAGAATCCGAGATTAATGAATCCGTCAAGAAGCTGCTGAATCTTCCTCTAGAAACTTGGAGTCAAACCGGTCTAGCACCTTTCTGTGCGACCAACAAACCCCAATCGGTAAGAATCTTTGCTGTCATTTTGCTTTGTCTTAATCCGGCTGCAGCACTTTGTCTTAAAATGCTTTTATTTCATTCCACAGGACAATAACCCTTTCTGGAAAAGGAAAACCCAAGATAAACCTGCGAAGGCAACTCGCCAAAAGACCCAAGCTGCCAAAAGGAACAAGAAGAAGAACATTGCCGCATCGGGATCCAATGCGGAGGAAGATGATCCGG
Organism: Secale cereale; assembly: GCA_902687465.1. Classification (NCBI taxonomy): domain Eukaryota; kingdom Viridiplantae; phylum Streptophyta; class Magnoliopsida; order Poales; family Poaceae; genus Secale; species Secale cereale. Next base: position 442,977,306 of record LR738715.1, on the reverse strand, counting down.
CCTCTGAGGTACCACCTAGGTCTTATGATTCCTTAGGTTTTCTTTGGCCTGCATTTTTATTAATAATGACTGTTCCCAGGGTCTTGCTCAAGGCAGTAAAGCGGATGACGTTGAGGTAATCTCTCTTACCTCCGACTGAGAACCGCTGCCACCGTAAAAAATTCGTCGGACAGTCCGGAAATTTCAATTTTCACATCCTTATGCTCATTTGGATCCAAACTTTCTTTTCAAGAAGCAGCAACATGAATCTCGCCGCACCACTCGACATAGTGGCCATGCGATTGAATCCACTAGATTAACGCATACTCCGGCTCGAAGGCGTCGTTTTGAGGTTTTACTTACTCCAACTGCTCTTTACCCCAAAGCAGGTCTTATTCGTCAACCCCTTAATCTGTCTGACTTGAATTATCAGGAAACTCCTCTCTCATCTTTCGGCGAATCAACAGCCGCACAAGTTCTTGCCCTCAAGACTGTTCATGGGTAAGCTATCTTTCACTCTTTCTGGTTTAACTTTTATCTTTGACCCTTCTGATCCTCATTATTTCTCAACCTTTCGCAGTATGCCCAAGCCTAGCAAAAGGCCAAATTGAGTAAACCGGCAGTCGATAACACCACTCCTGGACCGGCAGAAGATCCTGAGCTTGCTAACCATTTAGAAGACAATGTTGAGATTCCGCATGATGATCCTCCTCCTATGGATCAAGAAGACCTTGCTGCTCAGGGGAACGATCCCATGGAGCATAATGCTGAACCGGCCGACCCTTGATCCGCCGGATGGCCAGTGATCGTACCGAGTCCGGTTCATGAAGTCCTACATAATAGAATAGTCTTTCCAGAGATGTGTAGCTGGTTTGTCTGGCGTACCGTGCTTTGGGCAAGGTACATTCAACTGGTGTTCCAAATTAATAGGCGGCCTCCCAATACGTGGAGGCGGTCTACCCTTGCGGTGCTGTCCATCCTCCTGAGCATTGGTGTTGGCCACAAAATCCGAATTACCATCCGCTTTACGCTTACCGTTGTATCCTTGATGTAGGGTGGAACCCTAATCAGCGGATCTTTCACGTTTTGGAGAGTGTCCCACGATGGACACGGAGAACACAAGGAGGAAAACGGGGAAAACACGAGAGGAAACACTCAAATCAACACGAAGATAATCACACAAGCGCTAGATCCACGATACATAGTGCGATACATGATCCATAGTCAACGACGGTGGTACAAGGGTAGTATTCTCCGTGAGGAGGTCTTGATTATCCCGTAGGATCTTCCCCGATGTGGAGGCCTTGAATCCGTAGTGGATCTTCTCCGTAGAGGCTCACGGTCTCGTGGGAGAAAATCCACACAAGTCTGAGAAATGAGCTATCCAACAGCTAACCCTAAACGGAATGGGAAAGGAAGTATATATAGTATACGGGGCGAATGGGTACACGGGCCTCGGCCCAGGGGATGCACGCAGGCATATCAGGGGCCGGACGTCCGGGCGTCGGGCCGGATGTCCGGGGCTTCGCGGGGCGCCGGATGTCCGGGGTGAGGAGCCGGATGTCTGGGCTGGAGCGGTCTGGTCTCGGGTGCTCTCTGGACAGAGGCGCCGGATTTCCGGGCCCGAGGCCGGATGTCCGGGCCATGCTTGGTCGGATGTCCGGGCCCTGGCCGGATGTCCAGGCCCTATAGCTTCTGCTGCAGGTGGCTTTCTGGAGTTGATCGTCCAGGGGCCGGATGTCCGGGCCAGGGGGCCGGATGTCCGGGGCCTGGAGCTTCCTTCTGCCCTTCTTGATGCATCACCTCGTCCGTGAACTTGGGGACTTGTCCATCTTCACGCCCTTCTCCAATGTGGTCTTCATCACACCTGAGCACACAAAGCACATCCGTTTGAGGTAGCAACCATGTCTCGCAAGATTCGTATGGAAGTAGGGCTAGGAGTGACGTCACCTCGGTCTCGAGAGCTCTAGCACGAGCACGAGTCATTGGTCCTTGAGGCACTTGAGGAGGTGAAGGAGGGTCCATGGGGATGACCTCGGGATGCTCCGCATCATCTCCCCTCCCTTGGGAAAGATCCGACCTCGGATCGAAATCTTCATCACCATGGAAAGGAGAGAGATCCTTGACATTGAATGTGTTGCTCACGGAGTACTTGTCTCGCGGGATGTCGATCTTGTAGGCGTTGTCGTTGTAGCGAGCTAGCACCTTGAAGGGTCCGTCGGCGCGAGGTAGAAGTTTGGACTTGCGCTCGTGTGGGAAGCGGTCCTTGCGAAGATGAAGCCAAACAAGATCTCCCGGTTGGAACACCATTGGTGCCTTGTTGACGTTGAGCTTGGTGGCGAGACGTTGGACTTGTCGCTCGATCATTGCCCTTGTATCTTCGTGCACCTTCTTGAGATAGCTCGCTCATGCACTTGCGTCCATGTTGACGCGCTCTTGTAAAGGTAGAGGTAGAATGTCCAAAGGTGACAACGGGTTGAAGCCGTAAACAACCTCGAATGGCGACTTGCCGGTGGTCGAATGTCTTGCGGGGTTGTAGGCGTACTCGGCGATGGGCAAGCAATGCTCCCATTCCCGGATGTTCCTCTTGATCAACACACGAAGAAGAGTGGAAAGTGTGCGGTTCGTCACCTCCGTCTGGCCGTCCGTTTGTGGATTGTACGCCGAAGAAAAGAGTAGCTTGATTCCGAGCTTCGCACATAGTGTTTTCCAAAAGTAACTCAAGAACTTGACGTCCCGGTCCGACACGATCGTTTTGGGCACGCCGTGTAGACGAAGTATCTCCCTACAAAAGCGAGTGGCAACATGTGAAGCATCGTTGATCTTGTTACAAGGAATGAAGTGAGCCATTTTGGAGAATCTATCTACCACCACAAGCACGGAATGTTTGCCATTTGGAGTCCTAGGCAAGCCAAGTATGAAATCCATGCTTATGTCTTCCCATGGATGATATGGAATAGGAAGGGGCATGTAAATACCATGAGATTGAGCTTTAGACTTAGCTTTGCGGCATGTCGAACATCGGTTGGTGAGGCGTGAGACGTCACGAAGCATTTTGGGCCAAAAATAGTTCTTAGAGAGGGTAGCAAACATCTTATCGCGTCCAAAGTGTCCCATGAGTCCTCCTCCATGAGATTCCTGCAAAAGGAGCAAACGAAGCGAAGACTCGGGAATGCAAAGTTTGTTAGCTCTCATAAGATATCCATCCTTGATGTAGTAATGTTCCCAAGAAGTGTGAGTCAAGCACTTAGCATAGGCATTAGCAAAGAAAGGATCATGCTCATATAAATCTTTAATATGCTCAAAGCCAATCACATGCAACTCAAGTTGTGTTACAAGCATGCATTTGCGGGAAAGCACGTCCGCGACAACATTTTCTTTGCCCTTGATGTATTTGATGACATAGGGGAAAGACTCAATGAACTCACTCCATTTAGCATGACGCTTGTTCAACTTAGTTTGACCTTTGAGATACATTAGTGTCTCATGGTCCGTATGAAGAATGAATTCATGAGGTCTAAGATAGTGTTCCCAAACACGTAGAACTCTCACCAAGGCATAAAGCTCTTTATCATAGATGGGATAGTTAAGTTGCGCTCCCGATAGCTTCTCGCTAAAGTACGCAATTGGGCGCTGATGCGGAGCATCCTAAGGACATCACCATGTCAAGAGTCCGTTTGGCAAGTGACACGTGCGACCTCTACTTCTCATACATAAAGGTGAATCATCTCCTTTACATGTGTTCACTTGACCCCTTCGAGGACGGTATACTACTTGACACTCCACTCGTGTGCATGCATAGGTATTGTCGGAGCTTCACGGACGACGACGAGGAGTGCAAGCGCCGAGGAACACCTACACCATCCGCGAGGGAAGCTTGGAAGAGAAGACGGAAGAAGACGGAGCTGCTGATACTACAGCGGCCGGACATCCGGGCCAAAGGCCGGACATCCGGCGCTTCAGCAACGGCCGGACATCCGGCACTCCTCCCGGAAATCCGGACCCTCCTATCCAGAGAGCATTAGGGCCGAGCCCCTTCATCCCGGACATCCGGCCGTCACCCCGGACATCCGGCTCGCCCCGAAGCCCCGGACATCCGGCCGCCAGCCCGGACATCCGGCCTTGCCTGCGTGCATGTATCCGGGCCGATGCCCATGTACCCGTTTCGCCCCTCACTTACCCCTTCATGACCCTAGACTATATATACTCCTCCACCTCCACCATTTTAGGGTTATCATTGGTTTAGCTCATATGAGAGATAGAGCCTTGCTCATCCATCCCGGATCTACTCCACGAGAGAGACCGCGGCCCCTCTACGGAGAAGATCCACCTTGGATTCAAGACCCTTAACGGGAAGATCCTTCACGGATTCAAGACCTCCTCTTGGAGATGAACTTTACCTTGTATCTTTCCCTTGGTTGTTCATGTATCTTGTGATCTTGTGTGTTTGATTGTCTAGTGGATGTGTGATTGGACTTGTTCTTGAGTGTTTCCCTCGTGATTTCCCTTTTTGTTCTTCGTGTTCATCGTGGGATCCCCTCCATTTCGTGAAAGATCGGCCACATAGGGTTCCACCCTACATCATATGGTATCAAGAGCATAGGTTTCTCACGAATTTGGAGCCCCCTCCACCGTTTTCTAGCCTTGTTTTGTTGTGTTCTTCCCTAAATTCGAAAATTCCCCACCAAAAATAGCACCAAAATTTTTTGTGATCTGTTGGTTTGATGAGGTTTTGTTGATTTTGATCCATGGATTTGCTTGGTTTCAAGTGGATCTAGCATTTCCCCAAGTTTCCCCATCTTTCCTCCATAAAATCCGTCAAATTTTGCCCCCAAAATCATCAAATTCCGCCCACAAACGAGTTTGGAAGTCCCAATCCCGATCTGGAATCTTCGGGCCGGACATCCGGGCCACTGGCCGGACATCCGGGCCATCGGGCCGGACATCCGGCTCCTGGAGGGAAAAATCCCGCGCGGTTCTGGACATCAGGTCCCGGAAATCCGGACCCGACCCCGGATGTCCGACCCCTGGGAATTCAGACTTTTCTGTTTCACCGTTTTGTCCATAACTAATTCATCCGAACTCCGATTTCGACGTTCTTGAGCTCGTTTTGAAGCTCTTGACATCCCCCATAACACAAAAATACCACCATCATTATTTGACTCCATCATATTTTGTGGATTTTGGCATCTTTTCCTAGGGCTTTCACCACATCATCCGTTACACCACCATCGACTTCCGCAACCTAACCAATTTTGTTCCCATACCATTTGTGGTTGCTTGAGTAGTGATTTGAGTCTCCTAAGGTGTTTAGGCTACTTAGGGACCATTGCTTCTTCATCAACCTCCACCACTACTTCCGCATACCCATTGCCCATTATACATAGCCAACCAAACTTAACCCAATTTTGTTCGAGCTTGTTTGAGTTGTGGCTTGTGTCTCCTATGGTGTTTCGGCTACTTAGGGACCGTGACTTCAACTCCGACATCGTGTATAGCTCATCATTCCACTTCCACAACCACCACGGCATTGCCGCTACCACCATTTGATATTTGCCCTTGAGATTTTTAAGTTGTGGTTTTTCCGTTTCCTAAGGTGTTTCGGCTAATTAGGAACGGGTCTACATCAAGAGCACCACCTCTCATCATCGACACAGACGGTAACTTCGACGACATCATTGTATATTCCCTTGCAATTGCATTGTTAACCCCTAGCCCATTTTTGCGTCACTTGCCTATCGAGACTAACCTTTGAGTATTGCTGGCAACGTTAATTGTGCACATTAGTGATCATCAATCCACTCTTCCATTGCATATATACCATATCATATTGGTATCATCATATCACCCCTTGTGTCACAAGATTGTTCCCGCATATACACAATTGCTATCTTGGTTTGTGCATTTCGCATCGTGGCCATACAAAAAAAAGAAAGAGAATAAAGCTTTTAAGCAAAAAGAGAAAGACAAAGAAGCTTGTAAGCAAGAGACATAGCATCGCATCATATGATATCATACTTGATCATCTTGGATCATCTTGTGCTAAAAGCACCGGAACATCATACACATAGCATACTTGGGATAGAAAGTTCATACATTTGCATCTTATAGGTTGTGCACAAGTGTCGTATCCGCCTATAGAGCAATCGTGCTAGCGTCTCTCTTGAGTTTTGCAACACGAGCGTTTTCCGTGGATTCCACATTTTGTGCTCATTCCTTTGTTGCACGACCCCATTTATCTATCCGTGTGTGTGTTTCCGTGTGCCACATATTGCTATTGGTCAACTTGTTTCACTTGCGAATTTGTGAATCTCTTTCAACTTTATTGACTCTTGCTAACATTTTACGTCAAATTTTTGTGCCACTTACCTCACCGAGCTACTCGATAAGCTTTACTTGATAGGTGTGAGTGAACAAGTCCGGTTCCAATTCCACTATTCTTTCATTTCACAGTGAGTGAAACGGGATACATCCTCAACGTTGGGAAAAGGTAACTTGGTATTGTTTATCTCATCTCCTACTCACCTTTGCTCGAGTCTTGTGATGGATAGGAAAAGCATTTCATCTACTTCGGTCTACAACAACAACGACAAGTTCGATGCCATGACGAAAAACTTGTGCGCCAACATGAATGCTCAAATGGAGGAGCTCAAAGCCCTCATCAAGAACCACAAGAGGTCTCCCTCATCTTCGAGAAGACGCTCTAGTGCACATCCTTCCGAGCTGCCATCTTCGGTGAGATCACATCGGCATCGACACCATCAACGACAAGAACATGAAGGTCAAGAGCTCAACACCAACAACCGCTCAACGACTTCACCGTACACCTTGGCATCTTCGCCAAGCGACTTCAAGGCATCTTCGCCTTTGGATATGCGGCATCTTCGCCCACAAGCACCTCAAGCTTATGATCAAGAGAAGCTCCCCAAGCTCAAGTCCGCGACTACCAAGAGCTACTACGACCTCGACAATGACCATGAGATTCCTTTCTATGGGACTCAAGACCCCGAGGAGTATCTCGAGTGGGAGCGCAATATGGACGACTACCTCAAGCTACATCAAGTTCCCTACGAAGATCAAGTGAAGTGCACCACAAGACACCTCCACGACAACGCGTCCACATGGTGGCTTCACACACCTTCGACGAGCTTCAACGTGAATTGGCCCAAGATGAAGAAAGCTATGCGAAGAGAGTTCGTGCCTCCCACCTACACGGAACAACTTCTACGCCAATTGGAGAACACCATTCAAGGATCCAAGTCCATCGACAAGTACTTCAAGGAGATGAAGAATGCCTTGCGACGTGCCGGCGTGGACGACCCCATTTCAATGAAGCTCCACTTCATGATGGGATGCACCATGACGTCTACAAGACTATCTTCTTCGAGAACTACAAGTCCCTCGACGACAACTACATTGGTGCTCTCAAGGCGGAACAAGAACTAATGAAGGCCAAGGCTTCTCCACCGCAAGCAAACTTCTCGAAGACCAAGCTCCAAGACAACGAGCATGAGGGTAGTACCACCACGATGTCCAAGCCCAACGAGCTCCAAGACGATGCTCCCAAGTTCGACTCCACCGCCATCCATCTTTGTGGCATTGATGATGCCGAGTCTACTTTGACTCTTTTTCAAGACGGTGCAGCGACGACTACGACTACGGAGCCATTCGAGGACCAAGCTTTGGAGGCGAACGACATGGTGACGAGCAAGGATGATGCTTCCATCTTTGGAGGCGAGAGTGATGATGTGCCATCTTCGGCCTTCATCCACGACGACGGCGACGAGATGGTTGAGCATGGGATTTTCCCTTCGACCACGGCGACATATGATGACTTGAGTGACCTTTGCCACCATATCGAGAGTGAGAGTGACTTCACCACTAGCCCCATATATGATGAGTTGCCACAATTCCCATGTGAGGAGAGTTACCATCACCACCACTTGAGTGATTTGAGTGACTCCACCATATGTGACATTGAGTGCACCTACCTTGAGGGAGTGAGTGAGCCACCACCACATAGAGAGAGTGAGATAGTTGATACGGCATGTGAGGCCAATTTCAACACTAACGACTTAACCTCTACCTCTATTGTGCCTTCTCATTTGGTGCTAGGTCCCACATATGATGACGCACCGATTCTCGACGACTTCGTCCTTCCATTGGACAACACGATGGCCATGGTGGAATATGATGCACCCCCCACATGGTTCCATCAAGATGAAGATGATGACCACCATTTGGTCTTTTCCACCTCACCTACACCACATGAGTGGAATGAGAAAGGTAACAAGGGTGAAGGTGATGATCTCGTCCCACTAGTGGACATTCTTGACATCGATTGCTTGCATGATGTTGATCAACCTATTGCCATGCTTCATTCTAGTATGATTTCCCCATGCGATGGTTTACACATTTATGATGAGTTTGATGATTGCCATGTGGAGTCTATTAGTTCTGATGCCATGTTGCAAAGGATTTCTTGTGATAATTCTATTGGTCACATCATGTTTGACAATCCGCTTGACTTGTCATATGCTATGCATGAGATCAACAATATGTCATATTTGCAATCTCATCGTAGTAACTATGCATATGCCATTAAGATAAACCCAATTTGCACATATGGCATAGATGACAAGCCCATGGTTATTGGCATTTGTTTTTCTTGTGATGATATTGACATGCTTCCTTCGCATCATATCCATCATATGCCATGCCATGATTACCTAGTTTCCGGCATGCATTCTTTTGGATGTTGTTCCACTTCTCCATATTATGCTTCCGATATTGCTTATGAGGAGATGCCCATAGTTTCCTCATACTTTTTAGGAGATGTTGACCCATCCCATCCATTGCATAATCCCCATGCTTGTGTACACAATATGCTCCCCATGAATGCTTGCTATCGATGTGCCATATAATTGTATGCTCAATTTGCATCCACATCATGCTATGCACAATAACTATTCATTCATGATGGATGACATGTTCTTATACCATGCATCAAATTTCTTTGAGAAATGCTTATCTTGTGCTAACTCTAATGTGCACATACACATCATGATGGATGATGTGTACATTTACCACGCACACAATTTCTTCGGTTTGTGTCTCTTTTGTGTAGGTCCCCATACTTACTCGTCAACCTCGCAAGAGCATGAGTTGACGAAACGAGCTCTAGAGAGCAACGACGACTTGGGAGTCCAACCGCTCCCTTCGCGCAAAGACTTCGCGCATCTCTTCTACATGGCACTCACATGGTTATGGGTTATTGTCCATTATATCTCTTACGACCATCTTGCCATGTTCACTTTGCATGATATTCTCATTTATATGCCTTTGCCATGCATTTGTGACCCATGCTTTGCATTACACATGATGATTGATTCTCATACTTGTATGTGTATTTGCAAGCTTGGTGGAGATATTGCTTGTTATTGCCATGTTTTCTTTGTGCCAAATGTCTATGATGATACCTTGTTCATGCTATGTGCTCGTGCTTGTGATATGTCGTGTGCATTGCTTATGCCTATTATTGGCTCACATGACATGATTGCTATGAACTCATCTAGTGTGTTGCATCTTCGCTCCACTAGTTTGCACGACATGATTGATATGCTTGCTTATGTTGCATCACCGATGATTTATACTTGCTCCTTTCATGCGGTTGATGTCAACCATTGCCATGCTTTGCACATGATTGATATTGCTTGTTGTCATATGTGTCCACATGTTGCCTCTCTCATGCTATATGATTGTCCATGCATTGAGCGCAACAATGATTTTAGTCTTGCCAATGAGATTGCCCCCATAGCATTCTCGCATTTATTTGGAGATTTTGACATATTTCTTGTGAAGCATGCTTGTCTTACCTCTTTGCACCATATGCCTAGTGCCATAAATATAGCCATTGTTGCATCATCTTATTCATGCACTTTTGCTCCTAATGGTTATGTGCAAGAGAAGAGAACCATCATGATGGATGATGTGTTTATCTACCATGCGCATACATTCTTTGTTTTGTTGTGTGCATGTGTAGGATACTTGGACTATGTGTCGACTTCCACTTCACGTGAGTTGACCATTCGAGCTCTTGAGAGCGAACCACCTTTGTTCATGACGCTTCTACATCGCACTTGCTTGTGCTTCGGCATTGTGAAGGACGCACAAGGACACACTTTCAAGGTGATATCCTTCTCTTCCGGGACACCCAAAACCATGAGCATGGATATTGTGGATCACACTACATGTGTTGCTTGCACCATGAGACTTATTTGTCATCTTGGACCCCTTGATTGCACACATGTTAGAGATCTCACTTCGACTTGCCATTGTCACATTGCCATGCCTCATGTTATATATGCCTTGTGTGTTGCATCCAATTCTTGGATTACTTCTCCCTATCATATGCTTGGTTGCAACAATGTCATCTCTTCACATATGCCGTGTCCCATTGCTTGTCACAAGCTTCGCTTGATTGCCTCACACATGTTGAACAATTTCTCTTTCTATTGTGTTGAGTGCCACACGACTTCCACTACACCATATGCACGCTATGCTTGGATTGTCTTGCACTTGACTCATGTGTTTAGACACTTCATTTTATTTGGTGTTGTGAATGATTCCTATGCCTACCATAGACCTTTCATTGAGCACTTTATGCATGCTTGCTACGACTTTGAGGTAGATGCTTACTCTCTTGTCACACATATGTGCATCTCTACCTCACATTTACATGCCTGTTTCCATGATGACCTTGATTGTGCTCAATTGATGTGCTTAAATGCCATGCCACAACCCCTTGTCACACCCTATGCTATGCTTGATGACAACACTTGTTGGGTGAATCCCCTCTTGAATGCTTGGTTTTGCACTAACGCTAACCACATTTGTTTTTCCAAGTGTTTGTTGTCCTTGCTCCTTTTGAAGGAATCACTAGACGGTGCGACATTGGAGAGTGCCCATTTCGAGCTTCAAGATGGTGAGTGCTTGGTGATCGACCGCTTCGACATGGCGACGCCATCTCTTTCCCATGGTGATTTGGCTTTCGATCCGAGGTCGGATCTTTTCCAAGGGGGAGGGGATGATGCGGAGCATCCTAAGGATATCACCATGTCAAGAGTCCGTTTGGCAAGTGACACGTGCGACCTCTACTTCTCATACATAAAGGTGAATCATCTCCTTTACATGTGTTCACTTGACCCCTTCGAGGACGGTATACTACTTGACACTCCACTCGTGTGCATGCATAGGTATTGTCGGAGCTTCACGGACGACGACGAGGAGTGCAAGCGCCGAGGAACACCTACACCATCCGCGAGGGAAGCTTGGAAGAGAAGACGGAAGAAGACGGAGCTGCTGATACTCCAGCGACCGGACATCCGGGCCAAAGGCCGGACATCCGGCGCTTCAGCAACGGCCGGACATCCAGCACTCCTCCCGGAAATCCGGACCCTCCTATCCAGAGAGCATCAGGGCCGAGCCCCTTCAGCCCGGACATCCGGCCGTTACCCCGGACATCCGGCTCGCCCCGAAGCCCCGGACATCTGAAAGTGCAACTAATCCCCGGGTGGTTTTGGTAATTAATAACAACATATATATCATTGAACTAATATTTACTTGAGAATCATTTCAGAGAAGTTCGATGATATGGGTATGGAAATGTCTGAAGAAGTGGACCCCTCAAAATGCTAAGACAAGCATTGGCAAAAGCTCAAGACTCCATTTTTGGTTTAGTGATCAAAGATCACATTGAGTCCATAGGAAAAGCCAATACTATTAAAAGGGGATGAGGTTGTGTTGATGATCTGGTTGCTCAAGTGCTTAGTGATTTAGCTCCCTCAACTATCAGCAACTTTCACTACTTAACACACTCATAAGTAATCTCGGACAAACCGATTCTGCAAACTCAGTCCCACCGAGATGAACCACCTCAGCTATTCTTCCAAACCCTAGAAATTTCGGTCCATCCGATTTTGAGTTCGGTCTCACCGAAACTGGACTGCCAACCTTCTGTAACCAATTGACATCATATCGGAATATCCGAGTTGTTAATTTCGGTCCCACCGAGAATGGCAAGCTCCTACCTTTGACTCATATCGGACACACCGAGATGGTATTTTCGATCCCACCGAAAACCCCAACGTTCACTATATTTGAACTTTCGGTCTGACCGAGATTTCACTTCGGTCTCACCGAGATTACTCAAATATGTGTGTAACGGTTGGATTTTGTGTGGAGGCTATATATACCCCTCCACCCCCTCTTCATTCGTGGAGAGAGCCATCAGAAAGTCTACCACTCCTACCATACACTTTCTGAGAAGAGAACTACCTACCCTTGTGTTGAGATCAAGTCATTCCATTCCTACCATATGAAACTTAATTTCTAGCCTTCCCAAGTTGCTTTCCACTCAATCCTTTCTTCCACCACAGCCATATCAGTGAGGAGAGTTGAGTGTTGGGGAGATTATCATTTGAAGCACAAGAGCAAGGAGTTCATCATCATCAACAACATCTATTACCTTTTGGAGGGTGGTGCCTCCTAGATTGGTTAGGTGTCGCTTGGGAGCCTCCGTCTTTGAGATGTGGAGTTGAACCAAGAAGTTTGTAAGGGCAAGGAGATCGCCTACTTCGTGAAGATCTACCCCGAGTAAGGCTAGTCCTCCGTGGGCGTAGGCCATGATGGAATAGACAAGGTTGCTTCTTCGTGGACCCTTCGTGGGTGGAGCCCTCCGTGGACTCGCGCAGCCGTTACCCTCCGTGGGTTGAAGTCTCCATCAACGTGGATGTACGATAGCACCACCTATCGGAACCACGACAAAAATCTTCGTGTCTCCAAACTGCGTTTGATCTTCTCCACCTCTCTTTACTACATGTGCAATTTACTTTCCGCTGCTTATACTCTAGAATTGCATGTGTAGGGTGATACTTGAATTGATCATAATTGTGAAACTGCCAAAAACTGTTCATGATCTAAAGGCAGATTTTTTATATTGTCAAGTAGTCTAATCACCCCCCCCCTCTAGACATAATTTCGATCCTACAAGTGGTATCAGAGCTTTGGTCTCCATTGTTTTGGTTTCCATTGCATTGGACTCCATAAGCTTGGTTTCACAACCTAGGAGAGTATGGCGTCTAGTGAGGGTAATTATCGTAGAGGTCCTTACTTTGATGGTACAAATTTTGCTAGTTGGAAGCATAAAATGAAAATGCATATTCTTGGTCATAACCCAGCCGCATGGGGCATTATTTGTGTTGGTATGCAAGGTGATTTCTTCGAGGAAGGAAAAGTTCCGGATCGCGAAGCTACACCGGAAGAGTTGCGGATGTTGCAAAACAACGCTCAAGCTTGTGACATTCTCTTCAATGCTTTGTGTCCCGAGGAGTTCAACAAAATCAGCCGTCTTGAGAATGCTAAAGAGATTTGGGATACTTTGGTTGAAATGCATGAAGGTACTGAATCTGTGAAGGAATCAAAGCTAGATATTCTTCAAGGTCAACTTGACAAGTTCAAGATGCAGGATGGTGAAGGAGTCGCTGAAATGTACTCTAGGCTTGCTCTCATCACAAATGAGATTGCCGGCTTAGGAAGCGAAGAAATGACCGACCGATTCATCATCAAGAAGATTCTAAGAGCTTTGGATGGAAAATATGACACCGTGTGCACTTTGATCCAAATGATGCCAAACTACAAGACCCTCAAGCCAACTGAAGTCATTGGAAGAATTGTTGCTCATGAGATGACACTTAAGGATAAGGAAGAGCTTTACAACAAGTCAAGTGGTGCTTACAAAGCTACAAGTGATGCTCCCACCACCTCAAGTGACAAGCTAATTTCCAATGAAGAGATAAGCCTAATGGTTAAGAACTTCAACAAGTTTTACAAGAATAGAGGCAAAGAAAGAAGCTCAAAGTCTAGATCATATGATGAAAAGAGATCTTCTAGTCGTGATCGAAACTGCTACAATTGTGGAAGACCCGGACACTTCTCAAATGAGTGTACGGCTCCCCACAAGAGAAGAGAAGAATGTCCAAGAAGAAGATCAAGAGATGAGTCACCTCGGAGAGAGAGAAGGAGTAGAGATGATCGTTATGAACGAAACCCTCTCGGAGAAGCAAGGATTCGGAGAGGAAAGACAAGTCATCAAGGAGCTACACAAGAAGAAGACATCAAGCTCATGTAGGTGAATGGGTCTCCGGCTCCGACTCCGACAATCAATCCGATGGAAGCTATCACTCCGACTCCGACTACAGTCAAGATGAAGGTGTTGCCGGTCTTGCTCTCGTATCCTCCAACTCCAACTCCTACGACTTATTTGATTCACCAAATGAGGGAATTGGAAGATGCTTCATGGCTAAAGGCCCCAAGGTAACACACCCTGAATTCATTGACTTTGATAGTGATGAGGATGACTTGCTTGGTGAAGATGAGCTCTTGCATGATAAATCTAGTGAGCTTAGTAATGATGAAAATGCTAGTAGTCTTTATAGTCGAGAAGAGTCGAATGACAATGCTATGAAGGAGATTGAGCGTCTAACTAAAGAACTAAACACTCTTAAGTTAGCTCATGAAACAACTCAAGAAGATCATAGAGAGCTCCTGAGATCTCATGAGAAGCTACGCTTCGAGAAGCTCACTCTAGAGCAAGAACATGAGTTTCTAAAAGCGATCAATGACGATCTTCGAAAGAAGAGTTCTTCATATCTTGCCAAACGACTTCTCTTGTCTAATTTCTTGCCACCTATTAAGACTAAGCATGACAAGCATAAGAAAAGTTCTTCCTCTAGTAGTAACAATAACAATGTTAAATCCAATATTGTTACTTCTAGTAGTTCTCTTGATTCCACTAACAATGTTTCAAGCCAAGTTACACTTGAGCAAGAAAATAGCTTATTGAAGGAAATCATAGAGAAAGGTGTCTACAAGAGTCTTGCCGGAAGCAAGAACTTTGAGGAAATTGTTCGCAAACAAGGAAGGCACCGGAAGAATCAAGGGATTGGTTTTGAGCGAAAGTTCAATGCCGAAGGTGTTGAGTGGGAAGAAGGTCAATACCCTACTCCACAGTTTGTTTCACAAAAGGAGAAGTATGATCCTACCTCTTCCAATGTGGAACAAGCTAAATATGACCTTCCACCACAAGACCACAAGCTAAAGGCCAAGGACAAGCTTCAAGATGAGATTGATGCATTCATTGAAGCACCTCAAGCCATGGTCAAGTGGGTTCCCAAGGACACGTCAAATTCTACTTCGTCAAGCTCAACTACAACTCCAAGGATTCCCATCAAGATGATGTGGATCCCAAAGAAGAAGAACTAGAAGGTTCTTGAGGGTGACTCCGCCAACATACTTCACTCATATTCATTTTGGCAAGAACTTGTGCAATCAACTTCCACATCATGCACTATTTCATGGAGTCACAAACCCTCTTGTTGGTAAGTCAAGGGACAAGGTAATCATTGCTTTCATGGACATCATCTTTTGTGAACTTCAATCTATGTCTATGGATATCCTTGTTTGTTCCTTGTGGGACTAACCCATGTAGGTATTGAAAGTTCCCTAATCCAAAGGATAGCTCCCAACTCTTGATGATCTACATCAACATTGAGCATCCACATCTTCAACATCTACATGAAGTCTTCTACGACAACCCAAGGTTAGTTTGACCCTTTAAAAGGGGTTCTCACATCTAGGGGGAGCTTTGCTCTAAAAAATTGAGCTAAGGCATCTCCAAATGATGTGAACACATCAATGCATTATGTAAAAGTGGTAACCCCACTTGTGCTTAAACGATGAGTATGACCTATGATCAAATGTTCTCATTTGGCTCCTAAGTCAATATACTCATATATAGATGACCTAGTCATCGACAAATTGTGTGCTAGTAGCTAGAGTATTGGTTGTGCATGTTTGACACATATTTCAGTTGCTATCTTATTGTGTGAGCATGTTGAATGCATGATTTTATTCATTCAAGGACATCCATTTGTTGTTTTGATTGTTTTGAATTTTCTGGCCAAATGGATGGACAAGAATGCCTAAGCACCTTCCCTAGCTATCTATGCTTTCTTGTCTCAAATTCTATTCATGCTCATATCACAACTTTGAACAAGTCATTTTCGGACCCTCCGAGTGAGGAGCACTCGGAGCCACCGATCCGTCTAAGGCTGACTTCCAAAACCTTCTAAGTCCATTTCGGTCTGACCGACTTCACCATCTCGGTCCAACCGAAACGCTTAGACTGATCTAGGTTTCATCTCGGTGAAACCGAGTTCAAAATCTCGGCGTGACCGATATGTGTAACTGCACAGCAGTTAGCCATTTCGGTGTCACCGAGTTTTTCAACTCGGTCCCACCGACAGTATGGGGATATATATACCTAAGGGCTGCACGCGATTTAACTCTTCAAACCGTTTCGCCCCCAAGTCCCCTGCTGCCGTCGCCCTGGTCTTCGGATCGTCGCCGTCGTCGCCTGTGCGCCCTCGCCGCAGGTCTCCGCCGCCGTCAATGGTAATCCTCTCCGCGCCGTTGCCGCCGTAGAGGGACTCCACCAAGTTAGGGTGAGTCCCGATCCCTCTCGTGCTCCCCATCTGATTCTTGCACGATTGGTTTGCCATGTATCTATCCACGTTTGAGATATTCCCTAAACATCAGATCAGATCCTCTTAGTTTCGAGCGAAATTCTTAGGTTTAGGTTTCCACGGAACACATCTCGGTGAAACCGATTTTGAAAACTCGGAATGACCGATTTGGCCTCTGGCCATTGCACTGCACCGTTCGGTCTTACCGATTCGTGCAAATCGGTATGACCGATGTAGAGTCTCAGTTAAACCCTAGTGTTTCGGTAGGACCGAAAACCATTTCGGTCTGATCGAAAGTGGTGTGTAGGTTTCTGTTATACACTTCGGATTCACCGAAACTGAAAATCGGTTTGACCGAAATGCATTCTGTGAAAACTCAAAACTAAGATTTGAACTCATTTTTTTGCAAAAAACTCTGCAGTTGTGATTACTCTTCTACTCTGCCTATACCTTATCTTTTCACAGGTTGTCAGCCATGTCAGATGTCAGTGACAGCCAGAACAGGTCTGAGTCACCGTTTGCAGAGATTCCAGAGGCAGATACTAGTCCTGAGGCTAGTAGTTCCAGTGATGATGGTGAGAGGAGCACCCCTAGTGGTTTGCCTCCTGCAGCCACCAGAACCAGAAAGAAGAGAAATTCTGATGATGAGGACTCTGACTTCGTTGCTGAGGAAGTTACCTCCAAGCCCAAGAGGAAAGTCGTTGCCAAAGAGCACGAAGGGCAGCAGTCAAAGAAAGGCACCAGCAAGGTCAAGCAGTCAGCTGTTGCAAAGAAACTAAACTTGGAAGAGCCAGCTCCAAGTAAGGTGAAGAAAACTTCCAAGAGGAAGAGGGTAGTATATGCTGAACCTCATGTTGATGCTGCTGAAGAAGAAGAAGAAGAAGATGCACCCCAGTCTCCTCCTCGGAAGGCTAAGTTCATGGGTGATGCTATTAGGGCTCAAGCCACTTCTAAGCCCAAGAAGCCTGCTCAAGCCAAGGCAGCTCCAGCCAAGCCCAAGAGGACAACCAGGAGCATTCCAGCTTCTGAGAAGAACAAAGGTGAGATGCCACCGTCTGAGTCTGATGAAGAGCATGTGTTGCTAAAGCTCCGTCCTAAGTTGCCACTCCACAACGATGCTCATCCTCAAGCCGAGGATATGAAGGCAAGGAAGGATAAAGGTCTCAGGCTATGGAGACAGTCTGATCCATATGCCGTGAGGAGAAGGACTGCTGTGGACCCCAGATTCCACACCAGAGAGCAGCAGGACTTCTATGAGACCGTGCTGATGGATAAGAAGCCTATTGTTGCTGACACGAGGTATGTTGACTGGAAGTACATTGACAGTGAAGAGCACCGAGACTTCTTTCCCCATGTGCATGAGAGCTTCACTGCATGTGGAGTTGCTGAGTTCGTGGGTCAGGAACTGACAGCTTGGAATGACGAGATGATCATGCAGTTCTACGCCACAGCCCACTTCTATCCTGATGGCAAGATCACCTGGATGACTGAAGGTCAAAGGTTTTCTTCGTCTGTTGAAGAATGGGCAGAACTTTTGAATGCTCCAGTGCAGAGAGAGGACGACATTGATGTCTATGGGATTCCTAAGAAAAGCCATGATTCCATGAAGAACATGTACAAGGAGATCCCCGCTGCTGATTTGGAAGGGTGGAAGCTTGGCTCAGTGTACTATCTCCAGGCAGGTCTGACCACCACAAACACTATTTTGAGGCATACATTGATGCCCAAGTCTGGAGACCACCGCATGATTTGAGGCTATTCTATCAACATGCTGCACATTCTTGATGAGAAGGCACCTTTCAAGGTGATGGACTTAATGGTAGAGACCATTAAGAGGACTGCAGCTGACCAGAAGAGGTCGTGTGGATTTGCCCCGCAGATTCAGATGCTCATCAATGCCAAGTTTGGCACAGGCAAATTCATGTTGGATAGGAAGCACTTGCCACTGCAGCCAGAGCATGAGGACAACGTAGTTGTGATGGATGAGGAGGATCCAACCTCAGTTGAAGGACAAGCCAAAATCGAAGCTGCAAGGAAAGCCAAAGCTGACAAAGAGGCAGCAGCAGCAGCAGCTAAGCCAAAGAGCTTCGGAGAACAGATTCTTGAAGCTACCCAGAGGATTGAACAACGCCTGGCCAGCATTGAACAATCTCAGGAAAGCCTAGAGAGGATTGTTGAGGACAAGATCCACGCTCTGGATGTGAAGCTGACTGAGATTCAGGTGTCCGTCAACAAGCTTGAGGCGGACATGGAGGAAGCAAGGCAGGAGAGAGCAGAGCTCATGCAGGATGATCTAGTCCAGGACTCTCATCGCCAGACTGCTCAGGTTCCCAGAGGATCCCGATCTGCAGCTATCCCAGTGACTGACTCCAGGGCTACCACTTCAGCACCAGCTACAGCTCCAGCAGTTACTCCAGCTCCAGCATCCACTCCTCCAGCGCAGACATCAGCAGAAGTCTTCGCCGATGCAGTCATTTCTACACCGACATCTACACATACGGGAGCCGCTAGCAGAGCCCACAGTGACGCTTAGTTCTATACCTTTTCGAACTTTTTGGTAACTTGTTGCCAAAGGGGGAGAAATTGTATAGATCATAGGGCTTCGAGAGAGAGAGTGCTCTTTCGTTCTTTTGCCGGTTCTTTGAGATACATTTGTTTCTTTTGGTTCTTGATACTTTCAGTGTGCTTGCTACTACGTTTGATGCTACCTTAATGAGTGCTTGGTCGTACTATGCTTTAATGTGTACTTAATGCTTATCATATGCTATTCCTTATTGTATGGCTATTTACTCATGTCTTGGTGATTGAGTGCATGTTATTCATTCTTATCATTTTGTGCGCTCCACCAAGATGTATGTGACATGGAAGAGTGACCCATAATCCTAATCGATTGTGCATTTGCATTCAAACGCAAATTTTAAATAATGCACAAATTTAGGGGGAGCTCTTGTTTATCACATACTTCTCAAAGCGACGATATTATTCATTGATTATATCTTTTGTCGAAGCTTTGATCTATATGTTGTCATCAATTACCAAAAAGGGGGAGATTGAAAGTGCAACTAATCCCCGGGTGGTTTTGGTAATTAATAACAACATATATATCATTGAACTAATATTTACTTGAGAATCATTTCAGAGAAGTTCGATGATATGGGTATGGAAATGTCTGAAGAAGTGGACCCCTCAAAATGCTAAGACAAGCATTGGCAAAAGCTCAAGACTCCATTTTTGGTTTAGTGATCAAAGATCACATTGAGTCCATAGGAAAAGCCAATACTATTAAAAGGGGATGAGGTTGTGTTGATGATCTGGTTACTCAAGTGCTTAGTGATTTAGCTCCCTCCACTATCAGCAACTTTCACTACTTAACACACTCATAAGTAATCTCGGACAAACCGATTCTGCAAACTCAGTCCCACCGAGATGAACCACCTCACCTATTCTTCCAAACCCTAGAAATTTCGGTCCATCCGATTTTGAGTTCGGTCTCACCGAAACTGGACTACCAACCTTCTGTAACCAATTGACATCATATCGGAATATCCGAGTTGTTAATTTCGGTCCCACCGAGAATGGCAAGCTCCTACCTTTGACTCATATCGGACACACTGAGATGGTATTTTCGGTCCCACCGAAAACCCCAACGTTCACTATATTTGAACTTTCGGTCTGACCGAGATTTCACTTCGGTCTCACCGAGATTACTCAAATATGTGTGTAACGGTTGGATTTTGTGTGGAGGCTATATATACCCCTCCACCCCTCTTCATTCGTGGAGAGAGCCATCAGAAAGTCTACCACTCCTACCATACACTTTCTGAGAAGAGAACTACCTACCCTTGTGTTGAGATCAAGTCATTCCATTCCTACCATATGAAACTTGATTTCTAGCCTTCCCAAGTTGCTTTCCACTCAATCCTTTCTTCCACCACAGCCATATCAGTGAGGAGAGTTGAGTGTTGGGGAGATTATCATTTGAAGCATAAGAGCAAGGAGTTCATCATCATCAACAACATCTATTACCTTTTGGAGGGTGGTGCCTCCTAGATTGGTTAGGTGTCGCTTGGGAGCCTCCGTCTTTGAGATGTGGAGTTGAACCAAGAAGTTTGTAAGGGCAAGGAGATCGCCTACTTCGTGAAGATCTACCCCGAGTAAGGCTAGTCCTCCGTGGGCGTAGGCCATGATGGAATAGACAAGGTTGCTTCTTCGTGGACCCTTCGTGGGTGGAGCCCTCCGTGGACTCGCGCAGCCGTTACCCTCCGTGGGTTGAAGTCTCCATCAACGTGGATGTACGATAGCACCACCTATCGGAACCACGACAAAAATCTTCGTGTCTCCAAACTGCGTTTGATCTTCTCCACCTCTCTTTACTACATGTGCAATTTACTTTCTGCTGCTTATACTCTAGAATTGCATGTGTAGGGTGATACTTGAATTGATCATAATTGTGAAACTGCCAAAAACTGTTCATGATCTAAAGGCAGATTTTTTATATTGTCAAGTAGTCTAATCACCCCCCCCTCTAGACATACTTTCGATCCTACAACATCCGGCCGCCAGCCCGGACATCCGGCCTTGCCTGCGTGCATGTATCCGGGCCGATGCCCATGTACCCGTTTCGCCCCTCACTTACCCCTTCATGACCCTAGACTATATATACTCCTCCACCTCCACCATTTTAGGGTTAGCATTGGTTTAGCTCATATGAGAGATAGAGCCTTGCTCATCCATCCCGGATCTACTCCACGAGAGAGACCGCGGCCCCTCTACGGAGAAGATCCACCTTGGATTCAAGACCCCTAACGGGAAGATCCTTCACGGATTCAAGACCTCCTCTTGGAGATGAACTTTACCTTGTATCTTTCCCTTTGTTGTTCATGTATCTTGTGATCTTCTGTGTTTGATTGTCTAGTGGATGTGTGATTGGACTTGTTCTTGAGTGTTTCCCTCGTGATTTCCCTTTGTGTTCTTCGTGTTCATCGTGGGATCCCCTCCATTTCGTGAAAGATCGCCCACATAGGGTTCCACCCTACATCAGGCGCTTTTCTTGCATTAGCACGCCACCTATGCCGGTACCACTAGCATCACAATGAATCTCAAACGGTTTGTAAAAGTTTGGTAGGGCTAGAAGTGGTGCGTGCGTGAGCAAGCTCTTAAGCTCATTGAACGCGGTGTCTTGCGAAGGACCCCAAATGAAGGGTGCGTTCTTCTTGCTCAAAGCGTGTAGAGGCATAGCAATGGTGCTAAAGTCCTTCACAAAACGTCGATAGAAACCGGCTAGACCAAGGAAACTACGCACTTGCATGAGATTCTTTTGCTGAGGCCAAGTTTTAATTGCTTCAATTTTAGTTTCATCAACGTGAACACCTTGAGAAGAAACGACAAATCCTAGAAAGACAACCTTGTCAACGCCAAAAGTGCATTTCTCCATATTAGCATATAATTGTTGTTTGCGAAGTGCTTGCAAAACCAGTTGGACATGGTCAACATGTTCGTCAAGCGACTTGCTAAAGACTAGAATGTCATCAAAGTAAACCACTACAAAGACACCTATGTAGGGTCTAAGAACAAAGTGCATAAGACGCACGAATGTGCCGGGTGCTTCCGATAAGCCCATTGGCATAACAAGCCACTCGTATAACCCAAACTTGGTTTTGAAAGCTGTTTTCCATTCATCACCCGCTTGAATACGAATTTGGTAGTAACCACTTTTAAGATCAATTTTTGAAAAGATGGTGGCACCACATAATTCATCAAGCATGTCGTCTAAGCGTGGAATAGGGTGACGGTATCTAACGGTGATAGCGTTTATCGGACGACAATCGGAACACATGCGAAAAGTTCCATCTTTCTTAGGCACGAGGATAACGGGAACGGCACAAGGGCTTAGGCTTTCACGTACATGACCTTTGTCGATGAGTTTTTGCTCTTGCCGTTGTATCTCCTTTGTTTCCTCGGGGTTGACGCGGTATGGAGCCTTGTTTGGAAGTGGTGCACCGGGTACGAGGTCGATGCGGTGTTCTATCCCGCGAAGTGGAGGTAGACCCGGTGGTAGCTCATCGGGAAAGATGTCCGAGAATTCCTGCAACAATTTAGACAACACAAAAGGTGGAGGTGGTGAAGTGTTAGTAGGTTTGGCTTCCCCTATGCATAGAAGCACAAGGTGGAAGACGTTCGATGGGTTCTCACACACTTCTCTCATCTCACGTTTTGTGGCAAATAGGACTAGTTGCTTCTTGTCGCTCATCATGGAGGCGCTCATATTTGGCTTGTGGCTCTCGCTCTCTTTTTGGTGGCTCGCTCTCTCACCATTCTCTCCACGATGGTTGGTAGGTAAAAGCTTGTCGGCGGCTACTTGACTTGGAGTCATTGGTCGGACTACGAATTCCTTGCCCTTCATCTTGAAATGATAGTGATTTGTCCGTCCATTGTGTGTGACTCCACGATCATATTGCCATGGACGTCCAAGAATAAGGTGGCACACGGACATGGGTATCACATCACATTCGAGAGTGTCCTCGTAGGGGCCAATCTTGAAAGAGACTTGCACGGTGTGCTCGACTCGAAGAATTCCGGCGTCGTTGAGCCACTGGACCTTGTAGGGGTGATGATGCTTCGTCTTGACCAAATGAATCTTGTCGCATAGCTCTTCGCTTGCCAAGTTGTGGCAACTTCCTCCATCGATGATAACCTTGACGGAGCGTCCATTGATGCCGGCCTTTGTATGGAAAATGTGACATCGTTGGTCGTCATCTTGTTGATGTTGGAGTGTCAAGACTTTGGAGACAACAAGGTTGGGACTTGAGTCATTGTCGCAAAACACTTGATGGTCTTCTTCTTCATTCACTTGTCGATGCATAGCGACATGCTCAAGTGCTTCCATCTCATCATCGCTCATGGAGTCATAAGATCCGTCGTCGTTGATGATCATGGTGCGAACGGTCTTGCACTCAAATGACTTGTGGCCTCGCCTTGGCACTTGAAGCATTTGATGGAGCTCGTCTTGTTATTGTCTTCGGTTGGAGTTGTAGTTGAGGAAGCTCTTGGCTTGAAGTTGTTGGTAGAAGGTGGACGACTCGATGTAGGCGCATTCTTGTAGCTTGACTTGTCGCCTAAGTTTGTAGAAGGCTTGGTAGAGGTAGGAGTAGTAGACGAAGTCGTTGAAGCTTGGTTGTAGGAGCCAAAGTTCTTGGAGTTGAACTTGGAGTACTTGTAATCCTCTTGAACTTGTCGCTCCGCTTTGGTTGCTTGATGTACTAGCTCGAGAAGATTGTTGTATGGTTGGAAGTCCGCAATCTTCTTGATGGGATAGTTGAGTCCATTCAAGAATCTCGCCATGGTTTGCTCTTCATCTTCCGTGATGTTTGCTCGTATCATAGCAATCTCCATCTCCTTGTAGTACTCTTCAACGGACTTGGTACCTTGCTTGAGGAGTTGTAGCTTCTTGAACAAGTCGTGGTTGTAGTGTGTAGGCACAAATCTTGCTCTCATGACTTCCTTCATTTGAGCCCAAGTGGTGATAGGAGGTTCGCCTTTTGCTTCTCTTCTCGCTATGATTTGCTCCCACCAAATGAGAACATAGTCTTGGAACTCAAGGGATGCCATGGCGATCTTCTTCTCTTCATCGAAGTTGTGAAGGCGAAAGATCTTGTCAACTTTCAATGCCCATGAGAGATAGTCTTCGGGGTCAATGCTTCCGGAGAACTTTGGCATGGTGAACTTGAGCTTGCCATAGCGATGCTCATCGTTGTTTCCTTGCCTATTGGGGGGGGGGGCGATCTCGATTTTGGCGGTTTGCCATATCTTGTTGCTCTTGTCAATGTAGATGTTCTTGTTGGTGTTGTTGCTCTTGCCACGCTTGAGGAGGAGCTTATTCTTGCATTCTTGCTTGATGGCGCCTCTCTTGCATCTCATCGCGAAGGAAATCCTCTTCTTGACGAGTGTGTCGAGTGCGGGCTGCCACATTGCGATGTGCATCTTGTAGTGCTCGTTGCGCCTCCATAGCTTCAGCTTCTCGACGTTGTTGTACTTGGCGGTTAGCCTCGGCGTCTTGTTCTTCTTGATATTGACGTGCTCGCTCTTGTTGTTGTTGGCGTAGTCGTTGCCGTTCTTGTGCTTGCTCAAGTGTAGCTTGGGTTTGACGACGTCGGCTTTCTTGCTCGTCGAATAGATCTAGTGAACTCTTGTCATGTAGAGGATGCCGGTGGTCATGTCGAGCTTGACGTGCGGCTTGACGAAGAGTGTTGGATGTAGGTGTACTTGAGTCTTGCGTGGAGTCGGAGTGTCGACTTGAGCGGCTTCGTCTTTGAGAAGATGTTGAGGAAGAACATCGGTTGATTATCAATGTCCGGAGCTCGTTGTATTGGGTAGTCATGTTGGTGTTGATGGTGTCGAATTGTTTTTCTGTTCTTGCTTCAAATTGGCGCGCGTCCTCGGCGACTTGACCAATGTACTCACGCATAGCTTCACTCTCTTGATGTAGAGCTCGTTGGACACCGAAAAGATGTAGTTTGGTGACGTAGTTGTTCGCTTCTTGAGGATCGTCAAAGATTGGGTTGGAAGATGTACTTGGCCTATCCATCATCACAAGCAAGTATGTGAGTGGGAGAAAGGAGAAGACAATATCAATGTACCTTAACCAAGGTTGAAAATGGATCAATGATCACTCAATAATGTAACCCGGAAATAGCACTATTGGTATCACTTCGTGTCGATTCTCGCACCTACACAAGTAAATCTTTGAGAGGATCTTGGTTAGGATGTGGCACAAATTCAATGCAATCGTCAAAGTGACTCAATGATGTTGAAAATGGTTCACAATTTGCTTATGCAACAAGTAGTTCACTAGCAAAGTAGCACATGGAACACACGCACGGATAGATAAATGTGGTTGTGCAACCAAGGGAGAGCGAAAATTTGGAAAACCACGGAAAATGCTCGTGTTGCACAACACTAGAGAGACGCTAACCGATTGCTTAATAGGCAGATACGCACTTGTGCACGACCTATAAGAGGCAAAACGTAACGACTATCTATCACAAGTATGCAATGAGTGTATGATGTGCCGATGCTTGAGCACAAGATGAAGTTGCTATGATGTATGATCTCTTTTGATGCAAGGCGTATGATGCTATTGTCTTTTGCTTTGGTTGGCTCGTTTGCTTAGAAGCTTGTGAGCTCTTTCTTTGGGTACTTATGCATGCTTCGCGGATCAAGGTAGCTATTGTGTATGCGGTACACTCTTGTGTCACCCGGAGATATGCAATATACCAAGATGATGTGGTGTTACTCACAATGATGTAGTATGCAATATCTATGACTATCACTAATGTGCACAAGTGTCGTGGCCCGGCAATACTCAAATGGCTAGTCTCAATGGGAAAGCTACGCAAAGATGGTTCATAGGGTGACAATGTAATTGCAAGGTAGAATGAACAAAGTGTCGTCGATGGTACCGTCCTTGCCGAAGTTGAGGGGTGGTGTTGTCGATGTCTTGCCGTTCCAAGGTAGCCTAAACATCCAAGGAAACGGTGAAACCACAACTCAAGTATCCTAGGCAAATGGAGATAAACTTTTGAAACTCGGAGCGGGTAAGCGATGGTGGTTGCGGAAGTGGTGGTGGTATGCGGAAGGATGGGTGGGTTACCGAACGAAAATGGCGGTGGAGGAGTGCAAGGTGGGGTGGAGTGGTGAAAAAATGGCTGCGGGGGGCCGGATGTCCGGGCCAGGGGCCGGATGTCCGGGGCACGGGCCGGATGTCCGGGGTGCCCGAGGCCAGGAAGAACTCCTTGCAATCGGTGGTTTTGGGGCCAAAATTCGTCGGATTTTGCGGATGAAAATTGGGGAAAAGTGGAGGAAAAGCTAGATCCACACGTGGCACAGCAAATCCATGGAACAAAGTCAACAAAATCTAGACAGACGCTAACTGATTGCTTAATAGGCGGATACGCACTTGTGCACGACCTATAAGAGGCAAAACGTAACGACTATCTATCACAAGTATGCTATGAGTGTATGATGTGCCGATGCTTGAGCACAAGATGAAGTTGCTATGATGTATGATCTCTTTTGATGCAAGGCGTATGATGCTATTGTCTTTTGCTTTGGTTGGCTCGTTTGCTTAGAAGCTTGTGAGCTCTTTCTTTGGGTACTTATGCATGCTTCGCGGATCAAGGTAGCTATTGTGTATGCGGTACACTCTTGTTTCACACGGAGATATGCAATATACCAAGATGATGTGGTGTTACTCACAATGATGTAGTATGCAATATCTATGACTATCACTAATGTGCACAAGTGTCATGGCCCGGCAATACTCAAATGGGTAGTCTCAATGGGAAAGCTACGCAAAGATGGTTCATAGGGTGACAATGCAATTGCAAGGTAGAATGAACAAAGTGTCGTCGATGGTACCGTCCTTGCCGAAGTTGAGGGGTGGTGTTGTCGATGTCTTGCCGTTCCAAGGTAGCCTAAACATCCAAGGAAACGGTGAAACCACAACTCAAGTATCCAAGGCAAATGGAGATAAACTTTTGAAACTCGGAGAGGGTAAGCGATGGTCTTTGCGGAAGTGGTGGTGGTATGCGGAAGGATGGGTGGGTTACCGAACGAAAATGGCAGTGGAGGAGTGCAAGGTGGGGTGGAGTGGTGGAAAAATGGCTGCGGGAGGCCGGATGTCCGGGCCAGGGGCCGGATGTCCGGGCCAGGGGCCGGATGTCCGGGCCAGGCCGGATGTCCGGGGCACGGGCCGGATGTCCGGGGCACGGGCCGGATGTCCGGGGTGCCCGAGGCCAGGAAGAACTCCTTGCAATCGGTGGTTTTGGGGCCAAAATTTGTCGGATTTTGCGGATGAAAATTGGGGAAAAGTGGAGGAAAAGCTAGATCCACACGTGGCACAGCAAATCCATGGAAAAAAGTCAACAAAATCTAGCCAAATCAACAGATCACAAAAAAAATTTGGGGCTCTTTTTGTGGGGAATTTTTCAAAATTGGGAAGAACACGACAAAAACAAGCTAGAAAACAAAGTGTGGGGCTCCAAAATCGTGATCAACCTTGCTCTTGATACCAAGATGATGTAGGGTGGAACCCTAATCAGCGGATCTTTCACGTTTTGGAGAGTGTCCCACGATGGACACGGAGAACACAAGGAGGAAAACGGGGAAAACACGAGAGGAAACACTCAAATCAACACGAAGATAATCACACAAGCGCTAGATCCACGAGACATAGTGCGATACATGATCCATAGTCAACGACGGTGGTACAAGGGTAGTCTTCTCCGTGAGGAGGTCTTGATTATCCCGTAGGATCTTCCCCGATGTGGAGGCCTTGAATCCATAGTGGATCTTCTCCGTAGAGGCGCACGGTCTCGTGGGAGAGAATCCACACAAGTCTGAGAAATGAGCTATCCAACAACTAACCCTAAACGGAATGGGAAAGGAAGTATATATAGTATACGGGGCGAATGGGTACACGGGCCTCGGCCCAGGGGATGCACACAGGCATATCAGGGGTCGGACGTCCGGGCGTCGGGCCGGATGTCCGGGGCTTCGCGAGGCGCCGGATGTCCGGGGTGAGGAGCCGGATGTCCGGGCTGGAGCGGTCTGGTCTCGGGTGCTCTCTAGACAGAGGCGCCGGATTTCCGGGCCCGAGGCCGGATGTCCGGGCCATGCTTGGCCGGATGTCCGGGCCCTGGCCGGATGTCCGGGCCCTGTAGCTTCTGCTGCAGGTGACTTTCTGGAGTTGATCGTCCAGGGGCCGGATGTCCGGGCCAGGGGGGCGGATGTCCGGGGCCTGGAGCTTCCTTCTGCCCTTCTTGATGCATCACCTCGGCCGTGAACTTGGGGACTTGTCCATCTTCGCGCCCTTCTCCAATGTGGTCTTCATCACACCTGAGCACACAAAGCACATCCGTTTGAGGTAGCAACCATGTCTCGCAAGATTCGTATGGAAGTAGGGCTAGGAGTGACGTCACCTCGGTCTCGAGAGCTCTAGCACGAGCACGAGTCATTGGTCCTTGAGGCACTTGAGGAGGTGAAGGAGGGTCCATGGGGATGACCTCGCGATGCTCCGCATCAATCCTTGATTCGCCGGGTTGGGCTGCAGTGCCTTACCATTCTTCCTTGCCTTCCTTGACTTGTCTCCATCAGCGTCTGGGTGTTTGGTATTATCGAAGTCCCCATACTTCACTAAAGCGCCCTTGAGTGTCCCCATGTCATTACAATCGGCAAAGGTTCAAACCGGCAATTGCCCTCCAAGGTTACCACTACTGTACTTGGGTTGATGCTATTGGAGGAATGCAAGATCTCTGACACTCGACACACCCAACTGCTTGTAGACTCATGCTCTCCTTGAATGCAGGCAGCTAAATCGACAACAGACATTGGCTGCTTGCACGTGTCCTTGAAGTTATTGATAAACCGGCGCCGCAATTCGGCCCATGATCCGATGGAATTAGGTGGTAAACCCTTCAGCCAAGTGCAAGCCGTGCCTTCGAGCATCATTGTGAAATACTTGGCGCATGCTGCATCATCCACATCCGGCATCTCCATTGCCATCTCATAACTCTCAACCCATGCCTCCGGAGCCAGATCCACCGTGTCATTGGGCACTTTGCGCTGTCCTTTGAAATCCTTGGGCAGTTTCACGTTCCGTAAAGCGGGGGTAAGACAAGGCACTCGCAAGGAGCTAGACATAACCCCCGGTTCAACTGTGGTAGTGGGACGAACCGGCGTCGCCTGACGGGCTTCGTACTATGCTGTTACTTCGGCCTCCCGGCGCTGCCTTCCCTGATCCACCACGTTCTAAGCGTTCACGTCTCCTCCTGGCGGATTATCCTGCCTCGGCGGATTACGTCTTCGCGCACTGCTTGATACGGCCGGTTCATCCAGACGCTTGGTGTAACTCCGGCTTGGGTGGGGAGTTGAATGAATCCTCTCGCGGCTGTGAGAAGAAGCTTGCTGTTGAGTTAGTGCCGTCTCCAAGAACTCCCTGGCCCACCGTGCCTCCACTGCTATGGGTGACGTTCCTTCAATGGGAAGGGCGGCCAGTCGTGAAGCGGCAGCGACTATGTTGTCCAACGGATTAGAGTAATGATCAGGAGGGGTGGGCACATGTTGTGATGGCACAACCTGGCGGGTTGGCTCTACGGTCGGCGGCTGAACCGACGCTCCTATGCCCGGCGCCCCTCCCCGGTTCACCTCCGGCTGGTTACTGGTTCCTGCTCCTGGCGTGCTAAAGAGATTCCTTGCCTCATAAACCGGTGGCAAGCCAGATCGTTGCCTTCTCACCATTACCTCGTTTGAAGCGGTCTGATCCAACATGAGTCGATAGGCTTGAGCATCGAGCTCCGCCTGCCTTGTAGCCATCCTAGCTTTCTCAGCAGCCAGGTCCAACTTGGCTTGTTCAATCCGGCCTTTCACCTGAGCGACCTCCGCATCATGCTGCTCCTTGTTGGCCTGGGCTACCTCTGATGTTAATATGCTGTCAAAGTATCGACCAAGACGGATAAAGTTTCAGACGGCGACGGGGCAGGATCCCCAGCTCTAGCTCCCATCGCGTTTGATGTTAATGCCGCTGTTGTTGAGGACTGTTGCACAGGTTGTGATCCGGCCATGAAGACAGCAACCCGGTTTGGCGGATCGAGGGGGTCCGGAATACTGTCACCGTCGGAACAGCCCTCGGATCGGCCGTCCTGTAGCAGGTATAAAGATTCTATTTCTTCGGAAGAAGATTCGTCGCCGGAATAGACATCAGTCTCGCCGCCAGAGTCCGATTCGTCCTCGGCTTGCACTCCATGCACTGCTCCAACGAAGACGTGCTTCACGGCGGGCTGAATCCGGGCAGGTCTCGCATGCTGAGCCGGCTCGACGATGTTGGGGAAGATGTCTGGCTCAGGGCCCGGTTCACCGATCTTGCCGATGAAGACGTGGATGCCGCTGAAGGGGAGCCGGTACCCATATTCGATTGAATCAGCCTCGGGGCCCCAGCCTGCATCGTCGATGTAGATCTTGCCGCGACGACTCTTAGTCATCCGGCCCACTGTGTAGCCCTTGAGTCCTTCAAAGCTGCCCTTCAAGAACTCGAAACCATCGTGCGATAGCCCCACGGTGGGCGCCAACTGTCGTGGTTTTGTCACGGCAGATGTCCTAGAAAAAGGACTTAGTCATGAGGCCATCGCTACGGGTTAGCTTAAAGGGGTTAAAGCGGACAAGGACACAGGGTTTTTATACTAGTTCGGCCCCTTCGATGAAGGTAAAAGCCTACGTCTAGTTTGGAGTGTATTGCTAGGGTTTCAATGACCAGGGAGCGAATCTGCTTTGCCTGTGTCTCGAGCTGTTGTTCTCTGTCCTGAACCGTCGCCGGGTCATCCCTTTATATAAGAGGTGACGCCCGGTCCGGTTTACACAGTCACGAGGCTGGCTCATAAACATGTCCGCCTCGGTCTCTATTCTTTCTATCTTATATACCAAGTTACATAATATGACGGTTTACAATGTATGGGCCCTAACACTTGGGCTCTAAACCTCTTGGGCTGAAATCTTATACTTCACGCTCCGCTGGTCCTTGGTAAAATAATCTTGATAACATAAACTGGCCCCTCTTGGGCGCTTTATACCTGGTAGTAATATTCCTGACATATATGTATCAGTTGGGGCTGTGGGTGTAACCTTGTTAGTGATGTCCTCGTCATCCTCCCCTTCTTGAATTGAAGTCATCCTCGATGGAAGCTCATCTTCCTTGCCCAAGTAAGTCTTCAAATCTGCAATGTTAAATGTGGGACTCACCCCAAAATCTGCAGGCAACTCAAGTTTATATGCATTATCATTTATTTTCTCTAACACCTTGAAAGGACCATCAGCACGTGGCATTAGCTTTGACTTGCGCAAATTAGGAAACCTATCCTTACACAAATGTAACCAAGCAAGATCTCCATGTGCAAAAACAACACGTTTTCTACCCTTACCTCCAACAAGTTTATATTTAGCATTCATGCGCTCAATATTTTCCTTAGTTAACTCATGCATTTTTAAGATCAATTCAGCACATTGTTTAGCATCAAAATTAACCTTCTCCGAAGATGGAAGAGGCAACAAATCAATAGGTGCACGAGGTAGGAAACCATAGACAATTTCAAAAGGGCACATCTTAGTAGTAGAAAGCAACGAACGAATATAAGCAAATTCAATATGAGGCAAACATTCTTCCCATATTTTCTTGTTATTCTTCAAAATAGCCCTAAGCATAGTAGACAAAGTTCTATAGACTACTAATATTTGTCCATCAGTTTGGGGGTGACAAGTAGTACTAAAAAGCAGTTTAGTCCCCAACTTAGCCCATAAACATCTCCAAAAGTGGCTAAGAAATTTAGTATCATGATATGAAACAATAGTATTTCGCACACCATGCAAGTGAATAATTTCACGAAAGAACAAATCAACAACATTAGCAGCACCATCGCTTTTATGACATGGTATCAAGTGTGCCATCTTTGAGAACCTATCCACGACAACAATATGCTATCCCTCCCCTTCTTTGTTCGACGTAAACCCAAAACAAAGTCCATAGATATATCTTCCCAAGGAACACTAGGGGCAGGAAAAGGCATATATAATCCATGAGGATTGAGTCGTGACTTAGCTTTTTGACATGTACTGCAGCGAGCAACAAAACGCTGAACATCCCGTCTCATCTTTGGCCAAAAGAAATGTGTAGCAAGTACGTCCTCCGTCTTCTTCACGCCAAAGTGTCCCATTAATCCTCCTCCATGCGCCTCCTGCAACAACAAAAGACGAACAGAGCTAGATGGAATGCATAGCTTGTTAGCACAAAACACAAATCCATCATTAACGATGAACTTTTTCCATGTTCTCCCTTCTTTACAATTCTGCAATACATCTTTAAATTCAGCATCATGCACATATTGATCTTTGATGGTCTCCAAACCAAATATTTTAAAGTCAAGTTGTGAAAGGATAGTATAACGACGAGACAATGCATCAGCAATAACATTTTCTTTTCCCTTCTTGTGTTTAATAACATAAAGGAAAGTCTCTATGAATTCAACCCATTTAGCATGTCTACGGTTCAGTTTTGCTTGACTTTTAATGTGCTTCAAAGAATCATTATCAGAATGTATAACAAATTCTTTGGGCCATAAATAATGTTGCCATGTTTCCAAAGTCCGAACAAGAGCATATAATACCTTATCATAAGTAGAATAATTCAGACTAGGCCCACTCAATTATTCAGAAAAAGTATGCAACAGGTTTACATTCTTGTAATAACACACCTCCTAACCCAATTCCACTAGCATCACATTTGATGAGGACATGACTACCTTGGATACGACCAAAAATATTGCATACGTGTATAATTGTGAGGTGATTTCTAATGCAAACAATGCAACAATTTATTTATGTTATCTCGGACAAAAATCCGTCAAAGACTTTTGTACCATGTCTAATTCCAGGTGTATGGGATATTTGTACAATCCACATATGAAGATAAGGAAAAAATAGAAGTTTAGGTGTTGTTCAAAAAGTTCTCTCACGTCACTTTTGGGCCAAGAGAAGATAGAGTCCAAGTCTCTCACGTTCTGCATCCAGATTCGGACTACACAAACATACCTGACTCAAAACGGCAATAACTCCTTCATACGGACTCCGAATTGGTTGATTATTTTTTGTTGGAAACTAGATTTCGTACAGTTTCCAACCCAATTGGATTCACCTTCAAATTCGTCCGGAGCGTTGAGATATCCATGAAACAATCTGACGCTGCAGCAGAATCCGAGTCAAACTACAAGTCCAAAGGTGTTGCATCACCTCCACTTGGGCCATGAGCCTTGTACGACCTAGGGTTAGTTTTAGGCTGCCTTGGGACGTCCTCCCACCTCCTTGGCTAGCACCCCTTGCTCATATATAAGTAGATCCATCTAGTAGCTTTTTCTTTGGGATTTGTTTAGTCAAAAGTTAGCCATTGCAACTTCGTGTACTTCGTTTGTGTTTAACGACTAGACCAAGACTGCTTACGGATCCCCATCTTTATCAATACTTCATCTATATTTGCAATATTCAGATTGCTTTATCATATTCTTGCTTGTTCTTCGATTGCATGCAGGAATAGACCTTCGTGGTCAGGCTGATCGTGCTTCTGGCATCGTCAGTAGCCCCTGGGGATTGGTTTAGCGATTGCTAAGGCGCAACGTCGTGCACGTTTGTAGTCAGATCGTCAAAGTCGTCTCCACCAAATCGATAGTTACCATCTCATCGAAAGATCGGGCCACTCGTCTCTAACAAGTGATATCAGTTTTAAGGTTGCTCGGTGAGAATTTCTAGTTATTCCTAGATTAGATTTATTTTTTTACCTATTGTCCAAGGAAAAGCCACAAAAAAGTCAGATCTATTCATCCTTTGTCCTAGCCAGTCTGAGCCTTTGCAATTTTCTTTTCATTGTTTGCATTATTGAATTATCGGTTGCATCGTCGTGTCGAGTTGCTGGTCTTAGTGTCTAGTTCATTAGAGTTTCGAGTTCTATTCACATTAGTCACGTCGTCGCTGCATCGTTATCCCTTCCGCTGTCCACCACCTCATCCATCAATTTCCACCTCGTGCTACCCATCGTTCATTGTCACAATCATACTTGAGGTCGTTCGCATCTTTGCTTGATCCAATCTGCATATTATCTAGTTTGTCTTGGAAAGAGGGAGAAAGAAAAAAAAGACAGAAAAAAAAAAGAAAAAAAAGAGTCGAGAAAAAAAAGAAAAAATTGTGAGAAAAAAAGAGGAAAAAAAGTGTCAGAAAAAAAGGCAAAATTCGGATCTACTAGAGTGAATATCGTAGTTGAATTCGGATTGGAATCTGTTTTCTGGACTGTTCAGTAAAACAGGCATATCTTCCTCATACGAAGTCCGTTTTGGCTCCACAAGTACTCAAATTAAAGCTAGCGACGAGCCGCATATGAATAGTTGCAGGAGTTATTTAATATTTTGCATCTCAAAATCGGATTCTAAATAGGTCTTTTTGCCCTCCAAAGTTCACGAACGCAGTTCGTTCTAGTTTTTCAGGCTAGTTTTACAATTTTTTACTCCTCATATCAACTCGGAATTGAGTGATTCTTTTAGCGTTTGAAAGCTTGAGTCGGTAGCATTCTGTAGAAAATTATCATAAAATTGACTCAAACTTTTCAAGAGGAAAGTTGGAGAGAGAGTTGTTGTATATCCTGCTTGGCAGTTGTTTTCATCATTATCTTTACTGCCGTTGTGGTCTTCACTTATATCTTGCTGTCCGGAGCTACTTCGTATCCTTTATTGATGCTAGTTGTGCTACACCGTAACCTCATTAGTGTTCTAGGTTCGCGTCTCTAGTCCGGTATAGCCTAGGACCAGCACAGTATCGTCGTTGAGCATTTATTCAACATTGCATCTCTGAATTGATTATTGCTAATCTTTTGCTACCATATATAGCCAACCCAGCTCCACATATTTCTACACCGTGCATATTTACATTCACCTGGCAATCGCTTTACTCAATCTTTGGAGTCATTTGACACCGCTGGTTGCCTATCACCACCTGCTGCATGGTAAGAACTTGTAAGATATTGATATTTGCTTTACTGTGAGCGCTTTACCACCACATCCTAGTAGTTCATAGGAACATTATTCTCGAATTTTGTTTCTTGTTTCTACTAATCATGACAGATACCGGAGACAGAAGTTCTTGGACGACGGGTATATGATGAGGACATGACTACCTTGGATACGACCAAAAATATTGCATACATGTATATTTGTGAGGTGATTTCTAATGCAAACTATGCAACAATTTATTTATGTCATCCAGGATAAAAATACTTCACAGACTTTTCTGCCATGTCTAATTCCAGGTGTATGGGACATTTGTACAATCCATATATGAAGATAAGGGAAAAAGAGAAGTTTAGGTGCTGTTCAAAAAGTTCTCTCACGTCACTTTTGAGCCAAGAGAAGATAGACTCCAAGTCTCTCACGTTCTGCATCCAGATTCGGACTGCACAGACATACCTGACTCAAAACGGCAAGAACTCGTTCATACAGACTCCGAATTGGGTGATTCTTTTTTGTTGGAAACGAGATTTCGTACACTTCCTGATGTAGGGTGGAACCCTAATCAGCGGATCTTTCACGTTTTGGAGAGTGACCCACGATGAACACGGAGAACACAAGGAGAAGGACGGGGAAAACACAAGAGGAAACACTCAAATCAACACGAAGATAATCACACAAGCGCTAGATCCACGATACATAGTGCGATACATGATCCATAGTCAACGATGGTGATACAAGGATAGTCTTCTCCCTGAGGAGGTCTTGGAATCCCGTAAGATCTTCTCCGATGTGGAGGCCTTGAATCCGTAGTGGATCTTCTCCGTAGAGGCGCACGGTCTCGTGGGAGAAATCCACACAAGTCTGAGAAATGAGCTAACCAACAGCTACCCCGAAAGGAGGGAAGTCAACGGGTATATATTACACAGATAGGCACCGTCGGGGCGGACGTCCGCTGGTTACCGGACGTCCGGTAATCCTCGGATATCCACTATTTAGCTTCTGTTGCCGTTGTCACGGACGTCCGGTGGCTTCCGGTCGTCCGGTCGTCTGGGAGAGGCCGGACGTCCGGTGTCTTCCGGTCGTCTGGTGCCTGGAAGTCGCCGGTCGTCCGGTGCAGGCCGGACGTCCGGTGCCTGTAGCATCTTCAGCCTTCCTTCTTCTTGTCTCGTGTACTTGTCGGGCCTATCATCTTGACCATTGTGCAGAGCTGTCCCGTGGCCTTCGTCCAAGCACCTGAGTATGCACAAAGTCCCTGATGAAGGTAGATGCCATGTCTCAAGTGAATCCGAAAGATGTAGAGAAAG
Source organism: Secale cereale (assembly GCA_902687465.1). Lineage (NCBI taxonomy): Eukaryota > Viridiplantae > Streptophyta > Magnoliopsida > Poales > Poaceae > Secale > Secale cereale. The sequence continues at coordinate 442,940,850 of LR738715.1, read as the reverse complement.
GAGCGAGGTCACCTCGGTCTCGAGAGCTCTCGCACGGGCTCGAGTCATCGGTCCTTTGGGCACTTTGTGAGGCGATGGAGAATCCATGGGGATGACCTTAGGATGCTCCGCATCATCTCCCCTCCCTTGGGACAGATCCGACCTCGGATCGAAATCTTCATCACCATGGAAAGGAAAAAGATCCTTGACGTTGAAGGTGTCGCTCACGGAGTACTTGTCTCGAGGGAGGTCGATCTTGTAGGCGTTGTCGTTGTAGCGAGCTAGCACCTTGAAGGGTCCGTCGGCGCGAGGTAGAAGTTTGGACTTGCGCTCGTGTGGGAAGCGGTCCTTGCGAAGATGAAGCCAAACAAGATCTCCCGGTTGGAACACCATTTGTGCCTTGTTGACGTTGAGCTTGGTGGCGAGACGTTGGACTTGGCGCTCGATCATTGCCCTTGTATCTTCGTGCACCTTCTTGAGATAGCTTCCTCGAGCACTTGCGTCCATGTTGATGCGCTCTTGTAGAGGTAGAGGTAGAATGTCCAATGGAGACAATGGATTGAAGCCGTAGACAACCTCGAATGGCGACTTGTCGGTGGTCGAATGTCTTGCGCGGTTGTAGGCGAACTCGGCAATGGGCAAGCAATGCTCCCATTCCCGGATGTTCCTCTTGATCAACACACGAAGAAGAATGGAAAGCGTGCGGTTCATCACCTCTGTCTGGCCGTCCGTTTGTGGATGGTACGCCGAAGAAAATAGTAGCTTGATTCCGAGCTTGGCACATAGTGTTTTCCAAAAGTAACTCAAGAACTTGACGTCCCGGTCCGACACGATCGTTTTGGGCACGCCGTGTAGACGAAGTATCTCCCTACAAAAGAGAGTTGCAACATGTGAAGCATCATCGATCTTGTTACAAGGAATGCAATGAGCCATTTTAGAGAATCTATCTACCACGACAAGCACGGAATCTTTGCCATTTTGAGTTCTAGGCAAGCCAAGTATGAAATCCATGCTTATGTCTTCCCATGGATGGTATGGAATAGGAAGAGGCATGTAAAGACCATGAGATTGAGCTTTGGACTTATCTTTGCGGCATGTAGAACATCGGTTGGTGAGGCGTGAGACGTCACGAAGCATCTTGGGCCAAAAATAGTTCTTAGAGAGGGTAGCAAACGTCTTGTCGCGTCCAAAGTGTCCCATGAGTCCTCCCCCATGAGATTCCTGCAAAAGGAGCAAACGAAGCGAAGACTCGGGAATGCAAAGTTTGTTAGCTCTCATAAGATATCCATCCTTGATGTAGTAATGTTCCCAAGAAGTGTGAGTCAAGCACTTAGCATAAGCATTTGCAAAGAAAGGATCATGCTCATATAAATCTTTAATATGCTCAAAGCCAATCACATTCAACTCAAGTTGTGTTACAGGCATGCATTTGCGGGAAAGCGCGTCCGCCACAACATTTTCTTTGCCCTTGATGTATTTGATGACATAGGGAAAAGACTCAATGAACTCACTCCATTTAGCATGATGCTTGTTCAACTTAGTTTGACCTTTGAGATACTTGAGTGTCTCATGGTCCGTATGAAGAATGAATTCATGAGGTCTAAGATAGTGTTCCCAAACACGTAGGACTCTCACCAAGGCATAAAGCTCTTTATCATAGATGGGGTAGTTAAGTTGCGCTCCCGATAGCTTCTCGCTAAAGTACGCAATTGGGCGATTTTCTTGCATTAGCACGCCACCTATGCCGGTACCACTAGCATCACAATGAATCTCAAACGGTTTGTCAAAGTTTGGTAGGGCTAGAAGTGGTGCGTGCGTGAGCAAGCTCTTAAGCTCATTGAACGCGGTGTCTCGCGAAGGACCCCAAATGAAGGGTGCGTTCTTCTTACTCAAAGCGTGTAGAGGCATAGCAATGGTGCTAAAGTCCTTCACAAAACGTCGATAGAAACCGGCTAGACCAAGGAAACTACGCACTTGCATGAGATTCTTTGGTTGAGGCTAAGTTTTAATTGCTTCAATTTTAGTTTCATCAACGTGAACACCTTGAGAAGACACGACAAATCCTAGAAAGACAACCTTGTCAACGCCAAAAGTGCATTTCTCCATATTAGCGTATAGTTGTTGTTTGCGAAGTGCTTGCAAAACTAGTTGGACATGGTCAACATGTTCTTCAAGCGACTTGCTAAAGATGAGAATGTCATCAAAGTAAACCACTTCAAAGACGCCTATATAGGGTCGGAGAACAAAATGCATAAGACGCACGAAAGTGCCGGGTGCTTCCGATAAGCCCATTGGCATAACAAGCCACTCGTATAACCCGAACTTGGTTTTGAAAGCAGTTTTCCACTCATCACCCTCTTGAATGCGAATTTGGTAGTAGCCACTTTTAAGATCAATTTTGGAAAAAAATGTGGCACCACATAATTCATCAAGCATGTCGTCTAAGCGTGGAATAGGGTGACGGTATCTAACGGTGATAGCATTTATCGGACGACAATCGGAACACATGCGAAAACTTCCATCTTTCTTAGGCACGAGGATAACGGGAACGGCACAAGGGCTTAAGCTTTCACGTACATGACCTTTGTCGATGAGTTTTTGCACTTGCCGTTGTATCTCCTTTGTTTCCTCGGGGTTGACGCGGTAGGGAGCCTTGTTTGGAAGTGGTGCGCCGGGTACGAGGTCGATGCGGTGTTCTATCCCGCGAAGTGGAGGTAGACCCGGTGGTAGCTCATCAGGAAAGACGTCCGAGAATTCCTGCAACAATTGAGACAACACAAAAGGTGGAGGTGGTGAAGTGTTAGTAGGTTTGGCTTCCCCTTTGCATAAAAGCACAAGATGGAAGACGCTCGATGGGTTCTCACACACTTCTCTCATCTCACGTTTGGTGGCAAATAGAACTAGTTGTTTCTTGTCGCTCATCATGGAGTCGCTCATATTTGGCTTGTGGCTCTCACTCTCCTTTTGCTGGCTCACTCTCTCACCATTTTCTCCACGATGGGTGGTAGGTAAAAGCTTGTCGGCGGCTACTTGACTTGGAGTCATTGGTCGGAGCACAAATTCCTTGCCCTTCATCTTGAAGTGATAGTGATTTGTCCGTCCATTGTGTGTGACTCCACGATCATATTGCCATGGGCGTCCAAGAATAAGGTGGCACACGGACATGGGTATCACATCACATTCGAGAGTGTCCTCGTAGGCGCCAATCTTGAAAGAGACTTGCACGGTGTGCTCGACTCGAAGAATTCCGGCGTCGTTGAGCCACTGGACCTTGTAGGGGTGAGGATGCTTCGTCTTGACCAAATGAAGCTTGTCGCATAGCTCTTCACTTGCCAAGTTGTGGCAACTTCCTCCATCGATGATAACCTTGACGGAGCGTCCATTGATGCCGGCCTTCGTATGGAAAATATGACATCGTTGGTCGTCATCGTGGTGATGTTGGAGTGTCAAGACTTTGGAGACAACAAGGTTGGGGCTTGAGTCATTGTCGCAAAACACTTGATGGTCTTCTTCTTCGTTGACTTAGCAATGCATAGCGACATGCTCAAGTGCTTCCAGCTCATCATCGCTCATGGAGTCATAAGATCCGTCGTCGTTGATGATCATGGTGCGAACGGTCTTGCACTCAAATGACTTGTGGCCTCGTCCTTGGCACTTGAAGCATTTGATGGAGCTCGTCTTGTTATTGTCTTCGGTTGGAGTTGTAGTTGAGGAAGCTCTTGGCTTGAAGTTGTTGGTAGAAGGTGGACGACTCGATGTAGTCGCATTCTTGTAGCTTGACTTGTCACCGAAGGTTGTAGATGGCTTGGTAGAGGTAGGAGGAGTAGCCGAAGTCGTTGAAGCTTGGTTGTAGGAGCCGAAGTTCTTGGAGTTGAACTTGGAGTACTTGTAGTCCTCTTGAACTTGTCGCTCCGCTTTGGTTGCTTGATGTACTAGCTCGAGGAGATTGTTGTATGGTTGGAAGTCCGCAATCTTCTTGATGGGATAATTGAGTCCATTCAAGAATCTCGCCATAGTTTGCTCGTCATCTTCCGTGATGTTTGCTCGTATCATGGCAATCTCCATCTCCTTGTAGTACTCTTCAACGGACTTGGTACCTTGCTTGAGGAGTTGTAGCTTCTTGAACAAGTCACGATTGTAGTGTGTAGGCACAAAGCGTGCTCTCATGACTTCCTTCATTTGAGCCCAAGTGGTGATAGGAGGTTCGCCTTTTGCTTCTCTTCTCTCTATGATTTGCTCCCACCAAATGAGAACATAGTCTTGGAACTCAAGGGATGCCATTGCGATCTTCTTCTCTTCATCGAAGTTGTGAAGGCGAAAGATCTTGTCAACTTTCAATGCCCATGAGAGATAGTCTTCGGGGTCAATGCTTCCGGAGAACTTTGGCATGGTGAACTTGAGCTTGCCATAGCGATGCTCGTCATTGTTTCCTTGCCTATTGGGAGGGCGATCTCGATTTTGGCGGTTTGCCATATCTTGTTGCTCTTGAGGATGTATATATTCTTGTTGGGGTTGTTGTGCTTGGCGCGCGTGAGGAGGAGCTTCTTCGGGCATTCTTGCTTGATGGCGCCTCTCTTGCATCTCATCACGAAGGAAATCCTCTTCTTGACGAGTTTGTTGAGTGCGGGCTGCCACATTGCGATGTGCATCTTGTAAAGCCCGTTGCGCCTCCATAGCTTGAGCTTCTCGACGTTGTTGTGCTTGGCGGTTAGCCTCGGCGTCTTGTTCTTCTTGATATTGACGTGCTCGCTCTTGTTGTTGTTGGCGTAGTCGTTGCCGTTCTTGTGCTTGCTCAAGTGTAGCTTGGTTTTGACGACGTCGGCTTTCTTGCTCGTCGAATAGCTCTTGTGAACTCTTGTCATGTAGAGGATGCCGGTGGTCATGTCGAGCTTGACGTGCGGCTTGACGAAGAGTGTTGGACGTAGGTGTACTTGAGTCTTGTGTGGAGTCGGTGTGTCGACTTGAGCGGCTTCGTCTTTGAGAAGATGTTGAGGAAGAACGTCGGTTGATTATCAATGTCCGGAGCTCATTGTATTGAGTAGTCATGTTGGTGTTGATGAGGTCAAATTGTTCTTTTGTCCTTGCTTCAAATTGGCGTGCGTCCTCGGCGACTTGACCAATGTACTCACGCATAGCTTCACTCTCTTGATGTAGAGCTCGTTGGACACCGAAGAGATGTAGTTTGGTGACGTAGTTGTTCGCTTCTTGAGGATCGTCGAAGATCGGGTTGGAAGATGTACTTGGCCTATCCATCATCACAAGCAAGTATGTGAGTGGGAGAAAGGAGAAGACAATATCAATGTACCTTAACCGAGGTTGAAAATGGATCAATGATCACTCAAGAATGTAACCCGGAAATAGCACTATTGGTATCACTTCGTGTCGATTCTCACACCTACACAAGTAAAGCTTTGAGAGGAGCTTGGTTAGGATGTGGCACAAATTTAATGCAATCGTCAAAATGACTCAATGATGTTGAAAATGGTTCACAATTTGCTCATGCAACAAGTAGATCACTAGCAAAGGTAGCACACGGAACACACGCACGGATAGATAAATGTGGTTGTGCAACCAAGGATGAGCGAAAATGTGGAAAACCACGGAAAATGCTCGTGTTGCACAACACTAGAGAGACGCTAACCGATTGCTTAATAGGCGGATACGCACTTGTGCACGACCTATAAGAGGCAAAACGTAATGACTATCTATCACAAGTATGCTATGAGTGTATGATGTGCCGATGCTTGAGCATAAGATGATGTTGCTATAATGTATGATCTCTTTTGATGCAAGGCGTATGATGCTATTTTCTTTTTGCTTTGGTGGCTCTTTTTCTTAAAAGCTTGTGAGCTCTTTCTTTGGGTACATATGCATGCTTCTCGGATCGAGGTAGCTATTGTGTATGCGGTCCACTCTTGTGTCCCACGGAGATATGCAAGATACCAAGATGATGTGGTGTTACTCACAATGATGTAGTATGCAATATCTATGACTATTACTAATGTGCACAAGTGTCGTGGCCCGGCAATACTCAAATGGCTAGTCTCAATGGGAAAGCTACGCAAAGATGGTTCATAGGGTGACAATGCAATTGCAGGGTAGAATGAGCGAGGTGTCGTCGATGTTACCGTCCTTGCCGAAGTTGAGCGGTGGTGTTGTCGAAGTCTTGCCGTTCCAGGGTAGCCTAAACATCCAAGGAAACGGTGAAACCACAACGCATGTATCCAAGGCAAAGGGAGACACACTTTCCAAACTCGGAGCGGGTAAGCGATGGTGGTTGCGGAAGGTGGGATGAATGGTAGGTGGTAGCGGAATGTGGTACGGAACTGAACAAGTCAGCCTCGTCAGGTTTTGTCGGACGTCCGGAAGTTACCGGTCGTCCGGTCGGTCGGGTGGGGTCGGACGTCCGGAAGTTGCCGGAAATCCGATAAAAGCTTCTGTAATCGGGGTGCCGGTCGTCCGGTGTTTAGCGGACGTCTGGTGTCTCAAGGGATGCCGGACGTCCGGTAAACGTCGGTCGTCCGATAGGTCTGGGACTGTGGTTGGTGGAATCCGTGGAGAAATTGTCGAACGTGGTCGAATTTGCGGTGGAAAAAGGGGGAAAAGGTGGGGAAATGCTAGATCAACACGTGGCACATCAAATCCATGGAGCAAAGTCAACAAAATCTTGCCAAATCAACAGATCACAAAAAAAATTGGGTTATTTTTGTGGGGATTTTTCGAAATTGGGAAAAACACAACAAAAACAAGCTAGAAAACAGTTGTGTGGGGCTCCAAAATCGTGATCAACCTTGCTCTTGATACCAAGATGATGTAGGGTGGAACCCTAATCAGCGGATCTTTCACGTTTTGGAGAGTGACCCACGATGAACACGGAGAACACAAGGAGAAGGACGGGGAAAACACAAGAGGAAACACTCAAATCAACACGAAGATAATCACACAAGCGCTAGATCCACGATACATAGTGCGATACATGATCCATAGTCAACGATGGTGATACAAGGATAGTCTTCTCTGTGAGGAGGTCTTGGAATCCCGTAGGATCTTCTCCGATGTGGAGGCCTTGAATCCGTAGTGGATCTTCTCCGTAGAGGCGCACGGTCTCGTGGGAGAAATCCACACAAGTCTGAGAAATGAGGTAACCAACAGCTACCCCGAAAGGAGGGAAGTCAACGGGTATATATTACACAGATAGGCACCGTCGGGGCGGACGTCCGCTGGTTACCGGACGTCCGGTAATCCTCGGATATCCGCTATTTAGCTTCTGTTGCCGTTGTCACGGACGTCCGGTGGCTTCCGGTCGTCCGCTCGTCTGGGAGAGGCCGGACGTCCGGTGTCTTCCGGTCGTCCGGTGCCTGGAAGTCGCCGGTCGTCCGGTGCAGGCCGGACGTCTGGTGCCTGTAGCATCTTCAACCTTCCTTCTTCTTGTCTCGTGTACTTGTCGGGCCTGTCATCTTGACCATTGTGCAGAGCTGTCCCGTGGCCTTCGTCCAAGCACCTGAGTATGCATAAAGTCCCTGATGAAGGTAGAAGCCATGTCTCAAGTGAATCTGAAAGATGTAGAGAAAGGAGCGAGGTCATCTCGGTCTCGAGAGCTCTCGCACGGGCTCGAGTCATCGGTCCTTTGGGCACTTGGTGAGGCGATGGAGAGTCCATGGGGATGACCTTAGGATGCTCCGCATCACTTTCCAACCCAATTGGATTCACCTTCAAATTCGTCCGGAGCATTGAGATACCGATGAAACAATCTGATGCTGCAGCAGAATCCGAGTCAAACTACAAGTCCAAAGGTGTTACATCACCTCCACTTGGGCTCATGAGCCTTGTACGGCCTAGGGTTAGTTTTAGGCTACCTTGGGACGTCCTTCCACCTCCTTGACCGCTACCCCTTGCTCCTATATAAGTAGATCCATCTAGTAGCTTTTTCTTTGGGATTTGTTTAGTGAAAAGTTAGCCATTGCAACTTCGTGTACTTCGTTTGTGTCCAACGACCAGACCAAGACCGCTTACGGATCCCCACCTTTAGCAAATACTTCATATATAGTTGCAATATTCAGATTGCTTTATCATATTCTTGCTTGTTTTTCGATTGCATGCAGGAATAGACCTTCGTGGTCAGGCTGATTGTGCTTCTGGCATCGTCAGTAACCCTAGGAGATTGGTTTAGCGATTGCTAAGGCGCAACGTCGTGCACGTTTGTAGTCGGATCATCAAAGTCGACTCCATCAAATTGATAGTTATCATCTCATCGAAAGATCGGGCCCCTTGCCTCTATCAAGTGGTATCAGTTTTCAGGTTGCTCGGTGAGAATTTCCAGTTATTCCTAGATTAGATTTATTTTCTTACCTATTGTCCAAGAAAAAGTCCCAAAAAAAAGTTAGATCTATTCATCCTTTATCCAAGCCAGTCTGAGCCTTTGCAATTTTCTTTTCATTATTTTCATTGTTGAATTATCGGTTGCATCGTCGTGTCGAGTTGCTGGTGTTAGTGTCTAGTTCGTTAGAGTTTTGAGTTCTGTTCACATTAGTCATGTCGCCGCTGCATCGTTATACCTTCCGCTGTCCACCACCTCATCCATCAATTTCCACCTCGTGCTACCCATCGTTCATTGTCACAATCATAGTTAAAGTCGTTCGCATCTTTGCTTGATCCAACCTGCATCTTATCTAGTTTGACTTGGAAAGAGGGAGAAAGAAAAAAAAGACAGAGAAAAAAAGTAAAAAAAAGGAGAGAAAGAAAAAGAAAAAAAAAGTGTGAGAAAAAGAAAAAGAAAGTTGGAGAGAGAGTTGTTGTATATTCTGCTTGGCAGTTGTTTTCATCGTTATCTTTACTGCTGTTGTGATCTTCACTTATATCTTGTTGTTCATATCTACTTCGTATCCTTTATTGATGCTAGTTGTGCTACACCGTGACCTCATTAGTGTTCTAGGCTCGAGTCTCTAGTCCGGTCGAGCCTAGGACCAGCACAGTACCGTTGTTGAGCATTGATTCAACATTGCATCTCTGAATTGATTATTGCTAATCTTTTGCTACCATATATAGCCAACCCAGCTCCACATATTTCTACACCGTGCAAATTTACGTTCACCTGGCAATCGCTTTACTCAATCTTTGGAGTTATTTGACACCACTAGTTGCCTATCACCACCTGCTGCATGGTAAGAACTTGTAAGATATTGATATTTGCTTTACTGTGAGCGCTTTATCATCACATCCTAGTAGTTCATAGGAACATTATTCTCGAATTTTGTTTCTTGTTTCTACTAATCATGACAGGTACCGGAGATAGAAGTTCTTGGACGACGGATACATCTTTACCATCACGAGACGTGGGACAACACACACAAGCACATGGTCAGGTTACTTCTTTACCGTCATTTGAGGGTAGATTTAATCCTGCTATTTATCTTGCTTGGGAGTTTGAGGTCGAACTAATTTTTGCTAGCCATGATTTTCCTGAACTTGAGAGAGTACGAGCTGTCACTAGAGCATTTACTGGTTTTTCTTCTGTTTGGTGGAGTGTGCATTGTAAGAAAAATATTGATAACCAACCCACAACTTCGAAAGATTTGAAGGCTGTAATGAGAAAACATTTTTTCCTCCTTACTATTGCAGTGAATTGCTTCGTAAATTGGAACAATTAAAACAAGGCAGTAACACTGTTCATGCTTACTACCAAGAGTTCAAATCTTATATGCATCATTGTGACACAGAAGAATCCGAGGATGATACAATGAATAGATTTTTTGGTGGTTTGAACCATGATATTCGTGCAAGATTTCAGTATATTCCTCGTTGCATTATTGGTATGTATGTTCGTGCTTGTACCTTTGAGAGACAAATACAGGAGGATGCATTGTGTGACTACAACAACTACTATTCCAGTTCATGCTCACCACCACTGGTTGGTAACTCCGTCATTGCACCTACTAGAGCAGCCACACCTCCAATTGTGAGCGTGACATCATCTCAAGTGTATGGTACATTGTCATCGTCCGTACCTACATCAGCTACGTCTTTGCGACAAGGTAACAGTAAAATCAATGATGATATAACTTCACATGAGGATGATGCATATCTAGTTAACTTCAATACATCATGTATTGAATTACCTATTGATTTGAGCACACCACCTAGTTTAGATAATCATGTTACTGTCATGAATGCGTCATGTGATCAGACAACTAAAATACCAACAATTTTGAGTGCACCCATTGTATTAACTGTTGATGCAAAAGAATCATGTGAATTAGAGAATAAATCAGATTTGGATAAAATAAATTTGAAAATAATTGTGCCAATGTTTAATCATTTTGATATGACCTCTAATCTTGGTGATGATTCTATGTCAAATGACTTATTGCATGTTTGCTTATTTAGGCATGTTGTAGCCTGTGAATTTCATGCAAGTAAGGTTTATTCACCAATGTTGGGATGGTTTAATGATGAACATTGTCAATCTTTTGATATGAATAAGAGCTTCACTTATTTGTGCAAACCGAGTTGCAATATTTTCATGCCTTCTACTTCTTGTGATAATATTTTGGCTTTATATTTTATGAACTACGAAACTTATTCATCTATATATGTGTCATATGTGCAAAAATTAAGAGAAGTAAAAATGGATGACATATACATATACAACATGTACACCTTGTCTATTTTCTTACCCAAATTTCAGATTAAGCAACGCCGAGGACGGCTTTATTTTCAAGAAAGGGAGGATGATGAGGACATGACTACCTTGGATACGACAATGTATATTTGTGAGGTGATTTCTAATGCAAACTATCCAACAATTTATTTATGTCATCCAGGACAAAAATACTTCACAGACTTTTGTGCCATGTCTAATTCCAGGTGTATGGGACATTTGTACAATCCACATATGAAGATAAGGGAAAAAGAGAAGTTTAGGTGATGTTCAAAAAGTTAGCTCACGTCACTTTTGGGCCAAGAGAAGATAGAGTCCAAGTCTCTCACGTTCCGCATCCAGATTCGGACTGCATAGACATACCTGACTCAAAACGGCAAGAACTCCTTCAAACTGACTCCGAATTGGGTGAATCTTTTTTTGTTGGAAACTAGATTTCGTACACTTTCCAACCCAATTGGATTCATCTTCAAATTCGTCCGGAGCGCTGAGATACCGACGAAACAATCTGACGCTGCAATAGAATCCGAGTCAAACTATAAGTCCAAAGGTGTTACATCACCTCCACTTGGGCCCATGAGCCTTGTACGACCTAGGGTTAGTTTTAGGCTGCCTTGGGACGTCCTTCCACCTCCTTGACCGCCACCCCTTGCTCCTATATAAGTAGATCCATCTAATAGCTTTTTCTTTGGCATTTGTTTAGTCAAAAGTTAGCCATTGCAACTTCGTGTACTTCGTTTGTGTCCAACGACCAGACCAAGACCGCTTACGGATCCCCACCTTTATCAAATACTTCATATATATTTGTAATATTCAGATTGCTTTATCATATTCTTGCTTGTTCTTCGATTGCTTGCAAGAATAGACCTTCGTGGTCAGGCTGATTGTGCTTCTGGCATCGTCAGTAACCCCAGGAGATTGGTTTAGCGATTGCTAAGGCGCAACGTCATGCACGTTTGTAGTCGGATCTTCAAAGTCGACTCCACCAAATCGATAGTTATCATCTCATCGAAAGATCGGCCCCCTTGTCTCTATCAATATATCTTCACCATCACGCGACGTGGAACATCACACACAAGCACATGGTCAGGTTATTTCTTTACCGTCATTTGAGGGTAGATTTAATCCTTCTATTTATCTAACTTGGGAGCTTGAAGTAGAAAAAATTAGTCACCATCATTTTCCTGAACTTGAGAGAGTACGAGCTGCCACTAGAGTTTTTACTGGTTTTGCTTCTGTTTGGTGAAGTGTGCATTGTAAGAAAAATATTGATAACCAACCCACAAATTGGAAAGATTTGAAAGCTGTAATGAGAAAACATTTTTTCCTCCTTGCTATCGCCGTGAATTGCTTCGCAAATTGGAACAATTAAAACAAGGCAGTAACATTGTTCATGCTTACTACCAAGAGTTCAAATCTTATATGCATCATTGTGACATAGAAGAATCTGAGGATGATACAATGAATAGATTTTTTGGTGGTTTGAACCATGATATTCGCGCAAGTTTTCAGTATATTCCTCATTGCATTAATGGTGTGTATGTTCGTGCTTGTACCTTTGAGAGACAAATACAGGAGGATGCATTGAGTGACTACAACAACTACTAGAGCAGCCAAACCTCCGATTGTGAGCATGACATCATCTAAAGTGTATGGTACATTGTCATCGTCCGTACCTACAACAGCTACGTCTCTGTGACAAGGTAATAGTAAAATCAATGATGATATAACTTCACATGAGGATGATGCATATCTAGTTAACTTGAATACATCATGTATTCAATTACCTGTTGATTTGAGCATACCACCTAGTTTAGAAAATCATGTTACTGACATGAATGCATGATGTGATCAAACAACTAAAATACCAACAATTTTGAGTGCACCCATTGAATTAACTGTTGATGCAAAAGAATCATCTGAATCAGAGAATAAATCACATTTGGATAAAATACATTTGAAAATAATTGTGCCAATGTTTAATCATTTTGATATGACCTCTAATCTTGGCGACGATTCTATGTCAAATGACTTATTGCATGTTTGCTTATTTAAGCATGTTGTAGCCTGTGAATTTCATGCAAGTAAGGTTTATTCACCAATGTTGGGATGGTTTAATGATGAACATTGTCAATCTTTTGATATGAATAAGAGCTTCACTTATTTGTGCAAACTGAGTTGCAATATTTTCGTGCCTTCTACTTCTTGTGATAATATTTTGGTTTTATATTTTATGAACTACGAAAGTTACTCATCTATACATGTGTCATATGTGCGAAAATTAAGGGAAGTGAAAATGGATGACATATACATATACAATATGTACACCTTGTGTATTTTCTTACCCAAATTTCAGATTAAACAACGCCGAGGACGACTTTATTTTCAAGAAAGGGAGGATGACGAGGACATGACTAGCTTGGATACGACCAAAAATATTGCATACATGTATATTTGTGAGGTGATTTCTAATGCAAACAATGCAACAATTTATTTATGTCATCCAGGACAAAAATAGGTCAAAGACATTTGTGCCATGTCTAATTCCAGGTGTATGGGATATTTGTATAATCCACATATGTACATAAGGGAAAAAGACAAGTTTAGGTGCTGTTCAAGAAGTTCTCTCACGTCACTTTTGGGCCAAGAGAAGATAGAGTCCAAGTCTCTCACGTTCTGCATCCAGATTCGGACTACACAAACATACCTAGCTCAAAACGACAACAACTCCTTCATACGGACTCCGAATTGGGTGATTCTTTTTTTGTTCGAAACTAGATTTTGTACACTTTCCAACCCAATTGGATTTACCTTCAAATTCATCCGAAGCGTTGAGATATCCACGAAACAATCTGACGCTACATCAGAATCCGAGTCAAACTACAAGTCCAAAGGTGTTGCATCACCTCCACTTGAGCCCATGAGCCTTGTACGACCTAGGGTTAGTTTTAGGCTGCCTTGGGACGTCCTCCCACCTCCTTGGCCAGCACCCCTTGCTCATATATAAGTAGATCCATCTAGTAGTTTTTTCTTTCGGATTTGTTTAGTCAAAAGTTAGCCATTGCAACTACGTGTACTTCGTTTGTGTCCAACGACCAGACCAAGACCGCTTACGGATCCCCATCTTTATCAATACTTCATCTATATTTGCAATATTCAGATTGCTTTATCATATTCTTGCTTCTTCTTCGATTGCATGCAGGAATAGACCTTCGTAGTCAGGCTGATCGTGCTTCTGGCATCGTCAGTAATTTCTGGACATTGGTTTAGCGATTGCTAAGGCGCAACATCGTGCACGTTTGCAGTCGGATCGTCAAACTCGTCTCCACCAAATCGATATTTACCATCTCATCGAAAGATCGGGCCCCTCGTCTCTAACAACATTCAAGCTCAAAAGTCTTATTAAAATCAGGAAGTTGGAGTAAAGGAGCATGTGTCAACTTATCTTTCAATACCGTGAATGCTTCTTCCTATGCAGTACCCCAAACAAAAGGCACATCCTTCTTTGTAAGCTCATTGAGAGGTGCGGCAATGGTGCTGAAATCTCTCAGAAAACGCCTATATAATCCAGCGAGGCCAAGGAAACTCCTGACGTGTGTGACCATTTTGGTCTGCGGCCAACTCTCAATAGCTTCAATCTTGGCTTTATCAACCTCAATACCCTGTGGAGTAACAACATAGCCGAGAAAAGATACTCGGTCGGTGCAAAAGGTGCACTTTCCAAGGTTACCAAACAAATGTGCATCACGTAGAGCAATAAAAACAACACATAAATGTTCCAAATGTTCCTCCAAAGATCTGTTATAAATCAATATATCATCAAAGTATACTACCACAAATCGTCCAATGAAAGCACGTAAAACTTCATTCATTAATCTCATGAAAGTACTAGTCATTAGTTAACCCAAAATGCATGATTAACCACTCATATAATCCAAACTTAGTTTTAAATGATGTTTTCCATTCATCTCCCAATTTCATACGAATTTGATGGTATCCACTACGCAAATCAACTTTGGAGAATATTGTAGAGCCACTCAATTCATCAAGCATATCATCTAGCCTAGGAATAGGATGACGAAATGAATAGTAATATTATTAATGCCTCTACAATCAACACACATACGCGATGTACCATCCTTTTTCGGCACTAGAATAATAGGAACAACAAAAGGACTAAGGGATTCGCATATATAACCTTTGTCGAGTAGCTCCTGTACTTGACGCATAATCCCCTTCGTCTCCTCTGGATTGGTACGGTATGGTGCGTGGTTAGGAAGCGATGCACCGGGAATTAAGTCAATCTGATGCTCAATCCCTCGAATAGGTGGTAATCCTGGTGGCACGTCTTGTGGAAAGATGCCCGCGAACTCCTGCAAAATGTTAGTGAAAACAGGAGGCAAAGAGGAAGGCACGTCCTCGAATGAAAATAATGCCTCTTTGCACACAAAAGCATAGCAAACGAATTTGCTTAAATCTAGATCATCAATATCAGATTTGGTGGCAAGTAAACATCCACTTTTTAATTTAATTTCAGATGCAACATGAGATGATGGTGTGTTATTAGGCTTCATTTGTTGCTCAAATTCTTTTGCCACAATCTGATTTTCACTCTTATTTTGCTCATGTTTTGCTTTATTAGCTCTATTAATATCATCTTTCAAAATGGAATCAAGCGACATAGGAAGCAAAGTAATACGTTTATCCTTATGAACAAGAGTATACTGATTGTTTCTACCATGGTGTACATAATTTTTATCAAATTGCCATTGTCTACCAAGTTATAAGGAACATGTTTGCATGGGTACCACATCACAATCAACATAATCAGCATATGAGGATATACTAAAATGCACACGAACAGTACGTGTTACCTTAACCTTGCCGCTGTTGTTGAACCATTGGATGTAGTAAGGATGATGATGTGGTCTTGTGGTGAGAGATAACTTCTCCACCATCTCCATGCTAGCCAAGTTGTTGGAGCTCCCTCCATCTATGATGACGCGAACAGAACGTTCCTTCACAACTCCCTTTGTATGGAACAAATTATGCCTCTGATTTTGCTCCACTTGTGTGACCTGCACACTCAAAACACGTTGAGCAACTAAACATTCATACCTGTCAGCGTCTTCAGGAGCCATGTATTGTGCCTCATTTTCAGAATCATCTCCACCATGTTCTTCACGTGTAATAAGAGCCAAAATCTCCTCATCATAGTCACTAGCGGACTCATAACCACCATCCTCAGTAGCAATCATGACACGCTGCGATGGGCATTTGCTCGCATAGTGACCACGACCTGTGCAACGGCGACATATAACATCATGTGTTGGTCCATTGGATGCCATGGATGAAGAAGATCTCTGCGCAGGACCGAAAGGTGTACTCCTGGTTGATGGTGGTGGTGCTTTTATCATGGCTAGAAGTGACGGATGAAGTAGGCGGTGGTGCAGCCGGACGTGTCGAAGTAGATGATGCACGCGGTGTCCATGATGAAGGTCGACCTGCAGAAAAATTAGTTCTTGCCAACGCCTGTCGATCCTGAACTTCACGTTCAGCTTTGGAAGCAAGATGAAATAAATGAGTGATATTATTATACTCCTTATACTCTAGAATTGTCTGAATCTCTCTATTTAAGCCACCCATAAAACGTGCAAGCATAGCCTCATTATCCTCAACAATACCACATCTAATCAGGCCAGTTTGTAATTCCTGATAATATTCCTCTACAAAAAATTTTCCTTGTCTTAAACACTGCAATTTCTGAAGTAATTCGCGTTGATAATATGATGGAACCCAACAAGTAAGCATTGTCGTTTTCAAAGCATCCCAAGTAGTTGGAATATTATCAGGATATAATCTACAATATTAAGACCACCACACACTAGCAAAACTAGTGAAAGCACAAAGAGCAGCAGCAACACGTCTCTCCTCGGGATATTTTGATGCGGAGCATCCTAAGGACATCACCATGTCAAGAGTCCGTTTGGCAAGTGACACGTGCGGCCTCTACTTCTCATACATAAAGGTGAATCATCTCCTTTACACGTGTTCAGTTGACCCCTTCGAGGATGGTATACTACTTGACATTCCACTCGTGTGCATGCATAGGACAACTACACCATCCGCGAGGGAAGCTTGGAAGAGAAGACGGAAGAAGACGGAGCTGCTGATACTACAGCGGCCGGACATCCGGGCCAAAGGCCGGACATCCGGCGCTTCAGCAACGGCCGGACATCCGGCACTTCCCTCGGAAATCCGGCAAGGGCAACAGAAGCACCCGAAGAATGGCCACCGCCAGGCCGGACATCCGGCCCGTCCCCGGACATCCGGCCTCCCATGAACGGCCGGACATCCGGCCCCCAGCCCGGACATCCGGCGCCTGCCTGCGCGCAGAGTCCGGCCAGAGGCCCATGTATCCTCTCCCACTTACCCCTTCATGGCTAAGACTATATATACTCCTCCCCCACCTCATTTCTAGGGTTAGCATTAGTTTAGCTCATATGTGAGATAGAGCTTTTCTCATCCATCCCGGATCTACTCCACGAGAGAGACCGCGGCCCCTCTACGGAGAAGATCCACCTTGGATTCAAGACCCCTAACGGGAAGATCCTTCGCGGATTCAAGACCTCCTTTTGGAGATGAACTCTACCTTGTATCTTTCCCTCTGTTGTTCATGTATCTTGTGATCTTGTGTGTTTGATTGTCTAGTGGATGTGTGATTGGACTTGTTCTTGAGTGTTTCCCTCGTGATTCCCCTTTGTGTTCTTCGTGTTCATCGTGGGATCCCCTCCATTTCGTGAAAGATCGGCCACATAGGGTTCCGCCCTACATCATATGGTATCATGAGCCACGGTTTCTCACGAATTTGGAGCCTCCCCACCGTTTTCTAGCCTTGTTTTGTTGTGTTCTTCCCAAAATTCGAAAATTCCACACCAAAAATAGCCCCAAAATTTTTTGTG
This sequence comes from Secale cereale, assembly GCA_902687465.1. NCBI lineage: Eukaryota > Viridiplantae > Streptophyta > Magnoliopsida > Poales > Poaceae > Secale > Secale cereale. The sequence goes on along the minus strand of LR738715.1, from coordinate 442,923,252 downwards.
ATCTGTTGGTTTGATGAGATTTTGTTGATTTTAATCCATGGATTTGCTTGGTTTCAAGTGGATCTAGCATTTCCCCAAGTTTCCCCATCTTTCCTCCACAAAATCCATCAAATTTTGCCCCCAAAATCATCAAATTCCGCCCCCAAACGAGTTTGGAAGTCCTAATCCCGATCTGGAATCTTCGGGCCGGACATCCGGGCCACTGGCCGGACATCCGGGCCATCGGGCCGGACATCCGGCTCCTGGAGGGCAAAATCCCGTGTGGTTCTGGACATCAGGTCCCGGAAATCCGGACCCGGCCCCGGATGTCTGACCCCTGGGAATTCAGACTTTTCCGTTTCACCGTTTTGTCCATAACTAATTCATACGAACTCCGATTTCGACGTTCTTGAGCTCGTTTTGAAGCTCTTGACATTCCCCATAACAAAAAAATACCACCATCATCATTTGACTCAATCATATTTTGTGGATTTTGGCATCTTTGCCTAGGGCTTCCACCATATCATCCGCATAACCACCACCGACTTCTGCAACCTAACCATTTTGTCCCCCATAGCATTTGTGGTTGCTTGAGTAGTGATTTGAGTCTCCTAAGGTGTTTAGGCTACTTAGGGACCATTTGATGTAGGGTGGAACCCTAGATGGCCGATCTTTCACGAAATGGAGGGGATCCCACGATGAACACGAAGACCACGAGAGGGGAACACGAGGGGAAACACGAGAGAATCACTCAAACCAACAAGAACAAGTCACACATATGCTAGATCCTCGAAACACAAAAAGATACAAGATCCATGATCAACAAGGGACGATACAAAGGGTAACCGGTTCTTCTCCGTGAGGAGGTCTTGGGGTATCCCGCGGGATCTTCTCCATGAAGGAGGTCTTGAATCCATGTGGATCTTCTCCGTGGAGGGGCCGCGGTCACTCACAAGGAGAGGAACCACTAGATGAGCAAAGCTCTAGGTATCAAATGAGCTATCACTAAGCTAACCCTCACTAGGAGGAGGTGGAGGAGTATATATGGTCTAGGGCCACGAAGGGGTAAGTGGGAGAGGGATACATGGGCCTCTGGCCCGATAACTGTGCGCAGACAGCATGTAGCGGACGTCCGGTGGCTCGAGAGGGTCCGGACGTCCGGAAGTCTTCGGACTTCCGCTATTTTCCTTCTGTCGTCGAAGTCACGGACGTCCGGTGGCCTCCGGTCGTCCGGTCGCCTGGGAGTCACCGGTCGTCCGGTAGAGGCCGGACGTCCGGAGCCTGTAGCTTTTCCAGCAGCTTCTCTTGATCCTTGTACTTGGTGTCCTCGCCGTCTTGTCCAATGCTCCTAGCTGTTCCATGGCCTCCCTCTTGGTTCCTGGTCATGCATAACACATATATTTGAGGTAGTAGCCATGTCTCACATGTAGAAAGTGGAGGTTCGGAGAGGAGCGAGTGAACCTTGTGTCCAATTGTGTGTAGTTGAGGTCTCGTCGAAGTGAACATGGGGATGATCAAGGGATGCTCCGCATCATCTCCCCTCCCTTGGGAAAGATCCGACCTCGGATCAAAAAGCTCATCACCATGGAAACGGTTGTCGTGGACGGACTTGTAGTTGGACCGAGATGAAGACTTGGCGTAATCCAAGTAGTCCAAGGTGTCGTCGGATTGGTATACATGCAAGAAGGGCAAACACAAATGACACTCGGAAATACAATGGTTAGCGCACAAGTGTCTATCATGTAAGAATGGGTCCGTGTGACAAATTTGGGCATGGCAAGGCACAAGATGCTTATCGAAAAGATGTACAATGACATGTAAAGCATTCATGTGATCAAATGCATTTGAGGTGCACACAAAGGTGTTGTGAATGTGATCAATGCAACCATTGTGCAAAATGATGTCATAGTGTGTTTGTTTATCAAGAGCATGAACATGGCAATGGATGCTCAATATGTGTATGTTATCATGCAATTGATGGAGGACAAGATGATCATGATGTATGAATATGCCATCAAGAAAGATCACAACAAATTTGCTAAGGAAATGCACAAGCTCATATATCATGGATGACATGGGGATACAAAATGCAACAAGGCAATCATAAAGTGAGTCAATCCATGGGCAAGATGCAAATTTGTTATGGGAATGATATGTCCATGGAGCATGGCATGTGAGCACACAATCAACAAATATGAAGTTTTTGGTGCAATGTGTCAAAGGGGTTTTGACATACCAATGCTCGATGTCGTGGCAAGAGTGGTAGACCGGTGGTGCATGCATATGGTCCATCTTCAATGTCGGTCCTCCATCTCGTAGATGTATCATGTAGATAACAAGAAGGAAGCAACAATGAAAGTATGGCCCATCCAATATGCATATGTGAGGATGGCTCACAAAGAAGGAATTCACCTTATGTATGTTCTCGAAGGTGTTGGTGTCGCGCAACGTGTATGCCTTCACATGCCCAAGATGCCTCGTGATGGTACCGCCTTGTGAATCCTTCAAAATGAAAGAACATGACAAACACTCGGAAAAACAAATGAGGTTAGCCATAATGCAAGACCTAGCATTCGTGCAGGAAAATACCCAACAAGTGCTTGCATCATTCTTATCATAAGAAAGGACAAGGTAATGTTGCATGGCATGTAAGCATATGATGCGATAACAACCAAAGGCATTAGGCTCAAACAAGCAAGCATGCATCACAAATATGGTGTCCAAGTCTCCAAGATCAATAAGCATAGCATTGTTGCACTCAATACAAGTGTTGAGAGATGCAACTAGTGGAGACAAATGACAATGATCAAGATATATCATGTGAGTGGCATGGACATATATGTCATCAACCCAAGAAAGCAAGTAAGAGAGGAACATGGGTGATGCAACATAGCAAGCAATCTTAGCGATCAAGTCAAACAAGCTAGTAGTGCGAAGATGCAACGTACTAGAGGTAATCATGGCAAGCATGTCATGTGTGCAAATTGTAGTCATGAATAATGCACATGGCATAGCACAAGCATGAAAGCAAGATGTGAGCAAAGTATGATCATTGTGGTGGTAAGAAGTCCTATGTAAATAGCAATGGAACATCATGACTCTCCCAACACAAGAATCAACAATAGCAAGGGGCACAAAGAAATCTTGGCAATAGCTACAAGTATCTCCACCAAGCATGCAAATACACATATAAGTAGCATAATGGTGAATCATGTGTAAAGGCAAGCAAGGGTCACAATCGCATGGCAAAGTCATATCAAGCGGTATAGCATGCAAAGTGAACACGATAAAAGGGGCATAATGTGATAAATAGCAAATAGCCCATAGCCGTGTGAGAGCCAAGTAAAAGAGATGCGCGTAGTGGTTGCGCGAAGAGAATGGTGGTAAGGAGATTCCACGGAATCCCAAATCGTCGTTGCTCTCAAGAGCTCGTTTTGTCAACTCATGGGATTGTGAGGTTGACAAATGTTCATGAGTACCTGCACAAAACAAAGACAAAGGAAAAATTGTGTGTGCATGGTATATGTACACATCATCCATCATGATGCGCACGTGCATGTGTTGGTTAGCACAAAATAGCCAATGCTCAAATACATGAGATGCGTGATATAGAAACATGTCATCCATCATGAGAGGTTTGTTGTTATGTATGGCATAATGGAGACTCACATGGTGTAATGCATCATGACACGTAGGTAGAGCATTGTTATTCATGTAATGCATATGGTGCACACAATCATGGTGATCATGCAAGGTATGGAATGCATCAAGATCTCCTAGTATGTATGAGGAAACTATGGGGGTCTCCTCATGAGCATCAATGGAAACATCGCATGGAGAATATTGATAACATCCAAAACAATGCATATTCGGAGCAATGTGATCATGGCATGGTATATTAGATGAATTGCACAAATCATGTAAAGGAAGCATGGCAATATCATCGCAAGAGAAACACATTCCAGTGACCATCATCTTGTCATCTATGCCACAAGTGCAAATGGGATTTACTTTAATTTGGCATGCATAGTTACTATGTTGAGATTGAAATGATGCAATATGGGAGATCTCACTCATAGCATATGACAAGCTCAAAGGATTATCAAACATGATGTGACCAAAAGAATTTTCACATGATATCCTATGGAGCATAGCATCACAACTAGGCAACCCAACATGCTCATCATCATATTCATCATAAATAGGTAAGTCAAGACATGAGGAAGTTGCACTAGCATGAAGCATGGTCATAGGTGAATCTACATCATGCAAGCAATCATTGGTGATATAGTCCACAAGTGGGACGAAAGAAGCACCATCACCTTTGTTACCTTTGGAGCATCGCTCATGTATTGTAGGTGAGGTTGCAACTTGATGGTACCATGTGGGGGTACATATTCTTCCACCATGGCCATCGGGTTATCCAATGGAGGGACGGACTCATCGAGGGTAGGCATGTCCTCTTGTAGGAGACATAGCACCAAATAGAACACACTCGGAGTAGAGGTTAAATCGTTAGAAATCATAGTGGCCTCACATGCCCTATCAACTACCTCACTCACTAAGTGTTGTGGCTCACTCACTCCCTCGTGGATGCTCTCACTCGTATGGTTGGTGGAGTCACTCAAAGGGCTCTCAACCTCACATAGGAGAAGTGGCATGCTCTCATGTGTGGGGCTAGTGGTGGGCACACTCATCCTCTCAAGGGAAATGCTCTCAAGATCACATATGGTGGAGTCACTCATATCGCTCATGTGGTGGTGGCTCTCCTCACATGGGAATTGGGGCATCTCGTCATAAGTGGATGTTGAAGAGGTGTAGGTGCAATAGTCTCCATGCTCAACTTCCTCATCCGTAATGCCTCCAAAGATGAATGCCGTAGGGTGTGGCAAACCATCACGCTCCTCCGAGGTCAAAGAGAAGGTCTCATGCTTGCTCGCATAGCTTGACCCGGAGTAGTAGTCCAATATGGGCGCCGTCTTCATGGTGTCGAAGAGGTTCATGCTCGTCGCCTTGGTCGAAGGGGATGGCCCATGCTCGACCGTCTTGTCGCCGTCGCTCGTAGATGATCGCCTTGATGATGAAGACGTCGATGTAGGCGAACTCATGGGAAGTAGGCGAAGATGCCGTACGTCCGAAGGCGAAGATGCCTTGATAGCACTTGGCGAAGATGCCGAAGTGGTGGTTGTAGCCATAGCTCCGTCTTGGGTGTGCTTGTCTCGCGGTCTTCTCTTATGCTCTTGAAGCTTGGCCTTGGCGTGATGTTGAGCTTCTTCGGACTTGTAGGTATGCGCTTGTCGAGCATCTTCATGATGATGATGTCGTTGTCGTGCTTGAGCTCTTGGTAGATGTCGTTCGTCGTTGTCGTGCACATGATGCTTGGAGGTGACTTGCCCTTCATGAAGATGTCGATGGTCGCCATGGCGGTGTGGCCGTGGAAGACTTGCACTTGCATCATGTTTGCGCTCCGAAGACTTGTGACTTGAACGTCGCCGCCGAGAGGATGACGAAGGGGAAGAAGGCTTGTAATCGACCACCAAGTGTCGGAGCTCCGCCATTTGTTTGTTGAAGGAGTCGCACATGTCGTCGAAGGAAGCCATTGTCCTTGTCTCGAAGTGTCGTTGTTCGATGGCGATGTTGCCCAAGCACTCTTGCATTTGTCGTTGTAGTCCGATGGTTTTCGCGTGGATGTCCTTGTTCGCGCCGTCGATGTCGAAGACCGGAGATGAAATGCCTTGCCTATCCATCACAAGACGCTAGCAAGTATGAGTGGGAGAAAGAGAAGAACTATACCAAATGTACCTTGACCGATGTTGAAGATGGATCAATGATCACTCAAATGTGGAACAAGGAAATAGCACAATTGGTACCAATTCTTGTCGGTTTCTCATACCTACACAAGTAAAGCTTATGGTGGAGCTCGGTGAGGATAGTGGCACAAAACATTTGATGCAAAATGTTAGCAAGAGTCAATAAAGTTGAAAAAGATTCACAAATTCGCAAGTGAAACAAGTAGACCAATAGCAATATGGGTGGCACACGGAAACACACACACGGATAGATAGATGGGGTCGTGCAACCAAGGAATGAGCCAAAATGTGGAATCCACGGAAAACGCTCGTGTTGCACAACTCAAGAGAGACGCTAGCACGATTGCTCTATAGGCGGATACGACGCTTGTGCACAACCTATAAGATGCAAAATGTATGAACTTTCTATCCCAAGTATGCTATGTGTATGATGTTCCGGTGCTTTGAGCGCAAGATGATCCAAGATGATCTAGTATGATATGATATTTTGTGATGCTATGGCTCTTGCTTACAAGCTTCTTTGTCTTTCTCTTTTTGCTTAAAAGCTTATTCTATCTCTTTTTTTTGTATGGCCACGATGCACAAACCAAGATAGCAATTGTGTATATGCGGGAACAATCTTGTGACACAAGAGATGATATGATGATACCAATATGATATGGTATATATGCAATGGAAGGGCGGATCGATGATCACTAATGTGCACAAGTAACGTTGTCGGCAATACTCAAAGGCTAGTCTCGATAGGCAAGTGACGCAAAATGGGCTAGGGGTTAACAATGCAATTGCAAGGGGATATACAAAGATGTCGTCGAAGTTACCATCCGTGTCGATGATGAGAGGTGGTGCTCTTGATGTAGACCCGTTCCTAATTAGCCGAAACACCTTAGGAAACGGAAAAACCACAACTCAAAATCTCAAGGACAAATGTCAAATGGTGGTAGCGGCAATGCCGTGGTGGTTGCGGAAGTGGAAAGATGGGCTATACACGATGTCGGAGTTGAAGTCACGGTCCCTAAGTAGCCGAAACACCTTAGGAGACACAAGCCACAACTCAAACAAGCTCGAACAAAATTTGGTTAAGTTGGGTTGGCTATGTATAGTGGGCTATGCTATGCGGAAGTGGTGGTGGTGGTTGATGAAGAAGCAATTGTCCCTAAGTAGCCTAAACACCTTAGGAGACTCAAATCACTACTCAAGCAACCACAAATGCTATGGGGGACAAAATGGTTAGGTTGCGGAAGTCGGTGGTGGTATAGCGGATGATGTGGTGGAGTCCCTAGGCAAAGATGGGAAAATCCACAAAATATGATGGAGTCAAATGAATATGGTTGTATTTTTCTGGTATGGGGAATGTCAAGAGCTTCGAAACGAGCTAAAGAACGTCCAAATCGGAGTTCGTATGAATTAGTTATGGACAAAACAAAAATCAGCCGAATTCAAAAACTGGGTGTACTGGACGTCCGGAAAAGACCGGAAATCCGGTATTTTTTGCTGTATAGGTGGCTCCGGTCGTCCGGTGAGTTCCGGACGTCCGATGCTTCGAGAGGGTCCGGACGTCCGGTAAAACGCCGGTCGTCCGCTGGGTCGGGGTCAACGCGAGATTTGAGATCCGGGACGCGATTTTGGGCGGAATTTGATGATTTTGGGGTCAAAATTGATGAGATTTCGTGGATGGAAGATGGGGAAACTTGGGGAAATGCTAGATCCACTTGAAACCAAGCAAATCCATGGATCAAAATCAACAAAATATCATCAAATCAACAGATCACAAAATTTTTTGGGGCTATTTTTGGTGGGGATTTTCGAATTTTAGGACGAAATCACACAAAAGAAAGCTAGAAAACGGTGGAGTGGGCTCCAAATTCGTGAGAAACGTGGCTCATGATACCATAATGATGTAGGGTGGAACCCTAGATGGCCAATCTTTCACGAAATGGAGGGGATCCCACGATGAACACGAAGAACACGAGAGGGGAACACGAGGGGAAACACGAGAGAATCACTCAAACCAACAAGAACAAGTCACACATATGCTAGATCCTCGAAACACAAAGAGATACAAGATCCGTGATCAACAAGGGACGATACAAAGGGTAACCGGTTCTTCTCCGTGAGGAGGTCTTGGGGTATCCCGCGGGATCTTCTCCGTGAAGGAGGTCTTGAATCCGTGTGGATCTTCTCCGTGGAGGGGCCGCGGTCACTCACAAGGAGAGGAACCACTAGATGAGCAAAGCTCTAGGTATCAAATGAGCTATCACTAAGCTAACCCTCACTAGGAGGAGGTGGAGGAGTATATATAGTCTAGGGCCAGGAAGGGGTAAGTGGGAGAGGGATACATGGGCCTCTGGCCCGATAACTGTGCGTAGACAGCATGTAGCGGACGTCCGACGGCTACCGGACGTCCGGTGGCTCGCGAGGGTCCGGACGTCCGGAAGTCTTCGGACTTTCGCTATTTTCCTTCTGTCGTCGAAGTCACGGACGTCCGGTGGCCTCCGATCGTCCGGTCGCCTGGGAGTCACCAGTCGTCCGGTAGAGGCCGGACGTCCGGAGCCTGTAGCTTTTCCAGCAGCTTCTCTTGATCCTTGTACTTGGTGTCCTCGCCGTCTTGTACAATGCTCCTAGCTGTTCCATGGCCTCCCTCTTGGTTCCTGGTCATGCATAACACATATATTTGAGGTAGTAGCCATGTCTCACATGTAGAAAGTGGAGGTTCGGAGAGGAGCGAGTGAACCTTGTGTCCAATTGTGTGTAGTTGAGGTCTCGTCGAAGTGAACATGGGGATGATCAAGGGATGCTCCGCATCACCATTGCTTCTTCATCAACCACCACCACCACTTCCGCATACCCATTGCCCATTATACATAGCCAACCAAACTTAACCCAATTTTGTTCGAGCTTGTTTGAGTTGTGGCTTCTGTCTCCTAAGATGTTTCGGCTACTTAGGGACCGTGACTTCAACTCCAACAACGTGTATAGCCCATCATACACTTCCACCACCATAACCCATTTTGACCGGGTTTCCACCAACAATTCCGCGATCACCACCGCTTGTCCACTACCACCATTTGACATTTGTCCTTGAGATTTTGAGTTGTGGTTTTTCCGTTTCCTAAAGTGTTTCGGCTAATTAGGAACGGGTCTACATCAAGAACACCGCCTCTCATCATCGACTCGGATGGTAACCTCGACGACATCATTGTATATCCCCTTGCAATTGCATTGTTAACCCCTAGCCCATTTTGCGTCACTTGCCTATCGAGACTAGCCTTTGAGTATTGCCGGCAACGTTACTTGTGCACATTAGTGATTATCGATCCACCTTCCATTGCATACATACCATATCATATTGGTATCATCATATCATCCCTTGTGTCACAAGATTGTTCCCGCATATACACAATTGCTATCTTGGTTTGTGCATCGTGGCCATATACAAAAAAAAGAGAATAAAGCTTTTAAGCAAAAAGAGAAAGACAAAGAAGCTTGTAAGCAAGAGACATAGCATCGCATCATATGATATCATACTTGATCATCTTTTATCATCTTGTGCTAAAACACCGGAACATCATACACATAGCATACTTGGGATAGAAAGTTCATACATTTGCATCTTATAGGTTGTGCACAAGGGTCGTATCCGCCTATAGAGCAATCGTGCTAGCGTCTCTCTTGAGTTGTGCAACACGAGCGTTTTCCGTGGACTCCACATTTTGTGCTCATTCCTTGGTTGCACGACCCCATCTATCTATCCGTGTGTGTGTTTCCGTGTGCCACATATTGCTATTGGTCTACTTGTTTCACTTGCTAATTTGTGAATCTCTTTCAACTTTATTGAATCTTGCTAACTTTTTGCATCAAATTTTTGTGCCACTATCCTCACCGAGCTACTCGATAAGCTTTACTTGATAGGTGTGAGTGAACAAGTCCGGTACCAATTCCACTATTCTTTCATTTCACATTGAGTGAAACGGGATACATCCTCAACATTCGGAAAAGGTAACTTGGTATTGTTTATCTCATCTCCTACTCACCTTTGCTCGAGTCTTGTGATGGATAGGAAAAGCATTTCATCTACTTCGGTCTACAACAACAACGACAAGTTCGATGCCATGACGAACAACTTGTGCGCCAACATGAATGCTCAAATGGAGGAGCTCAAAGCCCTCATCAAGAACCACAAGAGGTCTCCCTCATCTTCGAGAAGACGCTCAAGTGCACATCCTTCCGAGCTACCATCTCCGGCAAGATCTCATTGGCATCGACACCATCAACGACAAGAACGTGAAGGTCAAGAGCTCAACACCAACAACCGCTCAACGCTTCACCGTACACCTTGGCATCTTCGCCAAGCGACTTCAAGGCATCCTCGCCTTTGGATATGCGGCATCTTCGCCCACAAGCACCTCAAGCTTATGATCAAGAGAAGCTCCCCAAGCTCAAGTCCGCGACTACCACGAGCTACTACGACCTCGACAACGACCATGAGATTCCTTTCTATGGGACTCAAGACCCCGAGGAGTATCTCGAGTGGGAGCGCAAGATGGACAACTACCTCAAGCTACATCAAGTTCCCTACGAAGATCAAGTGAAGTGCACCACAAGACACCTCCACGACAACGCGTCCACATGGTGGCTTCACACACCTTCGACGAGCTTCAACGTGAATTGGCCCAAGATGAATAAAGCTATGCGAAGAGAGTTCGTGCCTCCCACCTACATGGAACAACTTCTACGCCAATTGGAGAACACCATTCAAGGATCCAAGTCCATCGACAAGTACTTCAAGGAGATGAAGAATGCCTTGCGACGTGCCGGCGTGGACGACCCCATTTCAATGAAGCTCCACTTCATGATGGGATTGCACAATGACGTCTACAAGACTATCTTCTTCGAGAACTACAAGTCCCTCGACGACAACTACATTGGTGCTCTCAAGGCGGAACAAGAACTAATGAAGGCCAAGGCTTCTCCACCGCAAGCAAACTTCTCGAAGACCAAGCTCTAAGACAACGAGCATCAGGGTAGTACCACCACGATGTCCAAGCCCAACGAGCTCCAAGACGATGCTCCCAAGTTCGACTCCACCGCCATCCATCTTTGTGGCATTGATGATGCCGAGTCTACTTCAACTATTTTTCAAGACGGTGCGGCGACGACTATGACTACGGAGCCATTCGCGGACCAAGCTTTGGAGGTGAACTACATGGTGACGAGCACAGATGATGCTTCCATCTTTGGAGGCGAGAGTGATGATGTACCATCTTCGGCCTTCATCCACGGCGACGATTACGAGATGGTTGAGCATGGGATTTTCCCTTCGACCACGGCGACGTATGATGACTTGAGTGACTTGTGCCACCATATTGAGAGTGAGAGCGAGTTCACCACTAGCCCCATATATGACGAGTTTCCCCAATTCCCATGTGAGGAGAGCCACAACCCCCACCACTTGAGTGAGATGAGTGACTCCACCATAGGCGACATTGAGTGCACCTACCTTGAGGGAGTGAGTGAGCCACCACATAGAGAGAGTGAGATAGTTGATAGGTCATGTGAGGCCACTTTCAACACTAACGACTTGACCCCTACCTCTATTGTGACTTCTCATTTGGTGCTAGGTCCCACATATGATGACGCGCCGATTCTCGACGACTTCGTCCTTCCATTGGACAACACGATGGCCATGGTGGAATATGATGCACCCCCCACATGGTTCCATCAAGATGAAGATGATGACCACCATTTGGTCTTTTCCACCTCACCTACACCACATGAGTGGAATGAGAAAGGTAACAAAGGTGAAGGTGATGCTCTCGTCCCACTAGTGGACTATGTTAACTTCAATTGCTTGCATGATGTTGATCCACCTATTGCCATGCTTCATGCTAGTATGATTTCCCCATGCCATTATTTACCCATTTATGATGAGTTTGATGATTGTCATGTGGAGTCTATTAGTTGTGATGCCATTTTGCATAGGATTTCTTGTGATAATTCTCTCGGTCACATCATGTTTGACAATCCGCTTGACTTGTCATATGCTATGCATGAGATCAACAATTTGTCATATTTGCAATCTCATCGTAGTAACTATGCATATGCCATTAAGATAAACCCAATTTGCACATATGGCATAGATGACAAGCCCATGGTTATTGGCATTTCTTTTTCTTGTGATGATATTGACATGCTTCCTTTGCATCATATCCATCATATGTCATGCCATGATTACCTAGCTTCCGACATGCATTGTTTTGGATGTTGTTACACTTCTCCAAATTATGCTTCCGATATTGCTTATGAGGAGACCCCCATAGTTTCCTCATACATTTTAGGAGATTTTGACCCATCCCATCCATTGCATAATCCCCATGCTTGTGTGCACAATATGCTCCCCATGAATGCCAATGGTATTCTTGTGCCACATTCTTGCTCTAATTTGTGTCCCCATCATGCTATACATGACAACTATTCTTTTATGATGGATGACATATTTCTCTATCGTGCCTCAAATTTATTTGAGCATTGCTTATCTTGTGCTAACTCTAACGTGCACATACACATCATGATGGATGATGTGTACATTTACCACGCACACAATTTCTTTGGTTTGTGTGTCTTTTGTGTAGGTCCCCATACTTACTCGTCAACCTCGCAAGAGCACGAGTTGACAAAACGAGCTCTAGAGAGCAACGACGACACGGGACTCCATGGATTATCCTTCCAACCGCTCCCTTTGCGCAAAGACTTCGCGCATCTCTTCTACATGGCACTCACATGGTTATGGGTTATTGTCCATTATATCCCTTATGCCCACCTTGCCATGTTCACTTTGCATGATATGCTCATTTATATGCCTTTGCCATGCATTTGTGACCCATGCTTTGCATTACACATGATGATTGATTCTCATACTTGTATGTGTATTTGCAAGCTTGGTGGAGATATCACTTGTTATTGCCATGATTCCTTTGCACACCATGCCTATTATGATGCTTTGATCTTGATATGTGCTCGTGTTTGTGATATGTCGTGTGCATTGCTTATGCCTACTATTGGCTCACATGACATGATTACTATGAACTCATCTAGTGTGTTGCATCTTCGCTCCACTAGTTTGCACGACATGATTGATATGCTTGCTTATGTTGCATCACCGATGATTCATACTTGCTCCTTTCATGCGGTTGATGTCAACCATTGCCATGCTTTGCACATGATTGATATTGCTTGTTTAGTCTTGCCAATGAGATTGCCCCCATAGCATTCTCTCATTTATTTGGAGATTTTGACATAATTCTTGTGAAGCATGCTTGTCTTACCTCTTTGCACCATATGCCTAGTGACATGAATATAGCAATTGTTGCACCATATTATTCATGCACTTTTGCTTCTAATGGTTATGTGCAAGAGAAGAGTACCATCATGATCGATGATGTGTTTATCTACCATGCGCATACATTCTTTGTTTTGTTGTGTGCATGTGTAGGATACTTGGACTTCGTGTCGACTTCCACTTCACGTGAGTTGACCATTCGAGCTCTTGAGAGCGAACCACTTTCTACCACGACGCTCCTACATCGCACTTGCTTGTGCTTCGGTATTGTGAAGGATGCACAGTGACACACTTTCGAGGTGATATCCTTCTCTTTCGAGAAACCACAACCCATGAGCATGAACATTGTGGATCATACTAGTTGTGTTGCTTGCACCATGACTCTTTGCACACATGCTAGAGATCTTTCTTCGACTTGCCATTGCCACATTACCATGCTTCATGATATATATGCCTTGTGTGTTGCATCCAACTTGTGGATTACTTGCTCCTATCATGTGCTTGGTTGCAACAATATCATCTCTTCACATATGCCATGTCCCATTGCTTGTCACATGATTCACTTGATTGCCTCACACATGCTAAAAAATTGCTCTTTCTATTGTGTTGAGTGCCACACGACTTTCACTACACCCTATGCATGCTATGCTTGGATTGTCTTGCACTTGACTCATGTGTTTAGACACTTCATTTTATTCGGTGTTGTGAATGATTCCTATGCCTACCATAGACCTTTCATTGAGCGCTTTATGCATGCTTGCTACGACTTTGAGGTAGATGCTTACTCCCTTGTCACACATATGTGCATATCTACCTCACATATACATGCTTGTTTCCATGATGACCTTGATTGTGCTCAATTGATGTGCTTAAATGCCATGCCACAACCCCTTGTCATACCCTATGATGTGCTTGATGACAACACTTGTTGGGTGAATCACCTCTTGAATGCTTGGTTTTGCACTAACGCTAACCACATTTGTTTTTTCCAAGTGATTGTTGTCCTTGCTCCTTTTGAAGGAATCACTAGACGGTGCGACATTGGAGAGTGCCCATTTCGAGCTTCAAGATGATGAGTGCTTGCTGATAGACCGCTTCGACATGGTGACGCCATCTCTTTCCCATGGTGATTTGGCTTTCGATCCGAGGTCGGATCTTTTCCAAGGGGGAGGGGATGATGCGGAGCATCCTAAGGACATCACCATGTCAAGAGTCCGTTTGGCAAGTGACACGTGCGGCCTCTACTTCTCATACATAAAGGTGAATCATCTCCTTTACATGTGTTCACTTGACCCCTTTGAGGATGGTATACTACTTGACATTCCACTCGTGTGCATGCATAGGACAACTACACCATCCGCGAGGGAAGCTTGGAAGAGAAGACGGAAGAAGACAGAGCTGCTGATACTACAGCGGCCGGACATCCGGGCCAAAGGCCGGACATCCGGCGCTTCAGCAACGGCCGGACATCCGGCACTTCCCCCGGAAATCCGGCAAGGGCAACAGAAGCACCCGAAGAATGGCCACCGCCAGGCCGGACATCCGGGCCGTGCCCGGACATCCGGCCTCCCATGAACGGCCGGACATCCGGCCCCCAGCCCGGACATCCGGCGCCTGCATGCGCGCAGAGTCCGGCCAGAGGCCCATGTATCCTCTCCCACTTACCCCTTCATGGCTAAGACTATATATACTCCTCCCCCACCTCATTTCTAGGGTTAGCATTAGTTTAGCTCATATGTGAGATAGAGCTTTGCTCATCCATCCCGGATCTACTCCACGAGAGAGACCGCGGCCCCTCTACGGAGAAGATCCACCTTGGATTCAAGACCCCTAACGGGAAGATCCTTCGCGGATTCAAGACCTCCTCTTGGAGATGAACTCTACCTTATATCTTTCCCTTTGTTGTTCATGTATCTTGTGATCTTGTGTGTTTGATTGTCTAGTGGATGTGTGATTGGACTTGTTCTTGAGTGTTTCCCTCGTGATTCCCCTTTGTGTTCTTCGTGTTCATCGTGGGATCCCCTCCATTTCGTGAAAGATCGGCCACATAGGGTTCCGCCCTACATCATATTTTAAACTTGTAAAACATTGTTCGGCTTCTAACTCCCAAGTAATATATATATCAGGAACATATCCATCCTCAAATGGTGGAATATTCAATTTCTGTTTAGGGAGATGGTCATGATCGCGTACCTGAGGGTGTGGTGCAGCCCTACCATTGCGATTATTTGCATGTGGACGACCTGGTGGTTGTGGTGTTGGTTGTTGCACGTAGTTCTGATTGTGATCAACCTCATCCTCGTAATCCCCCGCGTAATCGTCCTCCTCCTCAGCAGCAGCAGGAGCCACAGAAGTATCAATAGCAGCACCAACAGTTTGCCCAGGCTGAAGAGCGACACAACTCTCTTTGCGAAGGGCGGTTTCACGACGTGAAGGTGGTTGTTATTGTTGTTGCAATGGTGCAGCAGGTGGAGGTAGACGCGCAAGCACTTCAACGAATTTGGCATCCAACTTGGTGTCTATTGACTTCTCAATGCCATCCATCCTCGCTAGTGCTTTGTCAAAACTGGTCATCACATCTTCTACCTGTTTGACCCATCATTTGCTAAAATTTATCATGCAACTCCTCGTTCGTCATGTTCTCCCAGTCTACTTAGACTCTTTTTCAAGACGGTGCGGCAGCGACTACGACTACGGAGCCATTCGAGGACCAAGCTTTGAAGGCGAACGACATGGTGACGAGCAAGGATGATGCTTCCATCTTTGGAGGCGAGAGTGATGACGTGCCATCTTAGGCCTTCATCAACGGCGACGATGACGAGATGGTTGAGCATGGGATTTTCCCTTCGACCACGGCGACGTATGATGATTTGAGTGACTTGTGCCACCATTTTGAGAGTGAGAGCGAGTTCACCACTAGCGCCATATGTTGGAGATATGCCCTAGAGGCAATAATAAAAGCATTATTATTATATCTCCTTGTTCATGATAATTGTCTGTTATTCATGCTTGAATTGTATTGTACGGAAACAGCGATACATGTGTGAATACACAGACCACAATGAGTCCCTGGTAGGCCTCTAGTTACCAGCTCGTTGATCAACAGATGGTCACGGTTTCCTGACCATGGACATGAGATGTCAGTGATAACGGGATCACATCATTAGGAGAATGATGTGATGGACAAGACCCAAACTTGAGCATAACACGAGATCGTTTAGTTCGTAATGCATAAGCTTTTCGGTGTCAAGTATTTATTCCTTAGACCATGAGGTTGTACAACTCCCGGATGCCGTAGGAGTACTTTGGGTGTGCCAACCGTCACAACGTAACTGGGTGGCTATAAAGGTACGCATCGGGTATCTCCGAAAGTGTCTGTTGAGTTGGTATGAACCGAGACTGGGATGTTCTCACTCCGTATGACGGAGAGGTACCTCTGGGCCCACTCGGTAAGACATCATCATAATGAGCTCAATGTGACTAAGTAGTTAGTCACGGCATGATGGATTACGGATCGAGTAAAGAGACTTGCCATAACGAGATTGAACAAGGTATCGGGAATACCGATGATCGAATCTCGGGCAAGTACCGTACCGATGGACAAAGGGAATAACATACGGGATTGAGTGAATCCTTGACACGGTGGTTCATCCGATGAAGATCATCGAGGAACACGTGGGAACCAACATGGGTATCCAGATCCCGCTGTTGGTTATTGACCGGAGAGTGGTCTCGGTCATGTCTACGTGTGTCCCGAACCCGTAGGGTCTACACACTTAAGGTTCGGTAACGCTAGGGTCGTAGAGATAAATGCACGTGGAAACCCGAAAGTTGTTCGGAGTCCCGAATGAGATCCCGGACGTCACGAGGAGTTCCGGAATGGTCCGGAGGTAAAGATTGATATATAGGAAGTCCAGTTTCGGCCAACGGGTGATCTCCGGGGGGTCACCGGGAGCGTCCTGGGACCACCGGAGGGGCCCCGGGGGTCCACCGGGTGGGGCCACCCATCCCGGTGGGGCCCCTAGGCCGCAAGGGGAAGTGTCCAGCCCGCAGGGCTGGCGCACCACTAAGGGGCCCACCTCCCCATGCGCCTAGGGTTAAAACCCTAAGGGGGAGGGGGGCTCCACTTGCCTTGGGGGGCAAGGAACCCCCCCTGGCCGCCGCCCCCTTGCAGATTGGATCTGCATGGGGTCCTGGCGCCCACCTGGCCCCCTATATATATGTGGGGGGGGAGAGGGCAGCCGCACAAAAGCCCTGGCGCCTCTCCCCCTCCCGTCACACCTCCATACTCCCAACGCAGGGCGCCCGGCGAAGCCCTGCTGCGATCTCCACTGCATCCGTCATCACGCCGTCGTGCTGCCGGATCTCTGACAACTTCTCCTCCCCCCTTGCTGGATCAAGAAGGAGGTGACGTTGCTGCACCGTACGTGTGTTGAACGCGGAGGTGTCGTCCGTTCGGCGCTAGATCATCGGTGACGAAGAACGTGAAGAGTACGACTACTTCATCCACACTTCGTTGAAAGCTTCCGCACGCGATCTACATAATGGTATGTAGATGCACTCTTACTTGCTCGTTGCTAGATGTCTCCATAGTTTGATCTTGGTGAAAGCGTAGAAATTTTTTGAATTATGCTACGTTCCCCATCAGTGGTATCAGAGCTTAGGTTTTATGCGTAGCATCTTGCACGAGTAGAACACAAAGCAGTTGTGGGCGTATGATCTTGTTCAACTTTCTTACCATTACTAGTCAATCTTGATTCGGCGGTATTGTGGGATGAAGCGGCCCGGACCGACCTTACACGTACGCTTACGTGAGACTGGTTCCACCGACAGACATGCACTAGATGCATAAGGTGGCTGGCGGGTGTTTGTCTCTCCTACTTTAGTCGGATCGGATTCGATGAAAAGGGTCCTTATGAAGGGTAAATAGAAGTTGACAAATCACGTTGTGGTTTTGGCGTAGGTAAGAAACGTTCTTGCTAGAAATCCTATAGAAGCCACGTAAAACTTGCAACAACAATTAGAGGACGTCTAACTTGTTTTTGCAGCATGTGCTATGTGACGTGGTATGGCCAAAACGAAGATGTGATGAATGATATATGTGATGTATGAGATTGATCATGTTTTTGTAATAGGGAATCACGACTTGCATGTCGATGAACTTGACAACCGGCAGGAGCCATAGGAGTTGTCTTAATTATTGTATGACCTGCGTGTCACTGAATAACGCCATGTAATTACTTTACTTCATTGCTAAACGTTAGCTATAGTAGTAGAAGTAATAGTTGGCGTGACGACTTCTTCAAGACACGATGATGGAGATCATGATGATGAAGATCATGGTGTCGAGCCGGTGACAAGATGATCATGGTGCCCCGAAGATGGAGATCCAAGGAGCAAGATGATATTGGCCATATCATGTCACTTTAAATTGATTGCATGTGATGTTTATCATGTTTATGCATCTTGTTTACTTAGAACGACGGTAGTAAATAACATGATCTCTCACTAAAATTTCAAGTATTGTGTTTCCCCTAACTGTGCACCGTTGCTAAAGCTCGTTGCTCCGAAGCACCACGTGATGATCGGGTGTGATAGGTTCTAACGTTCACATACAACGGGTGTAAGACAGATTTACACACGCGATACACTTAGGGTTCACTTGACGAGCCTAGCATGTACAGACATGGCCTCGGAACACGGAAGACCGAAAGGTCGAACATGAGTCGTATAGAAGATACGATCAACATGAAGATGTTCACCGTTGATGACTAGTCCGTCTCACGTGATGATCGGACACGGACTACTCGATTCGGATCGTGTATTACTTAGATGACTAGAGAGATGTTATTCTGAGTGGGAGTTCATTAAAATTTGATTAAGATGAACTTAATTATCATGAACTTAGTCTAAATTCTTTACAATATCTCTTGTAGATCAAATGGCCCACGCTCAGGTTTCCCTCAACTTCAACGCGTTCCTAGAGAAAACCAAGCTGAAAGACGATGGTAGCAACTATACGGATTGGGTCCGTAACCTTAGGATTATCCTCATAGCTGCCAAGAGATCATATGTCCTAGAAGCACCGCTAGGTGATGCACCTGCTCCCGATGCAGACCAAGACGTTTTGAACGTCTGGCAGTCGCGTAGTGATGATTACTCCCTGGTTCAGTGCGGCATGCTTTACAGTTTAGAATCGGGGATCCAAAAGCGTTTTGAGCACCATGGAGCATATGAGATGTTCGAAGAGCTGAAAATGGTTTTCCAAGCTCATGCCCGAGTCGAGAGATATGATGTCTCCGACGCATTCTACAGCTGTAAGATGGAGGAAAACAGTTCTGTCAGTGAGCACATCCTCAAGATTTCAGGATTGCACAACCGCTTGTCTCAGCTGGGAATAAATCTCCCAGATGAAGCAGTCGTTGACAGAATCCTCCAGTCGCTCCCACCAAGCTTCAAGAGCTTCGTGTTGAACTTCAATATGCAGGGGATGGAGAAGTCCATTCCCGAGGTGTATTCGATGCTGAAATCAGCGGAGGTAGACATCAAGAAAGAACATCAAGTGTTGATGGTCAATAAAACCACTAAGTTCAAGAAAGGCAAGGGTAAGAAGAACTTCAAGAAGGACGGCAAGGGAGTTGCCGTGCCTGGCAAGCCTGTTGCCGGGAAGAAGCCAAAGTATGGACCCAAGCCTGAAACAGAGTGCTTTTATTGCAAGGGAACGGGTCACTGGAAGCGGAACTACCCCAAATACTTAGCAGACAAGAAGGCCGGCAACGTCAAAGGTATATATGATATACATGTTATTGATGTGTACCTTACCAGCACTCGTAGTAGCTCCTGGGTATTCGATACCGGTGCAGTTGCTCACATTTGTAACTCAAAACAGGAGCTGCGGAATAAACGGAGACTGGCGAAGGATGAGGTGACGATGCGCGTCGGTAATGGTTCCAAGGTCGATGTGATCGCCGTCGGCACGCTGCCTCTACATCTACCCTCGGGATTAGTTTTAAACCTCAATAATTGTTATTTAGTACCAGCTTTGAGCATGAACATTGTTTCTGGATCTCGTCTTATGCGAGATGGATATTCTTTCAAATCGGAGAATAATGGTTGTTCTATTTATTTGAGAGATGTGTTTTATGGTCATGCCCCGCTGGTCAATGGTTTATTTTTGATGAATCTCGAACGTAGTGATACACATATTCATAGTGTAGATGCCAAAAGATGTAAAGTTGATAATGATAGTCCCACATACTTGTGGCATTGCCGCCTTGGTCATATTGGTGTCAAACGTATGAATAAGCTCCATTCGGATGGACTTCTAGAGTCTCTTGATTATGAATCATTTGACACGTGCGAACCATGCCTCTTGGGCAAGATGACCAAGACTCCGTTCTCCGGAACAATGGAGCGAGCAACCAACTTGTTGGAAATCATACATACCGATGTGTGCGGTCCAATGAGTGTTGAGGCTTGCGGAGGCTACCGTTATGTTCTCACCCTCACAGATGACTTGAGTAGATATGGGTATATCTATTTGATGAAACACAAGTCTGAGACCTTTGAAAAGTTCAAGGAATTTCAGAATGAGGTTGAGAATCAACGTGACAGAAAAATAAAGTTCTTGCGATCGGATCGTGGGGGTGAATATTTAAGTCATGAATTTGGCACACACCTTAGGAGCTGTGGAATTGTTTCACAATTGACACCGCACGGAACACCTCAACGTAACGGTGTGTCCGAACGTCGAAATCGTACTCTGTTGGACATGGTGCGATCTATGATGTCCCTCACCGATTTACCGCTATCTTTTTGGGGTTATGCTTTAGAGACTGCCGCATTCACTTTAAATAGGGCTCCGTCGAAATCCGTTGAGACGACTCCATATGAACTTTGGTTTGGCAAGAAACCGAAGCTGTCGTTTCTGAAAGTTTGGGGTTGCGATGCTTATGTCAAGAAACTTCAACCTGAAAAGCTCGAACCCAAATCGGAGAAATGCGTCTTCATAGGATACCCAAAGGAAACAATTGGGTAGACCTTCTACCACAGATCCGAAGGCAAAGTCTTTGTTGCCAAGAATGGATGCTTTCTGGAGAAAGAGTTTCTCTCGAAAGAAGTGAGTGGGAGGAAAGTAGAACTTGATGAGGTGACAGTCACCCCTCCTGTACCGGAAAGTAGCGCAGCGCAGGAAACTGTTCCCGAGGTGCCTGCACCGACAAGGGAGGAAGTTAATGATAATGATCATGAAGAAACAGATCAAGTTACTACTGAACTTTGAAGGTCCACAAGGGCACGTTCCGCACCAGAGTGGTATGGCAACCCTGTCCTAGAAATCATGTTGTTAGACAACGGTGAACCTTCGAACTATGAAGAAGCGATGGCGGGCCCAGATTCCAATAAATGGCTTGGAGCCATGAAATCCGAGATAGAATCCATGTATGAAAACAATGTATGGACTTTGGTGGACTTGCCTGATGACAGGCACGCCATAGAAAACAAATGGATATTTAAGAAGAAGACAGACGCGGATGGTAATGTGACCATCTATAAGGCTCGGCTTGTCGCTAAGGGTTATCGACAAGTTCAAGGGATTGACTACGACGAGACTTTCTCTCCCGTAGCGATGCTGAAGTCAGTCAGAATCATGTTAGCTATTGCCGCATTCTATGATTATGAGATATGGCAAATGGACGTCAAAACAGCATTCCTTAACGGCTTCCTCAAGGAAGAGTTGTATATGATGCAACCGGAAGGTTTTGTCGATCCAGAGAACGCTGACAAGGTATGCAAGCTCCAGCGCTCGATTTACGGGCTGGTGCAAGCATCTCGGAGTTGGAATATTCGCTTTGATGAAGTGATCAAAGCGTTTAGATTTATACAGACTTATGGAGAAGCCTGTATTTACAAGAAAGTGAGTGGGAGCTCTATGGCATTTCTCATATTATATGTGGATGACATATTGCTGATGGGAAATAATATAGAATTCTTTGAAAATGTAAAGGCCTACTTGAATAAGAGTTTTTCAATGAAGGACCTTGGAGAAGCTGCTTACATATTAGGCATCAAAATCTATAGAGATAGATCGAGACGCCTCATTGGTCTTTCACAAAGTACATACCTTGACAAAATATTGAAGAAGTTCAATATGGATCAGTCAAAGAAAGGATTCTTGCCTGTTTTGCAAGGTATGAGATTGAGCAAAGCTCAGTCGCCGACCACGGCAGAAGATAGAGAAAAGATGAGTGTCATTCCCTATGCCTCGGCCATAGGTTCTATCATGTATGCCATGCTGTGTACCAGACCTGATGTGAACCTTGCCATAAGTTTGGTAGGGAGGTACCAAAGTGATCCCGGTACGAAACACTGGACAGCGGTCAAGAACATCCTGAAGTACCAGAAAAGGACTAAGGATATGTTTCTCGTTTATGGAGGTGACGAAGAGCTCGTCGTAAAGGGTTACGTCGATGCTAGCTTCGACACAGATCTGGATGACTCTAAGTCACAAACCGGATACGTGTATATTTTGAATGGAGGGGCAGTCAGCTGGTGCAGTTGCAAGCAAAGCGTGGTGGCAGCATCTACATGTGAAGCGGAGTACATAGCTGCTTCTGAAGCAGCGCATGAAGGAGTCTGGATGAATGAGTTCATCACCGACCTAGGAGTCATTCCAAGCGCGTCAAGCCCGATGACTCTCTTCTGTGACAACACTGGTGCTATTGCTATTACCAAGGAGCCCAGGTTTCACAAGAAGACCAAGCACATCAAGCGCCGTTTCAACTCCATCCGGAATTATGTTCAGGATGGAGACATAGATATTTGTAAAGTGCATACGGATCTGAATGTCGCAGACCCGTTGACTAAACCTGTTCCACGGGCAAAACATGATCAACACCAGAACTCTATGGGTGTTCGATTCATCACAATGTAACTAGATTATTGACTCTAGTGCTAGTGGGAGACTGTTGGAGATATGCCCTAGAGGCAATAATAAAAGCATTATTATTATATCTCCTTGTTCATGATAATTGTCTGTTATTCATGCTTGAATTGTATTGTACGGAAACAACGATACATGTATGAATACACAGACCATAATGAGTCCCTGGTAGGCCTCTAGTTACCAGCTCATTGATCAACAGATGGTCACGGTTTCCTGACCATGGACATGAGATGTCAGTGATAACGGGATCACATCATTAGGAGAATGATGTGATGGACAAGACCCAAACTTGAGCATAACACGAGATCGTTTAGTTCGTAATGCATAAGCTTTTCGGTGTCAAGTATTTATTCCTTAGACCATGAGGTTGTACAACTCCCGGATGCCGTAGGAGTACTTTGGGTGTGCCAACCATCACAACGTAACTGGGTGGCTATAAAGGTACGCATCGGGTATCTCTGAAAGTGTCTGTTGAGTTGGTACGAACCGAGACTGGGATGTTGTCACTCCGTATGACGGAGAGGTACCTCTGGGCCCACTCGGTAAGACATCATTATAATGAGCTCAATGTGACTAAGTAGTTAGTCACGGGATGATGGATTACGGATCGAGTAAAGAGACTTGCCATAACGAGATTGAACAAGGTATCGGGAATACCGACGATCGAATCTCGGGCAAGTACCGTACCGATGGACAAAGGGAATAACATACGGGATTGAGTGAATCCTTGACACGGTGGTTCATCCGATGAAGATCATCGAGGAACACATGGGAACCAACATGGGTATCCAGATCCCGCTGTTGGTTATTGACCAGAGAGTGGTCTCGGTCATGTCTACGTGTCTCCCGAACCCGTAGGGTCTACACACTTAAGGTTCGGTAACGCTAGGGTCGTAGAGATAAATGCACGTGGAAACCCGAAAGTTGTTCGGAGTCCCGGATGAGATCCCGGACGTCACGAGGAGTTTCGGAATGGTCCGGAGGTAAAGATTGATATATAGGAAGTCCAGTTTCGGCCAACGGGTGATCTACGGGGGTCACCGGGAGCGTCCCGGGACCACCGGAGGGGCCCCGGGGGTCCACCGGGTGGGGCCACCCATCCCGGTGGGGCCCCTAGGCCGCAAGGGGAAGTGTCCAGCCCTCAGGGCTGGCGCACCACTAAGGGGCCCACCTCCCCATGCGCCTAGGTTTAAAACCCTAAGGGGGAGGGGGGGCTCCACTTGCCTTGGGGGGCAAGGAACCCCCCCTGGCCGCCGCCCCCTTGCAGATTGGATCTGCAGGGGGTCCTGGCGCCCCCCTGGCCCCCTATATATATGTGGGGGGGAGAGGGCAGCCGCACAAAAGCCCTGGCGCCTCTCCCCCTCCCGTCACACCTCCATACTCCCAACGCAGGGCGCCCGGCGAAGCCCTGCTGCGATCTCCACTGCATCCGTCATCACGCCGTCGTGCTGCCGGATCTCTGACGACTTCTCCTCCCCCCTTGCTGGATCAAGAAGGAGGTGACGTTGCTGCACCATACGTGTGTTGAACGCGGAGGTGCCGTTCGTTCGGCGCTAGATCATCGGTGACGAAGAACGTGAAGAGTACGACTACTTCATCCACACTTCGTTGAAAGCTTCCGCACGCGATCTACATAACGGTATGTAGATGCACTCTTACTTGCTCGTTGCTAGATGTCTCCATAGTTGGATCTTGGTGAAAGCGTAGAATTTTTTTGAATTATGCTACGTTCCCCATCACCATATATGATGAGCTGCCCAGATTCCCATGTGAGGAGAGCCACAACCCCCACCACTTGAGTGAGATGAGTGACTCCACCATATGTGAGTTTGAGTGCACCTACCTTGAGGGAGTGAGTGAGCCACCACACAGAGAGAGTGAGATAGTTGATAGGTCATGTGAGGCCACTTTCAACACTAACGACTTGACCTCTACCTCTATTGTGTCTTCTCATTTGGTGCTAGGTCCCACATATGATGACGCGCCGATTCTCGACGACTTCGTCCTTCCATTGGACAAGACGATGGCCATGGTGGAATATGATGCACCCCTCACATGGTTCCATCAAGAAGAAGATGATGACCACCTTTTGGTGTTTCCCACCTCACCTACACCACATGAGTGGAATGAGAAAGGTAACAAAGGTGACGGTGATGATCTCGTCCCACTAGTGGACTATGTTGACATTGATTGCTTGCATGATGTTGATCCACCTATTGCCATGCTTCATTTTAGTATGATTTTCCCATGCGATGATGTCAGACCCAAGATGTGATTCTATCCCGATCACGTGACACTTACGTGATTGGGGCACAACCGCATTTCGGGCGCTTAGCAAGATGGATATCATTACATCGTACCATTACATACATACATCGGGGATACAACAATACATACAAGTCACAAGAATACAACATCATCCATACAAGGCATCCGTCTACAGATGCAAACAATGAAAAGAACACGACATCCATCTGCTATCCCAGGCTGCCGACCCGGAACCTAACCCAAGACTGAAGAAGAAGAACTCCAACAAAAGAACAACACTCTCACGTCAAGACATCGGAAACCTGCACCTGCAACTGTTTTTGTAGTATCTGTGAGCCACGAGGACTCAGCAATCCCATAACCATGGGTAAGAAGACTATCAAAGCTTAATAGGTAGGAAGAGGTAAAGTGGTGAGGTTGCAGCAACGGCTAAGCAAAATATATGGTGGCTAACTTACGAGTACAAGAATAAGATGAGCATCTACGCAAATGGTCGCAACTAGTAGTGATCGCTAAAGATCCTGAACTACATACGAGTCAAACATAACCCCACCGTGTTCTCTTCTCAAAGTGAAAAGAGACAGTCACAGTTACTCACACAGTTGTGTGTTTTACTTCGGATCCTCTTTCAAGTTTTCTACAACCGGACATTAACAAATTCCAATCTGCCACATAACCGCGGGCACGGCTTTCGAAAGATCATAACCCTGTAGGGGTGTCCCAACTTAGCCCATCACAAGCTCTCACGATTAGCTGAAGTGATAAATATAATATCATCACCCCTTATCTTAGGGAACTCCGATCAAGATCGGCATCCCGGTGCACAAGACATTTCGACAATCGTAAAACAAGTCCAGCAAGACCTCCCGGCGTGCCGACACCCTGATAGTAGCCGCGCGTATCTCGTCTCAGGCCACGTCCGGATGAGCAGTATGTACAGTAACCGAAGACCCCAGATAATTGGGTGGCACCGCAAGTGGCTCTAGTTTGGGACCAACACCATCAGCACTGGCCCCCCTGCTATGTAGAAAAGAATCCCGAGGGCACGACCCCCTATGCAAATTTAATTATTTAATTAAGTTGTTATTATGAGGCAAATTAAAACCAATGTTGGGCCTTGCTGGAGGAGTTTTATTCAAAGTCGAAGTGTCAAGGGGTCCCCATATACCCATCGTGTAAGGAACGCAAAATCAAGGAACATAATGCCGGTTTATCGGCGCCTAAGGTGGCATGAGTGGAACAAAACACCGAGCAAAAGGCCAAGCCTTCCACCCATGCCCAGTATATAGGTGTGTTAATGATAATAATAGATATTGTGATATACCAACAACAAGTTCCCTCCTGGAACGATCTTCATCTTCACCTGCAACTAATAATGCTATAAGAGGGGCTGAGCAAGCGGGTAACCTAGCCAAACAATGGTTTTGCTAGGAAAGGTGTCAAAGGTTAGAGGACTCATGGCAACAAGGAGAGGCTGACATAAAAGATGGGTAGCGCGACATGTAACGATAGCATCGAGACAACTAAGCATGGCAATGGTAGTAAAGGTATCCAAGGGTATGATCATCTTGCCTGGGATTCCGCAAGGAAGAAGAACGGATCCATGAAGAAGACGAAGAAGAAGTCTTGAAGAAGAACCACGGGTAGACGATCGAATCCTCACGAATGCAACGGAACAAGCACTAACGAGAAGAAGCAAGCAATACGGTAAACAAACCACTCGAGAACATAACAATATGCTCAACCAAGTATGATGCAAAACAAGTCTACTTATGATGCACAGAAAGTCTTCATAGGAAGCAAAACATGGCAAGGTAGGAAGCACAGCAAAGCAGCACAAGTTTATATATGAATCAATACATGGCAAGGTATGAAGCATGACAAGACTAAACAGGAAGCATAACATGGCAAGGTAGGAAGCACAGAAAACATCACAGGAAACATGGCAATGTGCTTAAGAAAGTATGATGCAAACAAGTCTATATAGGAAGCACAACAAGTCTATACAGGAAGCATTACATGGCAAGGTAGGAAGCATAGAAAACAACACAAGTCTATATGATGCAATACATGGCAAGATATGATGCATGACAAATCTATACAGGAAGCACAACAAGTATATACAGGAAGCATAACATGGCAAGGTAGGAAGCATAGAAAACAACACAAGTCTATATGATGCAATACATGGCAAGATATGATGCATGACAAATCTATACAGGAAGCACAACAAGCATATACAGGAAGCATAACATGGCAAGGTAGGAAGCATAACTTGACAAGGTAGGAAGCACAACATGGCAACGGTGCAAGATGCACCCAAACATCAACCAAACTCACTCCAAACATGTTATCAAGATGATATTATGAATCTACATTCAAAATCACACAAGTTTCATATAAGGAACACCCCAAACGGAGCAACGAGCTAAAAGATACACATGAAACAAGATATAACAACAAGCTGAAAATAACAGCCACATAGCAACTTGGAAGCAAGAAATATATATGCTACAACACTCAAACATGGGGACAATAAGCATGAACATGAAGTAGACATATCCTACAGCAAACAACTCCATTGGAGCATCTCCATAGGAGGCATGGATCAATAGCAACAAGCTACAACATTTTGATCATGACACTAAAAACCTGACAGCAATATTTTATAGCAACTTGGGAGCAAGAATTAAATAAGCTACAACAAGTCAAAAGAGCAAGTGAAGGCATGAATGGATAGACAACAACATATACAACAAGGAATGATCAAAAGCCACCCCAAAACTATCATGGATTTGCATAGAACAACAAGGAAACATGGCATCTGGATATTACAGATTTCAGACTTAGTGAAATTTCACTATGTGTTAAAACAGCAGTATTATCATGACATGTTTGTGAGCATGTTTAAGTCAACACAAGGCACATCATGGAAAGTTAAATGCACCACATCAAAGAGCACATCATGGAGATTCTAAAACATCTAGGCATGTGACAAGGGGACAAACACAACAATAGCAACGAGCTCCTCAACTAGGCATCTCATAACAAGTTTCAGAACATAACAGCCACATAGCACTTTGCAACAGAGATTAACATGGCAATATGAACTCAAACAAGCATGCTATAGCAACCAACATGTAGAGCATCTCATGATGACCATTTTGACATATCATTTGCATCATTTGGATAAACATGCACCAAGTTATCATATCTCAAACATGGCAACAAAATAACAAGTAGCAGCAGTTTATAACAAGTAGCACTCTTGCAACAGATATTTAAGCATCTAGATGAAGTCAAATGAGCATGGCACAATGGAACAAAGTGTAGAGCATATCACCACGATCATTTTGACATATCATTCACTCAATTTGGATAAGCACACAATTAATTACAGGCATGCAAAATATGCATCAGAAACATGACAGAAAAGGACTTAGCAGAAAAAAGGACAACCTCGGGTGGACATGTCCGGGGCTAGGTCGGACACGTCCGTCGGTGGGGATGGACGCGGGTCCCACCTGTCAGTAAGACGGAGAGGAGAGGCCGGACATGTCCGTGCCCGAAAGGACATGTCCGTCGACGGCGACGGGCGCGGGGTCCACCTGTCGGCGAGTCGGAGCTGGCGTTGACCCGGACCCTCCCGATCCTATCGGGTCGACCGGCGGAGGCAGGCGGAGGGGCGCCGGCGGTCGGCGAGCTCCGGGGAGGAGGAGGCCGGCGGCGAGGCAGGGCTCGCCGACGGCGGGAGGTCTGGCAGGCGGCGCTCGGCAGAAGCGGCGCGGACTCGGAGAAGCTCGCGGCATGCGCGGCGGGTTGGCGAGGAGAGGCCAGCGCGGTGGAGGTCCGCTGGCGGCGCGGCGGCGCTGGTCGCCGGCAAGGCGAGGCGGCGAGGAGTCGAAAGGCGGCGGCGGAGGCCTCGATCCAGATCTGGATCGAGCGCTGCGGGGCTGGCGGCTCGGGTGCCTGCGGCGGGCGCGCTCGGGCCCGTTCGGCCCGGGGGCGGGCCTGGAGCGGGCTTCGCGGGCCAGGCGCGGCGGG
The DNA here is from genome assembly GCA_902687465.1 of Secale cereale. Taxonomy (NCBI): domain Eukaryota; kingdom Viridiplantae; phylum Streptophyta; class Magnoliopsida; order Poales; family Poaceae; genus Secale; species Secale cereale. The sequence goes on along the minus strand of LR738715.1, from coordinate 442,893,869 downwards.
AGGCTGGGGACGGCCAGGTGAAGGGCGCCGGTTGGCCGGGACGGCTGATCTGGCGGCGGGAAGCCACTGGGAGGGCGCCAAGTGGCGTTGGGGAGGTGGCCAGCGTCGAAATTGGAGGAGGAGGGGCTGGCTGTGCACGGAATTTGAGGAGGAGGAGGAAGAAGGTTAGGAAGAGGTTAGGGGAGTCCATTTTTGGCATGGAGGGGCCTTTATATAGGAAAAACCTAGGGTTTGGGGGTTTTGGGGCAAAACGGAGCCATCGGATTGTGATCCAATGGCAACGGAGCGAAGGGGGAGTTCGCTGGGCCTAGGGGAGTATAGTGGGCTGTGTTGGAGGGGTTGTGGGGAGAGAAGAGAAGAGGCCCACGGGGGTTTTCGGAGACCGAAAACATCCGACGAATTAGCCGGCGACTAGTGCCGCTATATATATCCGTTGGGCTATCAAACGGACTCCGAATGCGATGGAATTTGGCAGGCGGACTGTCTACACTATAATAAGACCACACGCCCAGTTTCAACCCATTCCGAGAACGTTTTTCGGCCACTTATAAAATAAATATTCGGAGGCACCGCGGGCGCGTGCAAGTGTGTCTGGGCTCAGAACGGACAACGGAAAGGACGAGGGGACTCGAGCGGATGCAAGTTTTGAAAACATGCTGATGCAAGCACACATGATGACATGGCAAGATGCAACACGCAAGCAGATGACATGGCAACGAAGACGAATAACTGACTGACACCTGGCGCATCGGTCTCGGGGTGTCACATATGATTTACCCATTTATGATGAGTTTGATGATTGCCATGTGGAGTCTATTAGTTGTGATGCCATGTTGCATAGGATTTCTTGTGATAATTCTCTCGGTCACATCATGTTTGACACCCCACTTAATTTGACATATGCTATGCATGAGATCAATCATATTGATGAGGACATCACTAACAAGGTTACACCCACAGCTCCAACTGACACATATACAGGACCAATTACTAGAGCTCGCGCACGCCAATTAAATTACCAGGTACTTTCGTTTCTTGGTAATGAATCTAATGTTCATGAGAATATGATGCTGCCTAAATTGGATACATTTGTCTTGCTTACAAATGAAGGGCCTAGCTTGGACAAGAAGGATGAACATTGGAGGAAGATCAAGCATGGAGATGATGGCATGCGCAAGGGGAACAAGAATGGAGTTTCAATTGATGATTTCAGGACTTTGAAGCCACCATAATGAGTGCGAGAAGCTTTGGACGAAATATACAAGATGCCACTTCATAAATTCATCCAGAGGCTATTATAGGTGCTGCGTCACCTTATTATTGGGCTCGGCCCATGTAATTTCGAAATACTTGAGTATAGGCTGTTTTTAGAGTCCGTATGTGTGGGGAAACAAGAGTTAGGGTTGGTTTCGGACCCCTCCACCAAGGGCCACGAAATTCCCCCCTCTTTCCCCCATATATACAGCCCTAAGGGCGTCGTTTAGACTTTGGGTTTTGTTTAGATTAAAAGTTCGCCATAGCTGCAACTTCGCGTACTTCGTTTGTGTTCAACGACCAGACCAAGGCGTCACATAACCCCACCTTGATCAATAAAGCTTTCCTCTTATATTCGCAATATCCAGATTGCAATCTTTGTTTCTTGCTTGTTATTCCTTTGCTTGCAGGAAACAGACCTTCGTGGTCAGGTTGATCGTGCTCCGGCGTGGTCAATAACCTCTTGGAGTTGGTTTAGCGATTGCTAAGGCACGACGTCCTCGCACGTTTGTAGTCGGATCTTCAAAGTCGACTTCCTCCAAAACGATAGCTACCATCTCATCGAAAGACGGGACACCTTTGCCTCTATCAAGTGGTATCAGATTTCCAGGTTGCTCGGTGAGATTTTACAGTTTTTCGTAGATTAGATCGAGTCTGTTCTTCATACCTACAGTCCACGAAAAAGCCAAAAAAAAATTAGGGTTAGTTCATCATATCCGAACCAGTCTGAGCCATTGCATAATCTTTTCCGTGTTTGCTTAGTTGAATTTGTGGTTGCATCGTCGTGTCAAGTTGCTGGTCTTAGCGTCTAGTCTTTTAGAGTTTCGAGTTCTGGTCATCAGTTGTCACGCCGCCGCCGCAACATCTTCATCGCTACTGCCACATACCACCACCGATTCGTATCCATATACCACCACCAATCCGTATCCATATATCACCACCGCTGCCATAACCTACCACCGCTGCCATATCCTACCACCATATATCCACCACCAATCCGAGTTCTTTTCATATTAGGTTTGTTCTCGAAATCAATCTAGCTTTCGGATTCGTGTTTCCTTGCCTGCGTAGGTCTCGGAAAAAAAATCCGACAGGTGAAAATATTTTTTCCCTATCCTATTTTCAGGCTTTTCTGAGTCTTTTGAGACACGTGCCACCATACTGTTTTTTACCGCACTTTTTCGTCATCGCTGCCCTGATTCCGAAAAAAAATCATCAAAAAAATTTCGTGCCTATCATCTTAGTTTGACTTGGGAAGTGTTTCGAGATACTCGCCATTATAGTGATTTTCGGAAAAAAAAACAGCGCAAAAAAAAAGAGCAAAAAAAAGAGGCGAATTTTTTTTTCAGAGTGTGCTTTCCCCTTGATTACGTGCAGCGCCGTGATTTTGTTAGTGTTCTAGGCTCGCGTCTCTAGTACGGTCTAGCCTAGGACCAGCACAGTACCGTCGTTGGGCGTTTATTCACCTTTGCATCTCTGAATTGATTATTGTTGACCCTTTTTGCTACCATATTATAAGCCTTCCCAGCTCCACATACATCTACATCATGCGTTTGACTCTCCCTGGTAATCGCTCTATCCAAGCTTTGAGAGTTTTGACTACATCGGTTGCCGATCACCGCCTGCTGCTGGGTAAGAACTGGTAAGAATTTGAGATTTGCTTGACGGATTTGTGACACCCGCCACCACCACCACTTTTTAGTAGTCTGTAGGATCATATTCTTGTGTGTTTCTATTCCTTCTAACCATGCCAGGATCACAAGTCGACGAGACTGACTGGGAGAACTTGACAAACAAGGAGCTTCATGATAAGTTTCAGCAAATGATGAGTGTACAGGTGCAAGATGTGCTAAACACATTGGACGAGGCCATGGAGAAGATAGATGGCATGGAGAAGAGGTTTGAAACAAAGCTGGATAACAAGTTTGCTGAATTGCTTTCGCGTCTTCCACCACCACCGGCTGCTGCAGCTGTCCCACCTCTACAACAACAACAACAACATCGCCTTCCAAATCAAGTGGGATGAGCACACCGCGTTCCCCTTGAGCCTGGTCAAGCTTCTGGTGCTGCTGTTGATGTTTCTGTAGCTCTTGCTGCTACTGCAGAGGTGGAGGACCATAACGAGGATGAGGTTGACCAAAATCAGAACTACGTGCAACAACCAGCACCACCACCACCAGGTCGTCGTCATGCATATCATCGCAACGGTAGGGCTGCACCACCACCTGACGTACATGACCATCTTCCTAAACTGAAATTGAATATTCCACCATTTGAGGGTAGATATGTTCCTCATATATATCTTACTTGGGAGTTAGAAACTAAACAACGTTTTACATGTTTACATTATCCCGAGGAGAGACGTGTTCCTGCTGCTGTTTGTGCTTTCACTAGTTTTGCATGTGTTTGGTGGTCTGAACATTGTAGATTATATCCTATTCCAGCTACTTGGGCTGCTTTGAAAACTGCTAAGCGTACTCGTTGGGTTCCACCATATTATCAACGTGAATTACTTCAAAAACTGCAGCGCTTAAGACAAGGAAAAAATTCTGTAGAAGAATATTATCAGCAACTACAAACTGGCCTCATTAGATGTGGTATTGTTGAGGAGAATGAAGCTATGCTTGCACGTTTTATGGGTGGATTAAATAGAGAGATTCAGACCATTCTAGAGTATAAGGATTATACTAATATCACTCGTTTATTCCATCTTGCTTGTAAAGCTGAACGTGAAGTGCAGGATCAACAGGCATTGGCACGGACTAAATTTTCTGCAGGTCGACCTTCATCATGGACACCTCGTGCATCCTCTACTTCCACACATTATACTGCACCGACACCTCCATCAGCTGTTACCTCCAGCCGTGATACAAGGAAGCAGGCACAACCACCATTATCTTCCAAGAGCACACCTATTGGGCCTGCACAGAGTTCTTCTTCTTCCATGGCATCAACAGGGCACACCAGTGATACTATTTGTCGTCGTTGTAAGGGAAGAGGACATTTTGCGAGAGAATGCAAATCTCAGCGTGTGATGATTGCTACTGAGGATGGTGGATATGAATCCGCTAGTGACTATGATGAGGAGACTTTGGCTCTTATTACACGTGAAGAACACGGTGGAGACGATTCTGATCATGAGACGCAATACATGGCTCCTGAAGATGCTGACAGGTATGAATGTTTAGTTGCTCAACGTGTTTTGAGTGTGCAGGTTACACAAGCTGAGCAAAATCAGAGGCATAATTTGTTCCATACAAAGGGAGTTGTGAAGGAACGTTCTGTTCGCGTGATCATAGATGGAGGGAGTTGCAACAACTTGGCTGGCATGGAGATGGTGGAGAAGCTATCTCTCACCACAAGACCACATCCACATCCTTACTACATCCAATGGTTCAACAACAGCGGCAAGGTTAAGGTAACACGTACTGTTCGTGTGCATTTTAGTATCTCTACATATGCTGATTATGTTGATTGTGATGTGGTACCTATACAAGCATGTTCCTTATTACTTGGTAGACCATGGCAATTTGATAAAAATTCTGTACACCATGGTAGAAACAATCAGTATACTCTTGTTCATAAGGATAAAAATATTACTTTGCTTCCTATGACTCCTGATTCCATTTTGAAAGATGATATTAATAGAGCTAATAAAGCAAAATAGGAGAAAAATAAGAGTGAAAATCAGATTGTGGCAAAAGAATTTGAGCAACAAATGAAGCCTAATAATAAACCATCTACTCTTGCTTCTGAAATTAAATTGAAAACTGCATGTTTATTTTCCACCAAATCTGATATTGATGAGCTAGATTTTAGCAAATCTGTTTGCTATGCTTTTATGTGCAAAGAGGCATTATTTTCATTCGAGGACGTGCCTTCCTCTTTGCCTCCTGCTGTCACTAACATTTTGCAGGAGTTTGCCGACGTCTTTCCACAAGACGTGCCACCGGGATTACCACCTATTCGAGGGATTGAGCATCAGATTGACTTAATTCCCGGTGCATCGCTACCCAACCGCGCACCATACCGTACCAATCCAGAAGAGACGAAGGAGATTATGCGTCAAGTACAGCAGGTACTCGACAAAGGTTATATACGCGAATCCCTTAGTCCTTGTGCTGTTCCTATTAATCTAGTGCCGAAAAAGGATGGTACATTGCGTATGTGTGTTGATTGTAGAGGCATTAATAATATTACTATTCGTTATCGTCATCCTATTCCTAGGCTAGATGATATGCTTGATGAATTGAGTGGCTCTACAATTTTCTCCAAAGTTGATTTGCGTAGTGAATACCATCAAATTCGTATGAAATTGGGAGATGAATGGAAAACATCATTTAAAACTAAGTTTGGATTATATGAGTGGTTAGTCATGCCTTTTGGGTTAACTAATGCACCTAGTACTTTCGTGAGATTAATGAATGAAGTTTTACGTGCTTTCATTGGACGATTTGTGGTAGTATACTTTGATGATATATTGATTTTTAGCAGATCTTTGGAGGAACATTTGGAACATTTACGTGCTATTTTTATTGCTCTACGTGATGCACGTTTGTTTGGTATCCTTGGAAAGTGCACCTTTTGCACCGACCAAATCTCTTTTCTTGGCTATGTTGTTACTCCACAGGGAATTGAGGTTGATAAAGCCAAGATTGAAGCTATTGAGAGTTGGCCGCAGCCCAAAACGGTCACACACGTGAGGAGTTTCCTTGGCCTTGCTGCATTCTATTGGCGTTTTGTGAGAGATTTCAGCACCATTGCTGCACCTCTCAATGAGCTTACAAAGAAGGATGTGCTTTTTGTTTGGGGTACTGCACAGGAAGAAGCATTCACGGTATTGAAGGATAAGTTGACACATGCTCCTTTACTCCAACTTCCTGATTTTAATAAGACTTTTGAGCTTGAATGTGATGCTAGTGGAATTGGGTTAGGAGGTGTGTTATTACAAGATGGTAAACCTGTTGCATACCTTTCTGAAAAATTGAGTGGGCCTAGTCTGAATTATTCTACTTATGATAAGGAATTATATGCTCTTGTTCAGACTTTGGAAACATGGCAACATTATTTATGGCCCAAAGAATTTGTTATACATTCTGATCATGAATCTTTGACGCACATTAAAAGTCAAGCAAAACTGCACCGTAGACATGCTAAATGGGTTGAATTCATAGAGACTTTCCCTTATGTTATTAAACACAAGAAGGGAAAAGAAAATGTTATTGCTGATGCATTGTCTCGTCGTTATACTATGCTTTCACAACTTGACTTTAAAATATTTGGTTTGGAGACCATCAAAGATCAATATGTGCATGATGCTGAATTTAAAGATGTATTGCAGAATTGTAAAGAAGGGAGAACATGGAAAAAGTTCGTCGTTAATGATGGATTTGTGTTTCGTGGTAACAAGCTATGCATTCCAGCTAGCTCTGTTCGTCTTTTGTTGTTGCAGGAGGCGCATGGAGGAGGATTAATGGGACACTTTGGCGTGAAGAAGACGAAGGACGTACTTGCTACACATTTCTTTTGGCCAAAGATGCGACGGGATGTTGAGCATTTTGTTGGTCGCTGCACTACATGTCAAAAAGCTAAGTCACGACTCAATCCTCATGGTTTATATATGCCTTTGCCTGTCCCTAGTGTTCCTTGGGAAGATATATCTATGGACTTTGTTTTGGGTTTACCTCGAACAAAGAAGGGGAGGGATAGCATATTTGTTGTCGTGGATAGGTTCTCGAAGATGGCACACTTTATACCATGTCATAAAAGTGATGATGCTGCTAATGTTGCTGAATTGTTCTTTCGTGAAATTATTCGCTTGCATGGTGTGCCAAATACTATTGTTTCAGATCATGATACTAAATTTCTTAGCCACTTTTGGAGATGTTTATGGGCTAAGTTGGGGACTAAACTACTTTTTAGTACTACTTGTCACCCCCAAACTGATGGACAAACTGAAGTAGTCAACAGAACTTTGTCTACTATGCTTAGGGCTATTTTGAAGAATAATAAGAAAATGTGGGAAGAATGCTTGCCTCATATTGAATTTGCATATAATCGTTCGTTGCATTCTACTACTAAGATGTGCCCTTTTGAAATTGTCTATGGTTTCCTACCTCGTGCACCTATTGATTTGTTGCCTCTTCCATCTTCGGAGAAGGTTAATTTTGATGCTAAACAACGTGCTGAATTGATCTTATAAATGCATGAGTTAACTAAGGAAAATATTGAGCGCATGAATGCTAAATATAAACTTGTTGGAGATAAGGGTAGAAAATGTGTTGTCTTTGCACCTGGAGATCTTGTTTGGTTACATTTGCGTAAGGATAGGTTTCCTAATTTGCGCAAGTCAAAGCTAATGCCACATGCTGATGGACCTTTCAAGGTATTAGAGAAAATAAATGATAATGCATATAAACTTGAGCTGCCTGCAGATTTTGGTGTTAGTCCCACATTTAACATTGCAGATTTGAAGCCTTACTTTGGTGAGGAAGATGAGCTTCCATCGAGGACGACTTCAATTCAAGAAGGGGAGGATGATGAGGACATCACTAACAAGGTTACACCCACAGCTCCAACTGACACATATACAAGACCAATTACTAGAGCTCGCGCACGCCAATTAAATTACCAGGTACTTTCGTTTCTTGGTAATGAATCTAATGTTCATGAGAATATGATGTTGCCTAAATTGGATACATTTGTCTTGCTTACAAATGAAGGGCCTAGCTTGGACAAGAAGGATGAACATTGGAGCATGATCAAGCATGGAGATGATGGCATGCGCAAGGGGAACAAGAATGGAGTTTCAATTGATGATTTCAGGACTTTGAAGCCACCATAATGAGTGCGAGAAGCCTTGGATGAAATATACAAGATGCCACTTCATAAATTTCGTCCAGAGGCTATTATAGGTGCTGCGTCACCTTATTATTGGGCCAGGCCCATGTAATTTCGAAATACTTGAGTATAGGCTGTTTTTAGAGTCCGTATGTGTGGGGAAACAAGAGTTAGGGTTGGTTTCGGACCCCTCCACCAAGGGCCATGAAATTCCCCCCTCTTTCCCCCATATATACAGCCCTTACGGCGTCGTTTAGACTTTGGGTTTTGTTTAGATTAAAAGTTCGCCATAGCTGCAACTTCGCGTACTTCGTTTGTGTTCAACGAACAGACCAAGGCGTCACAGAACCCCACCTTGATCAATAAAGCTTTCCTCTTATATTCGCAATATCCAGATTGCCATCTTAGTTTCTTGCTTGTTCTTCATTTGCTTGCAGGAAACAGACCTTCGTGGTCAGGTTGATCGTGCTCCGGCGTGGTCAATAACCTCTTGGAGTTGATTTAGCGATTGCTAAGGCGTGACGTCCTCGCACGTTTGTAGTCGGATCGTCAAAGTCGACTTCCTCCAAAACGATAGCCACCATCTCATCGAAAGACAGGACACCTTTGCCTCTATCACATATGTCATATTTGCAATCTCATCATAGTAACTATGCATATGCCATTAAGATAAACCCAATTTGCACTTATGGCATAGATGACAAGCCCATGGTTATTGGCATTTGTTTTTCTTGTGATGATATTGACATGCTTCCTTTGCATCATATCCATCATATGCCATGCCATGATTACCTAGCTTCGGACATGCATTGTTTTGGATGTTGTTCCACTTCTCCACATTATGCTTCCGATATTTCTCATGAGGAGACCCCCATAGTTTCCTCATATATTTTAGGAGATTTTGATCCATCCCAGCCATTGCACGATCTCCATACTTGTGTGCACAATATGCTCCCCATGAATGCCAATGTTATTGTTGTGCCACATACTTGCTCTAATTTGTGTCCCCATCATGCTATAAATGACAACAATTCTTTCATGATGGATGCCATATTTCTCTATCGTGCCTCAAATTTATTCGAGCGATGCCTATCTTGTGCTAACTTTAACGTGCACATACGCATCATGATGGATGATGTTTACATTTACCATGCACACACTTTCTTTGGCTTGTGTCTCTTTTGTGTAGGTACCCATCCATACTTGTCAACTTCACAAACGCACGAGTTGACGAAACGAGCTCTAGAGAGCAACGACGACTTCGGATCCCGTGGATTATCTTTCCCACCGCTCCCTTCGCGGAAAGACTTCTCGCATTTCGTCTGCATGGCCTTCACATGGTTATGGCTTATTGTTCGTTATGTATCATTTGCCCATATTGTTCACATTGCATGATATGCCAATCCCTTTGCCTTTGCCATGCATTTGTGACCCATGCTTTGTATTACACATGATGATTGATTCTCATACTTGTATGTTTATTAGCAAGCTTGATGGAGATATCACTTGTTATTGTCATGATGCCTTTGTACCCCATGCCTATTATGATGCTTTGATCTTGATTTGTGATCGTGCTTGCGATATGTCATGTGCATTGCCTATATCCACTACTTGCTCACATGACATGATTACCATGATTTCCTATAGTGTGTTGCATCTTCGCGCCACTAGTTTGCATAACATGATTTCTATGCTTGACTATGTTGCATCACCAATGATTCATAATTGCTCATTCCATGCGGTTGATGACAACCATTGCCATGCTTTGCACATGATTGATATTGCTTGTTGTCATATGTCTCCACATGTTGCCTCTCTCATGCTACCATGTATTGAGCGCAAACACGATTTTAGTCTTGCCAATGAGATTGCCCCCATAGAATTCTCGCATTTATTTGGAGATTATGACATCATTCTTGTGAAGCATGCTTGTTTTACCTCCTTGCACTATGTTCCTAGTGCTATGAATATAGCTATTGTTGCATCATATTATTCATGCACTTTTGCTCCTAATGGTTATGTGCAAGAGAAGAGAACCATCATGATGGATGATGTGTTTATCTACCATGCGCATACGTTCTTCCTTTTATTGTGTGCATGTGTAGGATACTTGGACTATGTGTCGACTTCCACTTCACGTGAGTTGACCATTCGAGCTCTTGAGAGCGAACCATCTTCTACCACGACGCTTCTACATCTCACTTCCTTGTGCTTCGTCTTTGTGAAGGATGAACAAGGACACACTTTCAAGGTGATATCCTTCTCTTTCGAGACACCCAAAACCATGAGCATGGATATTGTGGATCACACTATTTGTGTTGCTTGCACCATGAGACTTATTTGCACACATGTTAGAGATCTTGATTCGACTTGCCATTTACACATCTCCATGCATCATGATATATATGCCTTGTCTGTTGCATCTGACCTGTGGATTACTTGTCCCTATCATATGCTTGGTTGCAACAATGTCATCTCTTCACATATGCCATGTCCCATTGCTTTTTACATGGTTGACTTGATTGCCTCACACCTGTTGAACAACTGCTCTTTCTATTGTGTTGAGTGCCACACCATTTTCACTACACCCTATGCACGTTATGCTTGGATTGTCTTGCACTTGACCCATGTGTTTAGACACTTCATTTTACTTGGTGTTGTGAATGATTCTTATGCCTACCATAGACCATTCATTGAGTGCTTTATGCATGTCTTCTATGACTTTGAGGTAGATGCTTATTCTCTTGTCACACATATGTGCATCTCTACCTCACATTTACATGCTTGTTTCCATGATGAACTAGATTGTGCTCAATTGATGTGCTTAAATGCCATGCCACAACCCTTTGTCACACCCTATGCTATGCTTGATGACAACACTTGTTGGGTGAATCACTCTTGAATGCTTGGTTTTGCACTAACGCTAACCACATTTGTTTTTCCAAGTGTTTGTTGTCCTTGCTCATTTTCAAGGAATCACTAGACGGTGCGACATTGGAGAGTGCCCATGTGGAGCTTCAAGATGATGAGCACTTCGTGATCGTCCACATCTACACGACGACACCATCTCTTTCCCATGGTGATTTGGTTTTCGATCCGAGGTCGGATCTTTCCCAAGGGGGAGGGGATGATGCAGAGCATCCTATGGACATCACCATGCCAAGAGTCTGCTTGGCAAGTGACACGTGTGACCTCTACTTCTCATACATAAAGGTGAATCATCTCCTTTCCACGTGTTCACTTGACCCATTCGAGGATGGTATACTACTTGACACTCCACTCGTGTGCATGCATAGGTATTGTGGGAGCTTCACGGACGACGAGGAGGAGTGCAAGCGCTAAGGATCACCTACACAATCCGCGAGGGAAGCGTGGAAGAGAAGACGGAAGAAACGGAGCTACTGGAAAAGCTACACGCTCCGGACGTCCGGCCTCTACCGGACGATCGGCGACTCCCAGGCGACCGGACGACCGCAGGCCACTGGATGTCCGTGACATCGGCAACAGAACCGATATCCAGGAAATTACCAGAAGTCCGGGAGCTACCGGACGGCCGGTCCCTCCCGAGCCGTCGGACGTCAGGTGTCCCAGCGGACGTCCGGTCCCATGCTGTCTGCGGACAGTTATCGGGCCAGAGGCCCATGTATCCCTCTCCCACTTACCCCTTCGTGGCCCTAGACTATATATACTCCTCCACCTCCACCATTTTAGGGTTAGCAATGATTTAGCTCAGATGTGAGATAGAGCTTTGCTCATCCACTACGGATCTACTCCACGAGAGAGACCGCGGCCCCTCTACGGAGAAGATCCACCTTGGATTCAAGACCCCTAAACGGGAAGATCCTTCACGGATTCAAGACCTCCTCTTGGAGATGAACTCTACCTTGTATATTTCCCTTTGTTGTTCATGTACCTTGTGATCTTGTGTGTTTGATTATCTAGTGGATGTGTGATTGGACTTGTTCTTGAGTGTTTTCCCTCGTGATTCCCCTTTGTGTTCTTCGTGTTCATCGTGGGATCCCTCCATTTCGTGAAAGATCGGCCAACTAGGGTTCCACCCTACATCATATGGTATCAAGAGCTACGGTTTCTCATGAAATAGGAGCCCCTCGACCATTTTCTAGCCTTCTTTTGTGTGATTTCGTCTTAAATTTCGAAAATCCCTACCAAAAATAGCCCCAAATTTTTTTGTGATCTGTTGGTTTGATGATGTTTTGTTGATTTTGATCCATGGATTTGCTTGGTTTCAAGTGGATCTAGCATTTCCCCAAGTTTCCCCATCTTTCATCCACGAAATCTCATCAATTTTGACCCCAAAATCTTCAAATTCAGCCAAAAATCGCGTCCCGGAACCCAAATCCCGCGTTGTCCCCGACCCACCGGACTACCGGCGTTTTACCGGACGTCCGGACCCTCACGAAGCACCGGACGTCGGGAAATCACCGGACGACCGGAACCACCTATACAAAAGAAACTACCGGATTTCCGAGCTCGACCGGACGTCCGGCCACCGGACATCCGTCCATTTCCGGATGTCCGGTACCTGTAGATTCCCTTTTCGGCTGATTTTTGTTTTGGTCATAACTAATTCATACGAACTCCGATTTGGACGTTCTTTAGCTCGTTTTGAAGCTCTTGACATCCCCAATAACACAAAAATACTACCGTCATCATTTGAATCCATCAAATTTTGTCAAATTTGGCAAGTTTGCCTAGGCCTTCCACCATATCATCCGCATAGCAACCATAGCCTTCCGCAACCTAACCCATTTTGTCCACCATAGCATTTGTGGTTGCTTGAGTAGTGATTTGAGTCTCCTAAGTTGTTTAGGCTACTTAGGGACAATCGCTTCTTCATCAACCACCACCACCACTTCCGCTTAGCCTAGCCAACTATACATTTCCGCCAACCCAACCTAACCCAATTTTCTTGAGCTTGTTTGAGTTGTGGCTTGTGTCTCCTAAGGTGTTTCGGCTACTTAGGGACCGTGACTTCAACTCTGACACCGTGTATAGCCCATCATACACTTCCACCACCATAACCCATTCTGACCGGGTTTCCACCAATATTTCCGCAACCACCACCGCTTGTCCTCTACCACCATTTGACATTTGTCCTTGAGATTTTGAGTTGTGGTTTTTCCGTTTCCTAAGGTGTTTCGGCTAATTAGGAACGAGTCTACATCGAGAACACCGCCACTCATCATCGCCACGAGGTCGTCATCGTACATAAGGACGGTAACCTCGACGACATCATTGTATATTCCCCTTGCAATTGCATTGTTAACCCCTAGCCCATTTTGCGTCACTTGCCTATCGAGACTAGCCTTTGAGTATTGCCGGCAACGTTACTTGTGCACATTAGTGATCATCGACCCTCCTTCCATTGCATACATACCATATCATATTGGTAGCATCATATCATCCCTTGTGTCACAAGATTGTTCCCGCATATACACAATTGCTATCTTGGTTTGTGCATCATGGCCATATCCAAAAAAAAAGAATAAGCTTTTAAGCAAAAGAGAAAGACAAAGAAGATTGTAAGCAATGGCCATAGCATCATACCACATTGCATATATGATATCATATCCGATCATCTTCGATCAACACCGGGAACCATACATACATAACATACTTGGGATAGAAAGTTGATTCATTTTGCATCTTATAGGTTGTGCACAAGTGTCGTATCCGCCTATTGAGCAATCGTGCTAGCGTCTCTCTTGATTTGTGCAACATGAGCGTTTCCGTGGATTCCATATTTTGTGCTCATTCCTTGGTTGCACAACCCCATTTATCTAACCGTGTGTGTTTCCGTGTGCCACACATTACTATTGGTCTACTTGTTTCACTTGCGAATTTATGAATCTCTTTCAACATTATTGACTCTTTCTAACATTTTGCATCAAATTTTTGTGCCACTATCCTCACCAAGCCACTCGATAAGCTTTACTTGATAGGTGTGAGTGAACAAGTCCGGTACCAATTCCACTATTCTTTCATTGTACATTGAGTGAAACGGGATACATCCTCAACGTTGGGAAAAGGTAACTTGGTATTGTTTATCTCATCTCCTACTCACCTTTGCTCGAGTCTTGTGATGGATAGGCAAAGCATTTCATCTACTTTGGTCTACAACAACAACGACAAGTTCGATGCCATGACGAACCACTTGTGCGCCAACATGGATGCTCAAATGAAGGAACTCAAAGCCCTCATCAAGAACCGCAAGAGGTCTCTCTCATCTTTGAGAAGACGCTCAAGTGCACATCCTTCCGAGCTACCATCTTCGGCAAGATCTCATCGGCATCGACACCATCAACGATAAGAACGTGAAGGTCTTGAGCTCAACACCAACAATTGCTCAATGACTTCACCATGTACCTTGGCATCTTCGCCAAGCGACTTCAAGGCATCTTCGCTTTTGGACATACGGCATCTTCGCCAACAAGCACCCCAAGCTTATGCTCAAGAGAAGCTACCCAAGCTCAAGTCCGCGACTTCCACGAGCTACTACAACCTCGACAACAACCACGAGATTCCTTTCTATGGGACTCAAGACCCCGAGGAGTATATCGAGTGGGAGCGCCAGATGGACGACTACCTCAAGCTACATCAAGTTCCCTACGAAGATCAAGTGAAGTGCGCCACAAGACACCTCCACGACAACGCGTCAACATGGTGGCTTCACACACCTTCGACGAGCTTCAACGTGAATTGGACCAAGACGAAGAAAGCTTTCCGACGAGAGTTCGTGCCTCCCACTTACACGGAACATGTTCTACGCCAATTGGAGAACACCATACAAGGATCCAAGTCCATCGACATGTACTTCAACGAGATGAAGAATGCCTTGCGACGAGCCGGCGTGGACGACCCCATTTTGATGAAGCTCCACTTCATGATGGGATTGCACAATGACATCTACAAGACTATCTTCCTCGAGAACTACAAGTCCCTCGACGACAACTACATTGGTGCTCTCAAGGCGGAACAAGAACTCATGAAGGCCAAGGCTTCTTCACCGCACGCACACTTCTCGAAGACCAAGCTCCAAGACGGCGAGCATGAGGCTAGTACCACCACGATGTCTAAGCCCAACGAGCTCCAAGATGACGCTCCCACGTTCGACATCACTGCCATCCCTCTTTGTGGCATTGATGATACCGAGTCTACTTCAACTCTTTTTCAAGACGGTGCGGCGACGACTACGACTACAAAGCCATTGAGGACCAAGCTTTGAAGGCGAACGACATGGTGACGAGCAAGGATGATGCTTCCATCTTTGGAGGCGAGAGTGATGATGTGCCATCTTCGGCCTTCATCCACGACGACGATGACGAGATGGTTGAGCATGGGATTTTCCCTTCGACCACGGCGACGTATGATGACTTGAGTGACTTGTGCCACCATTTTGAGAGTGAGAGCGAGTTCACCACTAGCCCCATATATGATGAGCTGCCCCGATTCCCATGTGAGGATAGGCACAACCCCCACCACTTGAGTGATATGAGTGACTCCACCATATGTGAGTTTGAGGTCACCTACCTTGAGGGAGTGAGTGAGCCATCACATAGAGAGAGTGAGATAGTTGATAGGTCATGTGAGGCCACTTTCAACACTAACGACTTGACCTCTACCTCTATTGTGTCTTCTCATTTGGTGCTAGGTCCCACATATGATGACGCACCGATTCTCGATGACTTCGTCCTTCCATTGGAAAAGACGATGGCCATGGTGGAATATGATGCACCCCTCACATGGTTCCATCTAGATGAAGATGATGACCACCTTTTCATCTTTCCCACCTCACCTACACCACATGAGTGGAATGAGAAAGGTAACAAAGGTGAAGGTGATGATCTCATCCCACTAGTGGACTATGTTGACATTGATTGCTTGCATGATGTTGATCCACCTATTGCCATGCTTCATTCTAGTATGATTTCCCCATGCGATGATTTACCAATTTATGATGAGTTTGATGATTGCCATGTGGAGTCTATTAGTTGTGATGCCATGTTGCATAGGATTGCTTGTGATAATTCTCTCGGTCACATCATGTTTGACATCCCACTTAACTTGCCATATGCTATGCATGAGATCAATCATATGTCATATTTGCAATCTCATCGTAGTAACTATGCACATGCCATTAAGATAAACCCAATTTGCACTTATGTCATAGATGACAAGCCCATGGTTATTGGCATTTGTTTTTCTTGTGATGATATTGACATGCTTCCTTTGCATCATACCCATCATATGCCATGCCATGATTACCTAGCTTCGGACATGCATTGTTTTGGATGTTGTTCCACTTCTCCACATTATGCTTCCGATATTTCTCATGAGGAGACCCCCATAGTTTCCTCATATATTTTAGGAGATTTTGATCCATCCCATCCATTGCATGATCCCCATACTTGTGTGCACAATATGCTCCCCATGAATGCCAATGTTATTGTTGTGCCACATACTTGCTCTAATTTGTGTCCCCATCAAGCTATACATGACAACAATTCTTTCATGATGGATAACATTTTTCTCTATCGTGCCTCAAATTTATTTGAGCGATGCCTATCTTGTGCTAACTTTAACGTGCACATACACATCATGATGGATGATGTGTACATTTACCACGCACACACTTACTTTGGCTTGTGTCTCTTTTGTGTAGGTACCCATCCATACTCGTCAACTTCACAAACGCACGAATTGCCGAAACGAGCTCTGGAGAGCAACAACGACTTCGGATCCCGTGGATTGTCTTTCCCACCGCTCCCTTCGCGCAAAGACTTCGCGCATTTCTTCTACATGGCCCTCACATGGTTATGGCTTATTGTTCGTTATGTATCATTTGCCCATATTGCCATGTTCACATTGCATGATATGCCAATCCCTTTGCCTTTGCCATGCATTTGTGACCCAAGCTTTTGTATTACACATGATGATTGATTCTCATACTTGCATGTGTATTAGCAAGCTTGGTGGAGATATCACTTGTTATTGTCATGATGCCTTTGTACCCCATGCCTATTATGATGCTTTGATCTTGATTTGTGATCGTGCTTGCGATATGTCATGTGCATTGCCTATATCCACTATTTTCTCACATGACATGATTGCCATGATTTCCTATGGTGTGTTGCATCTTTGCGCCACTAGTTTGCACAACATGATTTCTATGCTTGACTATGTTGCATCACCAATGATTCATAATTGCTAATTTCATGCGGTTGATGACAACCATTGCCATGCTTTGCACATGATTCATATTGCTTGTTGTCATATGTCTCCACATGTTGCCTCTCTCATGCTACCATGTATTGAGCGCAACCACGATTTTAGTCTTGCCAATGAGATTGCCCCCATAGAATTCTCGCATTTATTTGGAGATTATGACATCATTCTTGTGAAGCATGCTTGTTTTACCTCCTTGCACCATATGCCTAGTGCCATGAATATAGCTATTGTTGCATCATATTATTCATGCACTTTTGCTCCTAATGGTTATGTGCAAGAGAAGAGAACCATCATGATGGATGATGTGTTTATCTACCATGCGCATACGTTCTTCCTGTTGTTTGCATGTGTAGGATACTTGGACTATGTGTCGACTTCCACTTCACGTGAGTTGACCATTCGAGCTCTTGAGAGCGAACCACCTTCTACTACGACGCTTCTACATCGCACTTGCTTGTTCTTCGGCTTTGCGAAGGATGAACAAGGACACACTTTCAAGGTGATATCCTTCTCTTTCGAGAGACCCAAAACCATGAGCATGGATATTGTGGATCACACAACTTGTGTTGCTTGCACCATGAGACTTATTTGCACACATGTTAGAGATCTTGATTCGACTTGCCATTTACACATCTCCATCCATCATGATATATATGCCATGTGTGTTGCATCTGACTTGTGGATTACTTGTCCCTATCATATGCTTGGTTGCAACAATGTCATCTCTTCACATATGCCGTGTCCCATTGCTTTTCGCATGGTTGACTTGATTGCCTCACAGATGTTGAACAACTGCTCTTTCTATTGTGTTGAGTGCCACACCATTTTCACTACACCCTATGCACGTTATGCTTGGATTGTCTTGCACTTGACCCATGTGTTTAGACACTTCATTTTACTTGGTGTTGTGAATGATTCTTATGCCTACCATAGACCTTTCATTGAGTGCTTTATGGATGCTTGCTTTGACTTTGAGGTAGATGCTTATTCTCTTGTCACACATATGTCCATCTCTACCTCACATTTACATGCTTGTTTCCATGATGACCTTGATTGTGCTCAATTGATGTGCTTAAATGCCATGCCACAACCCTTTGTCACACCCTATGCTATGCTTGATGACAACACTTGTTGGGTGAATCACCTCTTGAATGCTTGGTTTTGCACTAACGCTAACCACACTTGTTTTTCCAAGTGTTTGTTGTCCTTGCTCCTTTTCAAGGAATCACTAGACGGTGCGACATTGGAGAGTGCCCATGTAGAGCTTCAAGATGATGAGCACTTCGTGATGGTCCACATCTACATGACGAATCCATCTCTTTCCCATGGTGATTTGGTTTTCGATCGGAGGTCGGATCTTTCCCAAGGGGGAGGGGATGATGTGGAGCATCCTATGGACATCACCATGCCAGGAGTCTGCTTGGCAAGTGACACGTGTGACATCTACCTCTCATACATAAAGGTGAATCATATCCTTTACACGTGTTCACTTGACCCCTTCGAGGATGGTATACTACTTGACACTCCACTCGTGTGCATGCATAGGAATTGTCGAAGCTTCACGGACAACGAGGAGGAGTGCAAGCGCCAAGGATCACCTACACCATCCGCGAGGGAAGCGTGGAAGAGAAGATGGAAGAAACAGAGCTACTGGAAATGCTACAGGCTCCGGACGTCCGGCCTCTACCGGACGACCGGCGACTCCTAGGCGACCGGACGACCGGAGGCCACCGGACGTCCGTGACATCGGCAACATAACCGATATCCAGGAAATTACCGGAAGTCCGGGAGCTACCAGACGTCCGGTCCCTCCCGAGCCACCGGACGTCCGGCCCCATGCTGTCTGCGGACAGTTATCGGGCCAGAGGCCCATGTATCCCTCTCCCACTTACCCCTTTGTGGCGCTAGACTATATATACTCCTCCACCTCCACCATTTTAGGGTTAGCAATGATTTTGCTCAGATGTGAGATAGAGCTTTGCTCATCCATTATGGATCTACTCCACGAGAGAGACCGCGGCCCCTCTACGGAGAAGATCCACCTTGGATTCAAGACCCCTAAACGGGAAGATCCTTCACGGATTCAAGACCTCCTCTTGGAGATGAACTCTACCTTGTATCTTTCCCTTTGTTGTTCATGTACCTTGTGATCTTGTGTGTTTGATTGTCTAGTGGATGTGTGATTGGACTTGTTCTTGAGTGTTTTCCCTCGTGATTCCCCTTTGTGTTCTTCGTGTCCATCATGGGATCCCTCCATTTCGTGAAAGATCGGCCAACTAGGGTTCCACCCTACATCAAGGTACCGGAGACATAAGTTCTTGGATGATGGATATATCTTCACCATCACGAGACGTGGTACAACACACATATGCACACGGTCAGGTTATCTCTTTACCTTCATTTGAGGGTAGATTTAATCCTGCTATTTATCTTGCTTGGGAGTTTCAGGTAGAACTTTTTTTGCTAGCCATGATTTTTCTGAACTTGAGAGGGTACGAGCTGTCACTAGAGCATTTACTGGTTTTTCTTCTGTTTGGTGGAGTGTACACTTTAAGAAAAATATTGATAACCAACCCACAACTTGGAAAGATTTGAAAGCTGTAATGAGACAACAATTTTTTCCTCCTTACTATCACCGTGAATTGCTTCGCAAATTGGAACAATTAAAACAAGGCAGTAACAGTGTTGATGCTTACTACCAAGAGTTCAAATCTTATATGCATCATAGTGACATAGAAGAATCTGAGGATGATACAATGAATAGATTTTTTGGTGGTTTGAACCATGATATTAGCGCAAGATTTCGGTATATTCCTCGTTGCATTACTAGTATGTATGTTCGTGCTTGTACCTTTGAGAGACAAATACAGGAGGATGCATTGTGTGACTACAACAACTACTATTCCAGTTCATGCTCACCACCATCGGTTGGTACCTCCACCATTGCACCTACTAGAGCAACCACACCTCCGATTGTGAGCGCGCCATCATCTAAAGTGTATAGTACATTGTCATCGTCTGTACCTACATCAGCTACGTCTTTGCGACAAGGTAACAGTAAAAACAATGTTGATATAACTTCACATGAGGATGATGCATATCTAGTTAACTTGAATACTTCATGTATTGATTTACCTGTTGATTTGATCACACCACCTAGTTTAGATAATCATGTTACTGTTATGAATGCACCATGTGATCAAACAACTAAAATACCAACAATTTTGAGTGCACCCATTGAATTAACTGTTGATGCAAAAGAATCATGTGAATCAGAGAATAAATCAGATTTGGATAAAATACATTTGAAAATAATTGTGCAAATGTTTCATCATTTTGATATGACCTCTAATCTTGGTGACGATTCTATGTCAAATGACTTATTGCATGTTTGCTAATTTAAGCATGTTGTAGCCTCTGAATTTCATGCAAGTAAGGTTTATTCACCAATGTTGGGATGGTTTAATGATGAACATTGTCAATCTTTTGATATGAATAAGAGCTACACTTATTTGTGCAAACCTAGTTGCAATATTTTCGTGCCTTCTAACTCTTGTGATAATATTTTGGCTTTATATTTTATGAATTATGAAAGTTACTCATCTATACATGTGTCATATGTGCGAAAATTAAGGGAAGTAAAAATGGATGACATATACATATACAACATGTACACCTTGTCTATTTTCTTACCCACATTTCAGATTAAGCAACGCCGAGGACAGCTTTATTTTCAAGAAAGGGAGGATGATGAGGACATGACTACCTTGGATACGACCAAAAATACTGCATACATGTATATTTGTGAGGTGATTTCTAATGCAAACTATGCAACAATTTATTTATGTCATCCAGGACAAAAATACTTCACAAAATTTTGTGCCATGTCTAATTCCAGATGTATGGGACATTTGTACAATCCACATATGTAGATAAGGGAAAAGGAGAATTTAGGTGTTGTTCAAAAAGTTCTCTCACGTCATTTTTGGGCCAAGAGAAGATAGAGTCCAAGTCTCTCACGTCTGCATCCAGATTTGGACTGCATAGACATACCTGATTCAAAACGGCAAGAAATCCTTCATACGGACTCCGAATTGTGTGATTCTTTTTTTGTTGGAAACTAGATTTCGTACACTTTGCAACCCAATTGGATTCACCTTCAAATTCGTATGGAGTGCTGAGATATCGACGAAACAATATGACGATGCAGCAGAATCCGAGTCAAACTACAAATCCAAAGGTGTTGCATCACCTCCACTTGGGCCCATGAGCCTTGTACGACCTAGGGTTAGTGTTAGGCTGCCTTGGGACGTTCTCCCACCTCCTTGGCCGCCACCCCTTGCGCCTATATAAGTAGATCCATCTAGTAGCTTTTTCTTTGGGGTTTTATTTAGTTAAAAGTTAGCCATTGCTGCAACTTCGTGTACTTCGTTTGTGTCCAACGACCAGACCAAGACCGCTTATGAAACCCCCACTCTTATCAATACTTCATCCATATTCGCAATATCCAGATTGCTTATCATATTCTTGCATGTTCTTCGATTGCTTGCAGGAATAGACCTTCGTGGTCAGGTTGATCGTGCTCCTGCGTGGTCAATAACCTCTCGGAGTTGGTTTAGCGATTGCTAAGGCGCAACGTCGTGCATGTTTGTAGTGCGACCGTCAAAGTCGTCTCCACAAAATCGATAGTTATCATCTAATCGAAAGATCGGGCCCCTCGCCTCTATCAAGTGGTATAAGTTTTCAGGTTGCTCGATGAGAATTTCCAGTTATTCCTAGATTATATTTATTTTCTTACCAATTGTCCAAGGAAAAGCCACAAAAAAATTAGACCTATTCATCCTTTGTCCTAGCCAGTCTGAGCCTTTGCAATTTTCTTTTCATTGTTTGCATTATTGAATTATTGGTTGCATCGTCGTGTCAAGTTGCTGGTCTTAGTGTCTAGTTCGTTAGAGTGTCGAGTAGCGATGAAGATGTTGCGGCGGCGGCGTGACAACTTATGACCAGAACTCGAAACTCTAAAAGACTAGACGCTAAGACCAACAACTTGCACGATGATGCAACCGCAAATTCAACAAAGCAAAATACTAAAAAGACTATGCGAAGGCTCAAACTGGTTCGGATATGAGGAACTAACCCTAATATTTTTGGCTTTTTCGTGGACTGTAGGTACGAAAAACAGACTCGATATAATCTACAAAAACTATAAAATCTGACCGAGCAACCTAGAAATCTGATACCACTTGATAGAGGCAAAGCTATTCCGTCTTTCGATGAGATGGTGGCTATTGTTTTCGGTGGAGTAGACTTTGACGATCCCACTACGAACGTGCGAGGACATCGCGCCTAAGCACTCGCTAAACCAACTCCGAGAGGTTATTGACCACGAGGGTCTATTTCCTGCAAGCAAACAAAGAACAAGCAAGAAACTAAGATTGCAATCTGGATATTGCGAATATAAGAGGAAAGCTTTATTGATTAAGGTGGGGTTCTGTGACGTCTTCGTCTGGTCGTTGAACACAAACGAAGTATACGAAGTTGCAGTTATTGCGAACTTTAATCTAAACAAAACCCAAAGTTTGAGCGACGCCCTAAGGGTTGTATATATGGTAGAAGATGGGGGAATTTCGTGGCCCTGGGAGGAGGGGTCCAAAACCAACCCTAACTCTTGTTTCCCCATACATACAGACTCTAAAAACAGCCTATACTCAATTATTTCGAAATTACATGAGCCTGGCCCAATAATAAGGTGACGCAACACCTATAATAGCCTCTAGACGAAATTTACGAAGAGGCATCTTGTATATTTCTTCCAAGGCTTCACACACTCATTATGGTGGCTTCAAAGTCCTGAAATCATCACTTGTAACTCCGTTCTTGTTCCCCTTGCGCATGCTATCATCTCCATGCTTAATCTTGCTCCAATGTTCATCCTTCTTGTCCAAGCTAGGCCCTTCATTAGTAAGCAAGACAAATGTATCCAATTTAGGCAGCATCATATTCTCATGAACATTAGAATCATTACCAAGAACGAAAGTATCTGGTAATTTAATTGGCATGCGCGAGCTCTAGTAATTGGTCTTGTATATGTATCAGTTGGGGTTGTGGGTGTAACCTTGTTAGTGATGTCCTCATCAAATTAGCTGCAATAAATGTTTCTATTAGCACACCTTGTGTCACGGGATATCCGCGACCACCTATGGGACCGGACGACCCCTTGCTAGTTCGGCAGGGAGATGACGCTTTGCACAAAGAGCAGAACGGCGCACGGCAGCATGACAGAGAGCACACGACCAATTTACCCAGGTTCAGGCCACCGCGATGCGTAAGACTGTACTCCTGCTTTGGTGGATTGATGGTGGACTGAATGTGGTGGTGCGTAGTACACTTGCCCGGCAAGACGTGCCATAGGGCCACAGCGACTACACGCATATGGTGGCTTGGGTTCTGATAGAGGCAAAGGTGTCCTGTCTTTCGATGAGATGGTGGCTATCGTTTTGGAGGAAGTCGACTTTGACGATCCGACTACGAATGTGCGAGGACGTCGCGCCTTAGCAATCGCTAAACCAACCACGCCGGAGCACGATCAACCTGACCACGAAGGTCTGTTTCCTGCAGGCAAACGAAGAACAAGCAAGAAATTGAGATTGCAATCTGGAAATTGCGAATTTAAGAGGAAAGTTTTATTGATCAAGTGGGGCTCTGTGACGTCTTTGTCTGGTCGTTGAACACAAATGAAGTACGCGAAGTTGCAGCTTGGCGAACCTTAGTCTAAACAAAACCCAAAGTCTAAACGACGCCCTAAGGGCTGTATATATGGGGGAAAGAGGGGGGAATTTCGTGGCCCTTGGTGGAGGGGTCCGAAACCAACCCTAACTCTTGTTTCCCCACACATACGGACTCTAAAAACAGCCTATACTCAACTATTTCGAAATTACATGGGCCCGGCCCAATAATAAGGTGACGCAGCACCTATAATAGCCTCTGGACGAAATTTATGAAGTTGCATCTTGTATATTTCGTCCAAGGCTTCACGCACTCATTATGGTGGCTTCAAAGTCCTGAAATCATCACTTGTAACTCCATTCTTGTTCCCCTTGCGCATGCCATCATCTCCATGCTTGATCTTGCTCCAATGTTCATCCTTCTTGTCCAAGCTAGGCCCTTCATTTGTAAGCAAGACAAATGTATCCAATTTAGGCAGCATCATATTCTCATGAACATTAGATTCATTACCAAGAAACGAAAGTACCTAGTAATTTAATTGGCGTGCGCGGGCTCTAGTAATTGGTCCTGTATATGTGTCAGTTGGAGCTGTGGGTGTTACCTTGTTAGTGATGTCCTCATCATCCTCCCCTTCTTGAATTGAAGTCGTCCTCGACGGAAGTTCATCATCCTCTCCCAAGTAAGGCTTCAAATCTGCAATGTTAAATCTAGCAATTCAAGTTTATAAGCATTATCATTTTTTTTGTCTAACACCTTGAAAGGACCATCAGCACGTGGCATTAGCTTTGACTTGCGTAGATTCGGAAACCTATACTTACGCAAATGTAACCAAACAAGATCTCCAGGTTCAAAGACAACACGTTTTCTACCCTTATCTCCAACAAGTTTATATTTAGCATTCATGCGCTCAATATTTTCCTTAGTTAACTCATGCATTTTTAAGATCAATTCAGCACATTGTTTAGCATCAAAATTAACCTTCTCCGAAGATGGAAGAGGCAACAAATCAATAGGTGCACGAGGTAGGAAACCATAGACAATTTCAAAAGGGCACATCTTAGTAGTAGAATGCAACAAACGATTATAAGCAAATTCAATATGAGGCAAGCATTCTTCCCACATTTTATTATTATTCTTCAAAACAGCCCTAAGCATAGTAGATAAAGTTCTGTTGACTACTTCAGTTTGACCATCAGTTTGGGGTTGACAAGTAGTACTAAAAAGCAGTTTAGTCCCCAACTTAGCCCCTAAACATCTCCAAAAGTGTCTAAGAAATTAAGTATCACGATCTGAAACAATAGTATTTGGCACACCATGCAAGCGAATAATTTCACGAAAGAACAAGTCAGCAACATTAGCAGCATCATCGCTTTTATGACATGGTATAAAGAGTGCCATCTTCGAGAACCTATCCACGACAACAAATATGCTATCCCTCCCCTTCTTCGTTCGAGGTAAACCCAAAACAAAGTCCATAGATATATCTTCCCTAGGAACACTAGGAACAGGCAAAGGCATATATAAACCATGAGGATTGAGTCATGACTTAGCTTTTTGACATGTAGTGCAGCGAGCAACAAAACGCTCAATATCCCATCGCATCTTTGGCCAAAAGAAATATGTAGCAAGTACGTCCTCCGTCTTCTTCACACCAAAGTGTCCCATTAATCCTCCTCCATGCGCCTCCTGCAACAACAAAAGACGAACAGAGCTAGCTGGGATGCATAGCTTGTTAGCACGAAACACAAATCCATCATTAACAACGAACGTGTTCCATGTTCTCCCTTCTTTACAATTCTGCAATACATCTTTAAATTCAGCATCATGCACATATTGATCTTTGATGGTCTCCAAACCAAATATTTTAAAGTCAAGTTGTGAAAGCATAGTATAACGACGAGACAATGCATTAGCAATAACATTTTCCTTTCCCTTCTTGTGTTTAATAACATAAGGGAAAGTCTCTATGAATTCAACCCATTTAGCATGTCTACGGTTCAATTTTGCTTGACTTTTACTGTACTTCAAAGATTCTTGATCAGAATGTATAACAAATTCTTTGAGCCATAAGTAATGTTGCCATGTTTCCAAAGTTCGAACAAGAGCATATAATTCCTTATCATAACTAGAATAATTCAGACTAGGCCCACTCAATTTTTCAGAAAAGTATGCAACATGTTTACCATCTTGTAATAACACACCTCCTAACCCAATTCCACTAGCATCACATTCAAGCTCAAAAGTCTTATTAAAATCGGGATGTTGGAGTAAAGGAGCATGATACGGTGTATCCTAGGGCCATCACCATGGACCCTTCATCGCCTCGTCAAGTGCCCAAAGGACCCATGACTCGAGCCCGGGCAAGAGCTCTCGAGACCGAGGTGACGTCACTCCTAGCCCTACTTCCATATAATGCTTGCGAGACATGGTCGCTACCTCAGACGGACGTGTTGTGTGTGCTCAGGTGTGAGGAAGACCACATCGGAGATGGGCGTGAAGATGGACAAGTCATCAAGTTCATGAACGAGTCAATGCATCGAGAAGGGCAGAAGAGAGCTCCAGGCCCCGGACATCCGGCCCCCTGGCCCGGACATCCGGCCCCTGGGCGTTCAACTACAGAAGGCCGCCTGCAGCAGAAGCTACAGGGCCCGGACATCCGGCCAGGGCCCGGACATCCGGCCAAGCACGGCCCGGACATCCGGCCCCGGGCCCGGAAATCCGGCGCCTCTGTCCAGAGAGCGCCCGAGGCTCGACCGCCCCAGCCCGGACATCCGGGCCCCCGCCCCGGACATCCGGCGCCCCGCGAAGCCCCGGACATCCGGCCCGCCGTCCGGATGTCCGGCCCCTGAAATGCCTGCGCGCATCCCCTGGGCTGAGGCCCATGTACCCATTCGCCCCGTAGACTATATATACTCCTCTCCTCATTCCGTTTAGGGTTAGCTGTGGTTTTAGCTCATTTGATACTTGTGTGGATTTCTCCCACGAGACGGCGCGCCTCTACGGAGAAGATCCACCTCTGGATTCAAGACCCCTAACGGGAAGATCCCACGGGATTCCAAGACCTCCTCACGGAGAAGACTATCTGTATCACCGTTGTTGACTTTGGATCATGTATCTCGACCTTGTATCGCGAATCTAGCATTTGTGTGATTGCTTTCGTGTTGATTGAGTGTTTTCCTCTTGTGTTTTCCCCATCTTTCCCTTGTGATTCCCCGTGTTCATCGTGTGCCAACCTCCAAACGTGAAAGATCCGCTGATTAGGGTTCCACCCTGTATCATATGGTATCAAGAGCAAAGGTTTCTCACGATTTTGGAGCCCCACACTTCGTTTTCTAGCCTGTTTTTGTCGTGTTCTTCCATATTCCGAAAATTTCCCCACAAAAAGAGCCCCAAAAATTTTTTGTGATCTGTTGATTTGGCAAGATTTTGTTGAATTTGTTCCATGGATTTGCTGTGCCACGTGTGGATCTAGCTTTTCCTCCACTTTTCCCCAATTTTTATCCGCAAAATCCGCCGAATTTTTCCCCAAACACCACCGGTTGCAAGGAGTTCTTCCTGGCTCGGGCACCCCGGACATCCGGCTCGTGCCCCGGACATCCGGCCCGGCCCGGACATCCGGCCCCTGGCCCGGACATCCGGCCTCCCGCAGCCATTCCTCCACCACTACACCCCACCTTACACTCCACCACCGCCAGTTTTGGTCGGTAACCCACCCATTCTTCCGCAAACCTCCACCAATCTTCCGCAACAACCACCATCGCTTACCCGCTTCGAGTTTGGAAAATTTGTCTCCATTTGCCGTGGATACTTGAGTTTTGGTTTCACCGTTTCCTTGGATGTTTAGGCTACCTTGGAACGGCAAGACTTCGACAACACCACCGCTCAACTTCGGCAAGGACGGTAACATCGACGACACCTCGCTCATTCTACCTTGCAATTGCATTGTCACCCTATGAACCATCTTTGCGTAGCTTTCCCATTGAGACTAGCCATTTGAGTATTGCCGGGCCACGACACTTGTGCACATTAGTGATAGTCATAGATATTGCATACCACATCATTGTGAGTAACATCACATCATCTTGGTATCTTGCATATCCCCGTGTGCCACAAGAGTGCTCCGCATACACAATAGCTACCTCGATCCGAGAAGCATACATATGTGCCCAAAGAAAGAGCTCAAAAGCTTTTAAGCAAAAGAGCCAATTCAAGCAAAGAAACAATAGCATCATACGCCTTGCATCCAAAGAGATCATACATAGCAACACCATCTTGCGCTCAAGCATCGGCACATCATACACTCATAGCATACTTGTGATAGATAGTCGTTACGTTTTGCCCATATAGGTCGTGCACAAGTGCGTATCCGCCTATTAAGCAATCGGTTAGCGTCTCTCTAGCGTTGTGCAACACGAGCATTTTCCGTGGTTTACCACATTTTTCGCGCATCCTTGGTTGCACAACCACATTTATCTTTCCGTGCGTGTGTTCCGTGTGCTACTCTTTGCTAGTGATCTACTTGTTGCATGAGCAAATTTGTGAACCATTTTCAACATCTTTGAGTCACTTTGACTATTGCATTGAATTTGTGCCACATCCTAACCGAGCTCCTCTAAAAGCTTTACTTGTGTAGGTGTGAGAATCGACACGAAGTGATACCAATAGTGCTATTTCCGGGTTACATTGTTGAGTGATCATTGATCCATTTTCAACCTCGGTTAAGGTACATTGATATTGTCTTCTCCTTTCTCCACTCACATACTTGCTTGTGATGATGGATAGGCCAAGTTCATCTACCAACCCGATCTTCGATGATCCTCAAGAAGCGAACAACTACGTCACCAAACTACATCTATTCGGTGTCCAACGAGCTCTACATCAAGAGAGTGAAGCTATGCGCGAGTACATTGGTCAAGTTGCCGAGGACGCGCGACAATTCCAACAAAGTACCAAGGAGCAAATCGACCTCACCAACACCAACATGTCTACTCAATACAATGAGCTCCGGACATTGATCATCAACCGACGTTCTTCCTCAACATCTTCTCATCGAAGAAGCCGCTCAAGTCGACACACCGACTCAACGCAAGACTCAAGTACACCTACGTCTAACACTCTTCGTCAAGCCGCACGTCAAGCTCGACATGAACATCGGCATCCTCTACATGACAAGAGTTCCCAAGAGCTATTCGACGAGCAAGAAAATCGACGTCGTCAAAACCAAGCTACACTTGAGCAAGCACAAGAACGGCAACGACTACGCCAACAACAACAAGAGCGAGCTCGCCAATATCAAGAAGAACAAGATGCCGAGGCTAACCGCCAAGCACAACAACGTCGAGAAGCTCAAGCTATGGAGGCGCAACGTGCTTTACAAGATGCACATCGCAATGTGGCCGCCCGCAATCGACACACTCGTCAAGAAGAGGATTTCCTTCGAGATGAGATGCAAGAAAGGCGACACCAAGCAAGAATACAAGAAGAAGCTCCCCCTCAAGCGCGGCAAGAGCAACAATACCAACAAGAACATCAATTCCAACAAGAACGTCTACATCCACAAGAGCAACATGATATGGCAAACCGCCAAAATCGAGATCATCCTCCCAATAGGCAAGGAAACAATGACGAGCATCGCTATGGCAAGCTCAAGTTCACCATGCCAAAGTTCTCCGGAAGCATTGACCCCGAAGACTACCTCTCATGGGCATTGAAAGTTGACAAGATCTTTCGCCTTCACAACTTCGATGAAGAGAAGAAGATCGCAATGGCATCACTTGAGTTCCAAGACTATGTTCTCATTTGGTGGGAGCAAATCATAGAGAGAAGAGAAGCCAAAGGCGAACCTCCTATCACCACTTGGGCTCAAATGAAGGAAGTGATGAGAGCACGCTTCGTGCCGACACACTACAACCGCGACTTGTTCAAGAAGCTACAACTCCTCAAGCAAGGAACCAAGTCCGTTGAAGAGTACTACAAGGAGATGGAGATTGCCATGATACGAGCAAACATCACGGAAGATGAAGAGCAAACTATGGCGCGATTCTTGAATGGACTCAACTATCACATCAAGAAGATTGCGGACTTCCAACCATACAACAATCTACTCGAGCTAGTACACCAAGCAACCAAAGCGGAGCGACAAGTTCAAGAGGACTACAAGTACTCCAAGTTCAACTCCAAGAACTTCGGCTCCTACAACCAAGCTTCAACGACTTCGGATATTACTCCTACCTCTTCCAAGCCATCTACAAACTTAGGCGACAAGCCAAGCTACAAGAATGACACTACATCGAGTCATCCACATTCTACCAACAACTTCAAGCCAAGAGCTACATCATCTACAACTCCAAATGATGAGAACCCCAAGACAAGCTGATACGGTGTATCCTATGGACATCACCATGTCAAGAGTCTGCTTGGGAAGTGACACGTGTGACCTCTATTTCTCATACATAAAGGTGAATCATCTCCTTTACACGTGTTCACTTGACCCCTTCGAGGATGGTATACTACTTGACACTCCACTCGTGTGCATGCATAGGTATTGTCGGAGCTTCACGGACGACGACGAGGAGTGCAAGCGCCGAGGAACACCTACACCATCCGCGAGGGAAGCTTGGAAGAGAAGACGGAAGAAGACGGAGCGGCTGAAGTTACAGCCGCCGGACATCCGGCACCAGCCCGGACATCCGGCGACCAGCCCGGACATCCGGCGCTTCAGCAGAGGCCGGACATCCGGCGTCACCCCGGAAATCCGGCAAGGGCAACAGAAGCACCCGAAGAACGGCCACCGCCAGGCCGGACATCCGGCCCGTGCCCGGACATCCGGCCTCCCATGAACGGCCGGACATCCGGCCCCCAGCCCGGACATCCGGCGCCTGCCTGCGCGCAGAGTCGGGCCAGAGGCCCATGTATCCTCTCCCACTTATCCCTTCGTGTACTAGACTATATATACTCCTCCACCTCCACCATTTTAGGGTTAGCAATGGTTTAGCTCATATGAGAGATAGAGCTTTGCTCATCCATCCCGGATCTACTCCACGAGAGAGACCGCGGCCCCTCTACGGAGAAGATCCACCTTGGATTCAAGACCCCTAGCGGGAAGATCCTTCACGGATTCAAGACCTCCTCTTGGAGATGAACTCTACCCATGTATCTTTCCCTTTGTTGTTCATGTATCTTGTGATCTTGTGTGTTTGATTGTCTAGTGGATGTGTGATTGGACTTGTTCTTGTGTGTTTCCTCTCGTGTTTTCCCCCGTTTCCCTTTGTGTTCTTCGTGTTCATCGTGAGATCCCCTCCATTTCGTGAAAGATCTGCTGATTAGGGTTCCACCCTGTATCACGGCCCCTGGGCATCTCTCTACAGAAGGCCAGCCACAGGGCCCGGACATCCGGCCAGGGCCCGGACATCCGGCCAAGCACGGCCCGGACATCCGGCCTCGGGCCCGGAAATCCGGCGCTCCTGTCCAGAGAGCACCCGAGGCTCGGCTCCTCCCGCCCGGACATCCGGGCCCCCGCCCCGGACATCCGGCGTCCCGTGAAGGCCCGGACATCCGGCCCGCTGCCCGGACGTCCGGCTCCTGATCTGCCTGCGCGCAGCACTTGGGCCGAGGCCCGTGTATCCCCTTCGCCCCGTAGACTATATATACTCCTCTCCTCTTTCCGTTTAGGGTTAGCTGTGGTTTAGCTCATTTGATACTTGTGTGGATTTCTCCCACGAGACGGTGCGCCTCTACGGAGAAGATCCACCTCTGGATTCAAGACCCCTTACGGGAAGATCCCACGGGATTCCAAGACCTCCTCCGGGAGAAGACTATCTGTATCACCGTTGTTGACCTTGGATCATGGATCTCAACCTTGTATCGCGAATCTAGCATTTGTGTGATTGCTTTCGTGTTGATTGAGTGTTTTCCTCTTGTGTTTCCCCCATCTTTCCCTTGTGATTCCCCGTGTTCATCGTGTGCCAACCTCCAAACGTGAAAGATCCGCTGATTAGGGTTCCACCCTGTATCATATGGTATCAAGAGCAAAGGTTTCTCACGATTTTGGAGCCCCACACTTTGTTTTCTAGCTTGTTTTTGTCGTGTTCTTCCCAATTTCGAAAAATTCCCCACAAAAAGAGCCCCAAAAATTTTCTGTGATCTGTTGATTTGGCAAGATTTTGTTGAAATTGTTCCATGGATTTGCTGTGCCACGTGTGGATCTAGCTTTTCCTCCACTTTTCCCCAAATTTCATCTGAAAAATCCGCCGAATTTTTGCCCCGAAACCACCGTTTGCAACGTGTTTTCCTGGCTCGGGCACCCCGGACATCCGGCTCGTGCCCCGGACATCCGGCCCGGCCCGGACATCCGGCCTTTGGCCCGGACATCCGGCCTCCCGCAGCCATTTCTCCACCAATCCACCCATCCTTCCGCAAACCTCCACCAATCTTCCGCAACAACCACCATCGCTTCAACGCTTCGAGTTTGGAATATTTGTCTCCATTTGCCGTGGATACTTGAGTTTTGGTTTCACCGTTTCCTTGGATGTTTAGGCTACCTTGGGACGGCAAGACTTCGACAACACCACCGCTCAACTTCGGCAAGGACGGTAACATCGACGACACTTCGCTCATTCTACCTTGCAATTGCATTGTCACCCTATGAACCATCTTTGCGTAGCTTTCCCATTGAGACTAGCCATTTGAGTATTGCCGGGCCACGACACTTGTGCACATTAGTGATAGTCATAGATATTGCATACCACATCATTGTGAGTAACATCACATCATCTTGGTATCTTGCATATCCCCGTGTGCCACAAGAGTGCTCCGCATACACAATAGCTACCTCGATCCGAGAAGCATACATATGTGCCCAAAGAAAGAGCTCAAAAGCTTTTAAGCAAAAGAGCCAATCCAAGCAAAGAAACAATAGCATCATACGCCTTGCATCCAAAGAGATCATACATAGCAACACCATCTTGTGCTCAAGCATCGGCACATCATACACTCATAGCATACTTGTGATAGATAGTCGTTACGTTTTGCCCATATAGGTCGTGCACAAGTGCGTATCCGCCTATTAAGCAATCGGTTAGCGTCTCTCTAGCGTTGTGCAACACGAGCATTTTCCGTGGTTTACCACATTTTTCGCTCATCCTTGGTTGCACAACCACATTTATCTTTCCGTGCGTGTGTTCCGTGTGCTACTCTTTGCTAGTGATCTACTTGTTGCGTGAGCAAATTTGTGAACCATTTTCAACATCTTTGAGTCACTTTGACTATTGCATTGAATTTGTGCCACATCCTAACCGAGCTCCTCTAAAAGCTTTACTTGTGTAGGTGTGAGAATCGACACGAAGTGATACCAATAGTGCTATTTCCGGGTTACATTGTTGAGTGATCATTGATCCATTTTCAACCTCGGTTAAGGTACATTGATATTGTCTTCTCCTTTCTCCACTCACATACTTGCTTGTGATGATGGATAGGCCAAGTTCATCTACCAACCCGATCTTCGACGATCCTCAAGAAGCGAACAACTACGTCACCAAACTACATCTATTCGGTGTCCAACGAGCTCTACATCAAGAGAGTGAAGCTATGCGCGAGTACATTGGTCAAGTTGCCGAGGACGCGCGACAATTCCAACAAAGTACTAAGGAGCAAATCGACCTCATCAACACCAACATGTCTACCCAATACAATGAGCTACGGACATTGATCATCAACCGACGTTCTTCCTCAACATCTTCTCATCGACGAAGCCGCTCAAGTCGACACACCGACTCAACGCAAGACTCAAGTACACCTACGTCTAACACTCTTCGTCAAGCCGCACGTGAAGCTCGACATGAACATCGGCATCCTCTACATGACAAGAGTTCCCAAGAGCTATTCGACGAGCAAGAAAATCGACGTCGTCAAAACCAAGCTACACTTGAGCAAGCACAAGAACGGCAACGACTACGCCAACAACAACAAGAGCGAGCTCGCCAATATCAAGAAGAACAAGATGCCGAGGCTAACCGCCAAGCACAACAACGTCGAGAAGCTCAAGCTATGGAGGCGCAACGTGCTTTACAAGATGCACATCGCAATGTGGCCGCCCGCAATCGACACACTCGTCAAGAAGAGGATTTCCTTCGAGATGAGATGCAAGAAAGGCGACACCAAGCAAGAATACAAGAAGAAGCTCCCCCTCAAGCGCGGCAAGAGCAACAATACCAACAAGAACATCAATTCCAACAAGAACGTCTACATCCACAAGAGCAACATGATATGGCAAACCGCCAAAATCGAGATCATCCTCCCAATAGGCAAGGAAACAATGA
>LR738715.1:442843302-442856504 GCA_902687465.1 Secale cereale | reverse complement strand
GCATAATCAACCGATGGTCGACATGCCGCAAAGCTAAGTCCAAAGCTCAATCTCATGGTCTTGACATGCATCTTCCTACTCCATATCATCCATGGGAAGACATAAACATGGATTTCATACTTGGCTTGCCTAGGACTAAAAATGGAAAAGATTCCGTGCTTGTCATGGTCGATACATTCTCTAACATGGCTCATTTCACTCCCGATAACAAGATCAACGATGCTTCACATATTGCCACTCTTTTTTGTAGCGAAATATTCAAGAAGGTGTACGAACAAACAAGGGCAACAATCGAGAGACAAGTACATCGCCTCACCACCAAGCTCAACGTCAACAAGGCAACAATGGTGTTTCACCCGGGAGAAATTAATTGGCTACATCTTCGCACGGACAGTTTCGCACATGAGCCCCAGTCCACACTTCTACCTCACGACAACGGACCCTTACAGGATCTCTCTCCTTTCCATGGTGATGAAGATTTCGATCCGAGGTCGGATCTTTCCCAAGGGAGGGGAGATGATACGGTGTATCCTAGGGCCATCACCATGGACCCTTCATCGCCTCGTCAAGTGCCAAAAGGACCCATGACTCGAGCCCGGGCAAGAGCTCTCGAGACCGAGGTGACGTCACTCCTAGCCCTACTTCCATATAATGCTTGCGAGACATGGTCGCTACCTCAGACGGACGTGTTGTGTGTGCTCAGGTGTGAGGAAGACCACATCGGAGATGGGCGTGAAGATGGACAAGTCATCAAGTTCATGAACGAGTCAATGCATCGAGAAGGGCAGAAGAGAGCTCCAGGCCCCGGACATCCGGCCCCCTGGCCCGGACATCCGGCCCCTGGGCGTTCAACTACAGAAGGCCGCCTGCAGCAGAAGCTACAGGGCCCGGACATCCGGCCAGGGCCCGGACATCCGGCCAAGCACGGCCCGGACATCCGGCCCCGGGCCCGGAAATCCGGCGCCTCTGTCCAGAGAGCGCCCGAGGCTCGACCGCCCCAGCCCGGACATCCGGGCCCCCGCCCCGGACATCCGGCGCCCCGCGAAGCCCCGGACATCCGGCCCGCCGTCCGGATGTCCGGCCCCTGAAATGCCTGCGCGCATCCCCTGGGCTGAGGCCCATGTACCCATTCGCCCCGTAGACTATATATACTCCTCTCCTCATTCCGTTTAGGGTTAGCTGTGGTTTAGCTCATTTGACACTTGTGTGGATTTCTCCCACGAGACGGTGCGCCTCTACGGAGAAGATCCACTTCGGATTCAGGACCTCCTTCATCGGAGAAGATCCCCCGGGATATCAAGACCTCCTCCGGGAGAAGACTATCTTTGTATCACCGGCGTTGACTTTGGATCATGTATCTCGACCTTGTATCGCGAACCTAGCACTTGTGTGATTGCTTCCGTGTTGATTTGAGTGTTCTCTCTTGTGTTTTCCCCATCTTTCTCCGTGTTTTCCCCGTGTTCATCGTGTGCCAACCTCCAAACGTGAAAGATCCGCTGATTAGGGTTCCACCCTGTATCAGAAAGAGGGGGGAATTTCGTGGCCCTTGGTGGAGGGGTCCGAAACCAACCCTAACTCTTGTTTCCCCACACATACGGACTCTAAAAACAGCCTATACTCAAGTATTTCGAAATTACATGGGCCTGGCCCAATAATAAGGTGACGCAGCACCTAAAATAGCCTCTGGACGAAATTTATGAAGTGGCATCTTGTATATTTCGTCCAAGGCTTCTCGCACTCATTATGGTGGCTTCAAAGTCCTGAAATCATCCATTGTAACTCCATTCTTGTCCCCCTTGCGCATGCCATCATCTCCATGCTTGATCTTGCTCCAATGTTCATCCTTCTTGTCCAAGCTAGGCCCTTCATTTGTAAGCAAGACAAATGTATCCAATTTAGGCAGCATCATATTCTCATGAACATTAGATTCATTACCAAGAAACGAAAGTACCTGGTAATTTAATTGGCGTGCGCGAGCTCTAGTAATTGGTCCTGTATATGTGTCAGTTGGAGCTGTGGGTGTAACCTTGTTAGTGATGTCCTCATCACCACCTCTGGATTCAAGACCCCTAACGGGAAGATCCCACGGGATTCCAAGACCTCCTCCGGGAGAAGACTATCTGTATCACCGTTGTTGACTTTGGATCATGTATCTCGACCTTGTATCGCGAATCTAGCACTTGTGTGATTGCTTCCGTGTTGATTTGAGTGTTCTCTCTTGTGTTTTCCCCATCTTTCTCCGTGTTTTCCCCGTGTTCATCGTGTGCCAACCTCCAAACGTGAAAGATCCGCTGATTAGGGTTCCACCCTGCATCAAAACATCACGGAAGATGAAGAGCAAACTATGGCGCGATTCTTGAATGGACTCAACTATCCCATCAAGAAGATTGCGGACTTCCAACCATACAACAATCTACTCGAGCTAGTACACCAAGCAACCAAAGCGGAGCGACAAGTTCAAGAGGACTACAAGTACTCCAAGTTCAACTCCAAGAACTTCGGCTCCTACAACCAAGCTTCAACGACTTCGGATATTACTCCTACCTCTTCCAAGCCATCTACAAACTTAGGCGACAAGCCAAGCTACAAGAATGACACTACATCGAGTCATCCACATTCTACCAACAACTTCAAGCCAAGAGCTACATCATCTACAACTCCAAATGAAGAGAACCCCAAGACAAGCTCCATCAAATGTTTCACATGTGGTGGCCGTGGTCACAAGTCCTTCGAGTGCACCAACAAGAGAACAATGATCTTCCACGACGACGGCACATATGACTCGATGAGCGACGACGAAGTGGACGCCATCAAACACTTGGCCATCCACCGGCGTATCAATGAAGAAGAAGATCGTCAAGTGTTTTGCGACAATGACTCAAGCCCCAACCTTGTTGTCTCCAAAGTCTTGACACTCCAACATCAAAAAGATGACGACCAACGATGCCATATTTTCCATACGAAGGCCGGCATCAATGGACGCTCCGTCAAGGTTATCATCGATGGCGGAAGTTGCCACAACTTGGCAAGTGCAGAGCTATGCGACAAGCTTCATTTGGTCAAGACGAAGCATCCGCACCCCTACAAGGTCCAGTGGCTCAACGACGCCGGAATTCTTCGAGTCGAGCACACCGTGCAAGTCTCTTTCAAGATCGGCGCCTACGAGGACACTCTCGAATGTGATGTGATACCCATGTCCGTGTGCCACCTTATTCTTGGACGCCCATGGCAATATGATCGTGGAGTCACACACAATGGACGGACGAATCACTATCACTTCAAGATGAAGGGCAAGGAATTCGTGCTACGACCAATGACTCCAAGTCAAGTTGCCGCCGACAAGCTTTTACCTACAACCCATCGTGGAGAGAATGGTGAGAGAGCGAGCCACCAAAAAGAGAGCGAGAGCCACAAGCCAAATATGAGCGACTCCACGATGAGCTACACGAAGAAACTAGTGCTATTTGCCACCAAAAGTGAGATGAGAGAAGTGTGTGAGAACCCATCGAACGTCGTTCACCTTGTGCTCTTATGCAAAGGGGATGACAAAACTACTAACACTTCACAACCTCCACCTTTTGTGTTGTCTCAATTGTTGCAGGAATTCTCGGACGCCTTTCCCGATGAGATACCACCGGTTCTACCTCCTCTTCACAGGATAGCACACCGCATCGAACTTGTACCCGGTGCACCATTTCCCAACAAGGTTCTCTACCGTGTCAACCACGAGATACAACGGCAAGTACCCAAACTCATCGACACAAGTCATGTACGTGACAACTTTAGCACTTGTGCCGCTCCGGTTATTCTATTGCCTACGAAGCATGGAAGTTTTCACGCCAATGCATGCTTGTTACGCAAATGCTTACTTGTTACACACCTTGAGTTGAACTTGATTGGCTTTGAGCATATCAAAGATTTATATGAGCATGATCCTTTCTTTGCAAATGCTTATGCTAAATGCTTGACTCACACTTCTTGGGAACATTACTACATCAAGGATGGATATCTTATGAGAGCTAACAAACTTGGCATTCCCGAGTCTTCGCTTCGATTGTTCCTTTTGCAGGAATCTCATGGAGAAGGACTCATGGGACACTTTGGAAGAGACACGGCGTTTGCTACCCTCTCTAAGAACTATTTTTGGCCCAAGCTGCTTCGTCACGTTTTCCGCATAATCAACCGATGGTCGACATGCCGCAAAGCTAAGTCCAAAGCTCAATCTCATGGTCTTGACATGCATCTTCCTACTCCATATCATCCATGGGAAGACATAAACATGGATTTCATACTTGGCTTGCCTAGGACTAAAAATGGAAAAGATTCCGTGCTTGTCATGGTCGATACATTCTCTAACATGGCTCATTTCACTCCCGATAACAAGATCAACGATGCTTCACATATTGCCACTCTTTTTTGTAGCGAAATATTCAAGAAGGTGTACGAACAAACAAGGGCAACAATCGAGAGACAAGTACATCGCCTCACCACCAAGCTCAACGTCAACAAGGCAACAATGGTGTTTCACCCGGGAGAAATTAATTGGCTACATCTTCGCACGGACAGTTTCGCACATGAGCCCCAGTCCACACTTCTACCTCACGACAACGGACCCTTACAGGATCTCTCTCCTTTCCATGGTGATGAAGATTTCGATCCGAGGTCGGATCTTTCCCAAGGGAGGGGAGATGATACGGTGTATCCTAGGGCCATCACCATGGACCCTTCATCGCCTCGTCAAGTGCCCAAAGGACCCATGACTCGAGCCCGGGCAAGAGCTCTCGAGACCGAGGTGACGTCACTCCTAGCCCTACTTCCATATAATGCTTGCGAGACATGGTCGCTACCTCAGACGGACGTGTTGTGTGTGCTCAGGTGTGAGGAAGACCGCTTCGGAGAAGAGCTTGAAGATGGACAAGTCCCCAAGGCCACGGACGAGCTGATGCATCGAGAAGGGCAGAAGGGAGCTCCAGGCCCCGGACATCCGGCCCCATGGCCCGGACATCCGGCACCTGGGCCATCAACTACAGAAGACCAGCAGCAACTGAAGCTACAGGGCCCGGACATCCGGCCAGGGCCCGGACATCCGGCCAAGCATGGCCCGGACATCCGGCCCCGGGCCCGGAAATCCGGCGCCTCTGTCCAGAGAGCGCCCGAGACCAGACCGCTCCAGCCCGGACATCCGGCCCCTCGCCCCGGACGTCCGGCACCCCTCGAAGACCCGGACATCCGGGCCGCCGCCCGGACATCCGGCCCCTGATCTGCCTGCGTGCAGCCCCCTGGGCCGAGGCCCATGTACCCATTCGCCCCGTAGACTATATATACTCCTCTCCTCATTCCGTTTAGGGTGAGCTGAGGAATAGCTCATTTGACACTTGTGTGGATTTCTCCCACGAGACCGGTGCGCCTCTACGGAGAAGATCCACCTCTGGATTCAAGACCCCTAACGGGAAGATCCCACGGGATTCCAAGACCTCCTCACGGAGAAGACTATCTTTGTATCACCGGCGTTGACTTTGGATCATGTATCTCGACCTTGTATCGCGAATCTAGCACTTGTGTGATTGCTTCCGTGTTGATTTGAGTGTTCTCTCTTGTGTTTTCCCCATCTTTCTCCGTGTTTTCCCCGTGTTCATCGTGTGCCAACCTCCAAACGTGAAAGATCCGCTGATTAGGGTTCCACCCTGTATCATATGGTATCTAGAGCAAAGGTTTCTCACGATTTTGGAGCCCCACACTTCGTTTTCTAGCCTGTTTTTGTCGTGTTCTTCCTAATTTCGAAAATTGCCCCACAAAAAGAGCCCCAAAAATTTTCTGTGATCTGTTGATTTGGCAAGATTTTGTTGAATTTGTTCCATGGATTTGCTGTGCCACGTGTGGATCTAGCTTTTCCTCCACTTTTCCCCAAATTTCATCCGAAAAATCCACCGAATTTTTGCCCCGAAACCCCCCTTTTTGATACGGAGTATCCCATGATCATCCCCATGTTCACTCGACGAGACCTCAAC
The DNA here is from genome assembly GCA_902687465.1 of Secale cereale. NCBI lineage: Eukaryota > Viridiplantae > Streptophyta > Magnoliopsida > Poales > Poaceae > Secale > Secale cereale. The sequence continues at coordinate 442,850,496 of LR738715.1, read as the reverse complement.
TACACACAATTGGACACAAGGTTCACTCGCTCCTCTCTGAACCTCCACTTTCTACATGTGAGACATGCCTACTACCTCAAATATATGTGCTATGCATGTTCAGGAACACCCAAGGAGACCATGGAGAACCCAAGGACCAAGGCCAAGTGCGCGTGGAAGAGATGGAAGAAGGACCAGCATCTACAGGCCCCGGACATCCGGCCCCCAAGCCCGGACATCCGGCGCCCCTTCACAGAAGCTAGCACCGCAAGCCCGGACATCCGGCCCCATGCCCCGGACATCCGGCTCCACTCGAAGCCCCGGACATCCGGCCCCTTCGCCGGAAATCCGGCCCCTCATCACAGAAGGCAACCGAAGCCGGCCACGCTCAGCCCGGACATCCGGCCAGAGGCCCGGACATCCGGCTCCTCGCGAGCCGCCGGACATCCGACCCCCGGCCCGGACATCCGGCGCCTGCCTGCGCGCAGAGACGGGCCTGAGGCCCATGTATCCCTCTCCCACTTACCCCTTCGTGGACCTAGACTATATATACTCCTCCCCCTCCTCCATTTGAGCGTTAGCTTAGAGATAGCTCATTTGATACCTAGAGCTTTGCTCATCTAGTGGTTCATCTCCTTGTGAGTGACTGCGGCCCCTCCACGGAGAAGATCCACACGGATTCAAGACCTCTGCGGAGAAGATCCTACGGGATTCAAGGCCCCTCGCGGGAAGATCCTACGGGATATCATCAAGACCTCCTCACGGAGAAGAACCGGTTACCCTTTGTATCGTCCCTTGTTGATCATGGATCTTGTATCTCTTTGTGTTTCGAGGATCTAGCATATGTGTGACTTGTTCTTGTTGGTTTGAGTGATTCTCTCGTGTTTTCCCTCGTGTTCCCTCTCGTGTTCTTCGTGTTCATCGTGGGATCCCCTCCATTTCGTGAAAGATCTGCTGATTAGGGTTCCACCCTGTATCAGGTTGCTTGATGTACTAGCTCGAGGAGATTGTTGTATGGTTGGAAGTCCGCAATCTTCTTGATGGGATAGTTGAGTCCATTCAAGAATCGCGCCATAGTTTGCTCATCATCTTCCGTGATGTTTGCTCGTATCATGGCAATCTCCATCTCCTTGTAGTACTCTTCAACGGACTTGGTACCTTGCTTGAGGAGTTGTAGCTTCTTGAACAAGTCTCGGTTGTAGTGTGTAGGCACGAAACGTGCTCTCATCACTTCCTTCATTTGAGCCCAAGTGGTGATAGGAGGTTCGCCTTTGGCTTCTCTTCTCTCTATGATTTGCTCCCACCAAATGAGAACATAGTCTTGGAACTCAAGTGATGCCATAGCGATCTTCTTCTCTTCATCGAAGTTGTGAAGGCGAAAGATCTTGTCAACTTTCAATGCCCATGAGAGGTAGTCTTCGGGATCAATGCTTCCGGAAAACTTTGGCATGGTGAACTTGAGCTTGCCATAGCGATGCTCATCATTGTTTCCTTGCCTATTGGGAGGATGATCTCGATTTTGGCGGTTTGCCGTATCGTGTTGCTCTTGTGGATGTAGACGTTGATACGGTGTATCCTATGGACATCACCATGTCAAGAGTCTGCTTGGGAAGTGACACGTGTGACCTCTATTTCTCATACATAAAGGTGAATCATCTCCTTTACACGTGTTCACTTGACCCCTTCGAGGATGGTATACTACTTGACACTCCACTCGTGTGCATGCATAGGTATTGTCGGAGCTTCACGGACGACGACGAGGAGTGCAAGCGCCGAGGAACACCTACACCATCCGCGAGGGAAGCTTGGAAGAGAAGACGGAAGAAGACGGAGCGGCTGAAGTTACAGCCGCCGGACATCCGGCGCCAGCCCGGACATCCGGCGCCAGCCCGGACATCCGGCGACCAGCCCGGACATCCGGCGCTTCAGCAGAGGCCGGACATCCGGCGTCACCCCGGAAATCCGGCAAGGGCAACAGAAGCACCCGAAGAACGGCCACCGCCAGGCCGGACATCCGGCCCGTGCCTGGACATCCGGCCTCCCATGAACGGCCGGACATCCGGCCCCCAGCCCGGACATCCGGCGCCTGCCTGCGCGCAGAGTCGGGCCAGAGGCCCATGTATCCTCTCCCACTTATCCCTTAGTGTACTAGACTATATATACTCCTCCACCTCCACCATTTTAGGGTTAGCAATGGTTTAGCTCATATGAGAGATAGAGCTTTGCTCATCCATCCCGGATCTACTCCACGAGAGAGACCGCGGCCCCTCTACGGAGAAGATCCACCTTGGATTCAAGACCCCTAGCGGGAAGATCCTTCACGGATTCAAGACCTGCTCTTGGAGATGAACTCTACCCATGTATCTTTCCCTTTGTTGTTCATGTATCTTGTGATCTTGTGTGTTTGATTGTCTAGTGGATGTGTGATTGGACTTGTTCTTGTGTGTTTCCTCTCGTGTTTTCCCCCGTTTCCCTTTGTGTTCTTCGTGTTCATCGTGGGATCCCCTCCATTTCGTGAAAGATCTGCTGATTAGGGTTCCACTCTGTATCACAAGCTCCATCAAATGTTTCACATGTGGTGGCCGTGGTCACAAGTCCTTCGAGTGCACCAACAAGAGAACAATGATCTTCCACGACGACGGCACATATGACTCGATGAGCGACGACGAAGTGGACGCCATCAAACACTTGGCCATCCACCGGCGTATCAATGAAGAAGAAGATCGTCAAGTGTTTTGCGATAATGACTCAAGCCCCAACCTTGTTGTCTCCAAAGTCTTGACACTCCAACATCAACAAGATGACGACCAACGATGCCATATTTTCCATACGAAGGCCGGCATCAATGGACGCTCCGTCAAGGTTATCATCGATGGCGGAAGTTGCCACAACTTGGCAAGTGCAGAGCTATGCGACAAGCTTCATTTGGTCAAGACGAAGCATCCGCACCCCTACAAGGTCCAGTGGCTCAACGACGCCGGAATTCTTCGAGTCGAGCACACCGTGCAAGTCTCTTTCAAGATCGGCGCCTACGAGGACACTCTCGAATGTGATGTGATACCCATGTCCGTGTGCCACCTTATTCTTGGACGCCCATGGCAATATGATCGTGGAGTCACACACAATGGACGGACGAATCACTATCACTTCAAGATGAAGGGCAAGGAATTCGTGCTACGACCAATGACTCCAAGTCAAGTTGCCGCCGACAAGCTTTTACCTACAACCCATCGTGGAGAGAATGGTGAAAGAGCGAGCCACCAAAAAGAGAGCGAGAGCCACAAGCCAAATATGAGCGACTCCACGATGAGCTACACGAAGAAACTAGTGCTATTTGCCACCAAAAGTGAGATGAGAGAAGTGTGTGAGAACCCATCGAACGTCGTTCACCTTGTGCTCTTATGCAAAGGGGAAGACAAAACTACTAACACTTCACAACCTCCACCTTTTGTGTTGTCTCAATTGTTGCAGGAATTCTCGGACGCCTTTCCCGATGAGATACCACCGGTTCTACCTCCTCTTCACAGGATAGAACACCGCATCGAACTTGTACCCGGTGCACCATTTCCCAACAAGGTTCTCTACCGTGTCAACCACGAGATACAACGGCAAGTACCCAAACTCATCGACACAAGTCATGTACGTGACAACTTTAGCACTTGTGCCGCTCCGGTTATTCTATTGCCTACGAAGCATGGAAGTTTTCACGCCAATGCATGCTTGTTACGCAAATGCTTACTTGTTACACAACTTGAGTTGAACTTGATTGGCTTTGAGCATATCAAAGATTTATATGAGCATGATCCTTTCTTTGCAAATGCTTATGCTAAATGCTTGACTCACACTTCTTGGGAACATTACTACATCAAGGATGGATATCTTATGAGAGCTAACAAACTTGGCATTCCCGAGTCTTCGCTTCGATTGTTCCTTTTGCAGGAATCTCATGGAGAAGGACTCATGGGACACTTTGGAAGAGACACGGCGTTTGCTACCCTCTCTAAGAACTATTTTTGGCCCAAGCTGCTTCGTCACGTTTTCCGCATAATCAACCGATGGTCGACATGCCGCAAAGCTAAGTCCAAAGCTCAATCTCATGGTCTTGACATGCATCTTCCTACTCCATATCATCCATGGAAAGACATAAACATGGATTTCATACTTGGCTTGCCTAGGACTAAAAATGGAAAAGATTCCGTGCTTGTCATGGTCGATACATTCTCTAACATGGCTCATTTCACTCCCGATAACAAGATCAACGATGCTTCACATATTGCCACTCTTTTTTTGTAGCGAAATATTCAAGAAGGTGTACGAACAAACAAGGGCAACAATCGAGAGACAAGTACATCGCCTCACCACCAAGCTCAACGTCAACAAGGCAACAATGGTGTTTCACCCGGGAGAAATTAATTGGCTACATCTTCGCACGGACAGTTTCGCACATGAGCCCCAGTCCACACTTCTACCTCACGACAACGGACCCTTACAGGATCTCTCTCCTTTCCATGGTGATGAAGATTTCGATCCGAGGTCGGATCTTTCCCAAGGGAGGGGAGATGATACGGTGTATCCTAGGGCCATCACCATGGACCCTTCATCGCCTCGTCAAGTGCCCAAAGGACCCATGACTCGAGCCCGGGCAAGAGCTCTCGAGACCGAGGTGACGTCACTCCTAGCCCTACTTCCATATAATGCTTGCGAGACATGGTCGCTACCTCAGACGGACGTGTTGTGTGTGCTCAGGTGTGAGGAAGACCACATCGGAGATGGGCGTGAAGATGGACAAGTCATCAAGTTCATGAACGAGTCAATGCATCGAGAAGGGCAGAAGAGAGCTCCAGGCCCCGGACATCCGGCCCCCTGGCCCGGACATCCGGCCCCTGGGCGTTCAACTACAGAAGGCCGCCTGCAGCAGAAGCTACAGGGCCCGGACATCCGGCCAGGGCCCGGACATCCGGCCAAGCACGGCCCGGACATCCGGCCCCGGGCCCGGAAATCCGGCGCCTCTGTCCAGAGAGCGCCCGAGGCTCGCCCGCCCCAGCCCGGACATCCGGGCCCCCGCCCCGGACATCCGGCGCCCCGCGAAGCCCCGGACATCCGGCCCGCCGTCCGGATGTCCGGCCCCTGAAATGCCTGCGCGCATCCCCTGGGCTGAGGCCCATGTACCCATTCGCCCCGTAGACTATATATACTCCTCTCCTCATTCCGTTTAGGGTTAGCTGTGGTTTTAGCTCATTTGATACTTGTGTGGATTTCTCCCACGAGACGGTGCGCCTCTACGGAGAAGATCCACCTCTGGATTCAAGACCCCTAACGGGAAGATCCCACGGGATTCCAAGACCTCCTCACGGAGAAGACTATCTGTATCACCGTTGTTGACTTTGGATCATGTATCTCGACCTTGTATCGCGAATCTAGCATTTGTGTGATTGCTTTCGTGTTGATTGAGTGTTTTCCTCTTGTGTTTTCCCCATCTTTCCCTTGTGATTCCCCGTGTTCATCGTGTGCCAACCTCCAAACGTGAAAGATCCGCTGATTAGGGTTCCACCCTGTATCAGAGCATGTGTCAACTTATCTTTCAATACCGTGAATGCTTCTTCCTGTGCAGTACCCCAAACAAAAGGCACATCCTTCTTTGTAAGCTCATTGAGAGGTGCAGCAATGGTGCTGAAATCTCTCACAAAACGCCGATAGAATCCAGCGAGGCCAATGAAACTCCTCGCGTGTGTGACCGTTGTGGGCTGCGGCCAACTCTCAATAGCTTCAATCTTGGCTTTATCAACCTCAATTCCCTGTGGAGTAACAACATAGCCAAGAAAAGAGACTCGGTCGGTGCAAAAGGTGCACTTTCCAAGGTTACCAAACAAACGTGCATCATGTAGAGCAATAAAAACAACACGTAAATGTTTCAAATGTTCCTCCAAAGATCTGCTATAAATCAATATATCATCAAAGTATACTACCAGAAATCGTCCAATGAAAGCACTAAAACTTCATTCATAAATCTCATGAAAGTACTAGGTGCATTAGTTAACCCAAAAGGCATGACTAACAACTCATATAATCCAAACTTAGTTTTAAATGTTGTTTACCATTCATCTCCCAATTTCGTAAGAATTTGATGGTATCCACTATCCACTATGCAAATCAACTTTGGAGAATATTGTAGAGCCACTCAATTCATAAAGCATATCATCTAGCGTAGGAATAGGATGACGATAACGAATAGTAATATTATTAATGCCTCTGCAATCAACACACATACGCGATGTACCATCCTTTTTCGGCACTAGAATAATAGGAACAACACAAGGATTAAGGGATTCGTGTATATAACCTTTGTCGAGTAGCTCCTGTACTTGACGCATAATCTCCTTCGTCTCTTCTGGATTGGTACGGTATGGTGCGCGGTTGGGTAGCGATGCACCGGGAATTAAGTCAATCTGATGCTCAATCCCTTGAATAGGTGGTAATCCCGGTGGCACGTCTTGTGGAAAAACGTCGGCGAACTCCTGCAAAATGTTAGTGACAGCAGGAGGCAAAGAGGAAGGCACATCCTCGAATGAAAATAATGCCTCTTTGCACACAAAAGCATAGCAAATAGATTTGCTAAAATCTAGCTCATCAATATCACATTTGGTGGCAAGTAAACATGCACTTTTCAATTTAATTTCAGAAGCAACAGTAGATGGTTCATTATTAGGTTTCATTCGTTGCTCAAATTCTTTTGCCACAATCTGATTTTCACTCTTATTTTTCTCCTGTTTTGCTTTATTAGCTCTATTAATATCATCTTTCAAAATGGAATCAGGAGTCATAGGAAGTAAAGTAATATTTTTATCCTTATGAACAAGAGTATACTGATTGTTTCTACCATGGTGTACATAATTTTTATCAAATTGCCATGATCTACCAAGTAATAAGGAACATGCTTGCATAGGTACCAGATCACAATCAACATAATCAGCATATGTAGAGATACTAAAATGCACACGAACAGTACGTGTTACCTTAACCTTGCCGCTGTTGTTGAACCATTGGATGTAGTAAGGATGTGGATGTGGTCTTGTCGTGAGAGATAGCTTCTCCACCATCTCCATGCTAGCCAAGTTGTTGCAACTCCCTCCATCTATGATCACGCGAACAGAATGTTCCTTCACAACTCCCTTTGTATGGAACAAATTATGCCTCTGATTTCGCTCAGCTTGTGTA
>LR738715.1:442679796-442835182 GCA_902687465.1 Secale cereale | reverse complement strand
GTTTATATTTAGAATTCATGCGCTCAATATTTTCCTTAGTTAACTCATGCATTTTCAAGATCAATTCAACACGTTGTTTAGCATCAAAATTAACCTTCTCCGAAGATGGAAGAGGCAACAAATCAATAGCTGCACGAGGTAGGAAACCATAGACAATTTCAAAAGGGCACATCTTAGTAGTAGAATGCAACAAACGATTATAAACAAATTCAATATGAGGCAAGCATTCTTCCCACATTTTCTTGTTATTCTTCAAAACAGCCCTAAGCATAGTAGACAAAGTTCTATTGACTACTTCAGTTTGTCCATCAGTTTGGGGGAGACAAGTAGTACTAAAAAGTAGTTCCGTTGCCAACTTAGCCCATAAACATCTCCAAAAGTGGCTAAGAAATTTAGTATCATGATCGGAAACAATAGTATTTGGCACACCATGCAAGCAACTAATTTCACGAAAGAACAAATTACCAACATTAAGAGCATCATCGCTTTTATGACATGGTATAAAGTGTGCCATCTTCGAGAACCTATCCACGACAACCAATATGCTATCCCTCCCCTTCTTTGTTCGAGGTAAACCCAAAACAAAGTCCATAGATATATCTTCCCATGGAACACTAGGGACATGCAAAGGCATATATAAACCAGGAGGATTGAGTCGTGACTTAGCTTTTTGACATGTAGTGCAGCGAGCAACAAAACGCTCAACATCGCGTCTCATCTTTGGCCAAAAGAAATGTGTAGCAAGTACGTCCTCCGTCTTCTTCATGCCAAAGTGTCCCATTAATCCTCCCCCATGTGCCTCTTGCAACAACAAAAGACGAACAGAGCTAGCTAGAATGCATAGCTTGTTAGCACGAAACACAAATCCATCATTAACGACGAACTTGTTCCATGTTCTCCCTTCTTTACAATTCTGCAATACATCTTTAAATTCAGCATCATCCACATATTGATCTTTGATGGTCTCCAAATCAAATATTTTAAAGTCAAGTTGTGAAAGCATAGTATAACGACGAGACAATGCATCAGCAATAACATTTTCTTTTCCCTTCTTGTGTTTAATAACATAAGGGAAAGTCTGATAGAGGAAAATGTGTCCCGTCTTTCGATGAGATGGTGGCTATCATTTTGAAGGAAGTCGACTTTGACGATCCGACTACGAACGTGCGAGGACGTCGCGCCTTAGCAATCGATAAACCAAATCCGAGAGGTTATTGACCACGCCGAAGGACGATCAACCTGACCACGAAGGTCTATTTCCTGCAGGCAAATGAAGAACAAGCAAGAAACTGAGATTGCAATCCGGATATTGCGAATTCAAGAGGAAAGCTTTATTGATCAAGTGGGGTTCTGTGACGTCCTTGTCTGGTCGTTGAACACAAACGAAGTATGCGAAGTTGCAGCTATGGCGAACTTTAATCTAAACAAAACCCGAAGTCTAAACGACGCCCTAAGGGCTGTATATATGGGAGAAGAGGGGGGGATTTTGTGGCCCTTGGAGGAGGGGTCCGAAACCAACCCTAACTCTTGTTTACCCACACATACAGACTCTAAAAACAGCCTATACTCAAGTATTTCGAAATTACATGGGCCTGGCCCAATAATAAGGTGACGCAGCACCTATAATAGCCTCTGGACGAAATTTATGAAGTGGCATCTTGTATATTTCGTCCAAGGTTTCTCGCACTCATTATGGTGGCTTCAAAGTCCTGAAATCATCAGTTGTAACTCCATTCTTGTTCCCCTTCTGCATGCCATCATCTCCATGCTTGATCTTGCTCCAATGTTCATCCTTCTTGTCCAAGCTAGGCCCTTCATTTGTAAGCAAGACAATTGTATCCAATTTAGGCAGCATCATATTCTCATGAACATTATAATCATTACCAAGAAACGAAAGTACCTGGTAATTTAATTGGCGTGCGCGAGCTCTAGTAATTCGTCCTGTATATGTGTCAGTTGGGGCTGTGGGTGTAACATTTTTAGTGATGTCCTCATCATCCTCCCCTTCTTGAATTGAAGTCGTCCTCAACGGAAGCTCATCTTCATCACACAAGTAAGGCTTCAAATCTGCAATGTTAAATGTGGGACTAACCCCAAAATCTGCAGGCAGCTCAAGTTTATATGCATTATCATTTATTTTCTCTAACACCTTGAAACAACCATCAGCATGTGGCATTAGCTTTGACTTGCGCAAATTAGGAAACATATCCTTATGCAAATGTAACCAAATAAGATCTCCAGGTGCAAAGATAACACGTTTTCTACCCTTATCTCCAAGAAGTTTATATTTAGCATTCATGCACTCAATATTTTCCTTAGTTAACTCATGCATTTTTAAGATCAATTCAACACGTTGTTTAGCATCAAAGTTAACCTTCTCCGAAGATGAAAGAGGCAACAAATCAATAGGTGCACGAGGTAGGAAACCATAGACAATTTCAAAAGGGCACATCTTAGTAGTAGAATGCAACGAACGATTATAAGCAAATTCAATATGAGGCAAGCATTCTTCCCACATTTTCTTATTATTCTTCAAAGCAACCCTAAGCATAGTAGACAATGTTCTCTTGATTACTTCAGTTTGTCCATCAGTTTGGGGGTGACAAGTAGTACTAAAAAGCAGTTTAGTCCCCAACTTAGCCCATAAACATCTCCAAAAGTGGCTAAGAAATTTTGTATCACGATCTGAAACAATAGTATTTGGCACACCATGCAAACGAATAATTTCACGAATGAACAAATCAGCAACATTAGCAGCATCATCGCTTTTATGACATGGTATAAAGTGTGCCATCTTCGAGAACCTATCCACGACAACAAATATGCTATCCCTCCCCTTCTTTGTTCGAGGTAAACCCAAAACCAAGTCCATAGATATAACTTCCCAAGGAACACTAGGGACAGGCAAAGGCATATATAAACCATGAGGATTGAGTCGTGACTTAGCTTTTTGACATGTAGTGCAGCGACCAACAAAACGCTCAACATCCCGTTGCATCTTTGGCCCAAAGAAATGTGTAGCAAGTACGTCCTCCGTCTTCTTCACGCCAAAGTGTCCGATTAATCCTCCTCCATGCGCCTCCTGCAACAACAAAAGACGAACAGAGCTAGCTGGAATGCATAGCTTGCTAGCACGAAACACAAATCCATCATTAACGACGAACTTGTTCCATGTTCTCCCTTCTTTGCAATTCTGCAATACATCTTCAAATTCAGCATCATGCACATATTGATTTTTGATGGTCTCCAAATCCAATATTTTAAAGTCAAGTTGTGAAAGCATAGTATAACGACGAGACAATGCATCAGCAATAACATTTTCTTTTCCCTTCTTGTGTTTAATAACATAAGGGAAAGTCTCTATGAATTCAACCCATTTAGCATGTCTACGGTTCAGTTTTGCTTCACTTTTAATGTGCTTCAAAGATTCATGATCAGAATGTATAACAAATTCTTTGGGCCATAAATAATGTTGCCATGTTTCCAAAGTCCAAACAAGACCATATAATTCCTTATCATAAGTAGAATAATTCAGACTAGGCCCATTCAATTTTTCAGAAAAGTATCCAACTGGTTTACCATCTTGTAATAACACACCTCCTAACCCAATTCCACTAGGATCACATTCAAGCTCAAAAGTCTTATTAAATCAGGGAGTTGGATTAAAGGAGCATGTGTCAACTTATCTTTCAATACCGTGAATGTTTCTTCCTATGCAGTACCCCAAACAAAAGGCACATCCTTCTTTGTAAGATCATTGAGAGGTGCAGCAATGGTGCTGAAATCTCTCACAAAACACCGATAGAATCCTGCGAGGCCAAGGAAACTCCTAACGTGTGTGACCGTTTTGGGCTGCGGCCAACTCTCAGTAGCTTCAATCTTGGCTTTATCAACCTCAATTCCCCGTGGAGTAACAACATAGCCAAGAAAAGATACTCGGTCGGTGCAAATGGTGCACTTTCCAAGGTTACCAAACAAACGTGCATCACGTAGAGCAATAAAAACAGCACGTAAATGTTCCAAATGTTCCTCCAAAGATCTGCTATAAAACAATATATCATCAAAGTATACTACCACAAATCGTCCAATGAAAGCACGTAAAACTTCATTCATTAATACAAACTTAGTTTTAAATGTTAGGTGCATTAGCTAACCCAAAAGGCATGACTAACCACTCATATAATCCAAACTTAGTTTTAAATGTTGTTTTCCCTTCATCTCCCAATTTGAAACGAATTTGATGGTATCCACTACGCAAATCAACTTTGGAGAATATTGTAGAGCCACTCAATTCATCAATCATATCATCTAGCCTAGGAATAGGATGACGATAACGAATAGTAATATTATTAATGCCTCTACAATCAACACACATACGTGATGTACCATCCCTTTTCGGCACTAGAATAATAGGAACAACACAAGGACTAAGGGATTCGCGTATATAACCTTTGTCGAGTAGCTCCTGTACTTGATGCATAGTCTCCTTCGTATCCTCTGGATTGGTACGGTATGGTGCGCGGTTGGGTAACGATGCACCGGGAATTAAGTTAATCTGATGCTCAATCCCTCGAATAGGTGGTAATCCCGGTGGCACGTCTTGTGGAAAGACGTCCGCGAACTCCTGCAAAATGTTAGTGATAGCAGGAGGCAAAGAGGAAGGCACGTCCTCGAATGAAAATAATGCCTCTTTGCACACAAAAGCATAGCAAACAGATTTGCTTAAATCTAGATCATCAATATCTGATTTGGTGGCAAGTAAACATCCACTTTTTAATTTAATTTCAGATGCAACATGAGATGATGGTGTTTTATTAGGCTTCATTTGTTGCTCAAATTCTTTTGCCACAACCTGATTTTCACACTTATTTTGCTCCTATTTTGCTTTATTAGCTCTATTAATATCATCTTTCAAAATGGAATCAGGAGACATAGGAAGCAAAGTAATACATTTATCCTTATGAACAAGAGTATAATGATTGTTTCTACCATGGTGTGCAGAATTTTTTATCAAATTTCCATGGTCTACCAAGTAATAAGGAACATGCTTGCATGGGTACCACATCACAATCAACATAATCAGCATATGTGGCGATACTAAAATGTACACGAACAGTACGTGTTAACTTAACCTTGCCGCTGTTGTTGAACCATTGGATGTAGTAAGGATGTGGATGTGGTCTTGTGGTGAGAGATAGCTTCTTCACCATATCCATGCTAGCCAAGTTGATGCGGAGCATCCTAAGGACATCCCCACGGATCCTTCATCGCCACACCAAGTGCTCAAAGGACCAATGACTCGAGCCCGTGCAAGAGCTCTCGAGACCGAGGTGACTTCGCTCCTCTCTCTACATCTTTCGGATTCACTTGAGACATGGCTTCTACCCTCATCAGGAACTCTGTGCATACTCAGGTACTTGGAGGAAGGCCACGGGACAGCTCTGCACAATGGTCAAGACGACAGGCCCGACGAGTACACGAGACAAGAAGAAGGAAGGCTGAAGATGCTACAGGCACCGGACGTCCGGCCTGCACCAGACGGCCGCCGACTTCCAGGCACCGGACGACCGGAAGACACCGGACATCCGGCCTCCCCCAGACGACCGGACAACCGGAAGCCACCGTACGTCTGTGACAACGACCACAGAAGCTAAATAGCGGAAATCCGAGGATTACCGGACGTCCGGTCCCTCCGGAACCTCCAGACGTCCGGTAACCAGCGGACGTCCGCCCCGACGGCAACCACTCGTGTAATATATACTCGTTGACTTCCCTCCTTTCGAGGCAGCTGTTGGATAGCTCATTTTCAGACTTGTGTGGATTCTCTCCCACGAGACCGTGCGCCTCTTCGGAGAAGATCCACCGCGGATTCAAGACCTCCACATCGGGGAAGATCCTACGGGATAACCAAGACCTCCTCACGGAGAAGACTACCCTTGTACCACCGACGTTGACTTTGGATCGTGTAGCTCGATTATGTATCGTGAATCTAGCACTTGTGTGATCATCTTTGTGTTGATTTGAGTGTTTCCTCTCGTGTTTTCCCCGTTTTCCTCCTTGTGTTCTCCGTGTTCATCGTGGGATACTCTCCAAACGTGAAAGATCCGCTGATTAGGGTTCCACCCTACATCATCTTGGTATCAAGAGCATAGGTTGATCACGATTTTGGAGCCCCACACCCTGTTTTCTAGCTTGTTTTTGTTGTGTTCTTCCCAATTTCGAAAATTCCCCACAAAAATAGCCCCAATTTTTTTTTGTGATCTGTTGATTTGGCAATATTTTGTTGACTTTGTTCCATGGATTTGCTGTGCCACGTGTCGATCTAGCATTTCCCCACCGTTTCACCAATTTTCCTCCGCGAATTCAGGCAAGTTTGACCAATTTGTCCACGGATCCACCAACACCAGTCCCAGACCTACCGGACGACTGACGTTTACCAGACGTCCGGCACCTCTCGAGACACCGGACGTCCGCTAAACACCGGACGACCGGCACCCCGCTTACATAAACTTTTACCGGATTTCCGGGACTTCCGGACGTCCGACCCCCTTCCGACAGGCCGGACGACCGGTACCCTCCGGACGTCCGACAACCCCTGACATAGCTGAACTTGTTCAGTTCCATACCACCTTCCGCCACCACCTACCTTTCAGCCCACTTTCCGCAACCACCATCGCTTACCCGCTCCGAGTTTGAAAAGTGTGTCTCCCTTTGCCTTGGATACATGAGTTGTGGTTTCACCGTTTCCTTGGATGTTTAGGCTACCTTGGAACGGCAAGACTTCGACAACACCACTGAACAACCTCGGCAAGGACGGTAACATCGACGACACTTCGCTCATCCTACCTTGCAATTGCATTGTCACCCTATGAACCATCTTTGCGTAGCTTTCCCATTGAGACTAGCCATTTGAGTATTGCTGGGCCACGACACTTGTGCACATTAGTGATAGTCATAGATATTGCATACTACATTCATCTTGGTATCATCATATCTCCGTGTGCCACAAGAGTGCTCCGCATACACAATAGCTACCTTGATCCGAGAAGCAAGCATATGTGCCCAAACAAAGAGCTCACAAGATTTTAAGCAAAAGAGCCAACCAAAGCAAAAATACAATAGCATCATACGCTTTGCATCAAAGGAGATCATACATCATAGCAACATCATCTTGTGCTCAAGCATCGGCACATCATACACTCATAGCATACTTGTGATAGATAGTCGTTACGTTTTGCCTCTTATAGGTCGTGCACAAGTGCGTATCCGCCTATTAAGCAATCGGTTAGCGTCTCTCTAGTGTTGTGCAACACGAGCATTTTCCGTGGTTTCCACACTTTCGCTCACCCTTGGTTGCACAACCACATTTATCTATCCGTGCGTGTGTTCCGTGTGCTACTTTGCTAGTGATCTTGATGCGGAGCATCCTAAGGACATCACCATGTCAAGAGTCCGTTTGGCAAGTGACACGTGTGACCTCTACTTCTCATACATAAAGGTGAATCATCTCCTTTACACGTGTTCACTTGACCTGTTCGAGGATGGTATACTACTTGACACTCCACTCGTGTGCATGCATAGGTATTGTCGGAGCTTCACGGACGACGACGAGGAGTGCAAGCGCCAAGGAACAACTACACCATCCGCGAGGGAAGCTTGGAAGCGACGACGGAAGAAGACGGAGCTGTGGAAGCTACAGCAGCCGGACATCCGGGCCAAACGCCGGACATCCGGCGCTTCGCCAAATCCCGGACATCCGGCCTTCGGCCCGGAAATCCGGACCCTCCTTCACAGAAGCTGGACCGAGCCAGCCCGGACATCCGGCCGTGACCCCGGACATCCGGCCCGCCTCGAAGCCCCGGACATCCGGCCGCCAACCCGGACGTCCGGCACCTGCGCGTGCCTAACCGGGCTAGAGGCCCATGTATCCCTTTCCCTTTGCCCCCACTTGCACTAGAACTATATATACTCCTCCACCTCCACCATTTTAGGGTTAGCAAATATGATAGCTCATTTGTATGTGAGCTTTGCTCCTACCTTCTCCTCTTGAGAGAGAGAGACTACTCCATTGGAGGCCAAGACCTCCACCTTGGAGAAGATCCCTAGTGGATGCAAGACCTCCCAAGGTGATGTAGGGTGGAACCCTAATCAGCGGATCTTTCACGTTTTGGAGAGTGTCCCACGATGAACACGGAGAACACAAGGAGGAAGACGGGGAAAACACAAGAGGAAACACTCAAATCAACACGAAGATAATCACACAAGCGCTAGATCCACGATACGTAGTGCGATACATGATCCATAGTCAACGATGGTGATACAAGGATAGTCTTCTCCGTGAGGAGGTCTTGGAATCCCGTAGGATCTTCTCCGAGGTGGAGGCCTTGAATCCGTAGTGGATCTTCTCCGTAGAGGCGCACGGTCTCGTGGGAGAAATCCACACAAGTCTGAGAAATGAGCTAACCAACAGCTACCCCAAAAGGAGGGAAGTCAACGGGTATATATTACACAGATAGGCACCGTCGGGGCGGACGTCCGCTGGTTACCGGACGTCCAGTGGTTCCGGAGGGACCGGACGTCCGGTAATCCTCGGATTTCCGCTATTTATCTTCTGTTGCCGTTGTCACGGACGTCCGGTGGCTTCCGGTCGTCCGGTCGTCTGGGAGAGGCCGGACGTCCGGTGTCTTCCGGTCGTCCGGTGCCTGGAAGTCGTCGGTCGTCCGGTGCCTGTAGCATCTTCAACCTTCCTTCTTCTTGTCTCGTGTACTTGTCGGGCCTGTCATCTTGACCATTGTGCAGAGCTGTCCCATGGCCTTCGTCCAAGCACCTGAGTATGCACAGAGTCCCTGATGAAGGTAGAAGCCATGTCTCAAGTGAAGCCGAAAGATGTAGAGAGAGGAGCGAAGTCACCTCGGTCTCGAGAGCTCTTGCACGGGCTCGAGTCATTGTTCCTTTGGGCACTTGGTGAGGTGAAGGAGGGTCCATGGGGATGTCCTTGGGATGCTCCGCATCATCTCCCCTCCCTTGGGAAAGATCCGACCTCGGATCGAAATCTTCATCACCATGGAAGGGAGAGAGATCCTTGACGTTAAAGGTGTCGCTCACGGAGTACTTGTCTCGAGGGAGGTCAATCTTGTAGGCATTGTCGTTGTAGCGAGCTAGCACCTTGAAGGGTCCGTCGGCGTGAGGTAGAAGTTTGGACTTGCGCTCGTGTGGGAAGCGGTCCTTGCGAAGATGAAGCCAAACAAGATCTCTCGGTTGGAACACCATTGGTGCCTTGTTGACGTTGAGCTTGGTGGCGAGACGTTGGACTTGGCGCTCGATCATTGCCCTTGTATCTTCGTGCACCTTCTTGAGATAGCTTGCTCGAGCACTTGCGTCCATGTTGATGCGCTCTTAGAGAGGTAGAGGTAGAATGTCCAATGGAGACAACGGATTGAAGCCGTGGACAACCTCGAATGGCGACTTGCCGGTGGTCGAATGTCTTGCGCGGTTGTAGGCGAACTCGGCGATGGGCAAGCAATGCTCCCATTCCCGGATGTTTCTCTTGATCAACACACGAAGAAGAGTGGAAAGCGTGCGGTTCGTCACCTCCGTCAGGCCGTCCGTTTGTGGATGGTACGCCGAAGAAAAGAGTAGCTTGATTCCGAGCTTGGCACATAGTGTTTTCCAAAAGTAACTCAAGAACTTGACGTCCCGGTCCGACACGATCGTTTTGGGCACGCCGTGTAGACGAAGTATCTCCCTACAAAAGAGAGTTGCAACATGTGAAGCATCGTCGATCTTGTTACAAGGAATGAAATGAGCCATTTTAGAGAATCTATCTACCACGACAAGCACGGAATCTTTGCCATTTTGAGTTCTAGGCAAGCCAAGTATGAAATCCATGCTTATGTCTTCCCATGGATGGTATGGAATAGGAAGAGGCATGTAAAGACCATGAGATTGAGCTTTGGACTTAGCTTTGCGGCATGTAGAACATCGGTTGGTGAGGCGTGAGACGTCACGAAGCATCTTGGGCCAAAAATAGTTCTTAGAGAGGGTAGCAAACGTCTTGTCGCGTCCAAAGTGTCCCATGAGTCCTCCTCCATGAGATTCCTGCAAAAGGAGCAAACGAAGCGAAGACTCGGGAATGCAAAGTTTGTTAGCTCTCATAAGATATCCATCCTTGATGTAGTAATGTTCCCAAGAAGTGTGAGTCAAGCACTTAGCATAAGCATTTGCAAAGAAAGGATCATGCTCAAAGCCAATCACATTCAACTCAAGTTGTGTTACAAGCATGCATTTGCGGGAAAGCGCGTCCGCCACAACATTTTCTTTGCCCTTGATGTATTTGATGACATATGGAAAAGACTCAATGAACTCACTCCATTTAGCATGACGCTTGTTCAACTTAGTTTGACCTTTGAGATACTTGAGTGTCTCATGGTCCGTATGAAGAATGAATTCATGAGGTCTAAGATATTGTTCCCAAACACGTAGAACTCTCACCAAGGCATAAAGCTCTTTATCATAGATGGGGTAGTTAAGTTGCGCTCCCGATAGCTTCTCGCTAAAGTAGGCAATTGGGCGCTTTTCTTGCATTAGCACACCACCTATGCCGGTACCATTAGCATCACAATGAATCTCAAACTGTTTGTCAAAGTTTGGTAGGGCTAGAAGTGGTGCGTGCGTGAGCAAGCTCTTAAGCTCATTGAACGCGGTATCTTGTGAAGGACCCCAAATGAAGGGTGCGTTCTTCTTGCTCAAAGCGTGTAGAGGCATAGCAATGGTGCTAAAGTCCTTCACAAAACGTCGATATAAATCGGCTAGACCAAGGAAACTACGCACTTGCATGAGATTCTTTGGTTGAGGCCAAGTTTTAATTGCTTCAATGTTAGTTTCATCAACGTGAACACCTTGAGAAGAAACGACAAATCCTAGAAAGACAACCTTGTCAACGCCAAAAGTGCATTTCTCCATATTAGCGTATAATTGTCGTTTGCGAAGTGCTTGCAAAACTAGTTGGACATGGTCAACATGTTCTTCAAGCGACTTGCTAAAGATGAGAATGTCATCAAAGTAAACCACTACAAAGACGCCTATATAGGGTCGGAGAACAAAATGCATAAGTGATGCGGAGCATCCTAAGGATCACCATGTCAAGAGTCCGTTTGGCAAGTGACACGTGCGACCTCTACTTCTCATACATAAAGGTGAATCATGTCCTTTACACGTGTTCACTTGACCCCTTCGAGGATGGTTTACTACTTGAAACTCCACTCGTGTGCATGCATAGGTATCATCGGAGCTTCATAGACGACGAGGAGGAGTGCAAGCGCCGAGGAACACCTACGCCATCAGCATGGGAAGCATGGAAGCGAAGGCAGAAGAAGACGGAGCGGCTGAAGTTACAGCTGCCGGACATCCGGCGCCAGCCCGGACATCCGGCCTTCAGCCCAGAAATCCGACGCCAGCAACAGAACCGCACCCGAGACTTGGCCCTGCTAGCCCGGACATCCGGCCAACCGCCCCGGACATCCGGCGTCTCATGAGAGCCCGGACATCCGGCCCCCAGCCGGACATCCGGCGCCTGCCTGCGCGCATGGACACGGCCCGAGGCCCATGTATCCCCCCATCTATTTACCCCTTCGTGTACTAGACTATATATACTCCTCCACCTCCACCATTTTAGGGTTAGCAATGATTTAGCTCATACGTGAGATAGAGCTTTGCTCATCCATCCCGGATCTACTCCACGAGAGAGACCGCGGCCCCTCTACGAAGAAGATCCACCTTGGATTCAAGACCCCTAAACGGGAAGATCCTTCACGGATTCAAGGCCTCCTCTTGGAGATGAACTCTACCCATGTATCTTTCCCTTTGTTGTTCATGTATCTTGTGATCTCGTGTGTTTGATTGTCTAGTGGATGTGTAATTGGACTTGTTCTTGAGTGTTCCCCTCGTGATTTCCCTTTGTGTTCTTCGTGTTCATCGTGGGATCCCCTCCATTTCGTGAAAGATCGGCCACACACGGTTCCACCCTACATCATTATGGTATCATGAGCCACGGTTTCTCACGAATTTGGAGCCCCTCCATCGTTTTCTAGCTTGTTTTTGTTGTGTTCTTCCCCAATTTCGAAAATTCCTCACCAAAAATAGCCCCAAAATTTTTTGTGATCTGTTGGTTTGATGAGATTTTGTTGATTTTGATCCGTGGATTTGCTTGGTTTCAAGTGGATCTAGCATTTCCCCAAGTTTCCCCATCTTTCCTCCACATAATCCATCAAATTTTGCCCCCAAAATCATCAAATTCCGCCCCCAATTCGAAAAGTTCGTCCCGATTCAGATCTGAAATCTTCGGGCCGGACATCCGGGCCACTGGCCGGACATCCGGGCCATCGGGCCGGACATCCGGCTCCTGGAGGGCAAAATCCCGCGCGGTTCTGGACATCAGGTCCCGGAAATCCGGACCCGGCCCCGGATGTCCGACCCCTGGGAATTCAGACTTTTCCGTTTCACCATTTTGTCCATAACTAATTCATCCGAACTCCGATTTCGACGTTCTTGAGCTCGTTTTGAAGCTTTTGACATCCTCCATAACACAAAAATACCACCATAATCATTTGACTCCATCATATTTTTGGGATTTTGGCATCTTTGCCTAGGGCTTCCACCACATCATCCGCTATACCACCACCGACTTCCGCAACCTAACCATTTTGTCCCCCATAGCATTTGTGGTTGCTTGAGTAGTGATTTGAATCTCCTAAGGTGTTTAGGCTACTTAGGGACCATTGCTTCTTCATCAACCACCACCACCACTTCCGCATAGCCTTGCCCACCATACATAGCCAACCAAACTTAACCCAATTTTGTTCGAGCTTGTTTGAGTTGTGGCTTGTGTCTCCTAAGGTGTTTCGGCTACTTAGGGACCGTGACTTCAACTCCGACATCGTGTATAGCCCATCATTCCACTTCTGCAACCACCTCGGCATTGCCGCTACCACCATTTGATATTTGTCCTTGAGATTTTGAGTTGTGGTTTTTCCGTTTCCTAAGGTGTTTCGGCTAATTACGAACGGGTCTACATCAAGAACACCGCCTCTCATCATTGACTCGGACGGTAACCTCGACGACATCATTGTATATTCCCCTTGCAATTGCATTGTTAACCCCTAGCCCATTTTGCGTCACTTGCCTATCGAGACTAGCCTTTGAGTATTGTCGGCAACGTTACTTGTGCACATTAGTGATCATCGATCCACCTTCCATTGCATACACACCATATCATATTGGTATCATCATATCATCCCTTGTGTCACAAGATTGTTCCCGCATATACACAATTGCTATCTTGCTTTTGTGCATCGTGGCCATATAAAAAAAAGAGAATAAGCTTTTAAGCAAAAAGAGAAAGACAAAGAAAGCTTGTAAGCAAGAGCCATAGCATCGCATCATATCATATCATACTTGATCATCTTGGATCATCTTGTGCTCAAAGCACCAGAACGTCATACATACATAGCATACTTGTGATAGGAAGTCGCTACATTTTGTCTCATATAGGAGTGCACAAGTTCGTATCCGCCTATTGAGCAATCGGCTAGCGTCTCTCTAGTGTTGTGCGACAAGAGCATTTTCCGTGGATTCCACATTTTTTGCTCATTCCTTGGTTGCACAACCACATTTATCTATCCGTGCGTGTGTTTCCGTGTGCCACTCATTGCTATTGGTCTACTTGTTTCGCTTGCAAATTTGTGAATCTCTTTCAACTTTATTGACTCTTGCTAACATTTTGCATCAAATTTTTTGTGCCACTATCCTCACCGAGCTACACCATAAGCTTTACTTGATAGGTGTGAGTGAACAAGTCCGGTACCAATTCCACTATTCTTTCATTTCACATTGAGTGAAACGGGATACATCCTCAACATTCGGAAAAGGTAACTTGGTATTGTTTATCTCATCTCCTACTCACCTTTGCTCGAGTCTTGTGATGGATAGGCAAAGCATTTCTTCTACTTCGGTCTACACCAACAACGACAAGTTCGATGCCATGACGAACAACTTGTGCGCCAACATGAATGCTCAAATGAAGGAGCTCAAAGCCCTCCTCAAAAACCGCAAGAGGTCTCCCTCATCTTCGAGAAGACGCTCTAGTGCACATCCTTCCGAGCTACCATCTCCGGCAAGATCTCATCGGAATCGACACCATCAACGACAAGAACGTGAAGGTCAAGAGCTCAACTCCAACAATTGCTCAACGACTTCACCATGTACCTTGGCATCTTCGCCAAGCGACTTCAAGGCATCTTCGCCTTTGGATATGCGGCATCTTCGCCCACAAGCGCCTCAAGATTATGCTCAAGAGAAGCTCCCCAAGCTCAAGTCCGCGACTTCCACGAGCTACAACGACCTCGACAACGACCACGAGATTCCTTTCTATGGGACTCAAGACCCCGAGGAGTATCTCGAGTGGGAGCGCAAGATGGACGACTACCTCAAGCTACACCAAGTTCCCTATGAAGATCAAGTGAAGTGCGCCACAAGAAACTTCCACGACAACGCGTCAACATGGTGGCTTCACACACCTTCGACAAGCTTCAAAGTGAATTGGCCTAAGACGAAGAGAGCTTTGCGGCGAGAGTTCGTGCCTCCCACCTACACGGAACATCTTCTACGCCAATTGGAGAACACCATACAAGGATCCAAGTCCATCGACGAGTACTTCAAGGACATGAAGATTGCCTTGCGACGAACCGGCGTGGATGACCCCATTTCGATGAAGCTCCACTTCATGATGGAATTGCACAACGACATCTACAAGACTATCTTCTCCGAGAACTACAAGTCCCTCGACGACAACTACATTGGTGCTCTCAAGGTGGAACAAGAACTAATGAAGGCCAAGGCTTCTCCACCGCAAGCACACTTCTCGAAGACCAAGCTCCAAGACGGCGAGCATGAGGGTAGTACCACCATGATGTCCAAGCCCGACGAGCTCCAAGACAACGTTCCCGAGTTCGACTTCATCGCCATCCCTCTTTGTGGCATTTATGATGCCGAGTCTACTTTGACTCTTTTTCAAGACGGCGCGGCGACGACTACGACTACGGAGCCGTTCGATGACCAAGCTTTGGAGGCGAGCGACAAGGTGGCGAGCGAGGATGATGCTTACATCCTTGGAGGCGAGAGTGATGATGTGCCATCTTCGGCCTTCATCCGCGGCGACGATGAGGAGATGGTTGAGCATGGGATTTTCCCTTCGACCACGGCGACATATGATGACTTGAGTGACTTGTGCCACCATATTGAGAGTAAGAGTGAGTTCACCACTAGCCCCATATATGATGAGCTGCCCCGATTCCCATGTGAGAAGAGCCACAACCCCCACCGCTTGAGTGAGATGAGTGACTCCACCATATGTGAGTTTGAGTGCTCCTACTTTGAGGGAGTGAGTGAGCCACCACATAGAGAAGTTGAGATAGTTGACAGGTCATGTGAGGCCACTTTCAATGCTAACGACTTGACCTCTACCTCTATTGTGTCTTCTCATTCGGTGCTAGGTCCCACATATGATGACGCGCCGATTCTCGATGACTTCGTCCTTCCATTGGACAAGACGATGGCCATGGTGGAATATTATGCACCCCCCACATGGTTCCATCAAGATGAAGATGATGACCACCATTTGGTCTTTCCCACCTCACCTACACCACATGAGTGGAAAGAGAAAGGTAACAAAGGTGAAGGTGATGCTCTCGTCCCACTAGTGGACTATGTTAACTTTAATTGCTTGCATGATGTTGATCCGCCTATTGCCATGCTTCGTGCTAGTATGATTTCCCCATGCCATTATTTACCCATTTATGATGAGTTTGATGATTGTCATGTGGAGTCTATTAGTTGTGATGCCATGTTGCATAGGATTTCT
Organism: Secale cereale; assembly: GCA_902687465.1. NCBI lineage: Eukaryota > Viridiplantae > Streptophyta > Magnoliopsida > Poales > Poaceae > Secale > Secale cereale. The sequence goes on along the minus strand of LR738715.1, from coordinate 442,819,266 downwards.
TGTGATAATTCTCTCGGTCACATCATGTTTGACAATCCACTTGACTTGTCATATGCTATGCATGAGATCAACAATATGTCATATTTGCAATCTCATCGTAGTAACTATGCATATGCCCTTAAAATAAATCTAATTTGCACTTATGGCATAGATGACAAGCCCATGGTTATTGGCATTTCTTTTTCTTGTGATGATATTGACATGCTTCCTTTGCATCATATCCATCATATGCCATGCCATGATTACCTAGCTTCCGACATGCATTGTTTTGGATGTTGTTACACTTCTCCAAATTATGCTTCCGATATTGCTTATGAGGAGACCCCCATAGTTTCCTCATACTTTTTAGGAGATTTTGACCCATCCCATCCATTGCATAATCCCCATGCTTGTGTGCACAATATGCTCCCCATGAATGAACTTGCTATCGATGTGCCATATAATTGTATGCTCAATTTGCATCCACATCATGCTATACACAATAACTATTCATTCATGATGGATAACATGTTCTTATACCATGCATCAGATTTCTTTGAGAGATGCTTATCTTGTGCTAACTCTAACGTGCACATACACATCATGATGGATGATGTGTACATTTACCACGCACACAATTTCTTCGGTTTGTGTCTCTTTTGTGTAGGTCCCCATACTTACTCGTCAACCTCGCAAGAGCATGAGTTGACGAAGCGAGCTCTAGAGAGCAGCGATGACTTGGGATTCCGTGGATTATCCTTCTCACCGCTCCCTTCACGCAAAGACTTCGCGCATTTCTTCTACATGGCCCTCACATGGTTATGGCTAATTGTTCGTTATGTATCATTTGCCCATATTGCCATGTTCACATTGCATGATATGTCAATCCCTTTGCCTTTGCCATGCATTTGTGACCCATGCTTTGCATTACACATGATGATTGATTCTCATACTTGTATGTGTATTTGCAAGCTTGGTGGAGATATCACTTGTTATTGCCATGATTCCTTTGCACACCATGCCTATTATGATGCTTTGACCTTGATTTGTGATCGTGCTTGCGATATGTCATGTGCATTGCCTATATCCACTATTTGCTCACATGACATGATTGCCATGCCTTCTCCTAGTGTGTTGCATCTTCGCTCCACTAGTTTGCACAACTTGATCACCATGCTTGCTTATGTTGCATCATCGATGATTCATACTTGCTCCTTTCATGCGGTTGATGACAACCATTGCCATGCTTTGCACATGATTGATATTGCTTGTTTTAGTCTTGCCAATGAGATTGCCCCCATAGCATTCTCTCATTTATTTGGAGATTATGACATCATTCTTGTGAAGCATGCTTGTCTTACCTCTTTGCACCATATGCCTAGTGCCATGAATATAGCCATTGTTGCATCATCTTATTCATGCACTTTTGCTCCTAATGGTTATGTGCAAGAGAAGAGAACCATCATGATGGATGATGTGTTTATCTACCATGCGCATACATTCTTTGTTTTGTTGTGTGCATGTGTAGGATACTTGGACTTCATGTCGACTTCCACTTCACGTGAGTTGACCATTCGAGCTCTTGAGAGCGAACCTCCTTCGTTCCCGACGCTTCTACATCTCACTTGCTTGTGCTTCGGCATTGTGAAGGACGCACACGGACACACTCTCAAGGTGATATCCTTCTCTTCCGGGACACCAAAAACCATGAGCATGGATATTGTGGATCACACTACATGTGTTGCTTGCACCATGAGACTTATTTGTCATCTTGGACCCCTTGATTGCACACATGTTAGAGATCTCACTTCGACTTGCCATTGTCACATTGCCATGCCTCGTGTTATATATGCCTTGTGTGTTGCATCCAATTCTTGGATTACTTCTCCCTATCATATACTTGGTTGCAACAATGTCATCTCTTCACATATGCCGTGTCCCATTGCTTGTCACATGCTTCGCTTGATTGCCTCACACATGTTGAACAATTTCTCTTTCTATTGTGTTGAGTGCCACACGACTTTCACTACACCATATGCACGCTATGCTTGGATTGTCTTGCACTTGACTCATTTGTTTAGACACTTCATTTTATTTGGTGTTGTGAATGATTCCTATGCCTACCATAGACCTTTCATTGAGCACTTTATGCATGCTTGCTACGACTTTGAGGTAGATGCTTACTCTCTTGTCAGACATATGTGCATCTCTACCTCACATTTACACGCTTGTTTCCATGATGGCCTTGATTGTGCTCAATTGATGTGCTTAAATGCCATGCCACAACCCCTTGTCACACCCTATGCTATGCTTGATGACAACACTTGTTGGGTGAATCCCATCTTGAATGCTTGGTTTTGCACTAATGCTAACCACATTTGTTTTTCCAAGTGTTTCTTGTCCTTGCTCCTATTGAAGGAATCACTAGACGGTGCGACATTGGAGACTGCCCATTTCGAGCTTCACGATGATGAGTGCTTGGTGATCGACCGCTTCGACATGGCGATGCCATCTCTTTCCCATGGTGATTTGGCTTTCGATCCGAGGTCGGATCTTCTCCAAGGGGGAGGGGATGATGCAGAGCATCCTAAGGACATCACCATGTCAAGAGTCCATTTGGCAAGTGACACGTGCGACCTCTACTTCTCATACATAAAGGTGAATCATCTCCTTTACACGTGTTCACTTGACCCCTTCGAGGATGGTTTACTACTTGACACTCCACTCGTGTGCATGCATAGGTATCGTCGGAGCTTCATAGACGACGAGGAGGAGTGCAAGCGCCGAGGAACACCTACGCCATCAGCGAGGGAAGCATGGAAGCGAAGGCGGAAGAAGACGGAGCGGCTGAAGTTATAGCTGCCGGACATCCGGCGCCAGCCCGGACATCCGGCCTTCAGCCCGGAAATCCGGCGCCAGCAACAGAACCGCACCTGAGACTTGGCCCTGCTAGCCCGGACATCCGGCCAACCGCCCCGGACATCCGGCGTCTCATGAGAGCCCGGACATCCGGCCCCCAGCCGTACATCCGGCGCCTGCCTGCGCGCATGGACACGGCCCGAGGCCCATGTATCCCCCCATCCACTTACCCCTTCGTGTACTAGACTATATATACTCCTCCACCTCCACCATTTTAGGGTTAGCAATGATTTAGCTCATACGTGAGATAGAGCTTTGCTCATCCCTCCCGGATCTACTCCACGAGAGAGACCGCGGCCCCTCTACGGAGAAGATCCACCTTGGATTCTAGACCCCTAAACGGGAAGATCCTTCACGGATTCAAGGCCTCCTCTTGGAGATGAACTCTACCCATGTATCTTTCCCTTTGTTGTTCATGTATCTTGTGATCTTGTGTGTTTGATTGTCTAGTGGATGTGTAATTGGACTTGTTCTTGAGTGTTCCCCTCTTGATTTCCCTTTGTGTTCTTTGTGTTCATCGTGGGATCCCCTCCATTTCGTGAAAGATCGGCCACATAGGGTTCCACCCTACATCAATAAGACGCACGAAAGTGCCGGGTGCTTCCGATAAGCCCATTGGCATAACAAGCCACTCGTATAACCCGAACTTGGTTTTGAAAGCAGTTTTCCACTCATCACCCTCTTGAATTCGAATTTGGTAGTAACCACTTTTAAGTTCAATTTTTGAAAAGATGGTGGCACCACATAATTCATCAAGCATGTCGTCTAAGCGTGGAATAGGGTGACGGTATCTAACGGTGATAGCGTTTATCGGACGACAATCGGAGCACATGCGAAAACTTCCATCTTTCTTAGGCACGAGGATAACGGGAATGACACAAGGGCTTAAGCTTTCACGTACATGACCTTTGTCGATGAGTTTTTGCACTTGCCGTTGTATCTCCTTTGTTTCCTCGGGGTTGACGCGGTAGGGAGCCTTGTTTGGAAGTGGTGCACCGGGTACGAGGTCGATGCGGTGTTCCATCCCGCGAAGTGGAGGTAGACCCGGTGGTAGCTCATCGGGAAAGACGTTCGAGAATTCCTGCAACAATTGAGACAACACAAAAGGTGGAGGTGGTGAAGTGTTAGTAGGTTTGGCTTCCCCTTTGCATAAAAGCACAAGGTGGAAGACGCTCGATGGGTTCTCACACACTTCTCTCATCTCACGTTTGGTGGCAAATAGAACTAGTTGCTTCTTGTCGCTCATCGTGGAGGCGCTCATATTTGGCTTGTGGCTCTCGCTCTCTTTTTGGTGGCTCGCTCTCTCACCATTCTCTCCATGATGGGTGGTAGGTAAAAGCTTGTCGGAGGCTACTTGACTTGGAGTCATTGGTCGGAGCACGAATTCCTTGCCCTTCATCTTGAAGTGATAGTGATTTGTCCGTCCATTGTGTGTGACTCCACGATCATATTGCCATGGACGTCCAAGAATAAGGTGGCACACGGACATGGGTATCACATCACATTCGAGAGTGTCCTCGTAGGCGCCAATCTTGAAAGAGACTTGCACGGTGTGCTCGACTCGAAGAATTCCGGCGTCGTTGAGCCACTGGACCTTGTAGGGGTGAGGATGCTTTGTCTTGACCAAATGAAGTTTGTCGCATAGCTCTTCGCTTGCCAAGTTGTGGCAACTTCCTCCATCAATGATAACCTTGACGGAGCGTCCATTGATGCCGGCCTTCGTATGCTAAATATGACATCGTTGGTCGTCATCTTGTTGATGTTGGAGTGTCAAGACTTTGGAGACAACAAGGTTGGGGCTTGAGTCATTGTCGCAAAACACTTGATGGTCTTCTTCTTCATTGACTTGGTGATGCATAGCGACATGCTCAAGTGCTTCCATCTCATCATCGCTCATGGAGTCATAAGATCCGTCGTCGTTGATGATCATGGTCCGAACGGTCTTGCACTCAAATGACTTGTGGCCTCGTCCTTGGCACTTGAAGCATTTGATGGAGCTCGTCTTGTTATTGTCTCCGGTTGGAGTTGGAGTTGAGGAAGCTCTTGGCTTGAAGTTGTTGGTAGAAGGTGGACGACTCGATGTAGTCGCGTTCTTGTAGCTTGACTTGTCACCGAAGTTTGTAGATGGCTTGGTAGAGGTAGGAGGAGTAGCCGAAGTCGTTGAAGCTTGGTTGTAGGAGCCGAAGTTCTTGGAGTTGAACTTGGAGTACTTGTAGTCCTCTTGAACTTGTCGCTCCGCTTTGGTTGCTTGATGTACTAGCTCGAGGAGATTGTTGTATGGTTGGAAGTCCGCAATCTTCTTGATAGGATAGTTGAGTCCATTCAAGAATCTCGCCATTGTTTGCTCGTCATTTTCCGTGATGTTTGCTCGTATCATGGCAATCTCCATCTCCTTGTAGTACTCTTCAACGGACTTGGTACCTTGCTTGAGGAGTTGTAGCTTCTTGAACAAGTCACGGTTGTAGTGTGTAGGCACAAATCTTGCTCTCATGACTTTCTTCATTTGAGCCCAAGTGGTGATAGGAGGTTCGCCTTTTGCTTCTCTTCTCTCTATAATTTGCTCCCACCAAATGAGAACATAGTCTTGGAACTCAAGGGATGCCATTGCGATCTTCTTCTCTTCATCGAAGTTGTGAAGGCGAAAGATCTTGTCAACCTTCAATGCCCATGAGAGATAGTCTTCGGCATCAATGCTTCCGGAGAACTTTGGCATGGTGAACTTGAGCTTGCCATAGCGATGCTCGTCATTGTTTCCTTGCCTATTGGGAGGGCGATCTCGATTTTGGCGGTTGGCCATATCTTGTTGCTCTTGAGGATGTAGATGTTCGTGTTGGGGTTGTTGCTCTTGGCGCGCTTGAGGAGGAGCTTCTTCTTGCATTCTTGGTTGATGGCGCCTCTCTTGCATCTCATCGCGAAGGAAATCCTCTTGTTGACGAGTTTGTCGAGTGCGGGCTGCCACATTGCGATGTGCATCTTGTAAAGCACGTTGCGCCTCCATAGCTTGAGCTTCTCGACGTTGTTGTGCTTGGCGGTTAGCCTCGGCGTCTTGTTCTTCTTGATATTGACGTGCTCGCTCTTGTTGTTGTTGGCGTAGTCGTTGCCTTTCTTGTGCTTGCTCAAGTGTAGCTTGGTTTTGACGACGTCGGCTTTCTTGCTTGTCGAATAGCTCTTGTGAACTCTTGTCATGTAGAGGTTGCCGGTGGTCATGTCGAGCTTGACGTGCGGCTTGACGAAGAGTGTTGGACGTAGGTGTACTTGAGTCTTGCGTGGAGTCGGTGTGTCGACTTGAGCGGCTTCGTCTTTGAGAAGATGTTGAGGAAGAACGTCGGTTGATTATCAATGTCCGGAGCTCGTTGTATTGAGTAGTCATGTTGGTGTTGATGGTGTCGAATTGTTCTGTTGTCCTTGCTTCAAATTGGCGCGCGTCCTCGGGGACTTGAGCAATGTATTCACGCATAGCTTCACTCCCTTGATGTAGAGCTCGTTGGACACCGAAAAGATGTAGTTTGGTGACGTAGTTGTTCGCTTCTTGAGGATCGTCGAAGATCGGGTTGGAAGATGTACTTGGCCTATCCATCATCACAAGCAAGTATGTGAGTGGGAGAAAGGAGAAGACAATATCAATGTACCTTAACCGAGGTTGAAAATGGATCAATGATCACTCAATAATGTAACCCGGAAATAGCACTATTGGTATCACTTTGTGTCGATTCTCACACCTACACAAGTAAATCTTTGAGAGGAGCTTGGTTAGGATGTGGCACAAATTCAATGCAATCGTCAAAATGACTCAATGATGTTGAAAATGGTTCACAATTTGCTCATGCAACAAGTAGATCACTAGCAAAGGTAGCACACGGAACACACGCACGGATAGATAAATGTGGTTGTGCAACCAAGGATGAGCGAAAATGTGGTAAACCACGGAAAATGCTCGTGTTGCACAACACTAGAGAGACGCTAACCGATTGCTTAATAAGCGGATACGCACTTGTGCACGACCTATAAGAGGCAAAACGTAACGACTATCTATCACAAGTATGCTATGAGTGTATGATGTGCCGATGCTTGAGCACAAGATGATGTTGCTATGATGTATGATCTCTTTTGATGCAAGGCGTATGATGCTATTGTCTTTTGCTTTGGTGGCTCTTTTGCTTAAAAGCTTGTGAGCTCTTTCTTTGGGCACACATGCATGCTTCTCGGATCAAGGTAGCTATTGTGTATGCGGTACACTCTTGTGTCACACGGAGATATGCAAGATACCAAGATGATGTGGTGTTACTCACAATGATGTTGTATGCAATATCTATGACTATCACTAATGTGCACAAGTGTCGTGGCCCGGCAATACTCAAATGGCTAGTCTCAATGGGAAAGCTACGCAAAGATGGTTTATAGGGTGACAATGCAATTGCAAGGTAGAATGAGCGAAGTGTCGTCGATGTTACCGTCCTTGCCGCAGTTGAGCGGTGGTGTTGTCGAAGTCTTGCCGTTCCAAGGTAGCCTAAACATCCAAGGAAACGGTGAAACCACAACTCATGTATCCAAGGCAAAGGGAGACACACTTTCCAAACTCGGAGCGGGTAAGCGATGGTGGTTGCGGAAGGTCTGGTGAAAGGTAGGTGGTAGCGGAAGGTGGTACGTAACTGAACAAAATCAGCTTCGTCAGGTTTTGTCGGATGTCCAGAAGTTACCGGTCGTCCGGTCGGTCGGATGGGGTCGGACGTCCGGAAGTTGCCGGAAATCCGGTAAAAGCTTCTGTAATCGGGGAGCCGGTCGTCCGGTGTTTAGCGGACGTCCGGTGTCTCGAGGGGTGCCGGACGTCCGGTAAACTTCGGTCGTCCGGTAGGTCTGGAATGTGGTTGGTGGGATCCGTGGAGAAATTGTCGAACGTGGTCGAATTTGCGGTGGAAAAAGGGTGAAAAGGTGGGGAAATGCTAGATCGACACGTGGCACAGCAAATCCATGGAGCAAAGTCAACAAAATCTTGCCAAATCAACAGATCACAAAAAAAAATTTGGGGTTATTTTTGTGGGGATTTTTCGAAATTGGGAAGAACACAACAAAAACAAGCTAGAAAACAGTGTGTGGGGCTCCAAAATCGTGATCAACCTTGCTCTTGATACCAGGATGATGTAGGGTGGAACCCTAATCAGCGGATCTTTCACGTTTTGGAGAGTGTCCCACGATGAACACGGAGAACACAAGGAGGAAGACGGGGAAAACACAAGAGGAAACACTCAAATCAACACGAAGATAATCACACAAGCGCTAGATCCACAGTACATAGTGCGATACATGATCCATAGTCAACGATGGTGATACAAGGATAGTCTTCTCCGTGAGGAGGTCTTGGAATCCCGTAGGATCTTCTCCGAGGTGGAGGCCTTGAATCCGTAGTGGATCTTCTCCGTAGAGGCGCACGGTCTCGTGGGAGAAATCCACACAAGTCTGATAAATGAGCTAACCAACAGCTACCCCGAAAGGAGGGAAGTCAACGGGTATATATTACACAGATAGGCACCGTCGGGGCAGACGTCCGCTGGTTACCGGACGTCCGGTGGTTCTGGAGGGACCGGACGTCCGGTAATCCTCGGATTTCCGCTATTTATCTTCTGTTGCCGTTGTCACGGACGTCCGGTGGCTTCCGGTCGTCCGGTCGTCTGGGAAAGGCCGGACGTCCGGTGTCTTCCGGTCGTCCGGTGCCTGGAAGTCGCCGGTCGTCCGGTGCAGGCCGGACGTCCGGTGCCTGTAGCATCTTCAGCCTTCCTTCTTCTTGTCTCGTGTACTTGTCGGGCCTGTCATCTTGACCATTGTGCAAAGCTGTCCCGTGGCCTTCGTCCAAGCACCTGAGTATGCACATAGTCCCTGATGAAGGTAGAAGCCATGTCTCAAGTGAATCCGAAAGATGTAGAGAGAGGAGCGAAGTCACCTCGGTCTCGAGAGCTCTTGCACGGGCTCGAGTCATTGGTCCTTTGGGCACTTGGTGAGGTGAAGGAGGGTCCATGGGGATGTCCTTGGGATGCTCCGCATCACAAGGGAGAAGAATCCTTGTGGATTATCAAGACCTCCTCTTGGAGATGAACTCTACCTTGTATCTTTCCCTTTGTTGTTCATGTATTCGTGATCTTGTGTGTTTGATTGTCTAGTGGATGTGTGATTGGACTTGTTCTTGAGTGTTTCCCTCGTGATTCCCCTTTGTGTTCTTCGTGTTCATCGTAGGATCCCCTCCATTTCGTGAAAGATCGGCCACCTAGGGTTTCACCCTACATCATATGGTATCAAGAGCCACGGTTTCTCACGAATTTGGAGCCTCCCCACCGTTTTCTAGCCTTGTTTTGTTGTGTTATTCCCAAAATTCGAAAATTCCCCACCAAAAATAGCCCCAAAATTTTTTGTGATCTGTTGGTTTGATGAGATTTTGTTGATTTCGATCCATGGATTTGCTTGGTTTCAAGTGGATCTAGCATTTCCCCAAGTTTCCCCATCTTTCCTCCACAAAATCCGTCAAATTTTGCCCCCAAAATCATCAAATTCCGCCCACAAACGAGTTTGGAAGTCCCAATCCCGATCTGGAATGTTCGGGCCGGACATCCGGGCCACTGGCCGGACATCCGGGCCATCGGGCCGGACATCCGGCTCCTGGAGGGCAAAATCCCACGTGGTTCTGGACATCAGGTCCCGGAAATCCGGACCCGGCCCCGGATGTCCGACCCATGGGAATTTCAACCACCCGTGTTTCACCATTTTGTCCATAACTAATTCATCCGAACTCCGATTTCGACGTTCTTGAGCTCGTTTTGAAGCTCTTGACATCCCTCATAACAAAAAAATACCACCATCATCATTTGACTCCATCATATTTTGTGGATTTTGGCATCTTTGCCTAGGGCTTCCACCACATCATCCGCATAACCACCACCGACTTCCGCAACCTAACCATTTTGTCCCCCATAGCATTTGTGGTTGCTTGAGTAGTGATTTGAGTCTCCTAAGGTGTTTAGGCTACTTAGGGACAATTGCTTCTTCATCAACCACCACCACCACTTCCGCATACCCATTGCCCATTATACATAGCCAACCCAACTTAACCCAATTTTGTTCGAGCTTGTTTGAGTTGTGGCTTGTGTCTCCTAAGGTGTTTCGGCTACTTAGGGACCGTGACTTCAACTCCGACATCGTGTATAGCCCATCATTCCACTTCCGCAACCACCACGGCATTGCCGCTACCACCATTTGATATTTGTCCTTGAGATTTTGAGTTGTGGTTTTTCCGTTTCCTAAGGTGTTTCGGCTAATTAGGAACGGGTCTACATCAAGAGCACCACCTCTCATCATCGACACGGACGGTAACTTCGACGACATCATTGTATATTCCCTTGCAATTGCATTGTTAACCCCTAGCCCATTTTGCGTCACTTGCCTATCGAGACTTGCCTTTGAGTATTGCCGGCAACGTTACTTGTGCACATTAGTGATCATCGATCCACCTTCCATTGCATACACACCATATCATATTGGTATCATCATATCATCCCTTGTGTCACAAGATTGTTCCCGCATATACACAATTGCTATCTTGGTTTATGCATCGTGGCCATATACAAAAAAAGAGAGAGAATAAAGCTTTTAAGCAAAAAGAGAAAGACAAAGAAGCTTGTAAGCAAGAGACATAGCATAGCATCATATGATATCATACTTGATCATCTTGGATCATCTTGTGCTAAAAGCACCGGAACATCATACACATAGCATACTTGGGATAGAAAGTTCATACATTTACATCTTATAGGTTGTGCACAAGTGTCGTATCCGCCTATAGAGCAATCGTGCTAGCGTCTCTCTTGAGTTGTGCAACACGAGCGTTTTCCGTGGATTCCACATTTTGTGCTCATTCCTTGGTTGCACGACCCCATTTATCTATCTGTGTGTGCGTTTCCGTGTGCCACATATTGCTATTGGTCTACTTGTTTCACTTGCGAATTTGTGAATCTCTTTCAACATTATTGAATCTTTCTAACATTTTGCATCAAATTTTTGTGCCACTATCCTCACCGAGCTACTCCATAAGCTTTACTTGATAGGTGTGAGTGAACAAGTCCGGTACCAATTCCACTATTCTTTCATTTCACATTGAGTGAAACGGGATACATCCTCAACATTCGGAAAAGGTAACTTGGTATTGTTTATCTCATCTCCTACTCACCTTTGCTCGAGTCTTGTGATGGATAGGAAAAGCATTTCATCTACTTCGGTCTACAACAACAACGACAAGTTCGATGCCATGACGAACAACTTGTGCGCCAACATGAATGCTCAAATGGAGGAGCTCATAGCCCTCATCAAGAACCACAAGAGGTCTCCCTCATATTCGAGAAGACGCTCAAGTGCACATCCTTCCGAGCTACCATCTCCGGCAAGATCTCATCGGCATTGACACCATCAACGACAAGAACGTGAAGGTCAAGAGCTCAACACCAACAACCGCTCAACGACTTCACCGTACACCTCGGCATCTTCGCCAAGCGACTTCAAGGCATCTTCGCCTTTGGATATGCGGCATCTTCGCCCACAAGCACCTCAAGCTTATGATCAAGAGAAGCTCCCCAAGCTCAAGTCCGCGACTACCACGAGCTACTACGACCTCGACAACGACCATGAGATTCCTTTCTATGGGACTCAAGACCCCGAGGAGTATCTCGATTGGGAGCGCAAGATGGACGACTACCTCAAGCTACATCAAGTTCCCTATGAAGATCAAGTGAAGTGCACCACAAGACACCTCCACGACAACGCGTCCACATGGTGGCTTCACACACCTTCGACGAGCTTCAACGTGAATTGGCCCAAGATGAAGAAAGCTATGCGAAGAGAGTTCGTGCCTCCCACCTACACGGAACAACTTCTACGCCAATTGGAGAACACCATTCAAGGATCCAAGTCCATCGACAAGTACTTCAAGGAGATGAAGAATGCCTTGCGACGTGCCGGCGTGGACGACCCCATTTCAATGAAGCTCCACTTCATGATGGGATTGCACAATGACGTCTACAAGACTATCTTCTTCGAGAACTACAAGTCCCTCGACGACAACTACATTGGTGCTCTCAAGGCGGAACAAGAACTAATGAAGGCCAAGGCTTCTCCACCACAAGCAAACTTCTCGAAGACCAAGCTCCAAGACAACGAGCATGAGGGTAGTACCACCACGATGTCCAAGCCCAACGAGCTCCAAGACGATGCTCCCAAGTTCGAATCCACCGCCATCCATCTTTGTGGCATTGATGATGCCGAGCCTACTTCGACTCTTTTTCAAGACGGTGCGGCGACGACTATGACTACGGAGCCATTCGAGGATCAAGCTTTGGAGGCGAACGACATGGTGACGAGCAAGGATGATGCTTCCATCTTTGGAGGCGAGAGTGATGATGCGCCATCTTCGGCTTTCATCCACGGTGACAATGACGAGATGGTTGAGCATGGGATTTTCCCTTCGACCACGGCGACGTATGATGACTTGAGTGACTTGTGCCACCATATTGAGAGTAAGAGCGAGTTCACCACTAGCCCCATATACGATGAGCTGCCCCGATTCCCATGTGAGGAGAGCCACAACCCCCACCACTTGAGTGAGATGAGTGACTCCACCATATGTGAGTTTGAGTGCTCCTACCTTGAGGGAGTGAGTGAGCCAACACATAGAGAAGTTGAGATAGTTGATAGGTCATGTGAGGCCACTTTCAACGCTAACGACTTGACCTCTACCTCTATTGTGTCTTCTCATTCGGTGCTATGTCCCACATATGATGACGCGCCGATCCTCGACGACTTCGTCCTTCCTATGGACAAGACGATGGCCATGGTGGAATATTATGCACCCCCCACATGGTTCCATCAAGATGAAGATGATGACCACCATTTGGTCTTTCCCACCTCACCTACACCACATGAGTGGAAAGAGAAAGGTAACAAAGGTGAAGGTGATGCTCTCGTCCCACTAGTGGACTATGTTGACATTGATTGCTTGCATGATGTTGATCCACCTATTGCCATGCTTCGTGCTAGTATGATTTCCCCATGCGATGATTTACCCATTTATGATGAGTTCGATGATTGCCATGTGGAGTCTATTAGTTGTGATGCCATGTTGCATAGGATTTCTTGTGATAATTCTCTCGGTCACATCATGTTTGACAATCCGCTTGACTTGTCATATGCTATGCATGAGATCAACAATATGTCATATTTGCAATCTCATCGTAGTAATTATGCATATGCCATTAAGATAAACCCAATTTGCACATATGGCATAGATGACAAGCCCATGGTTATTGGCATTTCTTTTTCTTGTGATGATATTGACATGCTTCCTTTGCATCATATCCATCATATGCCATGCCATGATTACCTAGCTTCCGACATGCATTGTTTTGGATGTTGTTACACTTCTCCAAATTATGCTTCCGATATTGCTTATGAGGATACCCCCATAGTTTCCTCATACATTTTAGGAGATTTTGACCCATCCCATCGATTGCATGATCCCCATGCTTGTGTGCACAAGATGCTCCCCATGAATGAACATGCTATAGATGTGCCATATAATTGTATGCTCAATTTGCATCCACATCATGCTATACACAATAACTATTCATTCATGATGGATGACATATTCTTATACCATGCATCAAATTTCTTTGAGCGATGCTTATCTTGTGCTAACTCATACGTGCACATACACATCATGATGGATGATGTGTACATTTACCACACGCACAATTTCTTTGGTTTGTGTCTCTTTTGTGTAGGTACCCATCCATACTCGTCAACTTCACAAACGCATGAGTTGACGAAAAGAGTTCTAGAGAGCAACGATGACTTGGGATATCGTGGATTGTCTTTCCCACCGCTCCTTTTGCGCAAACACTTCGCGCATTCCTTCTACATGGCACTCACATGGTTATGGGTTATTGTCCATTATATCTCTTATGCCCACCTTGCCATGTTCACTTTGCATGATATGCTCATTTATATGCCTTTGCCATGCATTTGTGACCCATGCTTTGCATTACACATGATGATTGATTCTCATACTTGTATGTGTATTTGCAAGCTTGGTGGAGATATCACTTGTTATTGCCATGATTACTTTGCACACCATGCCTATTATGATGCTTTGACCTTGATTTGTGATCGTGCTTGCGATATGTCATGTGCATTGCCTATATCCACTATTTGCTCACATGACATGATTGACATGCCTTCTCCTAGTGTGTTGCATCTTCGCTCCACTAGTTTGCACAACTTGATCACCATGCTTGCTTTTGTTGCATCATCGATGATTCATACTTGCTCCTTTCATGCGGTTGATGACAACCATTGCCATGCTTTGCACATGATTGATATTGCTTGTTTTAGTCTTGCCAATGAGATTGCCCCCATAGCATTCTCTCATTTATTTGGAGATTATGACATCATTCTTGTGAAGCATGCTTGTCTTACCTCCTTGCACCATATGCATAGTGCCATGAATATAGCCATTGTTGCACCATATTATTCATGCACTTTTGCTTCTAGTGGTTATGTGCAAGAGAAGAGAACCATCATGATGGATGATGTGTTTATCTACCATGCGCATACATTCTTTGTTTTGTTGTGTGCATGTGTAGGATACTTGGACTTCGTGTCGACTTCCACTTCACGTGAGTTGACCATTCGAGCTCTTGAGAGCGAACCACTTTCTACCACGACACTTCTACATTGCACTTGCTTGTGCTTCGGTATTGTGAAGGATGCACAAGGACACACTTTCGAGGTGATATCCTTCTCTTTCGAGAAACCACAACCCATGAGCATGAACATTGTGGATCATACTAGTTGTGTTGCTTGCACCATGACTCTTTGCACACATGCTAGAGATCTTTCTTCGACTTGCCATTGCCACATTACCATGCTTCATGATATATATGCCTTGTGTGTTGCATCCAACTTGTGGATTACTTGCTCCTATCATGTGCTTGGTTGCAACAATATCATCTCTTCACATATGCCATGTCCCATTGCTTGTCACATGATTGACTTGTTTGCCTCACACATGATGAACAATTGCTATTTCTATTGTGTTGAGTGCCACTCGATTTTCACTACACCCTCTGCGCATTATGCTTGGATTGTCTTGCACTTGACCCTTGTGTTTAGACACTTCATTTTCTTTGGTGTTGTGAATGATTCGTGTGCCTACCATAGACCTTTCATTGAGCGCTTTATGCATGACCTTGCTTGTGCTCAATTGATGTGCTTAAATGCCATGCCACAACCCTTTGTCACACCCTATGCTATGCTTGATGACAACACTTGTTGGGTGAATCACCTCTTGAATGCTTGGTTTTGCACTACCGCTAACCACATTTGTTTTTCCAAGTGTTTGTTGTCCTTGCTCCTCTTGAAGGAATCACTAGATGGTGCGACATTGGAAAGTGCCCATTTCGAGCTTCAAGATGATGAGTGCTTGGTGATCGATTGCTTCGACATGGCGACGCCATCTCTTTCCCATGGTGATTTGGCTTTCGATCCGAGGTCGGATCTTTTCCAAGGGGGAGGGGATGATGAGGAGCATCCTAAGGACATCACCATGTCAAGAGTCCGTTTGGCAAGTGACACGTGTGACCTCTACTTCTCATACATAAAGGTGAATCATCTCCTTTAGACGTGTTCACTTGACCCGTTCGAGGATGGTATACTACTTGACACTCCACTCGTGTGCATGCATAGGTATTGTCGGAGCTTCACGGACGACGACGAGGAGTGCAAGCGCCAAGGAACAACTACACCATCCGCGAGGGAAGCTTGGAAGCGACGACGGAAGAAGACGGAGCTGTGGAAGCTACAGCAGCCGGACATCCGGGCCAAACGCCGGACATCCGGCGCTTCGCCAAATCCCGGACATCCGGCCTTCGGCCCGGAAATCCGGACCCTCCTTCACAGAAGCTGGACCGAGCCAGCCCGGACATTCGGTCGTGACCCCGGACATCCGGCCCGCCCCGAAGCCCCGGACATCCGGCCGCCAACCCGGACGTCCGGCACCTGCGCGTGCCTAACCGGGCTAGAGGCCCATGTATCCCTTTCCCTTTGCCCCCCCTTGCACTAGAACTATATATACTCCTCCACCTCCACCATTTTAGGGTTAGCAAATATGATAGCTCATTTGTATGTGAGCTTTGCTTCTACCTTCTCCTCTTGAGAGAGAGAGACTACTCCATTGGAGGCCAAGACCTCCACCTTGGAGAAGATCCCTAGTGGATGCAAGACCTCCCAAGGGAGAAGAATCCTTGTGGATTATCAAGACCTCCTCTTGGAGATGAACTCTACCTTGTATCTTTCCCTTTGTTGTTCATGTATTCGTGATCTTGTGTGTTTGATTGTCTAGTGGATGTGTGATTGGACTTGTTCTTGAGTGTTTCCCTCGTGATTCCCCTTTGTGTTCTTCGTGTTCATCGTAGGATCCCCTCCATTTCGTGAAAGATCGGCCACCTAGGGTTTCACCCTACATCAGATCTACTTGTTGCATGAGCAAATTGTGAACCATTTTCAACATCTTTGAGTCACTTTGACGATTGCATTGAATTTGTGCCACATCCTAACCAAGCTCCTCTCAAAGCTTTACTTGTGTAGGTGTGAGAATCGACACGAAGTGGTACCAATAGTGCTATTTCCGGGTTACATTATTGAGTGATCATTGATCCATTTTCAACCTCGGTTAAGGTACATTGATATTGTCTTCTCCTTTCTCCCACTCACATACTTGCTTGTGATGATGGATAGGCCAAGTACATCTTCCAACCCGATCTTCGACGATCCTCAAGAAGCGCACAACTACGTCACCAAACTACATCTCTTCGGTGTCCAACGAGCTCTACATCAAGAGAGTGAAGCTATGCGTGAGTACATTGGTCAAGTCACCGAGGACGCGCGCCAATTTGAAGCAAGGACAAAAGAACAATTCGACATCATCAACACCAACATGACTACTCAATACAATGAGCTCCGGACATTGATAATCAACCGACGTTCTTCCTCAACATCATCTCAAAGACGAAGCCGCTCAAGTCGACACTCCGACTCCACGCAAGACTCAAGTACACCTACGTCCAACACTCTTCGTCAAGCCGCACGTCAAGCTCGACATGACCAACGGCAGCCTCTACATGACAAGAGTTCACAAGAGCTATTCGACGACCAAGAAAGTCGACATCGTCAAAACCAAGCCACACTTGAGCAAGCACAAGAACGGCAATGACTACGCCAACAACAACAAGAGCGAGCATGTCAACACCAAGAAGAACTTGATGCCGAGGCTAATCACCAAGCACAACAACGTCGAGAAGCTCAAGCTATGGAGGCGCAACGAGCTCTACAAGATGCACATCGCAATGTGGCAGCCCGCACTCGACACACTCGTCAAGAAGAGGATTTCCTTCGTGATGAGGTGCAAGAGGGACGCCATCAAGCAAGAATGCAACGAGAAGCTCCTCCTCAAGCGCGGCAAGAGCAACAACCCCAACAAGAACATCTACATCAACAAGAGCAACACGATATGGCAAACCGCCAAAATCGCGACCGCCCTCCCAATAGGCAAGGAAACAATGACGAGCATCGCTATGGCAAGCTCAAATTCACAATGCCAAAGTTCTCCGGAAGCATTGATCCGGAAGACTACCTCTCATGGGCATTGAAGGTTGACAAGATCTTTCGCCTTCACAACTTCGATGAAGAGAAGAAGATCGCAATGGCATCGCTTGAGTTCCAAGACTATGTTCTCATTTGGTGGGAGCAAATCATAGAGAGAAGAGAAGCAAAAGGCGAACCTCCTATCACCACTTGGGCTCAAATGAAGGAAGTCATGAGAGCACGATTTTTGCCTACCCACTACAATCGTGACTTGTTCAAGAAGCTACAGCTCCTCAAGCAAGGTACCAAGTCCGTTGAAGAGTACTACAAGGAGATGGAGATTGCTATGATACAAGCAAACATCACGGAAGATGACGAGCAAACAATGGCGAGATTCTTGAATGGACTCAACTATCCCATCAAGAAGATTGCGGACTTCCAACCATACAACAATCTCCTCGAGCTAGTACATCAAGCAACAAAAGCGGAGCGACAAGTTCAAGAGGACTACAAGTACTCCAAGTTCAACTCCAAGAACTTCGGCTCCTACAACCAAGCTTCAACGACTTCGGCTACTCCTCCTACCTCAACCAAGCCATCTACAAACTTCGGCGACAAGTCAAGCTACACGAACGCGACTACATCGAGTCGTCCACCTTCTACCAACAACTTCAAACCAAGAGCTTCATCAACTACAACTCCAACCGAAGACAACAACAAGACAAGCTCCATCAAATGCTTCAAGTGCCAAGGAAGAGGCCACAAGTCATTTGAGTGAAAGACCGTTCGCACCATGATCATCAACGATGACGGATCTTATGACTCCATGAGCGATGATGAGATGGAAGCACTTGAGCATGTCGCTATGCATCGCCAAGTGAATGAAGAAGAAGACCGTCAAGTGTTTTGTGACAATGACTCAAGCCCCAACCTTGTTGTCTCAAAAGTCTTGACACTCCAACACCAACAAGATGACGACCAACGATGTCACATTTTTCATACAAAGGCCGGCATCAATGGACGCTCCGTCAAGGTTATCATCGATGGAGGAAGTTGTCACAACTTGGCAAGCGAAGAGCTATGCGACAAGCTTAATTTGGTCAAGACGAAGCATCCTCACACCTACAAGGTCCAGTGGCTCAACGACGCCGGAATTCTTCGAGTCGAGCACACCGTGCAAGTCTCTTTCAAGATTAGCGCCTACGAGGACACTCTTGAATGTGATGTGATACCCATGTCCGTGTGCCACCTTATTCTTGGACGTCCATGGCAATATGATCGTGGAGTTACACACAATGGACGGACAAATCACTATCATTTCAAGATGAAGGGCAAGGAATTCGTGCTCCGACCAATGTCTCCAAGTCAAGTAGCCGCCGACAAGCTTTTACCTACCAACCATCGTGGAGAGAATGGTGAGAGAGTGAGCCACCAAAAAGAGAGTGAGAGCCACAAGCCAAATATGAGCGACTCCACGATGAGCGACAAGAAGCAACTAGTCCTATTTTCCACCAAACGTGAGATGAGAGAAGTGTGTGAGAACCCATCGAGCGTCTTCCACCATGTGCTTTTATGCAAAGGGGAAGCCAAACCGACTAACACTTCACCACCTCCACCTTTTGTGTTGTCTCAATTGTTGCAGGAATTCTCGGACGTCTTTCCCGATGAACTACCTCCGGGTCTACCTCCACTTCGCGGAATTGAACACCGCATCGACCTCATACCCGGTGCACCACTTCCAAACAAGGCTCCTTACCGCATCAACCCCGAGGAAACAAAGGAGATACAACGGCAAGTGCAAAAACTCATCGACAAAGGTCACGAATCTCATGGAGGAGGACTCATGGGACACTTTGGACGCGACAAGACGTTTGCTACCCTCTCTAAGAACTATTTTTGGCCCAAGATGCTTCGTGACGTCTCACGGCTCACCAACCGATGTTCTACATGCCGCAAAGCTAAGTCCAAAGCTCAATCTCATGGTCTTTACATGCCTCTTCCTATTCCATACCATCCATGGGAAGACATAAGCATGGATTTCATACTTGGCTTGCCTAGGACTAAAAATGGCAAAGATTCCGTGCTAGTTGTCGTGGATCGATTCTGTAAAATGGCTCATTTCATTCCTTGTAACAAGATAGACGATGCTTCACATGTTGCAACTCTCTTTTGTAGGGAGGTCATTCGTCTACATGGCGTGCCGAAAACGATCGTGTCGGACCGGGACGTCAAGTTCTTGAGTTACTTTTGAAAAACCCTCTACGCTAAGCTCGGAATCAAGCTACTCTTTTCTTCGGCGTACCATCCCCAAACGGACGGCCAGACGGAGGTGACGAACCGCACGCTTTCCACTCTTCTTCATGTGTTGATCAAGAGGAACATCCGGGAATGGGAGCAATGCTTGCCCATCGCCGAGTACGCCTACAACCGCGCAAGACATTCGACCACCGGCAAGTCACCCTTCGAGGTTGTCTACGGCTTCAACCCGTTGTCCCCTTTGGACATTCTACCTCTACCTCTACAAAAGCGCATCAACATGGACGCAAGTGCACGAGGAAGCTATCTCAAGAAGGTGCACGAAGATACAAGTGCAATGATCGAGCGGCAAGTCCAATGTCTCGCCACCAAGCTCAACGTCAACAAGGCACCAATGGTGTTCCAACCGGGAGATCTTGTTTGGCTTCATCTTCACAAGGAACACTTCCCACACGAGCGCAAGTCCAAACTTCTACCTCGCGCCGACGGACCCTTCAAGGTGCTAGCACGCTACAACGACAACACCTACAAGATCCACATCCCACGAGACAAGTACTCCGTGAGTGACACTTTCAACATCAAGGACCTATCTCCTTTCCATGGTGATGAAGATTTCGATCCGAGGTCGGATCTTTCCCAAGGGAGGGGAGATGATGCGGAGCATCCTAAGGACATCCCCATGGATCCTTCATCGCCGCACCAAGTGCCCAAAGGACCAATGACTCGAGCCCGTGCAAGAGCTCTCGAGACCGAGGTGACTTCGCTCCTCTCTCTACATCTTTCGGATTCACTTGAGACATGGCTTCTACCCTCATCAGGAACTCTGTGCATACTCAGGTACTTGGACGAAGGCCACGGGACAGCTCTGCACAATGGTCAAGACGACGGGCCCGACGAGTACACGAGACAAGAAGAAGGAAGGCTGAAGATGCTACACGCACCGGACGTCCGGCCTGCACCGGACGGCCGGCGACTTCCAGGCACCGGACGACCGGAAGACACCAGACGTCCGGCCTCCCCCAGACGACCGGACGACCGGAAGCCACCGGACGTCCGTGACAACGACCACAGAAGCTAAATAGCGGAAATCCGAGGATTACCGGACGTCCGGTCCCCCCGGAACCTCCGGACGTCCGGTAACCAACGGACGTCCGCCCCGACGGCGACCACTCGTGTAATATATACTCGTTGACTTCCCTCCTTTCGAGGCAGCTGTTGGATAGCTCATTTTCAGACTTGTGTGGATTCTCTCCCACGAGACCGTGCGCCTATTCGGAGATGATCCACCGCGGATTCAAGACCTCCACATCGGGGAAGATCCTACGGGATAACCAAGACCTCCTCATGGAGAAGACTACCCTTGTACCACCGACGTTGACTTTGGATCGTGTAGCTCGATTATGTATCGTGAATCTAGCACTTGTGTGATCATCTTTGTGTTGATTTGAGTGTTTCCTCTCGTGTTTTCCCCGTTTTCCTCCTTGTGTTCTCCGTGTTCATCATGGGATACTCTCCAAACGTGAAAGATCCGCTGATTAGGGTTCCACCCTACATCACAAGTTGTTGCAGCTCCCTCCATCTATGATGATGCGAACATAACGTTCCTTCACAACTCCCTTTGTATGGAACAAATTATGCCTCTGATTTTGCTCCGCTTGTGTGACCTGCTCACTCAAACACATTGAGCAACTAAACATTCATACCTGTCAGCGTCTTCAGGAGCCATATATTGTGTCTCATTTTCAGAATCATCGCCACCGTGTTCTTCACGTGTAATAAGAACCAAAATCTCCTCATCATAGTCACTGGCGGACTCATAACCACCATCCTCAGTAGCAATCATGACACGATGCGATGGACATTTGCTCGCATAGTGTCAGGGATATTACTACCAGGTATAAACCGCCCAGGAGGGGCCGGTTTATGTTATCAAGATTATTTTGAAGCCCAACAGAACATAAAGCAAGAGACTTTAGCCCAAGAGGTTTAAAGCCCAAGTGTTAGGGCCCATGTTTTGTAAACCATCATACTATGTAACTTGGGATGTAAGATAGAAAGGTTAGAGACTGAGGTGGACACATTTATGAGTCGGCCTCGGGACTCTGTAAACCGGACCGGGCGTCACCTCTTATATAAAGGGATGACCCGGCGACGGTTCAAGAGAGACAACGACAACTCGAGACACAGGTAAAGCGAATTCGCTCCCTGGTCATCGAAACCCTAGAAATACACACTAAACTAGATGTAGGCTTTTACCTTCATCGAAGGGGCCGAACTAGTATAAAATCCCTGTGTCCTTTGTCCACTTTAACCCCTTTAAGCTAATCCGTAGCGATGGCCTCACGACTAAGTCCTTTTGCTAGGACATCTGCCGTAACAAAACTACG
The DNA here is from genome assembly GCA_902687465.1 of Secale cereale. Lineage (NCBI taxonomy): Eukaryota > Viridiplantae > Streptophyta > Magnoliopsida > Poales > Poaceae > Secale > Secale cereale. The sequence continues at coordinate 442,797,055 of LR738715.1, read as the reverse complement.
AAAGTTGGCGCCCACCGTGGGGCTATCACACGATGGTTTCGAGTTCTTGAAGGGAAGCTTTGACGGACTCAAGGGCTACGCAGTAGGCCGGATGACTAAGAGTCGTTGCGGTAAGATCCACATCGACGATGTAGGTTGGGGCCCCGAGGCCGATTCAATCGAATAAGGGTACCGGGTCCCCTTCCGCGGCATCCACGTCTTCATCGGCAAGATCGGTGAACCGGGCCCTGAGCCGGACATCTTCCCCAACATCGTCGAGCCGGCTCAGTGTGCGAGACCTACCCGGATTCAGCCGGCCGTAAAGCACGTCTTCGTTGGAGCAGTCCATGGAGTACAAACCATGGACGGATCAGACTCTGGCGGCGAGACTGTTGTCTATTCCGGCGATGAATCGTCTTCTGGAGAAACAGAATCTTTGTATCTGCTGCATGATGGTCGATCTGAGGGCTGTTCCGATGGTGACAGTATTCCGGCCCCCTCGATCCGCCAAACCAGGTTGCTGTCTTCATGGCCGGATCAAAACCTGTGCAGCAGTCCTCAACAATAGCGTCGTTGACATCAGACGCGATGGGGGCTAGAGCTGGAGATCCTTCCCCGTCGCCATCTGACACCTTATGCGTCTTGGTCGATACTTTGACAGCATTACTGACAGCAGAGGTAACCCAGGCCAACAAGGAGCAGCATGACGCGGAGGTCGCTCAGGTGAGGGCCGGATTGAGCAGGCCAAGTTAAACATGGCTGCTGAGAAAGCTAGGATGGCTACAAAGCAGGGGGGGCTTGACGCCAGGCCTATCGACTCATGTTGGATCAGACCGCTTCACACGAGGTAATGAGGAGAAGGCAACGATCTCGCTTACCGCCGGTCTATGAGGCAAGGAATCTCTTTAGCACGCCAGGAGCAGGAACCAGTAACCAGCCAGAGGTGAACCGGGGAGGAGCGCCGGGCATGGGAGCGTCGGTTCAGCCACCAGCCGTAAAGCCAACCTGCCAGGTTGTGCCATCACAGCATGTGCTCACCCCTCCTGGTCATTACTCTAATCCGTTGGACAACATAGTTGCAGCCGCTTCACGACTGGCCGCCCTTCCCATTGAAGGAACTTCCTCCATAGTAGTACAGGCACGACGGGCCAGGGAGTTGTTGGACACGGTGCTAACTCAACAGCAAGCTTATTCCCACAGCCGGGAGAGGATTCATTCGACTCCACGCCCAAGCCGGAGTTATACTAGGCGCCTGGATGAACCGGCCGTGTCAAGCAGTGCACGGAGACATAGTCTGCCGAGGCGGGATATTCCGGCAAGAGGAGAGGTGAACGCTTAGGACGTGGTGGATCAGGCCAGGCAGCGCCGGGAGGCAGAGGTAACAGCACAGTACGAAGCCCGTCAGGCGACGCTGGTTCATCCCACCACCACAGTTGAACCGGGGGTCATGTCCAGTTCCCTGGGAGTGCCTTGTCTTATCCCTGCTTTACGGAATGTGAAACTGCCTAAGGATTTCAAGGGACCACGCAAAGTGCCCAATTACACGGCGGATTTGGCTCCAGAGGCATGGGTTGAGAGTTATGAGATGGCAATGGAGATGCTGGATGTGGATGAGGCAGCATGCGCCAAGTATTTCACAATGATGCTCGAAGGCATGGCTCGAACTTGGCTGAAGGGTTTACCACCTAATTCCATCGAATCATGGGCCGAATTGAGGCGCCGGTTTATCAACAACTTCAAGGACACGTGCAAGCAGCCGATGTCTGTCGTGGATTTAGCGGCATGCATCGAAGGAGAACAGGAATCCACAAGCAGTTGGGTGCGTCGAGTATCGGAGATCTTGCCTTCCTCCGATTGCATCAACCCAAGTACAACAGTGGTAACCTTGGAGGGCAACTGCTGGTATGAACCTTTGAGCCTAAAGTTGGGACGACTTAAGCGTGATTGTAATGACATGGGGACTCTCATGGGCGCTTTAGTGAAATATGGGGACTCTGATAACACCAAACATCCACACACTGATGGGGACAAGTCAGGGAAGGCAATCAAGAATGATAAGGCACTGCAGCCCAACCCGGCGAATCAAGGATACAATGGTAAGCGTAAAGCGGATGGTAATTCGAACTTTGTAGCCAACACCAATGCTTAGGAGGATGGACAGCGCCGCAAGGGTAGACCGCATCCACGTAATGGGAGGCCGACTATTAATCTAGAATGCCAGTTGAGCGTACCTTGCCCGAAGCACGGTACTCCGGAAAATCCAGCTACACATCTCTGGAAAGATTGTTTTATTATGCAGGAGTTCATGAACCGGACTCGGTACGATCACGGGCTATCCGGCGGATCAGGCCCCGGTTTCCAGGGTCCGGGTTATCAAGGTGGTGGCTCCGGTTTAGGGTACCACGGTAATCACAGCAACCACAATGGGCACAATCAGCACAACCATCATCATGGTCAGGGCGGATATAACAATCAGGGAAATCAACAGCGTCAGCAGCAGCAGCAATCCGGATATCAGAATAATCTGAAGGAGCTGAGCAGTGGGCAGTATCATGTCTTCACAACGAGCTTGTGCAAGCGTGACTAGAATGTTTTAAAGAGGGTAGTACATTCTGTTGAACCGGCGGTGCCATGTTTCCTGCGTTGGTCAGAGCAGCCCATTGTGTGGAGCAGAGAGGATCATCCGCCCCGGGTTGACAATCCGGGTCAGCTAGCTCTGGTTGTGGCACCACGGGTAGGTGGCTACAAATTTACTAAAGTACTTATGGACGGAGGCAGCAGCATCAACATTATGTATTATGAGACTTTCCGGCGTATGGGGCTGACAGATAAGAAGCTTCCATAGTCCAATACAGTGTTTCATGGGGTGGTGCCCGGTAAATCGGCATATCCAGTTGGCAAGATCGATCTAGAGGTTACCTTCAGAGATGAAAACGATTCCAGGTCAGAGACCGTGACCTTCGAAGTGGTAAAGATCAAGAGCCCGTACCACGCCTTGTTTGGGCGGCCGGTTTACGCCAAGTTCATGGCTAGGCCGTGTTATGTTTATCTACAGCTCAAAATGCCGGGCAACAAGGGAACTATCACGGTCCATGGGAGTCGCAAGATTGCATTGGAATGCGAGGAAGGTGATGTAGCGTATGCTGAAGCGGTTTGTGCAACCGAGGAGCTGAAGTTTTATAAGGACAATGTTTATCCGGCAGATATGTCTCCGCTGAAAAAACCAACCACAGAACATGATCCGGCTTTGAAGTTCAAATCAGCTGAAGAGACTAAGCAGGTTGACTTTGTTCCTGGCGATTCATCCAAGCAGTTTACTATCAGTGCTAACCTAGATCCAAAATAGGAAAGCACGCTCATCGAGTTCATCCGTGAGAATCGGGACATCTTTGCATGGAAACCTTCTGATATGCCAGGTGTACCGAGGGAACTCGCTGAGCACAATCTCAATATTGAACCTAAGTTTAAACCGGTCAAGCAATATCTGCGCCGCTTCAATGAAGAGAGGCGCAAGGCTATTGGAGAAGAAGTGGCTAGACTCTTAGCGGCAGGCTTTATAGTTGAGGTGTTTCATCCAGAGTGGTTGGCTAATCCGGTGCTGGTACTTAAGAAAAATGGCACTTGGCGAATGTGTGTTGATTACACAGATCTGAACAAAGCTTGCCCAACTGATCCCTTTGCCCTCCCCCGTATTGATCAGATCATTGATGCTACGGCAGGATGCAAGCGACTAAGTTTTTTGGACGCATACTCAGGTTATCATTAGATCGAGATGTCAGTTAAGGACCAGGAGAAGACGGCCTTTATAACTCCTTTTCGAGCCTTCTGCTATGTGTCTATGCCGTTTGGGCTTAAGAGTGCCCAGGCGACCTATCAACGTTGTGTAAAGAATTGCCTTCATGGACAGATTGAGCGTAATGTTCATGCATATGTGGACGACATTGTGGTGAAATCCAGGAAAGAGGAGACATTGATAGCAGATTTGAAAGAAACCTTCGATAATCTCCGGGTTTATAAGATGATGCTTAATCCGGAGAAGTGCGTTTTCGGTGTTCCGGCAGGCAAGCTCTTGGGGTTCTTAGTGTCGAACAGGGGAATTGAAGCTAATCCGGAGAAACAAGGCGATTACATCCCTAGCTAAACCGGCATGCATCAACGATGTCCAATGCGTGGCAGGCCGTATTGCAGCACTCAGCCGGTTCATCAGCCATTTGGGGGAGCAGGCTATCCCGCTTTATCAGATGATGAAAAAGACAGATCGCTTTATCTGGAGTGATGCCGCTAATGCTGCGTTTGAGGACCTGAAGAAGAAACTAGCAGAGCCACTAGTCCTTGCTGCCCCAGTTGACAATGAGCCGATGTTGTTGTACGTGGCTACTAACGCCCGTGCAGTAAGCGTTGCCATTGTGGTAGAGCGCAAGGAGGTAGGCAAAGAATATCCGGTTCAGCGGCCGGTTTACTACATCAATGAGGTTCTCATTGAGTCAAAACAGAGATATCCACATTGGCAAAAACTGGTGTATGGAGTCTTCATGGCAAACCGGAAGCTAAAACACTATTTCCAAGGCCATCCGATCACTGTTGTCAGTTCAGCTCCGTTGGGGGATATAATCCAAAACAAAGAGGCTACTAGTCGAGTTGCAAAATGGGCCATTGAGCTTAGCCCGCACGGGTTGAAATATGTGCCCCGTACGGCGATAAAATCCTAGGCATTGGTGGATTTCATCAACGATTGGACAGAGTTGCAAGCACCTGAGGAATAGCCGGATCACACATATTGGACTATTCACTTTGACGGTTCAAGGCAATTAGAGGGCTCGGGGGCTGAAGTCAAGTTAACTTCCCCACGAGGTAATAAGTTCTGTTATGTCCTCCGTTTAATGTTCCCTTGCACTAACAATGCTGCTGAATATGAGGCACTCCTCCATGGTCTGCGGATGGCCAAGGAGATGAACTTAAGCCGGGTTAAATGTTGGCGATTCAGACCTAGTGGCACAAAAAGTATCTGGTAAGTGGGATTCCAAGGATCCACTCATGGCATCATATCGACGAGAGGTAGACGCTGTGGCTGGACACTTCAAGGCTTATCAGATGGATCATATAGACCGGCGGAAAAATGAAGCGGCTGATGCGTTAAGCCGGCTGTGTTCTCAGCGTAAACCGGTTCCACCCAATACCTTCTTGGATGAGTTGCACAATCCGTCAGTGCAGTTACCTTCAAAAGAGGACTTGGCTGTTCCTGATCCAGAGGCACAATTGGTCGCGGCACTTCATGTTATTCCGGATTGGACGCTCTCTTACCTAGCATAAATGAACCGAGGTGAGTTACCAGAGGACGAAGTCTTGGCTCGGCAGATAATCCGGCGGTCTAAGTCAATGATTATTGTCAACACAGAACTTCATCATCGCAACGTCTCTGGAGCGTTCCAGCGGTGTGTGTCACCAGAGGAAGGTTGTGATATTCTTAGAGAGATTCATGAAGGGGATTGTGGTCATCCTGCCGGTTCAAAATCTTTGGTGGCTAAGGCTTTTCGTTATGGGTTCTACTGGTTGACGGCTCCTGCCGATGCAGAGGACTTGGTCAGAAAATGTGATGCTTGCCAGAAATTCTCACGGCGTGCTCATATACTAGCGCAGGAGTTAAGGATGATTCCAATTACTTGGCCATTTGCGACTTCAGGGCTTGATATGGTTGGACCCTTCAAGAGATCCCAACATAAAAAGACCCACCTTTTGGTGGCGGTAGATAAGTTTACCAAATGGGTTGAAGCAGAGCCTGGCAGTAAGTGTGATGCGGCAACGGCGGTTCAGTTCATCAAAAAGGTGATTTTTCGGTTTGGCTTTCCACACAGCATTATAACTGATAATGGCACCAATCTATCCAAGGGGGCTATGGAGGAGTTCTGTCAACGAGAGCACATCCGCCTTGATGTATCATCAGTAGCTCACCCTCAGTCTAATGGCCAAGTGGAAAGAGCCAATCAAGAGATCTTGAGAGGCATGAAGCCCCGGCTTATGGTTCTTTTGCAGAGAACACCGGGTTGTTGGGTGGAGGAGTTGCCTTCTCTACTATGGAGCATCAACACTACACCTAACAGATCCACAGGGTACACGCCTTTCTTCATGGTGTATGGAGCTGAAGTGGTCCTCCCTAGTGATATCCGTCCTGACTCGCCGCGGGTGGCGGCCTATGTTGAAGTGGATAAAGAAAAAGCAAGGCAAGATGCGTTGGACCGGCTGGATGAAGAACGGGACACGACAGCAGCTCGATCGGCAATTTATCAGCAAGATCTGCGCCGGTACCACAGTCGCCGGGTTAAAACCAGGACATTTCAAGAAGGAGATCTGGTGCTCCGGCTCATCCAAGACCAGACGGACATGCACAAGCTATCCCCACCTTGGGAGGGACCCTTTGTGGGCAGCAACAATGATGTAGGGTGGAACCCTAGATGGCCGATCTTTCATGAAATGGCGGGGATACCACGAAGAACACGAAGAACACGAGAGGGAACACGAGGGGAAACACGAGAGAGTCACTCAAACCAACAAGAACAAGTCAGACATGTGCTAGATCCTTGAAACACAAAGAGATACAAGATCCATGATCAACAAGGGACGATACAAAGGGTAACTAGTTCTTCTCCGTGAGGAGGTCTTGGGGTATCCCGCGGGATCTTCTCCGTGAATGAGGTCTTGAATCCGTGTGGATCTTCTCCGTGGAGGGGCCGCAGTCACTCACAAGGAGATGAACCACTAGTGGATGAGCAAAGTTCTGTCTCGAATGAGCTAAACCTAAGCTAATCCTCACTAGAAGGAGGTGGAGGAGTATATATAGTCTAGGGCCACAAAGGGGTAAGTGGGAGCGGGATACATGGGCCTCTGGCTCGAGAACTGTGCGCAGACAGCATGTAGCGGACGTCCGACGGCTACCGGACGTCCGGTGGCTCACGAGGGTCCGGACGTCCGGTGGCTCGCGAGGGTCCGGACGTCCCGAAGTCTTCGGACTTCCGCTATTTTCCTTCTGTCGTCGAAGTCACACACGTCCGGTGGCCTCCGGTCGTCCGGTCGCATGGGAGTCGCCGGTCGTCCGGTAGAGGCCGGACGTTCGTAGCATGTAGCTTTCCCAGCAGCTTCTCCGTTTGATCCTCGAACTTGTCCTCGCCATCTTGTCCAATGGTCCTAGCTGTTCCATGGCCTCCCTCTTGGTTCCTGCTCATGCATAGCACATATATTTGAGGTAGTAGCCATGTCTCGCATGTAGAAAGTGGAGGTTCGGAGAGGAGCGAGTTAACCTTGTGTCCAATGGTGTGTACTTGAGGTCCCGTCGAAGTGAACATGGGGATGATCATGGGATGCTCCGCATCATCTCCCCTCCCTTGGGAAACATCCGACCTCGGATCAAAAACCTCATCACCATGGAAATGGTAGTCGTGAACCGACTTGTAGTTGGACGAAGTTGAGGTCATGTCGCAACCCAAGTACTCCAAGGTGTATCCGGTATGTGGTACATGCAAAATGAGTAAACACAAAGTATACTTGGAAATACAATGGTTAGGGCACACAAAGTGTCCATCGTGTAAGAATGAGTCCATGTGACAAGGTACATGAAGCTTAGCAAGATGATATAGTATGAGATGTAAAGCATTCATGTGATCAAATGCATTTGTGGTGCACACAAAGGTGTTGTGAATGTGATCAATGCAACCATTGTGCAAAATGATGTCATAGTGTGATGGTTTATTGAGAGCATGAACATGGCAATGGATGCTCAATATGTGTATGCTATCATGCCATTGATGGAGGACAATATTATCATGATGTATGAATATGCCATCAAGAAAGATCACAACAAATTTGCTAAGGAAATGCACAAGCTCATATATCATGGATGACATGAGAATACAAGATGCAACAATGCAATCATAATGTGAGTCAATCCATGCGCAAGATGCAAATTTGTTATGGGAAATGATATGTCCATGGAGCATGCCATGTGAGCACACAATCAACAAATATGAAGGTTTTGGTGCAATGTGTCAAAGGAGTTTTGATATACCAATGCTCGATGTCGTGGCAAGAGTGGTAGACCGGTGGTGCATGCATATGGTCCATCTTCATTGTCAGTCCTCCATCCCGTAGATGTATCATGTAGACAACAAGAAGGAAACAACAATGAAAGTATGGCCTATCCAAAATACATATGTGAGGATGGCTCAAAAGAAGGAATTCACCATATGTATGTTCTCGAAGAGGTTGGTGTCGCGCAACGTGTATGCCTTCACATGCCCAAGATGCCTCGTGATTGTACCGCCTTGTGAATCCCTCAAAATGAAAGAACATGACAAACACTCGGAAAAACAAATGAGGTTAGCCGTAATGCAAAACCTAGCATTCATGCGGGAAAATACCCAACAAGTGCTTGCATCATTCTTATCATAACAAAGTACAAGGGTGTGGTGCATGGTATGTAGGCATAAGATGCGAGAACAACCAAGTGCAATAGGCTCAGTCAAGCAAGTATGCATCACAAGAAGGGTGTCAAAGTCTCCGAGATCAACAAACATATCATTGTTGCACTCAATACAAGTGATGAGAGATGCAACTAATGGAGACAAGTGATAATGATCAAGATATATCATGTGAGTGGCACGAATATATATGCCATCAACCCAAGAAAGCAAGTAAGAGTGGAACATGGGTGATGCAACATAGCAAGCAATCATAGCGATCAAGTCAAACAAGCTAGTAGTGCGAAGACACAACGTACTAGAGGTAATCATGGCAAGCATGTCATGTGTGCAAATAGTGAGCATACGTGATGCACATGACATATAATAAGCATGAAAGCAAGGTATGGGCAAAGTCTCATCATTGTTGTGGCAATAAGTCCTATGTAAATAGCAATGGAGTATCATGACTCTCCCAACACAAGAATCAACAATAGCATGGGGCACAAAGAAATCATGGTAAAAGCTGCTAGTATCTCCACCAAGCATGCAAATACACATAGGAGTATCATAATGGTGAATCATGAGTAAATGCAAGCAAGGGTCACAATTGCATGGTAAGGTCATAGCAAGAGGCATAACATGTAAAGTGAACACGATAGTATGGGCATAAGGTGACAAGTGGTAAATAACCCATAGTCGTGTGAGAGCCAAGTAAAAGAGATGCGCGTAGTGGTTGCGCGAAGAGAATGGTGGTAATGAGATTCCACGGAATCCCCAATCATCGTTGCTCTCAAGAGCTCTTTTCGTCAACTCATGGGATTGTGAGGTTGACGAGTTTGCAAAAGTACCTACACAAGACAAAGGCAAAGGAAAAAATGTATGTGTGTGGTATATGTACACATCATCCATCATGATGCGCACGTGTATGTGTTGGTTAGCACATAATAGCCAATGCTCAAATAAATGAGATGCGTGATATAGAAACATGTCATCCATCATGAGAGGTTTGTTGTTATGTATAGCATAATGGAGACTCGAATTGTGTAATGCATCACAAGAAATATGTAGAGCAATGTTATTAATGGAATGCATATGGTGCACACAATCATGGTAATCATGCAAGGTATGGAATGCATCAAGATCTCCTAGTATGTGTGAGGAAACTATGGGGGTCTCCTCATGAGCATCAATGGAAACATCACATGGAGAATATTGATAGCATCCAAAACAATTCATATCCGGAACAATGTGATCATGGCATGGCATAGTAGATGAGTTGCGCAAATCATGTAAAGGAAGCATGGCAATATCATCGTAAGAGAAACACAAGCCAATGATTATCATTTTGTTATCTATGCCACAAGTGCAAATAGGATTTACTTTAATTTGGCATGCATAGTTACTATGTTGAGATTGATACGAAACAATATGAGTAACCTCACTCATAGCATATGACAAGTTTAGAGGGTTGTCGAACATGATGTGACCAAAATAATTTTCACATGAGATCCTATGGAGCATAGCATCACAACTAGGCAACTCAACATGCTCATCATCATATTCATCATAAATAGGTAAGTCAAGACATGAGGAAGTCACACTAGCATGAAGCATGTCAATAGGTGTGTCAACATCATGCAAGCAATCTTTGTCAAGATAGTCCACAAGTGGGACGAAATAAGCACCATCACATATGTTACCTTTGGAGTTCCGCACATGTGTTGTAGGTGAGGTGTTGAAAACCAAGTAGCGGTCATCGTCATCTTGATTGAACCATGTGGGTGGTGCATCTTCTTCCGCCATGGCCATCGGGTTGTCCATTGGAGGGACAGACTCGTCGAGGGTAGGCATGTCCTCTTGTAGGAGACCTAGCACCAAAGAAAACACACTCGGAGTAGAGGTTAAGTCGTTAGAAATCATAGTGGCCTCACATGCCCTATCAACTACCTCACTCACTAAGTGTTGTGGCTCACTCACTCTGATGTAGGGTGGAACCCTAATCAGCAGATCTTTCACGATTGGAGAATATCCCACGACGAACACGGAGAACACAAGGAGGAAACGGAGGAAAACACGAGACGAAACACTCAAATCAACACAAATATGATCACACAAGTGCTAGATCCACGATACACATCGAGATACACGATCCATAGTCAACAACGGTGGTACAAAGATAGTCTTCTCCCGGAGGAGGTCTTGGATATCCCTTGGGATCTTCCCCGATGTGGATGTCTTGAATCCGAGATGGATCTTCTCCGAAGAGGCCGCGGTCTCGTAGGAGAGAATCCATAGAGATCTATGATGAGCTATCCAAAAGCTACCCCCAATGGATGGAAGTCAACGAGTATATATTACACGAGTGGTCGCCGTCGGAGCGGACGTCCGCTGGTTACCGGACGTCCGGTGGTTCCGGAGGGACCGAACGTGCGGTAACCCTCGGATTCTGCTATTTAGCTTCTGTGGTCGGAGTCACAGACGTCCGGTGACTTCCGGTCGTCCGGTCGTCTGGGAGTCGCCGGACGTCCAGTGGCTTCCGGTCGTCCGGTGCCTGGAAGTCGCCGGTCGTCCGGTGTTGGCCGGATGTCCGGTGCCTGTAGCATCTTCAACCTTCCTTCTTCTTGTCCCGGGTACTTGTCGAACTCGCCGTCTTGACCATTATGCAGAGCTGTCCCGTGGCCTTCACCCAAGTACCTGAGTATGCACAGAGTATCTGATGAGGGTAGAAGCCATGTCTCATGTACATCGGAAGCATTTAGAGCAAGGAGTGAAGTCGCCTCGGTCTCGAGAGCTCTTGCACGGGCTCGAGTCATTGGTCCTTTGGTCACTTGATGAGGCGATGAAGGGTCCATGGGGATGACCTTAGGATGCTCCGCATCATCTCCCCTCCCTTGGGAAAGATCCGACCTCGGATCGAAATCTTCATCACCATGGAAAGGAGATAGGTCCTTGATGTTGAAAGTATCGCTCACGGAGTACTTGTCTCGTGGGATGTCGATCTTGTAGGCGTTGTCGTTGTAGCGTGCTAGCACCTTGAAGGGTCCGTCAGCGCGAGGTAGTAGCTTGGACTTGCGCTCGTGTGGAAAACGGTCCTTGCGAAGATGAAGCCAAACAAGATCTCCCAGTTGGAACACCGTTGGTGCTTTGTTGACGTTGAGCTTGGTGGTGAGACGATGGACTTGTCGCTCGATCATTGCCCTTGTATCTTCGTGCACCTTCTTGAGATAGCTTGCTCATGCACTTGCGTCCATGTTGATGCGCTCTTGTAGAGGTAGAGGTAGGATGTCCAATGGGGACAACGGGTTGAAGCCATAGACGACCTCGAAGGGGGACTTGTCGGTTGTCGAGTGTCTTGCGCGGTTGTAGGCGTACTCGGCGATGGGCAAGCATTGCTCCCATTCCTTGATGTTCTTCTTGATCAACACACGAAGAAGCGTCGAAAGCGTGCGGTTCGTCACCTCCGTTTGGCCGTCCGTTTGTGGATGGTACGCCGAAGGGAAGAGTAGCTTGATTCCGAGTTTGGCACATAGGGTTTTCCAAAAGTAGCTCAAGAACTTGACGTCCCGGTCCGACACGATCGTCTTGGGCACGCCGTGTAGACGAATGACCTCCCTACAAAAGAGATTGGCAACATGTGAAGCATCGTCTATCTTGTTACAAGGAATGAAATGAGCCATTTTAGAGAATCTATCTACCACAACTAACACGGAATCTTTGCCATTTTGAGTCCTAGGCAATCCAAGTACAAAATTCATGCTTATGTCTTCCCATGGATGGTATGGAATAGGAAGAGGCATGTAAAGATCATGAGATTGAGCTTTGGACTTAGCTTTGCGGCATGTAGAACATCGGTTAGTGAGGCGCGAGACGTCACGGAGCATCTTGGGCCAAAAGTAGTTCTTGGAGAGGGTAGCAAATGTCTTGTCGCGGCCAAAGTGTCCCATGAGTCCTCCTCCATGAGATTCCTTCAAAAGGAGCAAACGAAGCGAAGACTCGGGAATGCAAAGTTTGTTAGCTCTCATAAGATATCCATGCTTTAGGTAGTAACGTTCCCAAGAAGTGTGAGTGAAGCACTTAGCATAAGCATTTGCAAAGAAAGGATCATGCTCATATAAATCTTTTATGTGCTCAAAGCCAATAACATTCAATTCAAGTTGCGTAACAAGCATGCATTTGCGGGAAAGTGTGTCCGCCACAACATTTTCCTTGCCTTTGATGTATTTGATGACATAGGGAAAAGACTCAATGAACTCACTCCACTTAGCATGACGCTTGTTCAACTTGGTCTGACCCTTGAGATACTTGAGAGTCTCATGGTCCGTGTGAAGAATGAATTCATGAGGTCTAAGATAATGTTCCCAAACATGTAAAACTCTCACCAAGTCATAAAGCTCTTTGTCATAAATGGGGTAGTTAAGTTGCGCTCCGGATAGCTTCTCGCTAAAGTACGCAATTGGGCGCTTTTCTTGCATTAGCACGCCACCTATGTCGTTACCACTAGCATCACAATGAATTTCAAACGGTTTATCAAAGTTTGGTAGGGCTAGAAGTGGTGCGTGGGTAAGCAAGCTTTTAAGCTCATTGAACGCGGCGTCTTGCGAAGGACCCCAAATGAAGGGTGCATTCTTCTTGCTCAAGGCGTGTCGAGGCATAGCAATAGTGCTAAAGTCCTTTACGAAACGTCGGTAGAAACCGGCTAGACCAAGGAAGCTACGCACTTGCATGAGATTCGTTGGTTGAGGCCAAGTTTTAATTGCTTCAATTTTAGTTTCATCAACGTGAACACCTTGTGAAGAAACGACAAATCCTAGGAAGACGACCTTGTCAACGCGAAAAGTGCATTTCTCCATATTAGCATATAAGCGCTCTTTCCGAAGGGTTTGTAAAACCAAACGGATGTGTGTCACATGGTCCTATAGCGTCTTGCTAAAAACGAGGATGTCGTCAAAGTAAACCACTACAAAGATGCCTATGTAGGGTCGTAGACAAAAGTGCATAAGACGCATAAATGAACCGGGTGCTTCTGATAAGCCCATTTGCATAACAAGCCACTCATATGACCCAAACTTGGTTTTGAAAGCCGTTTTCCATTCATCACCCTCTTGAATGCGAATTTGGTAGTAACCACTTTTAAGATCAATTTTTGAAAAGATGGTGGCACCACATAATTCATCAAGCATGTCGTCTAAGCGAGGAATAGGATAACGGTATCTAACGGTGATAGCATTAATAGGACGTCAATTGGAGCACATGCGAAAACTTCCATCTTTCTTAGGTACGAGAATAACCGGAACGGCACAAGGGCTTAAGCTTTCACATACATGACCTTTGTCGATGAGTTGTTGTACTTGCCGTTGTATTTCCTTTGTTTCCTCGGGGTTGACGCGGTAAGGAGCCTTGTTTGGAAGTGGTGCGTCGGGTATGAGGTCGATGCGGTGTTCAATTCCTCGAAGTGGAGGTAGACCCGGAGGTAGTTCATCCAGAAAGACGTCCCAGAATTCCTGCAACAAATTAGACAACACTAAAGGTAGAGGTGGTGAAGTGTTAGTGGGTTTGGCTTCCCCTTTGCATAAAAGCACCGGGTGGAAGACACTCGATGGGTTCTCACACACTTCTCTCATCTCACCTTTGGTGGCAAATAGCACTAGTTGCTTCTTGTCGCTCATCGTGGAGTCGCTCATATTTGGCATGTGGCTCTCACTCTCTTTTTGGTGGCTCACTCTCTCACCATTCTCTCCATGATGGTTGGTAGGTAAAAGCTTGTCGGCGGCAACTTGACTTAGAGACATTGGTCGGAGCACGAATTCCTTGCCCTTCATCTTGAAGCTATAGTGATTTGTCCATCCATTGTGTGTGACTCCACGATCATATTGCCATGGACGTCCAAGAATAAGGTGGCACACGGACATGGGGATCACATCGCATTCAAGAGTGTCCTCGTAGGCGCCTATCTAGAAAGAGACTTGCACGGTGTGCTCGACTCGAAGAATTCCGGCGTCGTTGAGCCACTTGACCTTGTAGGGGTGAGGATGCTTCGTCTTGACCAAGTGTAGCTTGTCGCATAGGTCTTCGCTTGCCAAGTTGTGACAACTTCCTCCATCGATGATGACCTTGACGGAGCATCTATTGATGCCAGCCTTCGTATGGAAAATGTGACATCGTTGGTCGTCATCTTGTTGGTGTTGGAGTGTCAAGACTTTGGAGACAACAAGATTGGGGCTTGAGTCATTGTCGCAAAACACTTGATGGTCTTCTTCTTCATTCACTTGGCGATGCATAGCGACATGCTCTAGTGCTTCCATCTCATCATCACTCATGGAGTCATAAGATCCGTCATCATTGATGATCATGGTGCGAACGGTCTTGCACTCAAATGACTTGTGGCCTCGTCCTTGGCACTTGAAGCATTTGATGGAGCTCGTCTTGGTATTGTCTTCGGTTGGAGTTGTAGTTGAGGAAGCTCTTGGCTTGAAGTTGTTGGTAGAAGGTGGACGACTCGATGTAGTCGCATTCTTGTAGCTTGGCTTGTCGCCGAAGTTTGTAGATGGCTTGGTAGAGGTAGGAGGAGTAGCCGAAGTCGTTGAAGCTTGGTTGTAGGAGCCGAAGTTCTTGGAGTTGAACTTGGAGTACTTGTAGTCCTCTTGAACTTGTCGCTCCGCTTTGGTTGCTTGATGCACTAGCTCGAGGAGATTGTTGTATGGTTGGAAGTCCGCAATCTTCTTGATAGGATAGTTGAGTCCATTCAAGAATCTCGCCATTGTTTGCTCGTCATCTTCCGTGATGTTTGCTCGTATCATGGCAATCTCCATCTCCTTGTAGTACTCTTCAACGGACTTGGTACCTTGCTTGAGGAGTTGTAGCTTCTTGAACAAGTCACGGTTGTAGTGGGTAGGCACAAAGCGTGCACTCATGACTTCTTTCATTTGAGCCCAAGTGGAGATAGGAGGTTCGCCTTTTGCTTCTCTTCTCTCTATGATTTGCTCCCACCAAATGAGAACATAGTCTTGGAACTCAAGGGATGCCATGGCGATCTTCTTCTCTTCATCGAAGTTGTGAAGGCAAAAGATCTTGTCAACCTTCAATGCCCATGAGAGATAGTCTTCGGGATTAATGCTTCCGGAAAACTTTGGCATGGTGAATTTGAGCTTGCCATAGCGATGCTCGTCATTGTTTCCTTGCCTATTGGGAGGGCGGTCTTGATTTTGGCGGTTTGCAATATCATGTTCCTCTTGTCGAAGTATATGTCCATTATCATGGTGTGCTTGTCGAGATTGTTGTTCTTGTTGAGGAGGAGCTTCTCATTGCATTCTTGCTTGGTGGTGTATCTCTTGCACCTCATCACGAAGGAAATCCTCTTCTTGACGAGTGCGTCGAGTGCGGGCTGCCACATTGCAATGAGCATCTTGTAACGCTCATTGCGCCTCCATAGCTTGAGCTTCGCGACGTTGTTGTGCTTGACGGTTAGCCTCGGCATCTAGTTCTTCTTGGTGTTGACGTGCGCGCTCTTGTTGTTGTTGGCGTAGTCGTTGCCGTTCTTGTGCTTGCTCAAGTGTAGCTTGGTTTTGACGACGTCGGCTTTCTTGCTCGTCGAATAGCTCTTGTGAACTCTTGTCATGAAGAGGCTGCCGGTTGTCATGTCGAACTTGACGTGCGGCTTGACGAAGAGTGTTGTACGTAGGTGTACTTGAGTCTTGCGTGGAGTCGGAATGTCGACTTGAGCGGCTTCGTCTTTGCGAGGATATTGAAGAAGAACGTCAGTTGACTATCAATGTCCGGAGCTCGTTGAATTGAGTAGACATGTTGGTGTTGATGATGTCGAATTGTTCTTTTGTTCTTGCTTCAAATTGACGCGCGTCCTCGGCGACTTGACCAATGTACCCGCGCATAGCTTCACTCTCTTGATGTAGAGCTCGTTAACCGAAGAGATGTAGTTTGGTGACGTAGTTGTTTGCTTCTCGAGGATCGTCGAAGATCGGGTTGGAAGGTGTACTTGACCTATCCATCATCACAAGCAAGTATGTGAGTGGGAGAAAGGAGAAGACAACACCAAATGTACCTTAACCGAAGTTGAAAATGGATCAATGATCACTCGATAATGTAACCCGGAAATAGCACTATTGGTACCACTTCGTGTCGATTCTCACACCTACACAAGTAAAGCTTTGAGAGGAGCTTGGTTAGGATGGTGGAAATAAATTCAATGCAATCGTCAAAGTGACGCAAGAATGTTGAAAATGGTTCACAATTTGCTCATGCAACAAGTAGATCACTAGCAAAGTAGCACACGGAACACACGCACGGATAGATAAATGTGGTTTTGCAACCAAGGATGAGCGAAAATGTGGAAAACCATGGAAAATGCTCGTGTTGCACAACACTAGAGAGACGCTAACCGATTGCTTAATAGGCGGATACGCACTTGTGCACGACCTATAAGAGGCAAAACGTAACGACTAACTGTCACAAGTATGCTATAAGTGTATGATGTGCCGATGCTTGAGCACAAGATGATGTATTGCTATCTCATATGATCTTTCTTTTGATGCAGGGCGTATGATGCTATTGTCCTTTTGCTTATAAGCTTTGGTTGGCTCTTTTGCTTAAAAGCTTGTGAGCTCTTTCTTTGGATACTTATGCATGCTTCTCGGATCAAGGTAGCTATTGTGTATGCGGATCACTCTTGTGGCACACGGAGATATGATGATATGGTATGCAATATCTATGACTATCACTAATGTGCACAAGTGTCGTGGCCCGGCAATACTCAAATGGCTAGTCTCAATGGGAAAGCTACGCAAAGATGGTCCATAGGGTGACAATGCAATTGCAAGGTAGAATGAACAAAGTGTCGTCGATGTTACCGTCCTTGCCGAAGTTGAGCGGTGGTGTTCTCGAAGTCGTGCCGTTCCAAGGTAGCCTAAACATCCAAGGAAACGGTGAAACCACAACTCAAGTATCCAAGGCAAAGGGAGACAAGATGTTCGAAATCGCAGCGGTTAATCGGTGGTGGTTGCGGAAAAGGTGGTGGACAGGGAAGGTAGGTGGTAGCGGAAGGTGGTACGGAACTGAACAAATTCAGCTTCGTCAGGGTATGTCGGACGTCCGGTAGGTATCAGTCGTCCAGTCTGTCGGAAGGGGTCGGACGTCCGGAAGTTCCGAAAATCCGGGAAATGTTTCTGTAGGAGGGGTTCCGGTCGTCCGGTGTTTAGCGGACGTCCGGTGTCTCGTGGGGTGCCGGACGTCCGGTAAACGTCGGTCGTCCGGTAGGTCTGGGGCTAGGTTTCTCGGATCCGTGGACAAATTGGTGAATCTTGGCCGAATTTGTGGGGGAAAGTCGGTGAAAAGGTGGGGAAAAGCTAGATCCACTTGTGGCACAGCAAATCCATGGAACAAAGTCAACAAAATCTTGCCCAATCAACAGATCACAAAAAAAAATTGGGGCTATTTTTGTCGGGAATTTTCGAAATTGGGAAGAACACAACAAAAACAAGCTAGAAAACAGGGTGTGGGGCTCCAAATTCGTGATCAACCTATGCTCATGATACCAAAGATGATGTAGGGTGGAACCCTAAACAGCAGATCTTTCACGATTGGAGAATATCCCACGATGAACACGGAGAACACAAGGAGGAAACGGAGGAAAACATGAGAGGAAACACTCAAATCAACACAAATATGATCACACAAGTGCTAGATCCACGATACACATCGAGATACACGGTCCATAGTCAACGACGGTGGTACAAAGATAGTCTTCTCCCGGAGGAGGTCTTGGATATCCCTTGGGATCTTCCCCGATGTGGAGGTCTTGAATCCGAGATGGATCTTCTCCGAAGAGGCTGCGGTCTCGTAGGAGAGAATCCACAGAGGTCTATGATGAGCTATCCAAAAGCTACCCCCAAAGGATGGAAGTGAACGAGTATATATTAGACGAGTGGTCGCCGTCGGGGCGGACGTCCGCTGGTTACCGGACGTCCGGTGGTTCCGGAGGGACCGGACGTCCGATAACCCTCGGATTTCCGCTATTTAGCTTCTGTGGTCGGAGTCACGGACGTCCGGTGACTTCCGGTCGTCCGGTCGTCTGGGAGTTGCCGGACGTCCGGTGTCTTCCGGTCGTCCAGTGCCTCAAAGTCGCCGGTCGTCCGGTGTTGGCCGGACGTCCGGTGCCTGTAGCATCTTCAGCCTTCCTTCTTCTTGTCCCGGGTACTTGTCGAACTCGCCGTCTTGACCATTGTGCAGAGCTGTCCCGTGGCCTTCACCCAAGTACCTGAGTATGCACAGAGTTTCTGATGAGGGTAGAAACCATGTCTCATGTACATCGGAAGGATTTAGAGCAAGGAGTGAAGTCACCTCAATCTCGAGAGCTCTTGCATGGGCTCGAGTCATTGGTCCTTTGGGCACTTGATGAGGCGATGAAGGGTCCATGGGGATGACCTTAGGATGCTCCGCATCACACTCCCTCTTGGATGCTCGCACTCGTATGGTTGGTGGAGTCACTCAAATGGCTCTCAACCTCACATAGGAGAAGTGGCATGCTCTCATGTATGGGGCTAGTAGTGGTCACTCTCATCCTCTCAAAGGAAATGCTCTCAATGTCACATATGGTGGAGTCACTCGTATCACTCATGTGGCGGTGGCTCTCCCCACATGGGAATTGGGGCATCTCGTCATATGTGGATGTCGAAGAGGTGTAGGTGCAATAGTCTCCATGCTCAACTTCCTCATCCGTAATGCCTCCAAAGATGAATGCCGTGGGATGTGGCAAATCATCACGCTCCTTTGAGGTCAAAGAGAAGGTCTCATGCTTGCTCGCGTAGGTTGACCCGGAGTAGTAGTCCAATATGGGCGCCGTCTTCATGGTGTCGAAGAGGTTCATGCTCGTCGCCTTGGTCGAAGGGGATGGCCCATGCTCGACCATCTTGTCACCGTTGCTCGTAGATGATCGCCTTGATGATGAAGACGTCAATGTAGGCGAACTCATGGGAAGTAGGCGAAGGTGCCTTACGTCCAAAGGCGAAGATGCCTTGATAGCACTTGGCGAAGATGCCGAAGTGATGGTTGTAGCCGTAGCTCTGTCTTGGGTGTGCTTGTCTCGCGGTCTTCTTATGTGCTCTTGAAGCTTGGGCTTGGCGTGAAGTAGAGCGTCTTCGGACTGGTATGTTTGCGCGTGTCGAGCATCTTCATCTTGATGGTGTCGTTGTAGTGCATGAGCTCTTTGTAGATGTTGTTCGTCGTCATCGTGCACATGATGCTTGGAGGTGACTTGCCCTTCATGACGATGTCGATGGTCGCCACGGCGGTGTGGACGTGGAAGACTTGCACTTGCATCATGTTTGCGCTCTGAAGACTTGTGACTTGAACGTCGCCGCCGAGAGGATGACGAAGGGGAAGAAGACTTGTAATCGACCACCAAGTGTCAGAGCTCCGCCATTTGTTTGTTGAAGGAGTCGCACATGTCGTCGAAGGAAGCCATTGTCCTTGTCTCGGAGTGTCGTAATTCGATGACGATGTTGCCCAAGCGCTCTTGCATTGCTCGTTGTAGTCTTATGGTTTTCGCGTGGATGTCATTGTTCGCGCCGTCGATGTCGAAGACCGGAGATGAAATGCCTTGCCGATCCATCACAAGATGCTAGCAAGTATGAGTGGGAGAAAGAGAAGAACTATACCAAATGTATCTTGACCGATGCTGAAGATGGATCAATGATCACTCAAATGTGGAACAAGGAAATAACACAATTGATACCAATTCTTGTCGGTTTCTCACACCTACACAAGTAAAGCTTAAGGTGGAGCTCGGTGAGGATAGTGGCACAAAAATTTGATGCAAAATGTTAGCAAGAGTCAATAAAGTTGAAAGAGATTCACAAATTCGCAAATGTAACAAGTGGACCAATAGCAATACGTGGCACACGGAAACACACACACGGATAGATAAATGGGGTTGTGCAACCAAGGAGTGAGCACAAAATGTGGAATCCACGGAAAACTCTCGTGTTGCACAACTCAAGAGAGACTCTAGCACGATTGCTCAATAGGCGGATACGACACTTGTGCACAGCCTATAGGATGCAAAAATGTATCAACTTTCTATCTCAAGTATGCTATTTGTGTATGATGTTCCGGTGCTTTTATCACTAGATGATCCAAGATGATCAAGTATGATATAATATTTTGTGATGCTATGGCTCTTGCTTACAAGCTTCTTTGTGGCTCTTTCGCTTAAAAGCTTATTCTTCTTTCTTTTTTATATATGGCCACGATGCACAAACCAAGATAGCAATTGTGTATATGCGGGAACAATATTGTGACACAAGGGATGATATGATGATACCAATATGATATGGTATGTATGCCATGGAAGGGCGGATCGATGATCACTAATGTGCACAAGTAACGTTGCCGGCAATACTCAAAGGCTAGTCTCGATAGGGGAGTGACGCAAAATGGGCTAGGGGTTAACAATGCAATTGAAAGGGGAATATACAATGATGTCGTCGAGGTTACCGTCCGAGTCGATGATGAGAGGCGGTATTCTTGATGTAGACTCGTTCCTAATTAGCTGAAACACCTTAGGAAACGGAAAAATCACAACTCAAAATCTCAAGGACAAATGTCAAATTGTGGTAGCGGCACTGTCGTGGTGGTTGCGGAAGTGGAATGATGGGCTATACACGATGTCGGAGTTGAAGTCATGGTCCCTAAGTAGCTGAACCACCTTGGGAGACACAAGCCACAACTCAAACAAGCTCATCAAAATTGGGTTAGGTTGGGTTGGCGGAAAAGTATAATGGACTAAGCTATGCGGAAGTGGTGGTGGTGGTTGATGAAGAAGCAATTGTCCCTAAGTTGCCTAAACACATAGGAGACTCAAATCACTACTCAAGCAACCACAAATGCTATTGATCAAAATGGGTTAGGTTGCGGAAGTGTATGGTGGCTATGCGGATGATATGGTGGAGGGCCTATACAAACTTGCCATATTTGACAACATTTGATGGATTCAAATGATGATGGTAGTATTTTTGTGGTATGAGGAATGTCAAGAGCTTCGAAACGAGCTAAAGAACGTCCAAATCGGAGTTCGTATGAATTAGTTATGACCAAAACAAAAATCAGCCGAATTCAAAATATACAGGTACCGGACGTCCGGAAAGTGACGGACGTCCAGTCAGGCTCGGAAATCAGGTCATTTCTTCTATATAGGTGGTTCCGGTCATCCGGTTGATGACGAACGTCTGGTGCATCGTGAGGGTCCGAATGTCCGGTAAAACGCCGGTCGTCCGGTGGGTCGGGGTCAACGCGAGATTTGAGTTTCGGGACGCGATTTCGGGAGGAAAATGGAGATTTTGGGCTCGAAATTGATGAGATTTCGTGGGTGAAAGATGGGGAAACTTGGGGAAATGCTAGATCCACTAGAAACCAAGCAAATCCATGGATCAAAGTCAATAAAACGTCATCAAACCAACAAATCACAAAAAAATATGGGGCCATATTTGGTGGGGATTTTCGAAATTTAGGACGAAATCACACAAAAGAAGGCTAGAGAACGGTGGAGGGGGCTCCAAATTAGTGAGAAACCTTGCTCATAATACCATATGATGTAGGGTGGAACCATAGATGGCCGATCTTCCACGAAATGGAGGGATCCCACGATGAACACGAAGAACATGAGAGGGAACACGAGGGGAAACACGGGAGAATCACTCAAACCAACAAGAACAAGTCACACATGTGCTAGATCCTTGAAACACAAAGAGATACAAGATCCATGATCAACAAGGGACGATAGAAAGGGTAACCAGTTCTTCTCCGTGAGGAGGTCTTGGGGTATCCTGCGGGATCTTCTCCGTGAAGGAGTTCTTGAATCCGTGTGGATCTTCTCCATGGAGGGGCCGCAGTCACTCACAAGGAGATGAACCACTAGTGGATGAGCAAAGCTCTGTCTCGAATGAGCTAAACCTAAGCTGACCCTCACTAGGAGGAGGTGGAGGAGAATATATAGTCTAGGGCCATGAAGGGGTAAGTGGCAGCGGGATACATGGGCCTCAGGCCCGAGAACTGTGCGCAGACAGCATGTAGCGGACGTAACGACTGCTACCGGACGTCCGGTGGCTCGCGAGGGTCCGGACGTCCGAAAGTCTTCGGACTTCCGCTATTTTCCTTCTATCGTCGAAGTCACAGACGTCCGGTGGCCTCCGGTCATTCGGTCGCATGGGAGTCGTCGGTCGTCCGGTAGAGGCCGGACGTCCGTAGCATGTAGCTTTCCCAGCAGCTTCTCCGTTTGATCCTCGAACTTGTCCTCGCCATCTTGTCCAATGCTCCTAGATGTTCCATGGCCTCACTCTTGGTTCCTGGTCATGCATAGCACATATATTTGAGGTAGTAGCCATGTCTCTCATGTAGAAAGTGGAGGTTCGAAGAGGAGCGAGTTAACCTTTTGTCCAATGGTGTGTACTTGAGGTCTCGTCGAAGTGAACATGGGGATGATCGTGGGATGCTCCGCATCATAGAACCTGCACAACGGATCATTCTACCTCATCGATGTTCGAGAACATAAGGACTCACGTATGGCGGAGGAGGAGTCAAAGCGGCTGTGGAACATCGGTCTTCTCAACCTTACTATACTTGAGCCATAGGCTCTGCTTTATGTACATATCTTTACATGTATATATTATGATCAATATAATAAACCGGCACCCCGATAAACCGGGGTATCAGCCGCATTTTTTATAAGAGTATCACATGGGGGCTTCTGTGGGCAAGGGAGTACCTATGGCCTCTTAAACTGGCGACCGCATCAAGACCATCATAAGGGCACAGCTCTGGTTGCTTCGGCAATTTCCACATGATGATGAGGGGCAAAAGAGAGTTTGATGCTTAGCATAACTCAAACATAGGCCCCGACGAGCAATGCTCAAATGCTACCTGGGGGTTCCTGATGCAAGACATCAGCGAGTGGAAAACTCTTGTAGTAAACACCGCTCGGAAGCTTGGTGTATACACCTAAAACCCCGGATTAACCTGCCTGCATCAAGTAAGTCACGCAGCCCAGGTAAACCTGGTATGACCCATCAAACGTACACACAAGTCAATCCTTATGGACCCTGAACTTGGTAACGTTAAATTGACGATCATCAAGTGATTACACAAGTAAAATCTTTACGAGATTTTTTGAACTTGGTAGCATTTGACATTGATGATTTGGTTCAGGATTGCGGACCATCTTAACAGGATTTGCAAAAATGGTTAATGACAGTAGCCTGGCAGCTCATAAAAAGCCTCGAATTTGGAGCCTGACAGCTCGTAAAAAGCCTCGACAACATGGTCTTATTTGCCCAAAAAGTTTATTTTCTATTTTTTATGTTTTCTCAAATCTTTATCCTCAAGGTCATTGGTTCTTCAACCAAGTCTGTTGATTCAAGGAGTGGATGACTTTAGGTTGCCACTACATCTGTGTTTACAGAGTTATAGCCTGGGTTATAAACACCAGTACTAAATTACAGTTAAACCGGAGTTCATTGTAACCCGGTTCGGCCTTCATGACGAGCCGCCAAATAATCAAGGGAGTAATCAGCACTTACACCTTGGATCGTTCCTGCCGGATTTAGGTTTATTAAGATACACTTAATCGCAGGTATGGTACATATTTATACTTTATACACAGTTCAAGTCATCAACTTAGATCATGTGCTTGGGCAGTATGACCCGTCCGGCGGTAAACCGCCAGGACACTTTGAACATTGTTTTATGCAGAAACAGGTAGAATAAACTATCAAAAACATTGAAAGCATGATATATTTCAGAAGCTGCCAATCAAAGCGATCTCACAAAAGATAGTGTGGGACAAATATAGAGTATTTCAGCTATCCTATTACATGGCACTGAAAGGCCCAAAAGAGTATCATTTTTTCTCAAAAGTACTCAAGGCATAAGGGTAAAGTGGAGCTGGTTCATGATTCTGCTTCAGCTCGCTGTGAAGGCTGAGGGTCAGCTTGTTCCGGGTCTTCGGCGGCTTCTTCCAGCTGTTGGAAGTCAGTGGTGGTCCAGTTAATCTTGGCCAGAGCTCGGAAATAAACTTCATCAGTTATAAGGTGTGATGGATCAATGTCAGGAGCGAAGGTGTGCTTATGGACGGGTGGAATAAGATTTTCGATATCATAGGACGGACGCTCCACCCGTACGTTCTCCATATCATAACCCGGATGATATCTTGATAAGTCCGCTTCATCAACAAGTTTACTGGCAAGAGGCCGCATATCTTTGGTTAAAGCGCGAAGATCATCATTGGAGAAGGCTGATCCGTCTTCCTTCATGCTCGGATAGCCGTTCATTGCCTCCGCCGGATCAAAGTCAGGAATCCATGCCTTCGCACGGGTTAAAGCCATCAGAGAGCTGGCTCTTGCGGATGACTTCTTCACTTCGACAATATGAGCAGGCAGAATTGATAGCTTTTCTAAGGTACCTTGGATGGTGGTAGGAGCCGGTTTATTGTGCGAGATAGCGTTGATGGCCCTCTGAGCGCCGGGATAAAGCTGCTCGACCAAAGTGTACGCAGCTTTCAGTTTCTTTCGCGCATCATCTCCAAGATGAGTAATGCGCCTCCCTGCGTTGAAATTATAAAGTTAAACCGGAACATTACATGATTGCAAGGATAAGCCTATGTCAAAGAACTTACCGAAGATGGCAGATGTCATGTCATTTATTTGCTGCCTCAACCCCGACAGCTCTTCTGTCACCGGGTTAAGAGCAGCCTCAGCATCACTGGCTCTTTTTTCCAAAGCAGCCTTCTCCACCTCCCAAGCTGAACGCTCCGCTTCAAAATCCTTCTTTAGCTTCTCCATATTAGCTAATGCAAGGGTAAGCTCCTCCTTGACTTTAACAGAAGCAGTCTCTTGGAATTTTAGGCTATCCCGGAGTTCAGATATTTCAGAGGCCCTCCGGTTCAAGTCAGCCTGCCAAAGATAAAGTATATCAGATATTAATGCAGCAATTCAGTCAAGTCCCAAGCACATAACAAGTTATGCACTTGACACTTGGGGGCTAATGTACATTTGTAGTGAAAATAGGCACATTTTTTCAGACAAGTCCCAAGCACATAACAAGTTATATACTTGGCACTTGGGGGCTAATGTGACATTGTTCTAAGCATAGGAAAAGTCCCGGTTTACCCCCAATGAAGTAAACCGGCCCTTGGGGGCCATATGTGCAAGTCAAAATTCTATATTCGACCTACTAAAGTCCCGGTTCACCCTAAAAAGGCTAAACTGGCACTTGGGGGCTACGATGGACTAAAGGTACAAGGCACAAGTAGAGAAAAGACTAAGACAAAGGGAAAGAGCTTACCTCATAGCGTTCCTTCATTAAATTCACCAAGCCGGCTTCATAGTCATGGCTGGTATGTTACCGGTTTAAGTACCCGGAATGAAGCTCCTGGGCACTGAGCTGCGCATAGCTGGACAGGTCGGTGTTCCACTTGCCCTTGTCCTTGTAAAGAAACTCTTCCTTGGCAGTATGTTTGGCCAAAGCAACTAGCTCTCCTGGGGTGGTAAAACCGGTCCCAGTGATCTCAACGTCATCAATTGAGGCAGCAGTTGGCCTAGAAAGATTAGCAGCAGTGGGATTGACTTGAGCAGGACTCGCAGGAGCCGGACTAGCCCGGGCAGGGCTGGCCGGTTCAGCAATATGCTCCATGGGATCGTTCCCCTAAGGAGCAAGATCTTCTTGATCCGTAGGAGGAGGATCATCATGTGGAATCTCAACATTATCCTCCAAGGGGTTAGCAAGCTCAGGATCGTCTGCCGGTCCAGGAGTGGTATGTCGACTGCCGGTTTACTCAATTTGGGCTTTTTGCTAGGCTTGGGCATACTATGAAAAGATTAAAAGAAATAGTGAAAATCAAAAGTCAAAGATGAAAAGTTGATGCGGAGCATCCCACGATCATCCCCATGTTCACTTCGACGAGACCTCAACTACACACAATTGGACACAAGGTTAACTCGCTCCTCTCCGAACCTCCACTTTCTACATGTGAGACATGGCTACTACCTCAAATATATGTGCTATGCATGACCAGGAACCAAGAGGGAGGCCATGGAACAGCTAGGAGCATTGGACAAGATGGCGAGGACAAGTCCGCGGATCAAATGGAGAAGCCGCTGGAAAAGCTACAGGCTCCGGACGTCCGGCCTCTACCGGACGACCGGCGACTCCCAGGCGACCGGACGACCGGAGGCCACCGGACGTCCGTGACTTCGACGACAGAAGGAAAATAGCGGAAGTCCGAAGACTTCCGGACGTCCGGACCCTCGCGAGCCACCGGACGTCCGGTAGCCGTCGGACGTCCGCTACATGCTGTCTGCGCACAGTTATCGGGCCAGAGGCCCATGTTGTTGGAGATATGCCCTAGAGGCAATAATAAAAGCATTATTATTATATCTCCTTGTTCATGATAATTGTCTGTTATTCATGCTTGAATTGTATTGTACGGAAACAGCGATACATGTGTGAATACACAGACCACAATGAGTCCCTGGTAGGCCTCTAGTTACCAGCTCGTTGATCAACAGATGGTCACGGTTTCCTGACCATGGACATGAGATGTCAGTGATAACGGGATCACATCATTAGGAGAATGATGTGATGGACAAGACCCAAACTTGAGCATAACACGAGATCGTTTAGTTCGTAATGCATAAGCTTTTCGGTGTCAAGTATTTATTCCTTAGACCATGAGGTTGTACAACTCCCGGATGCCGTAGGAGTACTTTGGGTGTGCCAACGTAACTGGGTGGCTATAAAGGTACGCATTGGGTATCTCCGAAAGTATCTGTTGAGTTGGTACGAACCGAGACTGGGATGTTGTCACTCCGTATGACGGAGAGGTACCTCTGGGCCCACTCGGTAAGACATCATCACAATGAGCTCAATGTGACTAAGTAGTGAGTCATGGGATGATGGATTACGGATTGAGTAAAGAGACTTGCCATGACGAGATTGAACAAGGTATCGGGAATACCGACGATCGAATCTCGGGCAAGTACCGTACCGATGGACAAAGGGAATAACATACGGGATTGAGTGAATCCTTGACACGGTGGTTCATCCGATGAAGATCATCGAGGAACACATAGGAACCAAAATGGGTATCCATATCCCGCTGTTGGTTATTGACCGGAGAGTGGTCTCGGTCATGTCTACGTGTCTCCCGAACCCGTAGGGTCTACACACTTAAGGTTCGGTAACGCTAGGGTCGTAGAGATAAATGCACATGGAAACCCGAAAGTTGTTCGGAGTCCCGGATGAGATCCCGGACGTCACGAGGAGTTCCGGAATGGTCCGGAGGTAAAGATTGATATATAGGAAGTCCAGTTTCCGCCAACGGGTGATCTCCGGGGGTCACCGGGAGCGTCCCGGGACCACCGGAGGGGCCCCGGGGGTCCACCGGGTGGGGCCACCCATCCCGGTGGGGCCCCTAGGCCGCAAGGGGAAGTGTCCAGCCCTCAGGGCTGGCGCACCACTAAGGGGGCCCACCTCCCCATGCGCCTAGGGTTAAAACCCTAAGGGGGAGGGGGGCTCCACTTGCCTTGGGGGGGCAAGGAACCCCCCCTGGCCGCCGCCCCCTTGCAGATTGGATCTGCAGGGGGCCCAGGCGCACCCCCCTGGCCCCTATATATATGTGGGGAGGGAGAGGGCAGCCGCACCCAAGCCCTGGCGCCTCTCCCCCTCCCGTCACACCTCCATACTCCCAACGCAGGGCGCCCGGCGAAGCCCTGTTGCGATCTCCATTGCATCCGTCATCACGCTGTCGTGCTGCCGGATCTCTGACGACTTCTCCTCCCCCCTTGCTGGATCAAGAAGGAGGTGGCGTTGCTGCACCGTACGTGTGTTGAACGCGGAGGTGCCGTCCGTTCGGCGCTAGATCATCGGTGAAGAAGAACGTGAAGAGTTCGACTACTTCATCCACACTTTGTTGAAAGCTTCCGCACGCAATCTACATAACGGTATGTAGATGCACTCTTACTTGCTCGTTGCTAGATGTCTCCATAGTTGGATCTTGGTGAAGACGTAGAATTTTTTTGAATTATGCTACGTTCCCCAACAGTGGCATCTGAGCCAAGGTTTTATGCGTAGCATCTTGCACGAGTAGAACACAAAGCAGTTGTGGGCGTATGATCTTGTTCAACTTTCTTACCGTTACTAGTCAATCTTGATTCGGCGGTATTGTGGGATGAAGCGGCCCGGACCGACCTTACACGTACGCTTACGTGAGACTGGTTCCACCGACAGACATGCACTAGATGCATAAGGTGGCTGGCGGGTGTCTGTCTCTCCTACTTTAGTCGGATCGGATTCGATGAAAAGGGTCCTTATGAAGGGTAAATAGAAGTTGACAAATCACGTTGTGGTTTTGGCGTAGGTAAGAAACGTTCTTGCTAGAAATCCTATAGAAGCCACGTAAAACTTGCAACAACAATTAGAGGACGTCTAACTTGTTTTTGCAGCATGTGCTATGTGACGTGGTATGGCCAAGAATGAAGATGTGATGAATGATATATGTGATGTATGAGATTGATCATGTTTTTGTAATAGGGAATCACGACTTGCATGTCGATGAACTTGACAACCGGCAGGAGCCATAGGAGTTGTCTTTATTATTGTATGACCTGCGTGTCACTGAATAACGCCATGTAATTACTTTACTTCATTGCTAAACGTTAGCTATAGTAGTAGAAGTAATAGTTGGCGTGACGACTTCTTCAAGACACGATGATGGAGTTCATGATGATGAAGATCATGGTGTCGAGCCGGTGACAAGATGATCATGGTGCCCCGAAGATGGAGATCCAAGGAGCAAGATGATATTGGCCATATCATGTCACTTTAATTGATTGCATGTGATGTTTATCATGTTTATGCATCTTGTTTACTTAGAACGACGGTAGTAAATAAGATGATCTCTCACTAAAATTTCAAGTATTGTGTTTCCCCTAACTGTGCACCGTTGCTAAAGCTCGTTGCTCCGAAGCACCACGTGATGATCGGGTGTGATAGGTTCTAACGTTCGCATACAACGGGTGTAAGACAGATTTACACACGCGATACACTTAGGGTTCACTTGACGAGCCTAGCATGTACAGACATGGCCTCGGAACACGGAAGACCCAAAGGTCAAACACGAGTCGTAT
This sequence comes from Secale cereale, assembly GCA_902687465.1. Lineage (NCBI taxonomy): Eukaryota > Viridiplantae > Streptophyta > Magnoliopsida > Poales > Poaceae > Secale > Secale cereale. The sequence goes on along the minus strand of LR738715.1, from coordinate 442,767,441 downwards.
AGAAGATACGATCAACATGAAGATGTTCACCGTTGATGACTAGTCCGTCTCACGTGATGATCGGACACGGACTACTCGATTCGGATCGTGTATTACTTAGATGACTAGAGAGATGTCATTCTGAGTGGGATTTCATTAAAATTTGATTAAGATGAACTTAATTATCATGAACTTAGTCTAAATTCTTTACAATATCTCTTGTATCAAATGGCCCACGCTCAGGTTTCCCTCAACTTCAACGCGTTCCTAGAGAAAACCAAGCTGAAAGACGATGGTAGCAACTATACGGATTGGGTCCGTAACCTGAGAATTATCCTCATAGCTGCCAAGAGAACTTATGTCCTAGAAGCACCGCTAGGTGATGCACCCGTTTTCCCAGCGACTCAAGACGTTATGAACGCCTGGCAGTCGCGTAGTGATGATTACTCCCTGGTTCAGTGCGGCATGCTTTACAGTTTAGAATCGGGGCTCCAAAAGCGTTTTGAGCACCATGGAGCATATGAGATGTTCGAAGAGCAGAAAATGGTTTTCCAAGCTCATGCCCGAGTCGAGAGATATGATGTCTCCGACGCATTCTACAGTTGTAAGATGGAGGAAAACAGTTCTGTCAGTGGGCACATCCTCAAGATTTCAGGATTGCACAACCGCTTGTCTCAGATGGGAATGAATCTCCCAGATGAAGCGGTCGTTGACAGAATCCTCCAGTCGCTCCCACCAAGCTTCAAGAGCTTCGTGTTGAACTTCAATATGCAGGGGATGGAGAAGTCCATTCCCGAGGTGTATTCGATGTTGAAATCAGCAGAGGTAGACATTAAGAAAGAACATCAAGTGTTGATGGTCAATAAAACCACTAAGTTCAAGAAAGGCAAGGGTAAGAAGAACTTCAAGAAGGACGGCAAGGGAGTTGCCGCGCCTGGCAAGCCTGTTGCCGGGAAGAAGCCAAAGTATGGACCCAAGCCTGAGACAGAGTGTTTTTATTGCAAGGGAACGGGTCACTGGAAGCGGAACTGCCCCAAATACTTAACAGACAAGAAGGCCGGCAACGTCAAAGGTATATATGATATACATGTTATTGATGTGTACCTTACCAGCACTCGTAGTAGCTCCTGGGTATTTGATACCGGTGCAGTTGCTCACATTTGTAACTCAAAACAGGAGCTGCGGAATAAACGGAGACTGGCGAAGGATGAGGTGACGATGCGCGTCGGGAATGGTTCCAAGGTCGATGTGATCGCCGTCGGCACGCTGCCTCTACATCTACCCTCGGGATTAGTTTTAAACCTCAATAATTGTTATTTAGTACCAGCTTTGAGCATGAACATTGTTTCTGGATCTCGTCTTATGCGAGATGGATATTCTTTCAAATCGGAGAATAATGGTTGTTCTATTTATTTGAGAGATACGTTTTATGGTCATGCCCCGCTGGTCAATGGTTTATTTTTGATGAATCTCGAACGTAGTGATACACATATTCATAGTGTAGATGCCAAAAGATGTAAAGTTGATAATGATAGTCCCACATACTTGTGGCATTGCCGCCTTGGTCATATTGGTGTCAAACGTATGAAGAAGCTCCATTCGGATGGACTTCTAGAGTCTCTTGATTATGAATCATTTGACACGTGCGAACCATGCCTCTTGGGCAAGATGACCAAGACTCCGTTCTCCGGAACAATGGAGCGAGCAACCAACTTGTTGGAAATCATACATACCGATGTGTGCGGTCCAATGAGTGTTGAGGCTCGCGGAGGCTACCGTTATGTTCTCACCCTCACAGATGACTTGAGTAGATATGGGTATATCTATTTGATGAAACACAAGTCTGAGACCTTTGAAAAGTTCAAGGAATTTCAGAATGAGGTTCAGAATCAATGTGACAGAAAAATAAAGTTCTTACGATCAGATCGTGGGGGTGAATATTTAAGTCATGAATTTGGCACACACCTTAGAAGTTGTGGAATTGTTTCACAATTGACACCGCCCGGAACACCTCAACGTAACGGTGTGTCCGATCGTCGAAATCGTACTCTGTTGGACATGGTGCGATCTATGATGTGCCTCACCGATTTACCGCTATCTTTTTGGGGTTATGCTTTAGAGACTGCCGCATTCACTTTAAATAGGGCTCCGTCGAAATCCGTTGAGACGACTCCGTATGAACTTTGGTTTGGCAAGAAACTGAAGCTGTCGTTTCTAAAAGTTTGGGGTTGCGATGCTTATGTCAAGAAACTTCAACCTGAAAAGCTCGAACCCAAATCAGAAAAATGCGTCTTCATAGGATACCCAAAGGAAACGATTGGGTACACCTTCTACCACAGATCCGAAGGCAAAGTCTTTGTTGCCAAGAATGGATGCTTTCTGGAGAAAGAGTTTCTCTCGAAAGAAGTGAGTGGGAGGAAAGTAGAACTTGATGAGGTGACAGTCACCCCTCCTGCACCGGAAAGTAGCGCAGCGCAGGAAACTGTTCCTGAGGTGCCTGCACCGACAAGGGAGGAAGTTAATGATAATGATCATGAAGAAACTAATCAAGTTACTACTGAACTTCGAAGGTCCACAAGGGCACGTTCCGCACCAGAGTGGTACGGCAACCCTGTACTGGAAATCATGTTGTTAGACAATGGTGAACCTTCGAACTATGAAGAAGCGATGGCGGGCCCAGATTCCAACAAATGGCTTGGAGCCATGAAATCCGAGATAGAATCCATGTATGAAAACAAAGTATGGACTTTGGTGGACTTGCCTGATGATAGGCACGCCATAGAAAACAAATGGATATTTAAGAAGAAGACAGACGCGGATGGTAATGTGACCATCTATAAGGCTCGGCTTGTCGCTAAGGGTTATCGACAAGTTCAAGGGATTGACTACGACGAGACTTTCTCTCCTGTAGCGATGCTGAAGTCAGTCAGGATCATGTTAGCTATTGCCGCATTCTATGATTATGAGATATGGCAAATGGACGTCAAAACAGCATTCCTTAACGGCTTCCTCAAGGAAGAGTTGTATACAATGCAACCGGAAGGTTTTGTCGATCCAGAGAATGCTAACAAGGTATGCAAGCTCCAGCGCTCGATTTACGGGCTGGTGCTGATGCGGAGCATCCCAAGGACATCCCCATGGACTCTCCATCGCCTCACCAAGTGCCCAAAGGACCGATGACTCGAGCCCGTGCAAGAGCTCTCGAGACCTAGGTGACCTCCCTCCTCTCTTTACATCTTTCGGATTCACTTGAGACATGGCTTCTACCTTCATCAGAGACTCTATGCATACTCAGGTGCTTGGACGAAGGCCACGGGACAGCTCTACACGATGCTCAAGACGACAGGCCCGACAAGTGCACGAGACAAGAAGAAGGAAGGCTGAAGATGCTACAGGCACCGGACGTCCGGCGAGCACCGGACGACCGGCGACTTCCAGGCACCGGACGACCGGAAGACACCGGACGTCCGGCCTCTCCCAGACGACCGGACGACCGGAAGCCACCGGACGTCCGTGACATCGGCAACAGAAGCTAAATAGCGGAAATCCGAGGATTACCGGACGTCCGGTCCCTCCGGAACCACCGGACGTCCGGTAACCAGCGGACGTCCGCTCCGACTGCGTCCCTCCATGTACTATATATACTGTTGACTTCCCTCCTTTCGAGGTAGCTGTGGTTTAGCTCATTTCTCAGACTTGTGTGGATTTCTCCCACGAGACGGTGCGCCTCTACGGAGAAGATCCACTACGGATTCAGGACCTCCTTCGCAGAGAAGATCCTACGGGATTCCAAGACCTCCTCACGGAGAAGACTATCCTTGTATCACCATCGTTGACTATGGATCATGTATCGCACTTTGTATCATGGATCTAGCGCTTGTGTGATTATCTTCGTGTTGATTTAAGTGTTTCCTCTTGTGTTTTCCCCGTCTTTCTCCTTGTGTTCTCGGTGTTCATCGTGTGACCCTCTCCAAAACGTGAAAGATCCGCTGATTAGGGTTCCACCCTACATCAGGTGCAAGAATCTCGGAGTTGGAATATTCGCTTTGATGAGGTGATCAAAGCGTTTGGATTTATACAGACTTATGGAGAAGCCTGTATTTACAAGAAAGTGAGTGGGAGCTCTGTAGCATTTCTCATATTATATGTGGATGACATATTGCTGATGGGAAATGATATAGAATTCTTGGAAAATGTAAAGGCCTACTTGAATAAAAGTTTTTCAATGAAGGACCTTGGAGAAGCTGCTTACATATTAGGCATCAAAATCTATAGAGATAGATCGAGACGACTCATTGGTCTTTCACAAAGTACATACCTTGACAAAATATTGAAGAAGTTCAATATGGACCAGTCAAAGAAAGGATTCTTGCCTGTTTTGCAAGGTATGAGATTGAGCAAAGCTCAGTCGCCGACCACGGCAGAAGATAGAGAAAAGATGAGTGTCATTCCCTATGCCTCGGCCATAGGTTCTATCATGTATGCCATGCTGTGTACCAGACCTGTTGTGAACCTTGCCATAAGTTTGGTAGGGAGGTACCAAAGTGATCCCGGTACGGAACACTGGACAGCGGTCAAGAACATCCTGAAGTACCTGAAAAGGACTAAGGATATGTTTCTCGTTTATGGAGGTGACGAAGAGCTCGTCGTAAAGGGTTACGTCGATGCTAGCTTCGACACAGATCTGGATGACTCTAAGTCACAAACCGGATACGTGTATATTTTGAATGGAGGGGCAGTCAGCTGGTGCAGTTGCAAGCAAAGCGTGGTGGCAGCATCTACATGTGAAGCGGAGTACATAGCTGCTTCTGAAGCAGCGCAGGAAGGAGTCTGGATGAAAGAGTTCATCACCGACCTAGGAGTCATTCCAAGTGCGTCAAGCCCGATGACTCTCTTCTGTGACAACACTGGTGCTATTGCTATTACCAAGGAGCCCAGGTTTCACAAGAAGACCAAGCACATCAAGCGCCGTTTCAACTCCATCCGGAATTATGTTCAGGATGGAGACATAGATATTTGTAAAGTGCATACGGATCTGAATGTCGCAGACCCGTTGACTAAACCTCTTTCACGGGCAAAACATGATCAACACCAGAACTCTATGGGTGTTCGATTCATCACAATGTAACTAGATTATTGACTCTAGTGCAAGTGGGAGACTGTTGGAGATATGCCCTAGAGGCAATAATAAAAGCATTATTATTATATCTCCTTGTTCATGATAATTGTCTGTTATTCATGCTTGAATTGTATTGTACGGAAACAGCGATACATGTGTGAATACACAGACCACAATGAGTCCCTGGTAGGCCTCTAGTTACCAGCTCGTTGATCAACAGATGGTCACGGTTTCCTGACCATGGACATGAGATGTCAGTGATAACGGGATCACATCATTAGGAGAATGATGTGATGGACAAGACCCAAACTTGAGCATAACACGAGATCGTTTAGTTCGTAATGCATAAGCTTTTCGGTGTCAAGTATTTATTCCTTAGACCATGAGGTTGTACAACTCCCGGATGCCGTAGGAGTACTTTGGGTGTGCCAACCGTCACAACGTAACTGGGTGGCTATAAAGGTACGCATCGGGTATCTCCGAAAGTGACTGTTGAGTTGGTACGAACCGAGACTGGGATGTTGTCACTCCGTATGACGGAGAGGTACCTCTGGGCCCACTCGGTAAGACATCATCATAATGAGCTCAATGTGACTACGTAGTTAGTCACGGGATGATGGATTACGGATCGAGTAAAGAGACTTGCCATGACGAGATTGAACAAGGTCTCGGGAATACCGACGATCGAATCTCGGGCAAGTACCGTACCGATGGACAAAGGGAATAACATACGGGATTGAGTGAATCCTTGACACGGTGGTTCATCCGATGGTGATCATCGAGGAACACGTAGGAACCAACATGGGTATCCAGATCCCGCTGTTGGTTATTGACCGGAGAGTGGTCTCGGTCATGTCTACGTGTCTCCCGAACCCGTAGGGTCTACACACTTAAGGTTCGGTAACGCTAGGGTCGTAGAGATAAATGCACGTGGAAACCCGAAAGTTGTTCGGAGTCCCGGATGAGATCCCAGATGTCACGAGGAGTTCCGGAATGGTCCGGAGGTAAAGATTGATATATAGGAAGTCCAGTTTCGGCCAACGGGTGATCTCCGGGGGTCACCGGGAGCGTCCCGGGACCACCGGAGGGGCCCCGGGGGTCCACCGGGTGGGGCCACCCATCCCGGTGGGGCTCCTAGGGAGCAAGGGGAAGTGTCCAGCCCTCAGGGCTGGCGCACCACTAAGGGGGCCCACCTCCCCATGCGCCTAGGGTTAAAACCCTAAGGGGGAGGGGGGCTCCACTTGCCTTGGGGGGCAAGGAACCCCCCCTGGCCGCCGCCCCCTTGCAGATTGGATCTGCAGGGGGCCCAGGCGCACCCCCCTGGCCCCTATATATATGTGGGAGGGAGAGGGCAGCCGCACCCAAGCCCTGGCGCCTCTCCCCCTCCCGTCACACCTCCATACTCCCAACGCAGGGCGCCCGGCGAAGCCCTGCTGCGATCTCCACTGCATCCGTCATCACGCCGTCGTGCTGCCGGATCTCTGACGACTTCTCCTCCCCCCTTGCTGGATCAAGAAGGAGGTGACGTTGCTGCACCGTACGTGTGTTGAACGCGGAGGTGCCGTCCGTTCGGCGCTAGATCATCGGTGAAGAAGAACGTGAAGAGTTCGACTACTTCATCCACACTTCGTTGAAAGCTTCCGCACGCAATCTACATAACGGTATGTAGATGCACTCTTACTTGCTCGTTGCTAGATGTCTCCATAGTTGGATCTTGGTGAAGACGTAGAAATTTTTTGAATTATGCTACGTTCCCCAACACATGTATCCCTCTCCCACTTACCCCTTCGTGGCCCTAGACTATATATACTCCTCCACCTCCTCCTAGTGAGGGTTAGCTTAGGTTTAACTCATTTGAGATAGAGCTTTGCTCATCCACTAGTGGTTCATCTCCTTGTGAGTGACTGCGGCCCGTCCACGGAGAAGATCCACACTGATTCAAGACCTCTGCGGAGAAGATCCTACGGGATACCAAGACCTCCTCACGGAGAAGACTATCGCTACTTGTATCGTCCCTTGTTGATCATGGATCTTGTATCTCTTTGTGTTTCGAGGATCTAGCATATGTGTGACTTGTTCTTGTTGGTTTGAGTGATTCTCTCGTGTTTCCCCTCGTGTTCCCTCTCGTGTTCTTCGTGTTCTTCATGGGATCCACTCCATTTCGTGAAAGATCGGCCACCTAGGGTTCCACCCTACATCATTATGGTATCAAGAGCCACGGTTTCTCACGAATTTGGAGCCCCCCCCACCGTTTTTAGCTTGTTTTTGTTGTGTTCTTCCCCAATTTCGAAAATTCCCCACCAAAAATAGCCCCAAATTTTTTTGTGATCTGTTGGTTTGATGATGTTTTGTTGATTTTGATCCATGGATTTGCTAGGTTTCAACTGGATCTAGCACTTCCCCAAGTTTCCCCATCTTTCATCCACGAAATCTCGTCAATTTCGAGCCCAAAATCTTCATTTTCCGCCCAAAATCGCGTCCCGGAACTCAAATCTCGCGTTGACCCCGACCCACCGGACGACCGGCGTTTTACCGGACGTCCAGACCCTCACGAAGCACCAGACGTCCGGAACTCACCGGACGACCGGAACCACATATACAGCAGAAAATACCGGATTTCCGGTCTTTTCCGGACGTCTGGTACCCCCAGATTTTGACTTCGGCTGATTTTTGTTTTGGTCATAACTAATTCATACGAACTCTGATTTGGACGTTCTTGAGCTCGTTTTGAAGCTCTTGACATTCCCCATACCAGAAAAATACCACCATATTCATTTGACTTCATCAAATTTTGTCAGATTTGGCAAGTTTGTATAGGCCCTCCACCATATCACCCGCATAGCCACCATAGCCTTCCACAACCTAACCCTTTTTGTCCACCATAGCATTTGTGGTTGCTTGAGTAGTGATTGGAGTCTGCTAATGTGTTTAGGATACTTAGGGACCATTGCTTCTTCATCAACCACCACCACCACTTCCGCATACCCATTGATCACCATACATAGCCAACCCAACTTAAGCAAATTTTGTTCGAGCTTGTTTGAGTTGCGGCTTGTGTCTCCTAAGGTGTTTCGGCTACTTAGGGACCGTGACGTCAACTCCGACACCGTGTATAGCCCATCATTCCACTTCCGCAACCACCACGACATTGCCGCTACCACCATTTGACATTTGTCCTTGAGATTTTGAGTTGTGGTTTTTCCGTTTCCTAAGGTGTTTCGGCTAATTAGGAACGGGTCTACATCAAGAGCACCACCACTCATCATCGACACGGACGGTAACTTCGACGACATCATTGTATATCCCCTTGCAATTGCATTGTTAACCCCTAGCCCATTTTGCGTCACTTGCCTATCGAGACTAGCCTTTGAGTATTGCCGGCAACGTTACTTGTGCACATTAGTGATCATCGATCCACTCTTCCATTGCATATATATACCATATCATATTGGTATCATCATATCATCCATTGTGTCACAAGATTGTTCCCGCATATACACAATTGCTATCTTGGTTTGTGCATCGTGGCCTTATACAAAAAAAAGAAGAATAAGCTTTTAAGCAAAAAGAGAAAGACAAAGAAGCTTGTAAGCAAGAGCCATAGCATCGCATCATATGATATCATATCCGATCATTTTGGATCGTACCACCGGAATACCATACATATAGCATACTTGGGATAGAAGTCGTTGCATTTTGCTTAGTAGGTTGTGCCCAAGTTCGTATCCGCCTATTGTGCAATCGCGCTAGCGTCTCTCTAGTGTTGTGCAACACGAGCATTTTCGTGGATTACACATTTTGGCTCATTCCCTGGTTGCACGACCCCATCTATCTATCCGTGTGTGTGTTTTCGTGTGCCACCCATATTGCTATTGGTCTACTTGTTTCACTTGCTAATTTGTGAATCTTTTTCAACTTTATTGACTCTTGCTAACATTTTGCATCAAATTTTTGTGCCACTATCCTCACCGAGCTCCACCATAAGCTTTACTTGTGTAGGTGCGAGAAACCGACAAGAATTGGTACCAATTGTGCTATTTCCTTGTTCCACATTTGAGTGATCATTGATCCATCTTCAACATCGGTCAAGGTACATTTGGTATAGTTCTTCTCTTTCTCCCACTCATACTTGCTAGCATCTTGTGATGGATAGGCAAGGCATTTCATCTCCGGTCTTCGACATCGACGGCGCGAACAAGGACATCCACGCGAAAACCATCGGACTACAACGAGAAATGCAAGAGTGCTTGGGCAACATCGCCACCGGACTACGACACTCCGAGACAAGGACAATGGCTTCCTTCGACGAAATGTGCGACTCCTTCAACAAACAAATGGCGGAGCTCCGACACTTGGTAGTCGATTACAAGTCTTCTTCCCCTTCGTCATCCTCTCGGCGGCGACGTTCAAGTCACAAGTCTTCGGGGCGCAAACATGATGCAAGTGCAAGTCTTCCACGTCCACACCGCCATGGCGACCATCGACATCGTCATGAAGGGCAACTTACCTCCAAGCATCATGTGCACGACGACGACGAACGACATCTACAAAGAGCTCAAGCACGACAACGACATCATCATCATGAAGATGCTCGACAAGCGCATACCTACAAGTCCGAAGACGCTCTACTTCACGCCAAGCCCAAGCTTCAAGAGCACATAAGAAGACCGCGAGACAAGCACACCAAAGAAGGAGCTACGGCTACAACCACCACTTCGGCATCTTTGCCAAGTGCTATCAAGGCATCTTCGCCTTTGGGCGTACGTCATCTTCGCCTACTTCCTGTGAGTTCGCCTACATCGACCTCTCCAACTACAAGGCGACCACCTACGAGCGAGGGCGACACTTCCATCTTTGGAAGCTCCCCACATCAAGATGGCGACAAGAAGGTCGAGCAAGGGCCATCCCCTTGACAAAGGCGACGAGCATGAACCTCTTCAACAACATGAAGACGGCGCCCAAATATGACTACTACTCCGAGTCAAGCTACGCGAGCGCACATGAGTCCTCTTTGATCTCGGAGGAGAGTGATCATTTGCCACCTCCTACGGCATTCATCTTTGGAGGCGTTATGGATGAGGAGATGATTGGAGTTGAGCATGGAGACGTTTGCACCTACATCTCTCCGACACCCACATATGACGAGATGCCCCAATTTCCATGTGAGGAGAGCCACCACCACATGAGTGACATGAGTGACTCCACCATATGTGACATTGAGTGCATTTCCTATGAGAGGATGAGTGTGACCACCACTATCCCCACACATGAGAGCACGCCACACATCCTATGTGAGGTTGAGAGCCATTTGAGTGACTCCACCAACTATACGAGTGAGAGCATCCACGAGGGAGTGAGTGAGCCACACCACTTAGTGAGTGAGGTAGTTGAGAGGGCATTTGAGGCCACTATGATTTTTAAGGACTTAACCTCTACTCCGAGTGTGTTTTCTCTGGTGCTAGGTCTCCTACATGACGACATGCCTACCCTCGACGAGTCCATCCCTCCAATGAACAACCCGATGGCCATGGTGGAAGAAGATGCACCACCCACATGGTTCCATCATGATGAAGATGAGAACGATTGGATCTTGAACACCTCACCTACAACGCATGAGCAACACTCGAAAGGTAAAATAGGTGATGGTGCTTCTCTCGTCCCACTAGTGGACTATCTTGACAATGATTGCTTGCATGATGTTGATGCACCTATGACCATGCTTCATGCTAGTGCGACTTCCTCATGTCTTGACTTACCTATTTATGATGAATATGATGATGAGCATGTTGAGTTGCCTAGTTGTGATGCTATGCTCCATAGGATATTATGTGAAAATTCTTTTGGTCACATCATGTTCGAGAATCCTTTAAACTTGTCATATGCTATGAGTGAGACCTCCCATATTGCATCATTTCAATCTCAACATAGTAACTATGCATGCCAAATTAAAGTAAATCCCATTTGCACTTGTGGCATAGATGACAAGATGATGGTCATTGGCTTGTGTTTCTCTTGCGATGATATTGCCATGCTCCCTTTACATAATCTGCGCAATTCATCTACTATGCCATGCCATGAACACATTGTTCCAAATATGCTTTGCTTTGGATGTTGTCAATATTCTCCATGTGATGTTTCCATTGATGCTCATGAGGAGACCCCCATAGTTTCCTCATACATACTAGGAGATCTTGATGCATTCCATACCTTGCATGATTACCATGATTGTGTGCACCATATGCATTACATGAATAACAATGCTCTACCTACTTGTCATGATGCATTACACCATGTGAGTCTCCATTATGCCATACATAACAACAAACCTCTCATGATGGATGACATGTTTCTAGCATCTCATTTATTTGAGCATTGGCTTTTATGTGCTAACCAACACATGCACGTGCGCATCATCATGGATGATGTGTACATATACCACGCACATACAATTTTTCCTTTTAATTTGTCTTGTGTAGGTACTTTTGCAAACTGGTCAACCTCACAATCCCATGAGTTGACGAAAAGAGCTCTTGAGAGCAACGATGATTTGGGATTCCGTGGAACCTCCTTACCACCATTCTCTTCGCGCAACCACTACGCGCATCTATTTTACTTGGCTCTCACACGGCTATGGGCTATTTGCCACTTGTCACAGTATGCCCATACTATCGTGTTCACTTTGCATGTTATGCCTCTTGCTATGACCTTGCCATGCAATTGTGACCCTTGCTTGCATTTACTCATGATTCACCATTATGATACTCCTATGTGTATTTGCATGCTTGGTGGAGATCCTAGTAGCTATTGCAATGATATCTTTGTGCCCCATGCTATTGATGCTTATTGTGTTGGGAGAGTCATGATGTTCCATCGCTATTTCCGTATGGCCTCTCATCAACACATTGATGCTATTTTGCTCATATCATGTGCATTATTCATGCCTTCTATTTGCATACATGACATGCTTGCCATGATCACCTCTAGTACGTTGCATCTTCGCACTACTAGCTTGTTTGACTTGATCACTATGATTGCTTGCTATGTTGCATCACCCATGTTACACTCTTACTTGCTTTCTTGGGTTGATGACATATATGTTCATGCCATTCACATGATTCACATTAATCATTGGCATTTGTCTCCACTAGTTGCATCTCTCATCACTTGTATTGAGTGCAACAATGCTATGTTTGTTGATCTTGGAGACTTTGACACCCTTCTTGTGATGCATACTTGCTTGATTGAGCCTATTACACTTGGTTGTTCTCGCATCTTATGCCTACCTACCATGCACCACACCCTTGTACTTTCTTATGATAAGAGTGATGCAAGCACTTGTTGGGTATTTTCCCGCACGAATGCTAGGTTTTGCATTATGGCTAACCTCATTTGTTTTTCCGAGTGTTTGTCGTGCTCTTTCATTTTGTAGGATTCACAAGGCGGTGTCGTCATGCGACAACTTGGTCATGCGAAGGCATACATGATGTGCAACACCAACATTCGCGAGAATCTCCTAAAGGTGAACTCCTTCCCTTTGAGCCATCCTCACATACGCATATTGGATGGGTCATTCTTTCATTGTTGTCTTCTTCTTATTGTCTACATGATACATCTATTGGAGAGAGGACCTACATTGGAGATGGACCTTCCAGATGAGGAGCGCTCGGACTTATTGGATGCACCTTCGGACCTTCACTCTTGCCATGACATCGAGCATTGGTTTGTCAAAACCCCTTTGACACATTGCACCAAAACCTTCATATTTGTTGATTGTGTGCTCACATGCCATGCTCCATGGACATATCATTCCCATAACAAATTTGCATCTTGCCCATGGATTGACTCACATTATGATTGCCTTGTTGCATTTTGTATTCCCATGTCATCCATGATATATGAGCTGGTGAATTTCCTTCGCAAATTTGTTGTGATCTTTCTTGATGGCATATTCATACATCATGATCATCTTGTCCTCCATCAATTGCATGATAACATACACATATTGAGCATCCATTGCCATGTTCATGCTCTTGATAAACCATCGCACTATGACATCATTTTGCACAATGGTTGCATTGATCACATTCACAACACCTTTGTGTGCACCACAAATGCATTTGATCACATGAATGCTTTACATCTCATACTATATCATCTTGCTAAGCTGTAGGTACCTTGTCACACGGACTCATTCTTACATGATGGACATTTTGTGTGCGCTAACCATTGTATTTCCAAGTGTACTTTGTGTTTGCTCACTTTGCAAGTACCACATACGGGAGACACCTTGGAGTACTTGGATTGCGACATGACCTCAACTTTGTCCAACTACAAGTCCGTTCACGACTACCGTTTCCATGGCGATGAGGTTTTTGATCCTAGGTCGGATCTTTCCCAAGGGAGGGGAGATGATGCGGAGCATCCCACGATCATCCCCATGTTCACTTCGACGAGACCTCAACTACACACAATTGGACACAAGGTTAACTCGCTCCTCTCTGAACCTCCACTTTCTACATGTGAGACATGGCTACTACCTCAAATATATGTGCTATGCATGACCAGGAACCAAGAGGGAGGCCATGGAACATCTAGGAGCATTGGACAAGATGGCGAGGACAAGTCCGCGGATCAAACGGAGAAGCCGCTGGAAAAGCTACAGGCTCCGGACGTCCGGCCTCTACCGGACGACCGGCGACTCCCAGGCAACCGGATGACCGGACGCCACCGGACGTCCGTGACTTCGACGACGGAAGGAAAATAGCGGAAGTCCGAAGACTTCCGGACGTCCGGACCCTCGCGAGCCACCGGACGTCCGGTAGCCGTCGGACGTCCGCTACATGCTGTCTGCGCACAGTTATCGGGCCAGAGACCCATGTATCCCTCTCCCACATACCCATTCGTGGCCCTAGACTATATATACTCCTCCACCTCCTCCTAGTGAGGGTTAGCTTAGGTTTAGCTCATTTGAGATAGAGCTTTGCTCATCGACTAGTGGTTCGTCTCCTTGTGAGTGACTACGGCCCCTCCACAAAGAAGATCCACACGGATTCAAGACCTCTGCGGAGAAGATCCTACGGGATACCAAGACCTCCTCACGGAGAAGACTATCGCTACTTGTATCGTCCCTTGTTGATCATGGATCTTGTATCTCTTTGTGTTTCGAGGATCTAGCATATGTGTGACTTGTTCTTGTTGGTTTGAGTGATTCTCTCGTGTTTCCCCTCGTGTTCCCTCTCGTGTTCTTTGTGTTCTTCATGGGATCCACTCCATTTCGTGAAAGATCGGCCACCTAGGGTTCCACCCTACATCAAAAGTTAAACCGGACAGAGTAAAAGACAGCTTACCCGTGAACAGTCTTGAGGACAGTAACTTGTGTGGCGGTTGATTCGCTGGAAGAGGAGAGATGAGTTTCCTGGTAATTCGAGTCAGACGGATTAAGGGGTTGACGAATAAGACCTGCTTTGGGGTAAAGAGCAGTTGGAGTAAGTAAAACCTCAGAACGACGCCTTCGAGCCAGAGTGTGCGTTAATCCGGTGGATTCAACCACATGGCCATTGTGGCGAGTGGTGCGGCGAGCTTCATGTTGCTGCTTCTTCAAAAGAAAGTTTGGATCCAGTTGAGCATAAGGATGAGAAAACTGAAATTTCTGGACTACCCGACGAATTTTTGGTGGCGGTGGTTCTGAGTCGGAGGAAAGAGAAATTACCTCAACGTCATCCGCTTTACTGCCTTCAGCAAGACCCGGGGAAAAGTTATTATTAATAAAAATGCAGGCAAAAGGAAAGGCTGGAGAATCATAAGAACTGGGTGGTACCTCAGAGGCCGGATCATCTTCCTCCGCATTGGATCATGATGCGGTAGCAGGCTTCTTCTTGTTCCTCTTCACAGCCAGGGTCTTTTTGCGAGCTGGCTTCGCCGGTTCGTCCTGAGTTTTTCTTTTCCAGAAAGGATCATTATCCTGTTTTAGGGAATAAAAAGCATATTAAGCCAAGAAATATGGACGGATTAAAACAAAGTAAAGAGAGAAGAATTTCTTACCAACGGTGGTTTGTTGGTTACACAGAAAGGTGCCAAGCCGGTTTGACTGCATTCTTCCAGAGGTAAATTCAGCACTTTCTTGACGGATTCGTTAACCTCATTCTCTGGTAGCACCATCTCTGTGTGGCGCAAAGGGTCCTTGGGGTTCCCAGTGTACTCGCACATTAAACCGGAATGCCGGCTTAGCGAGAGTATACTCCAAGAGAGCCAGCAACGTACGAAGTCAACTCCTGTTAATCCGTTGGCTACAAAGGCCCTGAGCTTTGAAAGCTGAGGGGCATATTGAGCTCGCTCCTGGGCACTTAAGCGTTGTGGAAAAGGGTGGTCCTCTAGAAGACGGTGGGGGCGATAACCCGACAGTGGATTTTCACCCTCTGGAGAAGTGTCTACACAGTAGAACCAAGTTTGATTCCAGTCCTTGGGATGGCTGTGGAGAGTGGCATGAGGGAAGCTAACATCCTTTCTCTTCTGGATAGTCATTCCGCCGAGCTCAGTATTTGGGCCATCATGGAATTCAGTCCGACGGTTTAAGTTGAAGAAGTCCCGGAATAGCTCTACTGTTGGTTCCTCTTGCAGATATGCTTCACAGAAGACTTGGAAGTGGCAAATGTTTGACACCGAATTGGGACCGATGTCTTGCGGATGAAGTTGAAAGTTTGCTAGTACGTCATGGAAGAACTTTGACCCAGGAGGATTAAATCCCTGGGCCAAGTGATCAAAAAAGACAACGATTTCTCCTTCCTTGGGTTTTGGAGGACATTCTTTTCCGGGAGCCCTCCAGTGAAGGACATCCTTTGGGCCTAAAGCGCCAATTGAGACCATCTTTTCTAAATCGTCCTCGGTGATCCCGTCGGTGTTCAAAAAGAGGGGCACACTTTTTGTACCCCTACGACTGTGCACGTGCAGTTTGAGAGACGGGCACCACCACACCAAGCATGGCAAGGGAGGTGAGCCGGGGTAAGACCAAATCTTGATGGAGACTGGAGCAACGCCAAGAACAAGACCACAAAGAGCAAAGGGACGAAGCGGCTCTTGCCGGGGCCAGCTCTGGCAGCCCCGGCAAGACCCTTGCCGCGACAGCTCGCCCCACGCCTACGAGGCGGATCAACCTTGAGTCCACCGCCCCCATGGGGCGATGATTCGGGAGATATCCCCATGGTGGCATGCAGATCTTTGTGAAGACATTCAAGATCAGATACGAGTTGAGAAGACGACGACCCTTGGCAGGATTCCAGCCAAGGAGAACCACAAGGCCCCCGGCAAGCACCTTGCCGGGGATGACAGCGGGCGCCATGGCAGGACCCTTGCCGGAGCCCCGACAAGGCCCTTGCCGAGGACACCCGTGGGGCCGCCGTTAGGCCCGCACCAAACAGGTTTCCACCGACCCACACAGCTGCCGACCCGACCAGCTGGACATGCTCCTACATGGCGACCCGCAGATCTTCGTGGACACCCGCCGTTGCGCCACCTCAGCTGCCTGTCTGCCTACATGGTGCCTTAGGCACCGCTGGCCAGGGCACGTGTCCACACAAGGAGGGGCGGCGACGGACAAGACGGACGTCTCCCCCCGTCCCCCATAAAGCAAGGACACCTAAGCTAAGCGCATTAAATGCGCCTTGTCCTGTAATGCGAGGGATAACCTCGCATTACTGTACCCTTTCCACCTCCTGTGTGCCACAGTGGCGAGCCCTTTTCCCTATAAAAGGATGCTCGAGGCGACCAGGAGGAGGATTCGGCTTTTTAGAACTCCTCATGACTCTTTTGGAGCTCCTCATTAGCTGAAGAACACAAACATATAATCCACCAAAGCAGGAGTAGGGTTTTACGCATCTTTGCGGCCCAAACCTGGTTAAAGGAACCGTGTCCTGACTGTTAGATCCGCTCTTCTCTCAACCCCGCACCCCGCAACCGAAGTAGGGATTCTTGTGATCCTATAGGTGTCGATCCAAATACAACGACATCTTTGGCGCGCCAGGTAGGGGGCGCAGTTGTGAGAATCGGCTCTAGTGGTTGGCCCGACGCTCTCTCGTCTTCGTGGCCCTTTGAGGAGGCCGGAAGACCTGCGCTCGAGGGACTGCAAGTAAAAGCTAAGTTACATCGAACCTTGGATATTTTTACCCTATTATTTAAGGTTATTATCCTCGGAGCTTTCATTCTTTGTGCAAAAAGAAACCTGCACGCAAATGGGGCCCTTCCCGATCAGCAACACCTTTATTCTGTTTCGAGTCCGCTCAACAGTTCAGACGGCTGCGTTGGAAACGGTAGGTTAGCCTTCCGTAATTTACAAAGCTCTTGACTCTGACTCGAGTCAAACTCGACAGTTCGAGCGGCTGCGTTAAGAGCGGCAAGGTGGCGGACCCGGCAGCACGCTCACCCGGCAGGCCAATGGGGACCCGTCCCCAAGACGCCACCTTGGGTATTTCGCGCCGGTGAGCCTACCCAGTTAACGTAGGGTGGAAACACAAAGAGGCAGCAAACAGGAAAATAACATGCATGATTCTGAAGATATTTCTAAGTTATATTACATCATGCCATCGCTGCGGTTCTAACTAAATGTAAAATTTGTCTTGCTCATGAACCCGCAGCGGCAAGGAAGAACGGGATGCTTAATCCCGGCGCTAGCCCTCCAACCTCTTGATTTCATCAATGCGGCTGATGACGGGCTTGATGCGCTCCTTGAGCGCCGTGAGGTTGGCATCCTCCGGCAAGCTGTCCATCGTGGCTTCGAAGTCCAGGGCGGGCTTCCAGAACACCACCTTGGTGAGGACCTTGGTCATGACCCCCCGGCAGAGCCGCCGGGCCTCCCCGGCGAGCGTGGCCGTTCTGTTGGAGTGAAGATCGGTCAAGGCACTGAGGATGCCCTCGAAGAACAGGGTCAGCTTGGCGTTGACGGACCCGCTCCTTTCAGGGGCATACCTCACGTTTGGCATCCCCATGAGGGCCAATTGTGAGATAACCCTGTCGGCGATGTCCTCCAGCCGGCTGATCCACCTGTTCTCCTCCACCACGTATTCCTGGTGGGAGGCGCCCTCGTCTGCCTGCAGCTGCTTCTCCTCCTCCAGGCTCTTGGCCAAGGCCTCCTCCCGAGCAGAGCTCTCCGCCAACATCTTCTCGAGATTCTCCAGCCTCAGCCTGAGATCTCTGATGGAGTTTTGCGCCTCGGAGAGCTCCCCAGCCCTGCTAATGATCGCTCCCTGCGCCTGTCAAGGCGCAGTTGAGCCTGTTCTTCTCATCGAACAGCCTGAGGGCCTGCTCCTTCAGCCCGTCCCGTTCCACCTCCAGCTCTTGTACCTTGCCGGCATGGGCCAGGGCTTGGGCATCGAGCGCCTCTTTGTGCCTTTGCCCCAGCTCGTGAGTCCGCCGCTCGACAAGAGCCTCGAGCTCCTCATCCTTACCGCGGAGTGTTGCGACAAGCTTCGCCTCACGCGCGGAGAGGTCTTCTTCCTGGGAATCGAGGGCGGCTTGATGCTGGTTCCGGGCGGCCTCCGTCGCGGCAGCCAAGTTCGTTGCCTCTTCCTGGGCCTTCTCAATGGCAGCCATCTTCATGATGAGCTCCACGTTACGCTTGGCCATTTCTTCCTGGGAGGCCCTCTGCTCCTGCGGGACTGGTGGAACCAGGTTTGCGCCTCAGCGACGCGCGCCTGGAAGTCCGCCTCCGCGTCGTCCACCGCTGCCGTTCTGGACTTAACTTTGTCCAGACGGGCACGATAGAGCGCCTGGAGCTTCCGGAAGTTGGCCCCCATGGCCCGGAAGAGCTGCCCCTCTGGGGGGTCATCACCGTCGGCGCCCAGTTCGTCAACAACCTCGAGCCCGGTGGCGGGGAGCACCTCGCCATCAAAGACTTCCCCTCCGGCAGGCGCCCGGAAGCTCGACGCCCCGGCAAGATGGACGAAGAGGTTGTCGCCCACCTTCAGATACCTGCCAGGGCCCGAGGTCGCGGAGGAAGAAGGTTGATCATCAATCGCCTCTTCCTCGGTTGTGGCCTTGCCGGCCTTCCCGGCAGGCCCACCGCCAGCACCCTCGGCGGCACCCTTGGCGGCATCCTCAGTGGCCTTATCCGCGGCGGCCCCGGCGGCGTCCATGGCGGCCTCCTCGGCGGCGATCTTGTCGGCCTCCGCCGCGGCCTCCTCAGCAACCTCCTTGATGACGGCGTCCACGTCCTCCGCATCTGTTGAAGGAGGGCCTGGGCCGTGATGGGGATAATGAAGTCAAGAAAAAGCGCAAGGGAAAAGCAAAGACAAAAGGCAGGCGACTGATGGCTTCTCGCCCCTCGTTGGTTACCCCAAGTGGAAGGTTTGAGATGCACTGTAGCGGAAGTTTTCCCTTGGCAAAGATACCAAGGATCGATTTCCCCTGAGACTCCCAGTTTCAACAAGAAGGTGTCAACTGCTAACGGCGCCAGATATTAGCAATCAATGTGGACCTGCACACAGATACAAATAACTTTTCTCCCAATGAGTACAGAGAGGTTGTCAATCCCTCCGGCCTTGTCGTTTACAAAGGATCAAACGCAAGTGATAATAGTGATAGGTATTGCTTCAATAGTAAGTAAAAGCGGAAAGTAAATAGCGGATGTGATCAATGATGGTAATATGGACCGGGGTCCCATGATGTTCACTAGTGATGTCTCTCTCCCAAAAGACGATAAAACAGCTATGTGAGGTGAACGAATTACTGCTGGGCAATTGACAGAATTATGTGTGCAAACCAATGCTAACTATGTTACAAGAAAGGCAGAGGTTCAAAGCATGGGCGGTACGCCAAGGCAAGTAGACCGAAATCCATCTGCATCTACTACTAATCATCCACCTTGAGATATCTATCCAGAACATCTCGCTGGTATTAAGTTGCGAGTCCCACGCATAGTGTAAACTCAAAGCAATAGACAACTGCATTAAAAGAACTTTGCGTAAAGTAAACAATCCTTGCACCCGCGGGCACAAGCACCGTTGTTTTCCCCCTTGTGGCAATAGCACATCCCCTAGACTCATGTTTCTGTCACTCAAGCTAGTCATCGAGGGGCATGAACCCACAATCAAGCATAACGTTCCCTCTTGGAGTCACTACCTACTACTTGGCCAAAGCAATAAATAACAACGAAGAACAAGCAAGAATTACTTACGAACATAAATATAAAAGAGGTAGATCAAATATATTACTCAAACACAATCTGAACATAATCTCCCAATCCATCGGATCCCAGCAAACTCAACATAGCAACAGCATAAGGATTACATATGTGCCTCGATCATGTAGGGCAGCTCACGAGGTCTAATTAGTGAAGCACAAGAACGGGAGGAGAACATCACATAGCTACTGGTCATGGACCCATGGTCCAAGGTAGACTACTCACAACTCATCCGGGAGGCGTCCATGGTGGTGGAGAAGCTCCCGGTGGTGATCCTCCCCTCCGGCAGGGTGCCGGGAAGAGTTCTCCTGGCGCTCCCGATCTTGGAAGCGCGGCGGCGGTGGAACAGAGATGAGATTGCGAAAAAGGGTTCCCGCCTCGAGGGTTTCGGGACACGATATAAACATATGCCAAAGGGGGGCATCAGCGGAGGCCTGGGGGGCCCATGCGCCCCCCTGGCGCGGCCAGGAGGGGGGCCGCGCCACCAGGGCGCCTGGAGCCCTGGTGGCCCCCCTCCGGCTCTACTTCGGGTGCCGGGAAGCTTCTGGAATGCTGATTTTTTATATAATTTTCCGGGATTTTTCTGGCAGTTTTCGTAATGGGAAAACCTGAAATACAAAAACAACAGAAAACAGAAACTGGCACTGGGGTTGATACAGGGTGGAACCCTAATCAGCGGATCTTTCACGTTTGGAGGTTGGCACACGATGAACACGGGGAATCACAAGGGAAAGATGGGGAAAACACAAGAGGAAAACACTCAATCAACACGAAAGCAATCACACAAATGCTAGATTCGCGATACAAGGTTCAGATCCATGATCCAAGGTCAACAACGGTGATACAGATAGTCTTCTCCCGGAGGAGGTCTTGATATCCCGGGGGATCTTCTCCGATGAAGGAGGTCCTGAATCCGAAGTGGATCTTCTCCGTAGAGGCGCACCGTCTCGTGGGAGAAATCCACACAAGTGTCAAATGAGCTAAACCACAGCTAACCCTAAACGGAATGAGGAGAGGAGTATATATAGTCTACGGGGCGAATGGGTACATGGGCCTCAGCCCAGGGGATGCGCGCAGGCATTTCAGGGGCCGGACATCCGGACGGCGGGCCGGATGTCCGGGGCTTCGCGGGGCGCCGGATGTCCGGGGCGGGGGCCCGGATGTCCGGGCTGGGGCGGTCGAGCCTCGGGCGCTCTCTGGACAGAGGCGCCGGATTTCCGGGCCCGGGGCCGGATGTCCGGGCCGTGCTTGGCCGGATGTCCGGGCCCTGTAGCTTCTGCTGCAGGCGGCCTTCTGTAGTTGAACGCCCAGGGGCCGGATGTCCGGGCCAGGGGGCCGGATGTCCGGGGCCTGGAGCTCTCTTCTGCCCTTCTCGATGCATTGACTCGTTCATGAACTTGACGACTTGTCCATCTTCACGCCCATCTCCGATGTGGTCTTCCTCACACCTGAGCACACACAACACGTCCGTCTGAGGTAGCGGCCATGTCTCGCAAGCATTATATGGAAGTAGGGCTAGGAGTGACGTCACCTCGGTCTCGAGAGCTCTTGCCCGGGCTCGAGTCATGGGTCCTTTGGGCACTTGACGAGGCGATGAAGGGTCCATGGTGATGGCCCTAGGATACACCGTATCATCTCCCCTCCCTTGGGAAAGATCCGACCTCGGATCGAAATCTTCATCACCATGGAAAGGAGAGAGATCCTGTAAGGGTCCGTTGTCGTGAGGTAGAAGTGTGGACTGGGGCTCATGTGCGAAACTGTCCGTGCGAAGATGTAGCCAATTAATTTCTCCCGGGTGAAACACCATTGTTGCCTTGTTGACGTTGAGCTTGGTGGTGAGGCGATGTACTTGTCTCTCGATTGTTGCCCTTGTTTGTTCGTACACCTTCTTGAATATTTCGCTACAAAAAAGAGTGGCAATATGTGAAGCATCGTCGATCTTGTTATCGGGAGTGAAATGAGCCATGTTAGAGAATGTATCGACCATGACAAGCACGGAATCTTTTCCATTTTTAGTCCTAGGCAAGCCAAGTATGAAATCCATGTTTATGTCTTCCCATGGATGATATGGAGTAGGAAGATGCATGTCAAGACCATGAGATTGAGCTTTGGACTTAGCTTTGCGGCATGTCGACCATCGGTTGATTATGCGGAAAACGTGACGAAGCAGCTTGGGCCAAAAATAGTTCTTAGAGAGGGTAGCAAACGCCGTGTCTCTTCCAAAGTGTCCCATGAGTCCTTCTCCATGAGATTCCTGCAAAAGGAACAATCGAAGCGAAGACTCGGGAATGCCAAGTTTGTTAGCTCTCATAAGATATCCATCGTTGATGTAGTAATGTTCCCAAGAAGTGTGAGTCAAGCATTTAGCATAAGCATTTGCAAAGAAAGGATCATGCTCATATAAATCTTTGATATGCTCAAAGCCAATCAAGTTCAACTCAAGTTGTGTAACAAGTAAGCATTTGCGTAACAAGCATGCATTGGCGTGAAAACTTCCATGCTTCGTAGGCAATAGAATAACCGGAGCGGCACAAGTGCTAAAGTTGTCACGTACATGACTTGTGTCGATGAGTTTGGGTACTTGCCGTTGTATCTCGTGGTTGACACGGTAGAGAACCTTGTTGGGAAATGGTGCACCGGGTACAAGTTCGATGCGGTGTTCTATCCTGTGAAGAGGAGGTAGAACCGGTGGTATCTCATCGGGAAAGGCGTCCGAGAATTCCTGCAACAATTGAGACAACACAAAAGGTGGAGGTTGTGAAGTGTTAGTAGTTTTGTCTTCCCCTTTGCATAAGAGCACAAGGTGAACGACGTTCGATGGGTTCTCACACACTTCTCTCATCTCACTTTTGGTGGCAAATAGCACTAGTTTCTTCGTGTAGCTCATCGTGGAGTCGCTCATATTTGGCTTGTGGCTCTCGCTCTCTTTTTGGTGGCTCGCTCTCTCACCATTCTCTCCACGATGGGTTGTAGGTAAAAGCTTGTCGGCGGCAACTTGACTTGGAGTCATTGGTCGTAGCACGAATTCCTTGCCCTTCATCTTGAAGTGATAGTGATTCGTCCGTCCATTGTGTGTGACTCCATGATCATATTGCCATGGGCGTCCAAGAATAAGGTGGCACACGGACATGGGTATCACATCACATTCGAGAGTGTCCTCGTAGGCGCCGATCTTGAAAGAGACTTGCACGGTGTGCTCGACTCGAAGAATTCCGGCGTCGTTGAGCCACTGGACCTTGTAGGGGTGCGGATGCTTCGTCTTGACCAAATGAAGCTTGTCGCATAGCTCTGCACTTGCCAAGTTGTGGCAACTTCCGCCATCGATGATAACCTTGACGGAGCGTCCATTGATGCCGGCCTTCGTATGGAAAATATGACATCGTTGGTCGTCATCTTGTTGATGTTGGAGTGTCAAGACTTTGGAGACAACAAGGTTGGGTCTTGAGTCATTGTCGCAAAACACTTGATTGTCTTCATCTTAATTGACTTGGCGATGCATAGCGACATGCGCAAGTGCTTCCATCTCATCATCGCTCATGGAGTCATACGATCCGTCGTCGTTGATGATCATGGTGCGAACGGTCTTGCACTCAAATGACTTGTGGCCTCGTCCTTGGCACTTGAAGCATTTGATGGAGCTCGTCTTGTTGGTATCTTCGGTTGGAGTAGTAGTTGAGGAAGCTCTTGGCTTGAAGTTGTTGGTAGAAGGTGGACGACTCGATGTAGTCGCATTCTTGTAGCTTGGCTTGTCTCCGAAGGTTGTAGAAGGCTTGGTAGAGGTAGGAGGAGTAGCCGAAGTCGTTGAAGCTTGGTTGTAGGAGCCGAAGTTCTTGGAGTTGAACTTGGAGTACTTGTAGTCCTCTTGAACTTGTTGCTCCGCTTTGGTTGCTTGATGTACTAGCTCGAGGAGATTGTTGTATGGTTGTGATACGGTGTATCCTAGGGCCATCACCATGGACCCTTCATCGCCTCACCAAGTGCCCAAAGGACCCATGACTAGAGCACGTGCAAGAGCTTTTGAGACCGAGGTGACCTCGCTCCTCTCTTTACATCTTTCGGATTCACTTGAGGTACGGCCTCTACCTTCATCAGAGACTCTATGCATACTCAGGTACTTGGACGAAGGCCGCGGGACAGCTCTACATGATGCTCAAGAGGACAGGACCGACAAGTGCTCGAGACAAGAAGAAGGAATGCTGAAGATGCTACAGGCACCGGACGTCCGGCCTGCACCGGACGACCGGCGACTCCCAGGCACCGGACGACCGGAAAACACCGGACGTCCGGCCCCTCCCAGACGACCGGACGACCGGAAGCCACCGGACGTCCGTGACTTCGGCAACAGAAGCTAAATAGCGGAAATCTGAGGATTACCGGACGTCCGGTCCCTCCGGAACCACCGGACGTCCGGTAACCCCCGGACGTCCGCTACGACGGCGACCGCGTGTGTAATATAAATACTGTTGACCTCCTCCCTTTAGACGCAGCTGTGGTTTAGCTCATTTGACACTTGTGTGGATTTCTCCCACGAGACCGGTGCGCCTCTACGGAGAAGATCCACCTCTGGATTCAAGACCCCTAACGGGAAGATCCCACGGGATTCCAAGACCTCCTCCGGGAGAAGACTATCTGTATCACCGTTGTTGACTTTGGATCATGTACCTCGACCTTGTATCGCGAATCTAGCACTTGTGTGATTGCTTCCGTGTTGATTTGAGTGTTCTCTCTTGTGTTTTCCCCGTCTTCCCCTTGTGTTTTCCCCGTGTTCATCGTGTGCCAACCTCCAAACGTGAAAGATCCGCTGATTAGGGTTCCACCCTGTATCATATGGTATCAAGAGCAAAGGTTTCTCACGATTTTGGAGCCCCACACTTCGTTTTCTAGCCTGTTTTTGTCGTGTTCTTCCCTATTTCGAAAATTCCCCACAAAAAGAGCCCCAAAAAAATTTTTGTGATCTGTTGATTTGACAAGATCTTTCGCCTTCACAACTTCGATGAAGAGAAGAAGATCGCTATGGCATCACTTGAGTTCCAAGACTATGTTCTCATTTGGTGGGAGCAAATCATAGAGAGAAGAGAAGCCAAAGGCGAACCTCCTATCACCACTTGGGCTCAAATGAAGGAAGTGATGAGAGCACGCTTCGTGCCTACACACTACAACCGAGACTTGTTCAAGAAGCTACAACTCCTCAAGCAAGGTACCAAGTCCGTTGAAGAGTACTACAAGGAGATGGAGATTGCCATGATACGAGCGAACATCACGGAAGATGATGAGCAAACTATGGCGCGATTCTTGAATGGACTCAACTATCCCATCAAGAAGATTGCGGACTTCCAACCATACAACAATCTCCTCGAGCTAGTACATCAAGCAACCAAAGCGGAGCGACAAGTTCTAGAAGACTACAAGTACTCAAAGTTCACCTCCAAGAACTTCGGCTCCTACAACCAAGCTTCAACGACTTCGGCTACTCCTCCTACCTCTACCAAGCCATCTACAAACTTAGGCGACAAGCCAAGATACAAGAATGAGACTACATCGAGTCATCCACCTTCTACCAACAACTTCAAGCCAAGAGCTACATCATCTACAACTCCAAATGAAGAGAACCCAAAGACAAGCTCCATCAAATGTTTCACATGTGGTGGCCGTGGACACAAGTCCTTCGAGTGCACCAACAAGAGAACAATGATCTTCCACGACGACGGCACATATGACTCGATGAGCGACGACGAAGTGGACGCCATCAAGCACTTGGCCATCCACCGGCGTATCAATGAAGAAGAAGATCGTCAAGTGTTTTGCGACAATGACTCAAGCCCCAACCTTGTTGTGTCCAAAGTCTTGACACTCCAACATCAACAAGATGACGACCAACGATGCCATATTTTCCATACGAAGGCCGGCATAAATGGACGCTCCGTCAAGGTTATCATCGATGGCGGAAGTTGCCACAACTTGGCAAGCGATGAGCTATGCGACAAGCTTCATTTGGTCAAGACGAAGCATCCGCACCCTTACAAGGTCCAATGGCTCAACGACGCCGGAATTCTTCGAGTCGAGCACACCGTGCAAGTCTCTTTCAAGATCGGCGCCTACGAGGACACTCTCGAGTGTGATGTGATACCCATGTCCGTGTGCCACCTTCTTCCTGGACGTCCTTGGCAATATGATCGTGGAGTCACACACAATGGACGGACGAATCACTATCATTTCAAGATGAAGGGCAAGGAATTCGTGCTTCGACCAATGACTCCAAGTCAAGTTGCCGCCGACAAGCTTTTACCTACAACACATCGTGGAGAGAATGGTGAGAGAGCGAGCCACCAAAAAGAGAGTGAGAGCCACCAGCCAAATATGAGCGACTCCACGATGAGCTACACGAAGAAGATAGTGCTATTTGCCACCAAAAGTGAGATGAGAGAAGTGTGTGAGAACCCATCGAACGTCGTTCACCTTGTGCTCTTATGCATAGGGGAAGACAAATCTACTAACACTTCACAATCTCTACCTTTTGTGTTGTCACCTTTATTGCAGGAATTCTCGGACGCCTTTACCGATGAGGTACCACCGGTTCTACTTCACGGGATAGAACACCGCACCGAACTCGTACCCGGTGCACCGTTTCCCAACAAGGTTCTCTACCGTGTCAACCACGAGATACAACGGCAAGTACCAAAACTCATCGACAAAAGTCATGTACGTGACAACTTTAGCACTTGTGCCGCTCCGGTTATTCTATTGCCTACGAAACATGGAAGTTTTCATGCAAATGCATGCTTGTTACGCAAATGCTTGCTTGTAACACAACTTGAGTTGAATGTGATTGGCTTTGAGCATATTAAAGATTTATATGAGCATGATCCTTTCTTTGCAAATGCTTATGCTAAATGCTTGACTCACACTTCTTGGGAACACTACTACATCAAGGATGGATATCTTATGAGAGCTAACAAACTTTGCATTCCTGAGTCTTCGCTTCGTTTGCTCCTTTTGCAGGAATCGCATGGAGGAGGACTCATGGGACACTTTGGACGAGACAAGACGTTTGCTACACTCTCTAAGAACTATTTTTGGCCCAAGATGCTTCGTGACGTCTCACGCTTCACCAACCGATGTTCTACATGCCGCAAAGCTAAGTCCAAAGCTCAATCTTATGGTCTTTACATGCCTCTCCCTATCCCATACCACCCATGGGAAGACATAAGCATGGATTTCATACTTGGCTTGCCTAGGACTCAAAATGGCAAAGATTCCGTGCTTGTCGTGGTAGATAGGTTCTCCAAAATGGCTCATTTCATTCCTTGTAACAAGATAGACGATGCTTCACATGTTGCCACTCTCTTTTGTAGGGAGATACTTCGTCTACACGGCGTGCCCAAAACGATCGTCTCCGACCGGGACGTCAAGTTCTTGAGTTACTTTTGGAAAACACTATGTGCCAAGCTCGGAATCAAGCTTCTCTTTTCTTCGGCGTACCATCCACAAACGGACGGTCAGACGGAGGTGACGAACCGCACGCTCTCCACTCTTCTTCGTGTGTTGATCAAGAGGAACATCCGGGAATGGGAGCATTGCTTGCCAATCGCCGAGTTTGCCTACAACCGCGCAAGACACTCCACAACCGGCAAGTCCCCTGATACGGTGTATCCTAGGGCCATCACCATGGACCCTTCATCGCCTCACCAAGTGCCCAAAGGACCCATGACTAGAGCACGTGCAAGAGCTTTTGAGACCGAGGTGACCTCGCTCCTCTCTTTACATCTTTCGGATTCACTTGAGGTACGGCCTCTACCTTCATCAGAGACTCTATGCATACTCAGGTACTTGGACGAAGGCCGCGGGACAGCTCTACATGATGCTCAAGAGGACAGGACCGACAAGTGCTCGAGACAAGAAGAAGGAATGCTGAAGATGCTACAGGCACCGGACGTCCGGCCTGCACCGGACGACCGGCGACTCCCAGGCACCGGACGACCGGAAAACACCGGACGTCCGGCCCCTCCCAGACGACCGGACGACCGGAAGCCACCGGACGTCCGTGACTTCGGCAACAGAAGCTAAATAGCGGAAATCTGAGGATTACCGGACGTCCGGTCCCTCCGGAACCACCGGACGTCCGGTAACCCCCGGACGTCCGCTACGACGGCGACCGCGTGTGTAATATAAATACTGTTGACCTCCTCCCTTTAGACGCAGCTGTGGTTTAGCTCATTTGACACTTGTGTGGATTTCTCCCACGAGACCGGTGCGCCTCTACGGAGAAGATCCACCTCTGGATTCAAGACCCCTAACGGGAAGATCCCACGGGATTCCAAGACCTCCTCCGGGAGAAGACTATCTGTATCACCGTTGTTGACTTTGGATCATGTACCTCGACCTTGTATCGCGAATCTAGCACTTGTGTGATTGCTTCCGTGTTGATTTGAGTGTTCTCTCTTGTGTTTTCCCCGTCTTCCCCTTGTGTTTTCCCCGTGTTCATCGTGTGCCAACCTCCAAACGTGAAAGATCCGCTGATTAGGGTTCCACCCTGTATCAGGTTGGAAGTCCGCAATCTTCTTGATAGGATAGTTGAGTCCATTCAAGAATCTCGCCATAGTTTGCTCGTCATCTTCCGTGATGTTTGCTCGTATCATGGCAATCTCCATCTCTTTGTAGTACTCTTCAACGGACTTGGTACCTTGCTTGAGGAGTTGTAGCTTCTTGAACAAGTCGCGGTTGTAGTGTGTCGGCACAAAACGTGCTCTCATCACTTCCTTCATTTGAGCCCAAGTGGTGATAGGAGGTTCGCCTTTGGCTTCTCTTCTCTCTATGATTTGCTCCCACCAAATGAGAACATAGTCTTGGAACTCAAGTGATGCCATTGCGATCTTCTTCTCTTCATCGAAGTTGTGAAGGCGAAAAATCTTGTCAACTTTTAATGCCCATGATAGGTAGTCTTCGGGATCAATGCTTCCGGAAAACTTTGGCATGGTGAACTTGAGCTTGCCATAGCGATGCTCGTCATTGTTTCCTTGCCTATTGGGAGGGGGATCTCGATTTTGACGGTTTGCCATATCTTGTTGCTCTTGAGGATGTAGATGTTCTTGTTGGGGTTGTTGCTCTTGCCGTGCTTGAGGAGGAGCTTCTTCTTGCATTCTTGCTTGATGTCGCCTTTCTTGCATCTCATCTCGAAGGAAATCCTCTTCTTGACGAGTGTGTCGATTGCGGGCGGCCACATTGCGATGTGCATCTTGTAAAGCACGTTGCGCCTCCATAGCTTGAGCTTCTCAACGTTGTTGTGCTTGATGGTTAGCCTCGGCATCTTGTTCTTCTTGATATTGGCGAGCTCGCTCTTGTTGTTGTTGGCGTAGTCGTTGCCGTTCTTGTGCTTGCTCAAGTGTAGCTTGGTTTTGACGACGTCGATTTTCTTGCTCGTCGAATAGCTCTTGGGAACTCTTGTCATGTAGAGGATGCCGATGTTCATGTCGAGCTTGACGTGCGGCGTGACGAAGAGTGTTAGACGTAGGTGTACTTGAGTCTTGCGTTGAGTCGGTGTGTCGACTTGAGCGGCTTCTTCGATGAGAAGATGTTGAGGAAGAACGTCGGTTGATGATCAATGTCCGGAGCTCATTGTATTGAGTAGACATGTTGGTGTTGATGAGGTCGATTTGCTCCTTGGTACTTTGTTGGAATTGTCGCGCGTCCTCGGCAACTTGACCAATGTACTCGCGCATAGCTTCACTCTCTTGATGTAGAGCTCGTTGGACACCGAATAGATGTAGTTTGGTGACGTAGTTGTTCGCTTCTTGAGGATCGTCGAAGATCGGGTTGGTAGATGAACTTGGCCTATCCATCATCACAAGCAAGTATGTGAGTGGAGAAAGGAGAAGACAATATCAATGTACCTTAACCGAGGTTGAAAATGGATCAATGATCACTCAACAATGTAACCCGGAAATAGCACTATTGGTATCACTTCGTGTCGATTCTCACACCTACACAAGTAAAGCTTTTAGAGGAGCTCGGTTAGGATGTGGCACAAATTCAATGCAATAGTCAAAGTGACTCAAAGATGTTGAAAATGGTTCACAAATTTGCTCATGCAACAAGTAGATCACTAGCAAAGAGTAGCACACGGAACACACGCACGGAAAGATAAATGTGGTTGTGCAACCAAGGATGAGCGAAAAATGTGGTAAACCACGGAAAATGCTCGTGTTGCACAACGCTAGAGAGACGCTAACCGATTGGTTAATAGGCGGATACGCACTTGTGCACGACCTATATGGGCAAAACGTAACGACTATCTATCACAAGTATGCTATGAGTGTATGATGTGCCGATGCTTGAGCGCAAGATGGTGTTGCTATGTATGATCTCTTTGGATGCAAGGCGTATGATGCTATTGTTTCTTTGCTTGGATTGTCTCTTTTGCTTAAAAGCTTTTGAGCTCTTTCTTTGGGCACATATGTATGCTTCTCGGATCGAGGTAGCTATTGTGTATGCGGAGCACTCTTGTGGCACACGGGGATATGCAAGATACCAAGATGATGTGATGTTACTCACAATGATGTGGTATGCAATATCTATGACTATCACTAATGTGCACAAGTGTCGTGGCCCGGCAATACTCAAATGGCTAGTCTCAATGGGAAAGCTACGCAAAGATGGTTCATAGGGTGACAATGCAATTGCAAGGTAGAATGAGCGAGGTGTCGTCGATGTTACCGTCCTTGCCGAAGTTGAGCGGTGGTGTTGTCGAAGTCTTGCCGTTCCAAGGTAGCCTAAACATCCAAGGAAACGGTGAAACCAAAACTCAAGTATCCACGGCAAATGGAGACAAATTTTCCAAACTCGAAGCGGGTAAGCGATGGTGGTTGTTGCGGAAGATTGGTGGAGGTTTGCGGAAGAATGGGTGGGTTACCGACCAAAACTGGCGGTGGTGGAGTGTAAGGTGGGGTGTAGTGGTGGAGGAATGGCTGCGGGAGGCCGGATGTCCGGGGCACGAGCCGGATGTCCGGGGTGCCCGAGCCAGGAAGAACTCCTTGCAACCGGTGGTGTTTGGGGAAAAATTCGGCGGATTTTGCGGATGAAAATTGGGGAAAAGTGGAGGAAAAGCTAGATCCACACGTGGCACAGCAAATCCATGGAACAAATTCAACAAAATCTTGCCAAATCAACAGATCACAAAAAATTTTTGGGGCTCTTTTTGTGGGGAAATTTTCGGAATATGGAAGAACACGACAAAAACAGGCTAGAAAACGAAGTGTGGGGCTCCAAAATCGTGAGAAACCTTTGCTCTTGATACCATATGATACAGGGTGGAACCCTAATCAGCGGATCTTTCACGTTTGGAGGTTGGCACACGATGAACACGGGGAATCACAAGGGAAAGATGGGGAAAACACAAGAGGAAAACACTCAATCAACACGAAAGCAATCACACAAATGCTAGATTCGCGATACAAGGTTGAGATCCATGATCCAAAGTCAACAACGGTGATACAGATAGTCTTCTCCCGGAGGAGGTCTTGATATCCCGGGGGATCTTCTCCGATGAAGGAGGTCCTGAATCCGAAGTGGATCTTCTCCGTAGAGGCGCACCGTCTCGTGGGAGAAATCCACACAAGTGTCAAATGAGCTAAACCACAGCTAACCCTAAACGGAATGAGGAGAGGAGTATATATAGTCTACGGGGCGAATGGGTACATGGGCCTCAGCCCAGGGGATGCGCGCAGGCATTTCAGGGGCCGGATGTCCGGGGCTTCGCGGGGCGCCGGATGTCCGGGGCGGGGGCCCGGATGTCCGGGCTGGGGCGGTCGAGCCTCGGGCGCTCTCTGGACAGAGGCGCCGGATTTCCGGGCCCGGGGCCGGATGTCCGGGCCGTGCTTGGCCGGATGTCCGGGCCCTGGCCGGATGTCCGGGCCCTGTAGCTTCTGCTGCAGGCGGCCTTCTGTAGTTGAACGCCCAGGGGCCGGATGTCCGGGCCAGGGGGCCGGATGTCCGGGGCCTGGAGCTCTCTTCTGCCCTTCTCGATGCATTGACTCGTTCATGAACTTGACGACTTGTCCATCTTCACGCCCATCTCCGATGTGGTCTTCCTCACACCTGAGCACACACAACACGTCCGTCTGAGGTAGCGACCATGTCTCGCAAGCATTATATGGAAGTAGGGCTAGGAGTGACGTCACCTCGGTCTCGAGAGCTCTTGCCCGGGCTCGAGTCATGGGTCCTTTGGGCACTTGACGAGGTGATGAAGGGTCCATGGTGATGGCCCTAGGATACACCGTATCAGGGGTGCATTGAGTTAATAGGTTAGTCCAAATATGATCAAAAGTGTATGGAAGTGTATAAATATCATAGCAATATCACCCAAAAGAGGCATGGAGCAAGCATAAATTATAGATACGTTTTGGACGTATCAACATCCCCAAGCTTAATTCCTGCTCGTCCTCGAGTAGGTAAATGATAACAAGAATAATTTATGTGGTGACATGCTATTAACCATATAGGACTTTTCATAGTCATATGACAAAAGCTTACCGAGACAATGAATCTGTAGTAATTAAGTTGCCTCATGAGAAAATCACAAAGAACTGAAAGTTTTACAATATGATACTGAAACATCAAATATGATAAGTGATATCTCGCTTGCCCCCTTTAGTGAAGCAAAAGATAAATGCAGGGGCACCTCCAAGGTTTAAGTGATGACTAGATACAATGATTTCAAAATAAACGATATCATAATCATGCAAAAGACAATGCTACTTTGGGACAATGCACATTACACTCAGAATGACAATCATGCTCTCAGTAGTTGGTGCTTTAAAAGAAGGTGGAGACTCTCGAACCGTGGCTTTTGTTGGCAAGGTTGAAAACCCGTAGTCGGAAACAAAGACAAAACATGTACCAGAGCTCTTGGTTTTAAAAACAGAGGTAATAATAATTTTTTTCTTAGATTATGCATGTTCCGTCAACGAATGCTAGCAGACAACTCAATCACTTCTTGAGATGGACAAGTTTCGAGGAACGGCTCCCGAATGAGGACGATCACATCCTCTTAATCTCCTTTGTTTATCACTGCCAAAGTTTTCTGATTTCTCATGAACAAAGCATGAAGGAGGGTTTGTTTGTTATATTAATTTTGAGCTGGGCGCACTCAATGCGAGTTCCTTCTCGTGTTATGGGTTTGCACATTAGACATGCAATCCCGGGGTGAAGCTTGTCCAACTTAAAAAGATCATGAATTAACTACTACTTCCTCATGAACTTAAAACAGAGGGACAAAATAGGAATGCATTTTTTTATTTTTGAATAATTTTGAGATGGTACATGAAAGTCTTCGTTAGGAATGGCAGGTAAATACCATGTAGGAAGGTATGGTGGACTCATATGGCATAACTGGTTTAAAAGAATTTGGATGCACAAGCAGTCAGTCCGCTTAGTACAGGTGGAGGTTAGCAAAAGACTGGGAGCGACCAACTAAAAGAGCAATGACGGTCATAATCATGCAGAGCGACAAAGCAACATTGAATCAGGCATGGAAGTTATATCGCTACTCAGAAACAAAAGATCATCAAGGCTTGACAGACTTTCTTTACAGTCTTAAATATGCGTGAGCATACGCCAAGTCAATCAAAATAAATTCTTGAAGGAAGATATTACTAAACCATACCACATAATAGGCAAACAAATCATGTTGGTACTCCAATAACACATTGGGAACCCCCCAGCTATTTGAGACTAACCATAAGAAAACATGAACTACTAAGCACCATTATGCACGTAGCATTTTTATCATAGACATATCAACCAATGCAATAGAAGCAAACTCTCTTAACAAGATAAGCATAATAACTAAAGAGAGTTCAAGCAACCAACTAAACAAAAGCTCTTTAAAAAGATAAGCATGAAAACTAAGAGCTAAGCATGATAGTAGCTATTAAAAGACCAAGAACATACACAGCAAAGATAAACATGAAAATTCTATGTTATGTTCTAGGTAGAAGTGGAGCGTGTTTCTCTCCCACACAAAGAAAGCTGAGTTCCGACTCGTTATGAAAAGCTAAAGAAAACTAAAAAGGAAACTAAAAGCAAGACGCTCCAAGCATAGCACATAACACATGAAGTGATAAAAATATAGTGGAACGAAAGACGAACTGATAATGTTGATGGAGAAGGGGATGCACGGGGGCATCCCCAAGCTTAGACGCTTGAGTCTTCTTGAATATTTCTTGGGGGTGCATGGGGGCATCCCCAAGCTTGAGCGTTTGACACTCCTGAATCTTTTTATCATCTTCCCTCGCACACTTGAAAACTCCCTTCATACATAACTCATCATAATCTGATTAGCGAGGTTAGTACCCATAATAAAATAATTTTTCCTTGCTGGAAATAAAGATATTCTTGAAGGTCTACTGTTTCTCAAGATTGCCAAAAGGTTTTTGCAAAGAAAAAGCAAGCTCAAGGTTTGCAAAATGAAGGAAAGGCAAAACAGGACAAAATGTGTGAAAAATAGAACAGCAGGTAGTAAATGATTTTTTCGGGGCACTTCTGCAACTCTAATCAAAAAACTCAGAACAGACGCACGAAAGACAATTGTATAGAGCACGCTGTCGAAAAAATTCAGACCAAAAAGATGATCTGGTGATTTTATACGAATTTTTCTATCCAAGGACAGAATCTGTTTCCTGGACAGCACGTCACAACTTTTGAACTTTCTTGCAATCAGAGGCTACACTTGGCACAAAATTGAAAAGCAAAGATACAATGATGATGCTACTGTAGTAACAACATCAAGACACAACAAAAGCAAAATAAAATTTATTCATGTGGGCTGCCTCCCAAAAGCGCTTTCTTTTATGCCTTTAAGCTAGGCATAATGCATAGAGATCAAGTTTTATCAAGAGTAAAAGAATAGCTAGCCCGTATAACGGACTCAAAAGGTAACTTAATCTTCTTTCTAGGGAAATGTTCCATCCCTTTCTTGAGAGGAAACTGGAATTTTATATTCCCCTCTTTCATGTCAATGATAGCACCAACGGTGCGTAGAAAAGGACATCCCAAAATAATTGGACAAGAAGGTTCACATTCAATGTCGATAATAGTAAAATTAACGGGAACGTAATTGTCATTGACAATGATAAGAACATCGTCGATCCTCCCCAAAGGTTTCTTTATGGAAGAATCAACAAGACGAACACCAAAAGAACAAGAATCAAAAGGTTTCAATTTAAGCATATCATATATTCTTTTGGGCATAACGGAGGTACTAGCTCCAACATCACATAAAGCATAGCAAGAGAAGTGATTCAACTTAATTTTTATCATAGGATCCCAACCATCTTCTAGCTTTCTAGGTATGGAGGCTTCTACTCTAAGTTTCTCCTCCCTAGCTTTGATGAGAGCATTAGTGATATGCTCTGTGAAGGCAAGGTTAAGCGTGCTAGTGCGGGGATCTCTAGACATCTTGTGAAGGAAATCAATAACTTCAGTAAGAGTGCAATTATCAAAATCAAGGTCACTACTATCAAGTACGGTGGTAGTGGTGTCCTTTAGGTTCACTTGTTTGGTAGTTTCTATAGTCATAGCATCACCATTAATAGGTCCATTGGGACCAGGAGTGCATTGGGTGCTAAGAGTTTGGATATCCTCAACAACTTGGATAGTTGCAACAATGTGGTGGGTAGGAAGGTTCTTAATTCTATCTTCTTCCTCCCTTTCTCTAGCCCATCTCTCTTTAAGTTTAGCCAACATCCTAATGTTTTCATTAATTTGCACTTGAATAGCATTCATAGGAGTGACCTTCCTCTCCTCAAGAGGAGAAGTTCTAATTTTAAGCAATTCTACCTCATGGGCTAAATTGTCTACCTTCGAAGAGAGATCATCTAGTTTGTTTAGTTTTTATTCTACACTTTTATTAAAGGCTTTTTGGGTAGTGATGAAATCTTTAAGCATAATCTCTAGTTCAGTAGTGGAGTTCTTGGTGCTAGGATAAGCATTGTTGTTCCCATAAGAATTAGAGGGGAACGGTCTAGGATTCCTACCAAAATTACTCCTATAAGCATTGTTATTAAAATTGTTTCTAGAGATAAAGTTCAAATCTACTTGTTCTTGAGCAATCAAAGAATTTAAAGGAACATCACGAGGATCAACAGAAGATTTCTTCGAAATAGAGACATGATTAAGTCAACTTTTTCATTTAGGGAGGAAATCTCCTCGATAGAGTTTACCTTCCTACCTGTTGGAGCGCGTTCGGTGTGCCATTGGGAATAATTGGTCATCATCTCATCGAGAAGCTTTGTGGCAGCACCAAGTGTAGTTGACATAAAGGTTCCTCCCGTGGCCGAATCTAACAAGTTCCGCGAGGTAAAGTTCAAGCCTGCATAAATTTTTTGGATAACCATCCAAGTAGTCAAACCATGAGTAGGGCAGTTCTTGATAAGAGATTTCATACGTTCCCAAGCTTGGGCAACGTGTTCATTATCCAATTGTTTAAAATTCATTATGTTACTTCTTAGTTGGATAATTTTAGCAGGTGGATAGTATTTTCCAATAAAAGCATCTTTGCACTTGTCCCATGAATCTATGCTATTTCTAGGCAAAGATTGAAACCAAATTTTAGCTCCTCCTCTCAAGGAGAAAGGAAAAAGCTTAAGCTTAACAATATTACCATCTATTTCTTGGTACTTTTGCATATCACAAAGTTCAACAAAATTGTTTAAGTGTAAAGCAGCATCATCTCCAGCACCGGAGAATTGATCTTTCATAACTAGGTTCAGTAAAGCAGGTTTAATTTCATAAGAAGGTGCTGAAGTGGCAGGTGTAGTGATAGGTGTGCAGATAAAGTCATCGTTGTTGTGACTAGTGAAGTCACACAACTTGGTGTTCTCGGTGGAACCCATAGTAGCAAGCAAGCAAGATAACTATTTTTGTGATTTTCGATAAAAGATACTAAAGCAAAAACTGAAAGGTAAACTAACAAGACTAAAAAGCAAAGGTAAAAGATAGCGTGCAACTCCACTATCTTGAAGAGTGGAGTCCCCGGCAACGGCGCCAGAAAACTTTGCTTGATGGCTTCTCGCCCCTCGTTGGTTACCCCAAGTGGAAGGTTTGAGATGCAGTGTAGCGGAAGTTTTCCCTTGGCAAAGATTCCAAGGATCAATTTCCCCTGAGACTCTCAGTTTCAACAAGGTGTCAACTGCTAACGGCGCCAGATATTAGCAATCAATGTGGACCTGCACACAGATACAAATAACTTTGCTCCCAACGAGTACAGAGAGGTTGTCAATCCCTCCGGCCTTGTCGTTTACAAAGGATCAAACGCAAGTGATAATAGTGATAGGTATTGCTTCAATAGTAAGTAAAAGCGGAAAGTAAATAGCGGATGTGATCAATGATGGTAATATGGACCGGGGTCCCATGATGTTCACTAGTGATGTCTCTCTCCCAAAAGACGATAAAACAGCTATGTGAGGTGAACGAATTACAACTGGGCAATTGACAGAATTATGTGCGCAAACCAATGCTAACTATGTTACAAGAAAGGTAGAGGTTCAAAGCATGGGCGGTACGCCAAGGCAAGTAGACCGAAATCCATCTGCATCTACTACTAATCATCCACCTTGAGATATCTATCCAGAACATCTCGCTAGTATTAAGTTGCGAGTCCCACCCATAGTGTAAACTCAAAGCAACAGACAACTGCATTAAAAGAACTTTGCGTAAAGTAAACAATCCTTGCACCCGCGGGCACAAGCACCGTTGTTTTCCCCCTTGTGGCAACAGCACACCCCCTAGACTCATGTTTCTGTCACTCAAGCTAGTCATCGAGGGGCATGAACCCACAATCAAGCATAACGTTCCCTCTTGGAGTCACTACCTACTACTTGGCCAAAGCAATAAATAACAACGGAGAACATGCAAGAATTACTTATGAACATAAATATAAAAGAGGTAGATCAAATATATTACTCAAACACAATCTGAACATAATCTCACAATCCATCGGATCCCAGCAAACTCAACATAGCAACAGCATAAGGATTACATATGTGCCTCGATCATGTAGGGCAGCTCACGAGGTCTAATTAGTGAAGCACAAGAACGGGAGGAGAACATCACATAGCTACTGGTCATGGACCCATGGTCCAAGGGAGACTACTCACAACTCATCCGTGAGGCATCCATGGTGGTGGAGAAGCTCCCGGTGGTGATCCTCCCCTCCGGCAGGGTGCCGGGAAGAGTTCTCCTGGCGCTCCCGATCTTGGAAGCGCGGCGGCGGCGGAACAGAGATGAGATCGCAAAAAAGGGTTCCCGTCTCGAGGGTTTCGGGACACGATATAAATATATGCCAAAGGGGGGCATCAGCGGAGGCCTGGGGGGGCCCAGGCGCCCCCCCCCGGCGCGGCCAGGAGGGGGGCCGCGCCACCAGGGCGCCTGGAGCCCTGGTGGCCCCCCTCCAGCTCTACTTCGGGTGCCGGGAAGCTTCTGGAACACTGATTTTTTATATAATTTTTTCGGGATTTTTCTGGCAGTTTTCGTAATGGGAAAACCTGAAATGCAAAAACAGCAGAAAACAGAAACTGGCACTGGGGTGCACTGAGTTAATAGGTTAGTCCAAATATGATCAAAAGTGTATGGAAGTGTATAAATATCATAGCAATATCACCCAAAAGAGGCATGGAGCAAGCAGAAATTATAGATACGTTTTGGACGTATCAGCGACTCACCAGCGCCGGGCTATGAAGCGGAAGTCCCCTCCCCGCCGGCGTCAGGCCCCGGGGCCGGGCCACTAGCGCCCAAGTTCCCCTCTTCCTCCATGCACGTGGGCTCCATGCTTGGTGCCCTTGCCGGGGACGCCCCTCGTGGCGGCGTGGTCGATGGGGGTGGTGTGTTGGGAATAGCCCCCTGTGGCTCCTCCTGCTGCTCCTCCCGTCCTACAGAACTGGCATGGTCAGCACCTTTAGCATCCAACGCCTACTGCATGTCGAGCGAGAAGAGGTTGGCGGACTTACTCTGGGGGCTGTGCCGGGGGCTGCCATCGGAGCTGCTCAACACCACCAGTGTTGTCCCTGAAGCCCCAGCTGGGGGCTGGCTGCTCACCGAAGCTTTGGCCCTCTTCACCCTCTGGGCCAACATCTCTGCGTCCCTGAAGAAGAAAAAACAAATCAATATGAGTGGCATGGTCTAGGAAGATCGAAATGACGATAAGGAATGAAATACTTACTCGTCGTCCATCTCCTCCTCCTCCTCCGCTGTTTTCCTCTTCCTCTTCGGGCTAAGGGGCCCGAGGTCGAAGGGGAACTCCGCGTCGCCCTCCGAATTGACGTCTGCCGTGGGAGGTGAAGAAGGGGGCGGAGTTTGTGCACGCCTCGACGAAGAGAGAGCTGCCGCTTTCTTCTTCTCGGCGGCCTTCGTCGACCTCTTCGCTGCCGTGGCTCTCGTGAAGCGCCCAGACCCCTCCAGGGCCAATTGAGGCTGCGCATTCTTGTCGGGCCGAACCGGCTCGCCGGAGCAGGCCCGCCGCAAGACTCGCCCTCTTCCCCTGGCTGGCGCCGGGCCAGCCGCCGTGTCCTCCGACGACGATGACTCGTAGGCCGCATCTTCAACCAGTGGAGCTCCACTGCTGGCGCTGCTAGCCTCTCCGGCAGCCACCGCCCACTGGGCGAACTCCTCCTCCTCCGCAGCCGCGGCGTCCTGGTCCTCCATACCTCCGGCGCTGCTGGCCTCCCTGATGAGCTGCGCATCCCTCGCCCTAGCAGCGATGTAATCCAGCTCCTCCGGGGTGGTGTCCCTGACAAGCCACCGCTCGGCGTCGGGATCGACGCACACCTCGACCAGAGTGTCGCAGAACTGCTGCACGACCTCGTCCTCCGGCTCCTGCCAGCTCGGGGCGGGGCCGTGCGCGCTGCATTCTGGCATCATGGCGACGATCTCAGACTGGCGCGAGTTGTTGCACAGCGGGACCACTCCCGTTGGTAGCTTGAAGAGCTGCCCCTTAACGGCCTTGCCGGCCTTTGCGGCAGCCTTCGCAGCCTTGCCGGTCTGCTCGAGCCCGCCATCGCGACCCACGTCCAGCTGGAAGAGCCACTGACAGAAATGGGCGTGTCCCATCACTGTGAGGTTGTGGTTGAGGCCAGGGCGGAGCCGCATGACGTCAGCCGGGTTCCTGAAGAACCAGGCTGGCCTCCCCTTGTTGTGCAGCGGGGCGATCCGACGGTGAATGAAATCCGCCCCGATCATCTCGAGGGTGAGCCCGGCCTGGACGAGCCGGTTGATCCTAGTGAACGCAACAGTGAGCCTCCCGTCGGCGGCGTCAACGTCGCTCCAGTCGCTGCCACGGACCGGCGGCGCCCGACGGACCCTGTAGAATGTTGGCGGCTCGTCTTCCTCAATCCAGCACCACCGGCCACGCCATTCGTCGCACCTCTCCTTCACGGCGCCCTCCGGGTACACTACCTTGGGTCTTGCAATCCAGGTGATGCATCTAGAGACTGCGCCTCCCGGCTGGATCCGAGGGGTGAAGTAGTGGCGGAAGAGCGTCGTGTTGGGCTGCACTCCGACAAAGCCCTCGCAGAGGTGCGCGAAGAAAGCCATGCACGCCACCGCATTTGGGGTAAAATCCAAAAGACGGAAGCCAAAGGTGTGCATGACGTCACAGAAGAAATCAAAGAAGGGGCACACAACCCGCAAGAGAAGTAATCAACAAAGAAAGGGTACCGATTTGAGCCAGGCGGAGCGCAAGTGGCCGGAACGACGCGCGTCGCCGGATGGTCCAAGCCTTTTCCCCCCGTCTCCGCCCCCCAAAGGGGTTTGAAGGCGGCCCGGAGCTTGAAGACATCAACCGACGACGGGATGAAGAAAGCGGCCTTCGTCCGATCCCCCGTGAATGCGCCCTTCGGCGGCGCCACAGGCCCGGCGCCCTTGGCCGCCCCTTTTCCCTTGGTGGGTTTGGACGCTATAGCGGCTGAGTGGGAGGGCTAAGGGAAGGAGATGGAGAAGCAATGGCGACAGGCGACGGTGAAGGCTTCGGAAGGAAGGAAGAAAGGGAACAGCGGCTCTAAGATTGGAAGAGGCACGAGGAAAATGGAGGAAGTGAGCAGCGCCCTCGCGGTTTTTACTTTTTATGGGGGAAAATGCGAGCCGCCTCCTTTCGCATTTACTGCGACATGACGCATGCCTGCAGAAACCACCCCACGCATGCCGCCCACTTCACGCACGCCCCTCCACCCCGCACCGCGCACGTGGGTCGTGGGAGGCGTAGCGCGCGGAAAATTTTACCACGGTGAAAACCACCCCGCCTGCCCGCGCACCGTTCTGGGCCTGGCCCAACAACTCGTCGCGCTTATGTGTGGCCCAGGCCCGGGGGCTCCTGTCGATGTACAAAAAGAGGGGCACACTTTTTGTACCCCTATGACTGTGCACGGGCAGTCTGAGCCACGGGCACCACCACACCAAGCATGGGAAGGAAGGTGAGCCGGAGTAAGACCAAATCTTGATGGAGACTGGAGCAACGCCAAGAACAAGTGCACAAAGAGCAAAGGGACGAAGCGGCTCTCCTCGGCAAGATCCTTGCCGGGGCCAGCTCTGGCAGCCCCGGCAAGACCCTTGCCGCGGCAGATCGCCCCACGCCTACGAGGCGGATCACCCTTGAGTCCACCGCCCCCATGGGGTGAGGATTCGGGAGATATGATGTAGGGTGGAACCCTAGATGGCCGATCTTTCACGAAATGGAGGGGATCCCACGATGAACACGAAGAACACGAGAGGGGAACACGAGGGGAAACACGAGAGAATCACTCAAACCAACAAGAACAAGTCACACATATGCTAGATCCTCGAAACACAAAGAGATACAAGATCCATGATCAACAAGGGACGATACAAAGGGTAACCGGTTCTTCTCCGTGAGGAGGTCTTGGGGTATCCCGCGGGATCTTCTCCGTGAAGGAGGTCTTGAATCCGTGTGGATCTTCTCCGTGGAGGGACCGCGGTCACTCACAAGGAGATGAACCACTAGATGAGCAAAGCTCTAGGTATCAAATGAGCTATCACTATGCTAACCCTCACTAGGAGGAGGTGGAGGAGTATATATAGTCTAGGGCCACGAAGGGGTAAGTGGGAGAGGGATACATGGGCCTCTGGCCCGATAACTGTGCGCAGACA
The DNA here is from genome assembly GCA_902687465.1 of Secale cereale. Classification (NCBI taxonomy): domain Eukaryota; kingdom Viridiplantae; phylum Streptophyta; class Magnoliopsida; order Poales; family Poaceae; genus Secale; species Secale cereale. The sequence goes on along the minus strand of LR738715.1, from coordinate 442,725,025 downwards.
GCATGTAGCGAACGTCCGACGGCTACCGGACGTCCGGTGGCTCGCGAGGGTCCGGACGTCCGGAAGCAGGGGCGGAGCCCATTGGGCCGACCCTGATGCACAGGAATACGGGTCCAACAATTTATCTTAGTGCTACATACGAACTAAATGGGCCTGTGCATCAGGTTGGCCCAAGATCTGTGCATCAGGGTCTTTGTCTTTCCAGACGCACGCCTCCCCGCAATGGGCCAACCTAGGCGACGTGACACCGCTGTGCGCTCGCTTCCCAGCCCAGGTCGCGTCACGTGCTCACGTTTTCCATACTAATCGATGGATCGGCCTCAAAAAAGAAAAGGAAAAAAACTAATCGATCGATCGGCCGGCCTTCCGCGTAGAGACGTACCGGCGCATACCCACGCAGCAGCGAACCAGCTTGCAATCCATACCGGCCTCGCGACGCAGACGCCGGCCGCCGCTCGCCGCAGCACCTGAGTTATGACGTAGGGACTCCCACGCGACCACGTCGTATGCAGCAATTTCGTCTGCGGCCGGTCCGCTTCTCGTCAATTCGGCGATCAATCCGATCTTGTTTTGGTCTGTTCCATCTACAGGTTGAGATTGGAAACGACCCCAAATCTGGTAGCGCCCTTGCCATACCTTTTCTAAATCTTTTTTGCAAATTGCAAGTTGCAACAATTACATGTATTACTTGTAGCCGATAGATTAAATCCTATGTTTCGGCAAAACTTGGAGCATTTTCTAGGGTTATAACTTCTATTTAAGGTATACTTTGTACCTGATTTTTCATCTCTCATTTGTATTATATTTGTAATATACAGATAGTAAGGACAAGTTTCTTCTCAAAAGAAAAGCGCCATCTCAAGATATTCTTGAAAACATTAACTGGGAAGAGGAGATTCAATATGATCATGCAAGTCAGCAAGTGGTCTTCTGGTATATTTGCAATCATTTGAAATTGATCAGAACTTGCCTGCGCAATCGCCCCAATAATGAAAACCTGAGTGATGATGTCATTTATTATATGGAGAAGGAAGAAATGAAAAAGGTCACCAATGCATGTGTTTGTGTATTTCATGGCTCGAAGGAATATAATGTGCTAAAGGTAATTTTCAATTTTTTATCCATTTAACTACATGCATTTGGGCATTTTATTATGTTGTACTTAAAAGTATAATTCTATTTTATTATGTTCTATTTGGGCAATTTATTATGTTCATTCCAGCCATTTAAGTACATGGCTCGAAGGGATATATTTTGGATTTGGAAATGCAAGACATCATTTTCAAGTAATTCCGTACATTCTTTTGTCACTACAAAAAGAATTGGAATGGCTACATTTGTTTTCACACATCGCCTTTTATTATGTCCGATAATGTGTGCTGGAAGTTGTGAAACACACCTTTAATTATTCAATACATTGTTGCTTGAATTTTTTTCGCTTTGTTAAAATGGTGCATCGGGTAACATTTGCTCTAGCTCCGCCCCTGTCCGGAAGTATTCGGACTTCCGCTATTTTCCTTCTGTCGTCGAAGTCACGGACGTCCGGTGGCCTCCGGTCGTCCGGTCGCCTGGGAGTCGCCGGTCGTCCGGTAGAGGCCGGACGTCCGGAGCCTGTAGCTTTTTCAGCAGCTTCTCTTGATCCTTGTACTTGGTGTCCTCGCCGTCTTGTCCAATGCTCCTAGCTGTTCCATGGCCTCCCTCTTGGTTCCTGGTCATGCATAACACATATATTTGAGGTAGTAGCCATGTCTCACATGTAGAAAGTGGAGGTTCGGAGAGGAGCGAGTGAACCTTGTGTCCAATTGTGTGTAGTTGAGGTCTCGTCGAAGTGAACATGGGGATGATCAAGGGATGCTCCGCATCATCTCCCCTCCCTTGGGAAAGATCCGACCTCGGATCAAAAAGCTCATCACCATGGAAACGGTTGTCGTGGACGGACTTGTAGTTGGACCGTGATGAAGACTTGGCGTAATCCAAGTAGTCCAAGGTGTCGTCGGAGTGGTATACATGCAAGAAGGGCAAACACAAACGACACTCGGAAATACAATGGTTAGCGCACAAGTGTCTATCATGTAAGAATGGGTCCGTGTGAAAAATTTGGGCATGGCAAGGCACAAGATGCTTATCGAAAAGATGTACAATGACATGTAAAGCATTCATGTGATCAAATGCATTTGAGGTGCACACAAAGGTGTTGTGAATGTGATCAATGCAACCATTGTGCAAAATGATGTCATAGTGTGTTGGTTTCTCAAGAGCATGAACATGGCAATGGATGCTCAATATGTGTATGTTATCATGCAATTGATGGAGGACAAGATGATCATGATGTATGAATATGCCATCAAGAAAGATCACAACAAATTTGCTAAGGAAATGCACAAGCTCATATATCATGGATGACATGGGGATACAAAATGCAACAAGGCAATCATAATGTGAGTCAATCCATGGGCAAGATGCAAATTTGTTATGGGAATGATATGTCCATGGAGCATGGCATGTGATCACACAATCAACAAATATGAAGTATTTGGTGCAATGTGTCAAAGGGGTTTTGACATACCAATGCTCGATGTCGTGGCAAGAGTGGTAGACCGGTGGTGCATGCATATGGTCCATCTTCAATGTCGGTCCTCCATCTCGTAGATGTATCATGTAGATAACAAGAAGGAAGAAACAATGAAAGTATGGCCCATCCAATATGCATATGTGAGGATGGCTCACAAAGAAGGAATGCACCTTATGTATGTTCTCGAAGGTGTTGGTGTCGCGCAACGTGTATGCCTTCACATGCCCAAGATGCCTCGTGATGGTACCGCCTTGTGAATCCTTCAAAATGAAAGAACATGACAAACACTCGGAAAAACAAATGAGGTTAGCCATAATGCAAAACCTAGCATTCGTGCGGGAAAATACCCAACAAGTGCTTGCATCATTCTTATCATAAGAAAGGACAAGGTAATGTTGCATGGCATGTAAGCATATGATGCGATAACAACCAAAGGCATTAGGCTCAAACAAGCAAGCATGCATCACAAATATGGAGTCCAAGTCTCCAAGATGAATAAGCATAGCATTGTTGCACTCAATACAAGTGTTGAGAGATGCAACTAGTGGAGACAAATGACAATGATCAAGATATATCATGTGAGTGGCATGGACATATATGTCATCAACCCAAGAAAGCACGTAAGAGAGGAACATGGGTGATGCAACATAGTAAGCAATCTTAGCGATCAAGTCAAACAAGCTAGTAGTGCGAAGATGCAACGTACTAGAGGTAATCATGGCAAGCATGTCATGTGTGCAAATTGTAGTCATGAATAATGCACATGGCATAGCACAAGCATGAAAGCATGATGTGAGCAAAGTATCATCATTGTGGTGGTAAGAAGTCCTATGTAAATAGCAATGGAACATCATGACTCTCCCAACACAAGAATCAACAATAGCAAGGGGCACAAAGAAATCTTGGCAATAGCTACAAGTATCTCCACCAAGCATGCAAATACACATATAAGTAGCATAATGGTGAATCATGTGTAAAGGCAAGCAAGGGTCACAATCGCATGACAAAGTCATATCAAGCGGTATAGCATGCAAAGTGAACACGATAAAAGGGGCATAATGTGATAAGTAGCAAATAGCCCATAGCCGTGTGAGAGCCAAGTAAAAGAGATGCGCGTAGTGGTTGCGCGAAGAGAATGGTGGTAAGGAGATTCCACGGAATCCCAAATCGTCATTGCTCTCAAGAGCTCGTTTTGTCAACTCATGGGATTGTGAGGTTGACAAATGTTCATGAGTACCTACACAAAACAAAGACAAAGGAAAAATTGTGTGTGCATGGTATATGTACACATCATCCAGCATGATGCGCATGTGCATGTGTTGGTTAGCACAAAATAGCGAATGCTCAAATAAATGAGATGCGTGATATAGAAACATGTCAAGTAGGTAGAGCATTGTTATGTATGGCATAATGGAGACTCACATGGTGTAATGCATCATGACAAGTAGGTAGAGCATTTTTATTCATGTAATGCATATGGTGCACACAATCATGGTAATCATGCAAGGTATGGAATGCATCAAAATCTCCTAGTATGTATGAGGAAACTATGGGGGTCTCTCATGAGAATTATTGGAAAGTTCACATGGAGTATATTGACAACATCCATAGCAAAGCATATTTGGAACAATGTGATCATGGCATGGCATAGTAGATGAATTGCGCAAGACATGTAAAGGAAGCATGGCAATATCATCGCTAGAGAAACACAAGCCAATGACCATCATCATGTCATCTATGCCACAAGTGCAAATAGGATTTACTTTAATTTGGCATGCATAGTTACTATGTTGAGATTGATATGAAACAATATGAGAAATCTCACTCATAGCATATGACAAGTTTAGAGGGTTGTCGAACATGATGTGACCAAAAGAATTTTCACATGAGATCCTATGGAGCATAGCATCACAACTAGGCAACTCAACATGCTCATCATCATATTCATCATAAATAGGTAAGTTAAGACATGATGAAGTCGCACTAGCATGAAGCATGGCAATAGGTGTGTCAACATCATGCAAGCAATCATTGTCAAGATAGTCCACTAGTGGGACAAGCGCATCACCTTCACCTATTTTACCTTTGGAGTGTCGCTCATGCATTGTAGGTAAGGTGTTCAAGATCCAATCGTTGTCATGTTCATCATGATGGAACTATGTGGGTGGTGCATCTTCTTCCACCATGGCCATCGCTTCTTCCATTGGAGGGATGGACTCGTTGAGGGTAGTATTGTCGTCATGTAGGAGACCTAGCACCAAAGAAAACACACTAGGAGTAGAGGTTAAGTCGTTAGAAATCATAGTGGCCTCACATGCCCTCTCAACTACCTCACTCACTAGGTGTTGTGGCTCACTCACTCCCTCATGGATGCTCTCACTCGTATGGTTGGTGGAGTCACTCAAATGGCTCTCAACCTCACATAGGAGAAGTGTCATGCTCTCATGTGTGGGGCTAGTGGTGGGCACACTCATCCTCTCAAGGGAAATGCTCTCAAGGTCACATATGATGGAGTCACTCATATCACTCATGTGGTGGTGGCACTCCTCACATGGGAATTGGGGCATCTCGTCATAAGTGGATGTCGAAGAGGTGTAGGTGCAATAGTCTCCATGCTCAACTTCCTCATCCGTAATGCCTCCAAAGATGAATGCCGTAGGGTGTGGCAAACCATCACGCTCCTCCAAGGTCAAAGAGAAGGTCTCATGCTTGCTCGCGTAGCTTGACCCGGAGTAGTATTCCAATATTGGCGCCATCTTCATGGTGTCGAAGAGGTTCATGCTCGTCGCCTTGGTCGAAGGGGATGGCCCATGCTCGACCGTCTTGTCGCCGTCGCTTGTAGATGATCGCCTTGATGATGAAGACGTCGATGTAGGTGAACTCATGGGAAGTAGGCGAAGATGCCGTACATCCAAAGGCGAAGATGCCTTGATAACACTTGGCAAAGATGCCGAAGTGGTGGTTGTAGCCGTAGCTCCGTCTTGGGTATGCTTGTCTCGCGGTCTTCTTATGTTCTCTTGAAGCTTGGCCTTGGCGTGATGTAGAGCTTCTTCGGACTTGTAGGTATGCGCTTGTCGAGCATCTTCATGATGATGATGTCGTTGTCGTGCTTGAGCTCTTGGTAGATGTCGTTCGTCGTCGTCGTGCACATGATGCTTGGAGGTGACTTGCCCTTCATGACGATGTCGATCGTCGCCATGGCGGTGTGGACGTGGAAGACTTGCACTTGCATCATGTTTGCGCTCCGAAGACTTGTGACTTGAACGTCGCCGCCTAGAGGATGACGAAGTGGAAGAAGACTTGTAGTCGACCACCAAGTGTCGGAGCTCCGCCATTTGTTTGTTGAAGGAGTCGCACAAGTCGTCGAAGGAAGCCATTGTCCTTGTCTCGGAGTGTCGTAGTTCGATGGCGATGTTGCCCAAGCACTCTTGCATTTCTCGTTGTAGTCCGATGGTTTTCGCGTGGATGTCCTTGTTCGCGCCGTCGATGTCGAAGACCGGAGGTGAAATGCCTTGCCTATCCATCACAAGACGCTAGCAAGTATGAGTGGGAGAAAGAGAAGAACTAGACCAAATGTACCTTGACCGATGTTGAAGATGGATCAATGATCACTCAAATGTGGAACAAGGAAATAGCACAATTGGTACCAATTCTTGTCGGTTTCTCACACCTACACAAGTAAAGCTTATGGTGGAGCTCGGTGAGGATAGTGGCACAAAAATTTGATGCAAAATGTTAGCAAGAGTCAATAAAGCTGAAAAAGATTCACAAATTCGCAAGTGAAACAAGTGAAACAAGTAGACAAATAGCAATATGGGTGGCACACGGAAACACACACACGGATAGATAGATGGGGTCGTGCAACCAAGGAATGAGCCAAAATGTGGAATCCACGGAAAACGCTCGTGTTGCACAACTCAAGAGAGACGCTAGCACGATTGCTCTATAGGCGGATACGACACTTGTGCACAACCTATAAGATGCAAAATGTATGAACTTTCTATCCCAAGTATGCTATGTGTATGATGTTCCGGTGCTTTGAGCACAAGATGATCCAAGATGATCAAGTATGATATGATATTTTGTGATGCTATGGCTCTTGCTTACAAGCTTCTTTGTCTTTCTCTTTTTGCTTAAAAGCTTATTCTATCTCTTTTTTTTTGTATGGCCACGATGCACAAACAAAGATAGCAATTGTGTATATGCGGGAACAATCTTGTGACACAAGAGATGATATGATGATACCAATATGATATGGTATATATGCAATGGAAGAGTGGATTGATGATCACTAATGTGCACAAGTAACGTTGCCGGCAATACTCAAAGGCTGGTCTCGATAGGCAAGTGACGCAAAATGGGCTAGGGGTTAACAATGCAATTGCAAGGGGAATATACAATGATGTCGTTGAAGTTACCGTCCGTGTTGATGATGAGAGGTGGTGCTCTTGATGTAGACCCGTTCCTAATTAGCCGAAACACCTTAGGAAACGGAAAAACCACAACTCAAAATCTCAAGGACAAATGTCAAATGGTGGTAGCGGCAATGCCGTGGTGGTTGCGGAAGTGGAAAGATGGGCTATACACGATGTCGGAGTTGAAGTCACGGTCCCTAAGTAGCCGAAACACCTTAGGAGACACAAGCCACAACTCAAACAAGCTCGAACAAAATTTGGTTAAGTTGGGTTGGCTATGTATAGTGGGCTATGCTATGCGGAAGTGGTGGTGGTGGTTGATGAAGAAGCAATGGCCCCTAAGTAGCCTAAACACCTTAGGAGACTCAAATCACTACTCAAGCAACCACAAATGCTATGGGGGACAAAATGGTTAGGTTGCGGAAGTCGGTGGTGGTATAGCGGATGATGTGGTGGAGGCCCTAGGGAAAGATGCCAAAATCCACAAAATATGATGGAGTCAAATGAATATGGTGGTATTTTTGTGGTATGGGGAATGTCAAGAGCTTCGAAACGAGCTAAAGAACGTCCAAATCGGAGTTCGTATGAATTAGTTATGGACAAAACAAAAATCAGCCGAATTCAAAAACTGGGTGTACCGGACGTCCGGAAAAGACCGGAAATCTGGTATTTTCTGCTGTATATGTGGTTCCGGTCGTCCGGTGAGTTCCAGACGTCCGGTGCTTCATGAGGGTCCGGACGTCCGGTAAAACGCCGGTCGTCCGGTGGGTCGGGGTCAACACGATATTTGAGTTCCGGGACGCGATTTTGGGCGGAATTTGATGATTTTGGGGTCAAAATTGATGAGATTTCGTGGAGGAAAGATGGAGAAACTTGGGGAAATGCTAGATCCACTTGAAACCTAGCAAATCCATGGATCAAAATCAACAAAACGTCATCAAACCAAGAGATCACAAAAATTTTGGGGCTATTTTTGGTGGGGAATTTTTGAATTTGGGGAAGAACACGACAAAACAAGGCTAGAAAACGGTGGAGGGGCTCCAAATTCGTGAGAAACCGTGGCTCTTGATACCATAATGATGTAGGGCGGAACCCTAGATGGCCGATCTTTCACGAAATGGAGGGGATCCCACGATGAACACGAAGAACACGAGAGAGGAACACGAGAGGAAACACGAGAGAATCACTCAAACCAACAAGAACAAGTCACACATATGCTAGATCCTCGAAACACAAAGAGATACAAGATCCATGATCAACACGGGACGATACAAAGGGTAACCGGTTCTTCTCCGTGAGGAGGTCTTGGGGTATCCCGCGGGATCTTCTCCGTGAAGGAGGTCTTGAATCCGTGTGGATCTTTTCCGTGGAGGGGCCGCGGTCACTCACAAGGAGATGAACCACTAGATGAGTAATGCTCTAGGTATCAAATGAGCTATCACTAAGCTAACCCTCACTAGGAGGAGGTGGAGGAGTATATATAGTCTAGGGCCACGAATGGGTAAGTGGGAGAGGGATACATGGGCCTCTGGCCCGATAACTGTGCGCATACAGCATGTAGCGGACGTCCGACGGCTACCGGACGTCCGGTGGCTCGCGAGGGTCCGGACGTCCGGCAGTCTTCGGACTTCCGCTATTTTCCTCCTGTCGTCGAAGTCACGGACGTCCGGTGGCCTCCGGTCGTCCGGTCGCCTGGGAGTCGCCGGTCGTCCGGTAGAGGCCGGACGTCCGGAGCTTGTAGCTTTTCCAGCAGCTTCTCTTGATCCTTGTACTTGGTGTCCTCGCCATCTTGTCCAATGCTCCTAGCTGTTCCATGGCCTCCCTCTTGGTTCCTGGTCATGCATAACACATATATTTGAGGTAGTAGCCATGTCTCACATGTAGAAAGTGGAGGTTCGGAGAGGAGCGAGTGAACCTTGTGTCCAATTGTGTGTAGTTGAGGTCTCGTCGAAGTGAACATGGGGATGATCAAGGGATGCTCCGCATCAAGATATCCCCGTGGTGGCATGCAGATCTTTGTGAAGACATTCAAGATCAGATACGAGTTGAGAAGACGACGACCCTTGGCAGGATTCCAGCCAAGGAGAACCACAAGGCCCCCGGCAAGCACCTTGCCGGGGATGACAGCAGGCGCCACGGCAGGACCCTTGCCGGAGCCCGGTCAAGGCCCTTGCCGAGGACACCCGCGGGGCCATTGTCAGGCCCGCACCAACTTGGTTTCCACCGACCCACGCAGCTGCCGACCCGACCAGCTGGACAGGCTCCTGCGTGGCGACCCACAGATCTTCGTGGAGACTCGCCATTGCGCCACCTCAGCTGCCTGTCTGCCTACATGGCGCCTCAGGCACTGCTGGCCAGGGCGCGTGTCAACACGAGGAGGTGCGGCGATGGACAAGACGGACGTCTCCCCCCGTCCCCGATAAAGCAAGGACACCTAAGCTAAGCGCATTAAATGCGCCTTGTCCTGTAATGCGAGGGATAACCTCGCATTACTGTACCCTTTCCACCTCCTGTGTGCCACTGTGGCGACCCCTTTTCCCTATAAAAGGAGGCCCGAGGCGACCAGGAGGAGGATTCGGCTTTTTAGAACTCCTCACGACTCTTTTGGAGCTCCTCATTAGCTGAAGAACACAAACATATAATCCACCAAAGCAGGAGTAGGGTTTTACGCATCTTTGCGGCCCAAACCTGGGTAAAGGAACCGTGTCGTGGCTGTTAGATCCGCTCTTCTCTCAACCCCGCACCCCGCATTCGTAGTAGGGATTCTTGTGATCCCATAGGTGTCGATCCAAATACACCGACAGATTCGGGATGTGACCCAGTTGCAGGAGACAAACTGTTTGGCAGTGGTGGTCATCTTTTCAAAAGGGAAGACTGAAAATACAATAAAGATCCGGTTTATGATCTATGAAGATTTAAAAACGAAATGCTCTATGAAGGTACTGATCTAAATGGCAGTTTAAGCATGGGCCTAATGGTATCTACCGGATTATAAAGTTTGGAAAAAGTTAAACCACCAACACACGCAGGTAAGACGCAGATCTAAAGCTAAACCGCCAACACAGGCAGGTAAGATGCAGATCTAAAGTGTGGGGAAACAACTTTCACACAAACAGCAGTGAGATATGGATCTACATCATATGGAAAACTCAAAAATAATTCAAGCTGTATACAACGGAAGCAATGAAGGTCTTTAGCAGATTCAGTTTAAACTAATCATATGGGAGAAGATAGATCTATGTCGATGGAACGGAGTCGTTCTTATAGTGGTTGACCTAAAGTTTGAGATCTACAGCTAAATACTGGCTATGGTGAAGAAATGTGAAGAACAGGGATGTATCTACGAGCTCGCACGAGGAAACCCTAGGGCTTAGATCTATGTGAAAGAAAGAAAGGGGCGTACCCGAGGCGACGGGTGCGGAGAGGCGCCACTGAGTCTCTGGAAGCGTTCAGGTTGATGCAGCGGCCAGGCTTGACGAAGACGACGAGTTCGACGGACGACGGCGGAGCTCGAAGCGCAGGAGGACCGAGGAAGAAGAAGCAAGAGGGGAAAAGAGATGCCCCTCGGCCCTATTTATAAGCGGAAGGGATAAAACGGCAAGCGCGGGAATCGAGGAGCCCAAAAGGCGGATATGGACGATGTTGTCGCCTTGATATTCGGAGCTTTAATGAATAAAGGTAAAAAAATAGGTACAAGTATTAAATGCGCAGATGGCGTCACGGCGGTTTAAAGTGATCTGAGGAGATGAGGTCATGCCAGTTTACAAAGCATGCTGAAGCTGCGGAAAGGGAAATTTGTACAAGACTTTGAAGATTGACATGAACAGGTTCAAATCAATCTGGGGCCAAATGTCAGGGATATTACTACCAGGTATAAACTGCCCAGGAGGGGCTGGTTTATGTTATCAAGATTATTTCGAAGCCCAACAAAACATAAAGCAAGAGACTTTAGCCCAAGAGGTTTAAAGCCCAAGTGTTAGGGCCCATGTTTTGTAAATCGTCATACTATGTAACTTGGGATGTAAGATAGAAAGGTTAGAGACCGAGGCGGACACATTTATGAGCCGGCCTCGGGACTCTGTAAACCGGACCGGGCGTCACCTCTTATATAAAGGGACGACCCGACGACGGTTCAAGAGAGACAACGACAACTCGAGGCATAGGTAAAGTGGATTCGCTCCCTGGTCATCTAAACCCTAGCAATACACACCAAACTAGATGTAGGCTTTTACCTTCATCGAAGGGCCCGAACTAGTATAAAATCCATGTGTCCTTTGTCCGCTTTAACCCCTATAAGCTAACCCATAGCGATGGCCTCACGACTAAGTCATTTTTCTAGGACATCTGTCATGACAAAACCATGACACATAATGACCTCAACCAGTGCAATGACGACACATAACATCATGTGTTGGCCCATTGGATTCCATGGATGAAGAAGAGCTCTGCGCAGGACCAGAAGGTGTACTCCTAGTTGATGGTGGTGGTGCCTGTTTGCTCTTATCACGGCTAGAAGTGACGGATGAAGTAGGCGGTGGTGCAGCCGGACGTGTCGAAGTAGATGATGCACGCGATGTCCATGATGAAGGTCGACCTACAGAAAAATTAGTTCGTGCCAAGGCGTGTCGATCCTGCACTTCACGTTTAGCTTTGGAAGCAAGATTGAATAAACGAGTGATATTATTATACTCCTTATACTCTAGAATTGTCTGAATCTCTCTATTTAAGCCACCGATAAAACGTGCAAGCATAGCCTCATTGTCCTAAACAATACCACATCTAATCAGGCCAGTTTGTTATTCCTGATAATATTCGTCTACATAATTTTTTCCTTGTCTTAAACACTGCAATTTCTGAAGTAATTCGCGTTGATAATATGGTGGAACCCAGCGAGTATGCATAGCAGTTTTCAAAGCAGCCCAATTAGTTGGACTATTATCCGGATGTAATCTACAATATTCAGACCACCACACACAAGCAAAACTAGTGAAAGTACAAAGAGCAGCAGCAACACGTCTCTCCTCGGGATATTTTAAGCATGTAAAACGTTGTTTGGTTTCTAACTCCCAAGTAAGATATATATCAAGAACATATCTACCCTCAAATGGTGGAATATTCAATTTCAGTTTAGGGAGATGGTCATGATCTCGTACCTGAGGGTATGGTGCAGCCCTACCATTGCGATTATTTGCATGCGGACGACCTGGTGGTTGTGGTGCTGGTTCTTGCACGTAGTTCTGATTTTGATCAACCTCATCCTCATAATCCCCCGCGTAATCGTCCTTCTCCTCAGCAGCAGCAGGAGCCACAGAAATCTCAACAACAGCACCAACAGGTTGGCCAGGCTGAAGAGAGACACGGCACACTTTGCGGAGGGCTGTTTCGCGACGTGAAGATGGTTGTTGTTGTTGTTGTTGCTGCTGCAATGGTGCAACAGGTGGAGGTAGACGCGCAAGCACTTCAGCGAATTTGGCATCCAACTTGGTGTCAATTGACTTCTCAATGCCATCCATCCTTGCTAGTGCGTTGTCAAAACTGGTCATCACATCTTCTACATGTTGACCCATCATTTGCTAAAATTTATCATGCAACTCCTTGTACGTCATGTTCTCCCAGTCAGTCTCGTCGACTTATGATCCTGGCATGGTTAGAAGCAATAGAAACACACAAAAATATGATCCTACAGAGTACTAGAAAATGGTGGTGGTGGGGCGTCACAAATCCATCAAGCAAATCTCAAATTCTTACCAGTTATTACCCAGCAGCAGGTGGTGATCGGCAACCGTGGTAGTCAAAACACTCAAGGCTTGGATAAAGCGATTACCAGGGAGAGTCAAAAGCACGACGTAGATGTATGTGGAGCTAGGAAGGCTTATAATGTGGTAGCAAAAAGGGTCAGCAATAATCAATTCAGAGATGCAAAGTTGAATAAACGCTCAACGACGGTACTGTGCTGGTCTTAGGCTAGACCGTACTTGAGACATGAGCCTAGAACACTAACAAAATCACGGCGCTGCACGTAAACAAGGGGAAAGCACACACTGAATTTTTTCAGCTCTTTTTTTGCGCTCCTCTTTTTTTTGCCGAAAAACACTATAATGGCGAGTGTCTCAAAACTCTTCCCAAGTCAAACTAAGATGATAGGCACAAATTTTTTTTGACGATTTTTTTTTCGGAATCAGGGCACCGACGACAAAAAAGTGCGGAAAAAAAAAACAGTATGATGGCACGTGTCTCAAAAGACTCAGAAAAGCCTTAAAACGGGTTAGGGAAAAACATTTTCACCAGCCGAAAATTTGGCCTAAAAACTGCCCGGGGGTCTCCAGACTATGGCGAACACGAAACCGAAACCTAGATGGATCTCGAGAACAAACCTAATATGAAAAGAACTCGGATTGGTGGTAGGATATGGCAGCGGTTGTCGGTTATGGCAGCGGTGGTGGTATGTGGCAGCGGTGGTGATATGGTGCGGCGGCGGCGTGACAAACTGTGAACAGAACTCGAAACTCTAAAAAACTAGACGCTAAGACCAGCAACTCGAAACGACGATGCAACCGCAAATTCAACTAAGCAAACACAGAAAAGATTATGCAATGGCTCAGACTGGTTCGGATATGATGAACTAACCCTAAATTTTTTTTTTGGCTTTTTCGTGGACTGTAGGTATGAAAAACAGACTCGATCTAATCTACGAAAAACTGTAAAATCTCACCGAGCAACCTGGAAATCTGATACCACTTGATAGAGGCCAAGGTGTCCCGTCTTTCGATGAGATGGTGGCTAGCGTTTTCGGTGGAGTAGACTTTCACGATCCGAATATGAACGTGCGAGGACGTCGCGCCTTAGCAATCGCTAAACCAACTCCGAGAGGTTATTGACCACGCCGGAGCATGATCAACCTGACCACGAGGGTCTATTTTCTGCAAGCAAACGAAGAACAAGCAAGAAACTAAAATTGCAATCTGGATATTACGAATATAAGAGGAAAGCTTTATTGATCAAGGTTGGGTTCTGTTTCGTCTTTGTCTGGTCATTGAACACAAACGAAGTACGCAAAGTTGCAGCTATGGTGAACTTTAATCCAAACAAAACCCAAAGTCTAAACGACGCCCTAAGGGCTGTATATATGGGGAAATAGGGGGGAATTTCATGGCCCTTGGAGGAGGGGTCCGAAACCAACCCTAACTCTTGTTTCCCCACACATACGGACTATAAAAACAGCCTATACTCAAGTATTTCAAAATTACATGGGCCTGGCCCAATAATAAGGTGACACGGCACCTATAATAGCCTCTGGACGAAATTTATGAAGTGGCATCTTGTATATTTTGTCCAAGGCTTCACGCACTCATTATGGTGGCTTCAAAGTCCTGAAATCATCACTTGTAACTCCGTTCTTGTTCCCCTTGCGCATGCCATCATCTCCATGCTTGATCTTGCTCCAATGTTCATCCTTCTTGTCCAAGCTAGGCCCTTCATTTGTAAGCACGACAAATGTATCCAATTTAGGCAGCATCATATTCTCATGAACATTAGAATCATTACCAAGAAACGAAAGTACCTGGTAATTGAATTGGCGTGCGCGAGCTCTAGTAATTGGTCATGTAGATGTGTTAGTTGGGGCTATGGGTGTAACCTTGTTAGTGATGTCCTCATCATGGAGTGTCGTTGCGGGTAGTCGAGGGATGCTCCGCATCATCTCCCCCCCCCCCTTGGGGGAGATCCGTCCACGGATCGTGCTCTTCATCACCATGATACTTGGCCATGTCTTTCACGTTGAAGATGTCGCTTACGTTGTACTTGTAACGTGGGAAGTCGACCTTGTATGCATTGTCATTGTAGCGTGCTAGCACCTTGAATGGTCCGTCGGCGCGTGGAAGAAGCTTGGATTTGTGTTCCTTGGGGAAGCAGTCTTTGCGAAGGTGTAGCCAAATGAGATCACCCGGATGGAACACCATTGGTGCCTTATTGGTGTTGAGCTTGGTGGCGAGGCATTGGACTTGACGCTTGATCGTGGAACATGTTTCTTCATGCATCTTCTTGAGGTAGGTGGCTCTTGCACTTGCATCCATGTCGGCTCTTTCTTGAAGCGGTAGAGGGAGGATGTCCAACGGTGACAATGGGTTGAAACAGTAGACAACCTCGAAGGGGGACTTGCCGGTTCTAGAGTGTCTTGCGCGGTTGTAGGCGTACTCGGCGATGGGTAGGCACTCCTCCCACTCCTTGATGTCCTTCTTTATCAACACGCATAGGAGAGTTGCAAGTGTTCGGTTGGTTACTTCGGTTTGGCCATCGGTTTGAGGGTGGTATGCCGTGGAGAATAGTAGCTTGATTCCGAGCTTGGCGCATAGAGTCTTCCGAAAGTAGCTCAAGAACTTGACGTCATGGTCCGAGACAATCGTCTTGGGCACTCCATGTGATGCGGAGCATCCCAAGGTCATCCCCATGGACTCTCCATCGCCTCACCAAATGCCCCAAGGACCAATGACTCGAGCCCGTGCAAGAGCTCTCGAGACCGAGGTGACTTCACTCCTCTCTCTACATCTTTCGGATTCACTTGAGACATGGCTTCTACCTTCATCAAGGACTCTGTGCATACTCAGGTGCTTGGACGAAGACCACGGAACAGCTCTGCACATTGGTCAAGATGACAGGCCCGACAAGTACATGAGACAGGAAGAAGGAAGGCTGAAGATGCTACAGGCACCGGACGTCCGGCCTGCACCGGATGACCGGCGACTTCCAGGCACCGGACGTCCGGCCTCCCCCAGACGACCGGACGACCGGAAGCCACCGGACGTCCGTGACAACGGCGACAGAAGCTAAATAGCGGAAATCCGAGGATTACCGGACGTCTGGTCCCTCCGGAACCACCGGACGTCCGGTAACCCGCGGACGTCCGCCCCGACTGCGTCCCTCCATGTAATATATACTGTTGACTTCCCTCCTTTCGGGGTAGCTGTGGTTTTAGCTCATTTCTCAGACTTGTGTGGATTTCTCCCATGAGACCGTGCGCCTCTACGGAGAAGATCCACTACGGATTCAAGGCCTCCACATCGGAGAAGATCCTACGGGATTCCAAGACCTCCTCACGGAGAAGACTATCCTTGTGTCACCATCGTTGACTATGGATCATGTATCGCACTATGTATCGTGGATCTAGCGCTTGTGTGATTATCTTCGTGTTGATTTGAGTGTTTCCTCTTGTGTTTTCCCCGTCTTCCTCCTTGTATTCTCCGTGTTCATCGTGGGACACTCTCCAAATCGTGAAAGGTCCGCTGATTAGGGTTCCACCCTACATCATCTTGGTATCAAGAGCAAGGTTGATCACGATTTTGGAGCCCCACACACTGTTTTCTAGCTTGTTTTTGTTGTGTTCTTCCCAATTTCGAAAAATCCCCACAAAAATAACCCCAAATTTTTTTTTTGTGATCTGTTGATTTGGCAAGATTTTGTTGACTTTGTTCCATGGATTTGCTGTGCCACGTGTCGATCTAGCATTTCCCCACCTTTTCCACCTTTTTCCACCACAAATTCGACCACGTTCGACCATTTCTCCACGGATTCCACCACCACAGTCCCAGACCTACCGGACGACTGACGTTTACCGGACGTCCGGCACCCCTCGAGACACCGGACGTCCGCTAAACACCGGACGACCGGCACCCCGTTACATAAGTTTTTACCGGATTTCCGGCAACTACCGGACGTCCGACCCCATCCGACCGACCGGACGACCGGTACCTTCCGGAGGTCCGACAAAACCTGACGAGGCTGACTTGTTCAGTTCCGTACCACCTTCCGCTACCACCTACCTTTCATCCCACCTTCCGCAACCACCATCGCTTACCCGCTTCGAGTTTGGACAGTGTGTCGCCCTTTGCCTTGGATACATGAGTTGTGGTTTCACCGTTTCCTTGGATGTTTAGGCTACCTTGGGACGGCAAGACTTCGACAAAACCACCGCTCAACTTCGGCAAGGACGGTAACATCGACGACACTTCGCTCATTCTACCTTGCACTTGCATTGTCACCCTATGAACCATCTTTGCGTAGCTTTCCCATTGAGACTAGCCATTTGAGTATTGCCGGGCCACGACACTTGTGCACATTAGTGATAGTCATAGATATTGCATACTACATCTGATACGGTGTATCCCATGATCATCCCCATGTTCACTCGACGAGACCTCAACCACACACAATTGGACACAAGGTTCACTCGCTCCTCTCTGAACCTCCACTTTCTACATGTGAGACCTGCCTACTACCTCAAATATATGTGCTATGCATGTTCAGGAACACCCAAGGAGACCATGGAGAACCCAAGGACAAAGGCCAAGTGCGCGCGGGAGAGAAGGAAGAAGGGCCAGCACCTACAGGCCCCGGACATCCGGCCCCAGGCCCGGACATCCGGCGCCCCGGACATCCGGGCCCTGGCCGGAAATCCGGCGCCACTGTCCAGAAGACACCCGTGGCTCAACCCCTCCAGCCCGGACATCCGGCCCCTCGGCCCGGACATCCGGCGTCTCGGGAAGGCCCGGACATCCGGCCCCCGCCCGGACATCCGGCCCCTGTCTGCGCACAGTGTATCGGGCCTGAGGCCCATGTATCCCTCTCCCACTTACCCCTTCGTGGACCTAGACTATATATACACCTCCACCTCCTCCTAGTTAGGGTTAGCTTGGTGATAGCTCATTTGATACTATCTAGTGGTTCATCTCCTTGTGAGTGACTGCGGCCCCTCCACGGAGAAGATCCACTACGGATTCAGGACCTCCTTCATCGGAGAAGATCCCCAGGGATATCAAGACCTCCTCACGGAGAAGAACCGGTTACCCTTTGTATCGTCCCTTGTTGATCATGGATCTTGTATCTGTTTGTGTTTCGAGGATCTAGCACATGTGTGACTTGTTCTTGTTGGTTTGAGTGATTCTCTCGTGTTTCCCCTCGTGTTCCCTCTCGTGTTCTTCGTGCTCATCGTGGGATCCACTCCATTTCGTGAAAGATCTGCTGATTAGGGTTCCACCCTGTATCATATGGTATCATGAGCCACGGTTTCTCACGAATTTGGAGCCTCCCCACCGTTTTCTAGCCTTGTTTTGTTGTGTTCTTCCCTAAATTCGAAAATTCCCCACCAAAAATAGCCCCAAAAAATTTTGTGATCTGTTGGTTTGATGAAGTTTTGTTGATTTTGATCCATGGATTTGCTTGGTTTCAAGTGGATCTAGCATTTCCCCAAGTTTCTCCATCTTTCCTCCACAAAACCGCTCAAATTTCGCCCCCAAAATCATCAAATTCCGCCCACAAACGAGTTTGGAAGTCCCGATTCAGATCTTGAATCGTCGGGCCGGACATCCGGGCCATAGGCCGGACATCCGGGCCATCGGGCCGGACATCCGGGTCCCCGGCCGGACATCCGGCTCCTGGAGTGAAAAATCCCGCGCGGTTCTGGACATCAGGCCCCGGAAATCCGACCCCGGCCCCGGATGTCCGACCCCTGGGAATTTCAGCCACCCGTGTTTCACCGTTTTGTCCATAACTAATTCATACGAACTCCGATTTCGACGTTCTTGAGCTCGTTTTGAAGCTCTTGACATCCCTCATAACAAAAAAATACCACCATCATCATTTGACTCCATAATATTTTGTGGATTTTGGCATCTTTGCCTAGGGCTTCCACCACATCATCCGCATAACCACCACCGACTTCCGCAACCTAACCATTTTGTCCCCCATAGCATTTGTGGTTGCTTGAGTAGTGATTTGAGTCTCCTAAGGTGTTTAGGCTACTTAGGGACAATTGCTTCTTCATCAACCACCACCACCACTTCCGCATACCCATTGCCCATTATACATAGCCAACCCAACTTAACCCAATTTTGTTGAGCTTGTTTGAGTTGTGGCTTGTGTCTCCTAAGGTGTTTCGGCTACTTAGGGACCGTGACTTCAACTCCAACATCATGTATAGCCCATCATTCCACTTCCGCAACCACCACGGCATGTCCGCTACCACCATTTGATATTTGTCCTTGAGATTTTGAGTTGTGGTTTTTCCGTTTCCTAAGGTGTTTCGGCTAATTAGGAACGGGTCTACATCAAGAGCACCACCTCTCATCATCGACACGGACGGTAACCTCGACGACATCATTGTATATTCCCCTTGCAATTGCATTGTTAACCCCTAGCCCATTTTGCGTCACTTGCCTATCGAGACTAGCCTTTGAGTATTGCCGGCAACGTTACTTGTGCACATTAGTGATCATCGATCCGCCCTTCCATTGCATATATACCATATCATATTGGTATCATCATATCATCTCTTGTGTCATAAGATTATTCCCGCATATACACAATTGCTATCTTGGTTTGTGCATCGTGGCCATACAAAAAAAAGAGAGATAGAACAAGCTTTTAAGCACAAAGAAAAAGATGAGCAAAGAGCTTTTAAGCAAGAACCATAGCATCATACTACATTAAGATTGTCATACTCGATCATTTTGGATCATACCACCGGAATACCATACATATAGCATACTTGGGATAGAAGTCGTTGCATTTTGCTTAGTAGGTTGTGCACAAGTTCGTATCCGCCTATTGTGCAATCGCGCTAGCGTCTCTCTAGTGTTGTGCAACACGAGCATTTTCGTGGATTCCACATTTTGGCTCATTCCTTGGTTGCACGACCCCATCTATCTATCCGTGTGTGTGTTTCCGTGTGCCACTCATTGCTATTGGTCTACTTGTTTCGCTTGCAAATTTGTGAATCTTTTTCAACATTATTGAGTCTTGCTAACATTTTGCTTCAAATTTTTGTGCCACTATCCTCACCGAGCTCCACCATAAGCTTTACTTGTGTATGTGTGAGAAACCGACAAGAATTGGTACCAATTGTGCTATTTCCTTGTTCCACATTTGAGTGATCATTGATCCATCTTCAACATCGGTCAAGGTACATTTGGTATAGTTCTTCTCTTTCTCCCACTCATACTTGCTAGCGTCTTGTGATGGATAGGCAAGGCATTTCATCTCCGGTCTTCGACATCGACGGCGCGAACAAGGACATCCACGCGAAAACCATCGGACTACAACGAGAAATGCAAGAGTGCTTGGGCAACATCGCCATCGAACAACGACACTTCCAGACAAGGACAATGGCTTCCTTCGACGACTTGTGCGACTCCTTCAACAAACAAATGGCGGAGCTCCGACACTTGGTGGTCGATTACAAGTCTTCGTCCCCTTCGTCATCCTCTCGGCGACGACGTTCAAGTCACAAGTCTTCGGAGCGCACACATGATGCAAGTGCAAGTCTTCCACGTCCACACCGCCATGGCGACCATCGACATCGTCATGAAGGGCAAGTCACCTCCAAGCATCTTGTGCACGACGACGACGAACGACATCTACCAAGAGCTCAAGCACGACAACGACATCATCATCATGAAGATGCTCGACAAGCGCATATCTACAAGTCCGAAGAAGCTCTACATCACGCCAAGGCCAAGCTTCAAGAGCAAAAGAGAAGACCGCGAGACAAGCACACCCAAGATGGAGCTACGGCTACAACCACCACTTCGGCATCTTCGCCAAGTGCTATCAAGGCATCTTCGCCTTCGGACGTACGGCATCTTCGCCTACTTCCCATGAGTTCGCCTACATCGACATCTCCAACTACAAGGCGACCACCTACGAGCGAGGATGACACTTCCATCTTCGGAAGCTCCCCACATCAAGACGGCGACAAGATGGTCGATCAAGGGCCATCCCCTTCGACTTCGGCGACGAGCATGAACCTCTTCAACAACATGAAGACGGCGCCCAAATATGACGACTACTCCGAGTCAAGCTACGCGAGCGCACATGAGACATTTCCTTTGGTCTCGGAGGAGAGTGATGATTTGCCACACCCTACGGCATTCACCTTTGGAGGCGTTATGGATGAGGCGGCGAAAGGAGTTGAGTTTGGAGACGTTTGCACCTACATATCTCCGACACCCATATATCATGAGATGCCCCAATTTCCATGTGAGGAGAGCCACCACCACATGAGTGACATGAGTGACTCCACCATATGTGACATTGAGTGCATTTCCTATGAGAGGATGAGTGTGACCACCACTAGCCCCACACATGAGAGCATGCCACACATCCTATGTGAGGTTGAGAGCCATTTGAGTGACTCCACCAACCATACGAGTGAGAGCATCCACGAGGGAGTGAGTGAGCCACAACACTTAATGAGTGAGGTAGTTGATAGGGCATGTGAGGCCACTATGCTTTCTAACGACTTAACCTCTACTCCGAGTGTGTTTTCTTTGGTGCTAGATCTCCTACAAGAGGACATGCCTACCCTCGATGAGTCCGTCCCTCCAATGGACAAAGCGATGGCCATGGTGGAAGAAGATGTACCCCCCACATGGTACCATCAAGTTGCAACCTCACCTACAATACATGAGCGATGCTCCAAAGGTAAAATAGGTGAAGGTGATACTCTTGTCCCACTAGTGGACTATCTTGACAATGATTGCTTGCACGATGTTGACACACCTATTGCCATGCTTCATGCTAGTGCGACTTCATCATGTCTTGACTTACCTATTTATGATGAATATGATGATGAGCATGTTGAGTTGCCTAGTTGTGATGCTATGCTCCATAGGATATCATGTGAAAATTCTTTTGGTCACATCATGTTTGATAATCCTTTGAGCTTGTCATATGCTATGAGTGAGATCTCCCATATTGCATCATTTCAATCTCAACATAGTACCTATACATGCCCCATTAAAGTGAATCCTATTTGCACTTGTGGCATAGATGACAAGATGATGGTCATTGGCTTTTGTTTTTCATGCGATGATATTGCCATGCTCCCTTTACATAATTTGCGCAATTCATCTACTATGCCATGCCATGAACACATTGTTCCAAATATGCTTTGCTTTGGATGTTGTCAATATTCTCCATGTGATGTTTCCATTGATGCTCATGAGGAGACCCCCATAGTTTCCTCATACATACTAGGAGATCTTGATGCATTCCATACCTTGCATGATTACCATGATTGTGTGCACCATATGCATTCCATGAATAACAATGCTATACCTACTTGTCCGGATGCATTACACAATTTGAGTCTCCATTATGCTATACATAACAACAAACCTATCATGATGGATGACATGTTTCTATACCACGCATCTCATTTATTTGAGCATTGGATATTATGTGCTAACCAACACTTGCACGTGCGCATCATGATGGATGATGTGTACATATACCACGCACATACAATTTTTCCTTTGCCTTTGTCTTGTGTAGGTACTTTTGCAAACTCGTCAACCTCACAATCCCATGAGTTGACGAAAAGAGCTCTTGAGAGCAACGATGACTTGGGATTCCGTGGAATCTCCTTACCACCATTCTCTTCGCGCAATCACTACGCGCCTCTCTTTTACTTGGCTCTCACACGGCTATGGGCTATTTGCCACTTCTCACATTATGCCCATACTATCGTGTTCACTTTGCATGTTATGCCTCTTGATATGATTTTGCCATGCAATTGTGACCCTTGCTTGCAATTACCCATGATTCACCATTATGATACTCCTATGTGTATTTGCATGCTTGGTGGAGATACTTGTAGCTACTACCATGATTTCTTTGTGCCCCATGCTATTGTTGAGTCTTGTGTTGGGAGAGTCATGATATCCCATTGCTATTTCCATATGGCCTCTCATCAACACATTGATGATATTTTGCTCATATCTTGCTTTCATGCTTGTGCTATGCCATGTGCATTATTCATGTCTCCTATTTGCACACATGCCATGATTGCCATGACTACCTCTAGTACGTTGCATCTTCGCACTACTAGCTTGTTTTACTTGACTGCTATGCTTGCTTGCTATATTGCATCACCCATGTTCCACTCTTACTTGCTTTCTTGGGTTGATGACATATATGTTCATGCCATTCACATGATTCACATTGATCATTGTCATTTGTCTCCACTAGTTGCATCTCTCATCCCTTGTATTGAGTGCAACAATGCTATGTTTGTTGATCTTGGAGACTTGGACACCATACTTGTGATGCATGCTTGCTTGTTTGAGCCTAATGCCTTTGGTTGTTATCGCATCATATGCTTACATGCCATGCCACTTTACCTTGTCCTTTCTTATGATAAGAATGATGCAAGCACTTGTTGGGTATTTTCCCTCACGAATGCTAGGTTTTGCATTCACACTAACCTCATTTGTTTTTCCGAGTGTTTGTCATGTTCTTTCATTTTGAAGGATTCACAAGGCGGTGCCGTCATGCGACAACGTGGTCATGCGAAGGCATACATGGTGTGCAACACCAAAATCTTCGAGAAATTCCTAAAGGTGAATTCCTTCTTTGTGAGCCATCCTCACTTATACATATTGGATGGGCCATACTTTCATTGTTGTTTCCTTCTTGTTGTCTACATGATACATCTACGGGATGGAGGACCAACATTGAAGATGGACCCTTTGGATGCACCTTTGGACCTTCACTCATGCCACGACATCGAGCATTGGTATATCAAAACTCCTTTGGCACATTGCACCAAAACCTTCATATTTGTCGATTGTGTGCTCATATGCCATGCTCCATGGACAAATCATACCCATGACAAATTTGCATCTTATGCATGGATTGACTCACAATATGGTTGCCTCGTTGCATCGTGTATTCCCATGTCATCCATGATATATGAGCTTGTGCATTTCCTTAGCAAATTTGTTGTGATATCTCTTGATGGCATATTCATACATCATGATCATATTGTCCTCCATCAATTGCATGATAACATACACATATTGAGCATCCATTGCCATGTTCATGCTCTTGATAAACCATCACATTATGACATCATTTTGCATAATGGTTGCATTGATCACATTCACAACACCTTTGTGTGCACCACAAATGCATTTGATCACATGAATGCTTTACACCACATACTTTATCATCTTGCTAAGCTTCATGTACACACGGACTCATTCTTACATGATGGACACTTTGTGTGTGCTAACCATTGTATTTCCAAGTGTACTTTGTGTTTGCTCATTTTGCATGTACCACATACCGGAGACACCTTGGAGTACTTGGAGTGCGACATGACCTCAACTTCGTCCAACTACAAGTCCGTTCACGACTACCGTTTCCATGGTGATGAGGTTTTTGATCCGAGGTCGGATCTTTCCCAAGGGAGGGGAGATGATACGGTGTATCCCATGATCATCCCCATGTTCACTCGACGAGACCTCAACCACACACAATTGGACACAAGGTTCACTCGCTCCTCTCTGAACCTCCACTTTCTACATGTGAGACCTGCCTACTACCTCAAATATATGTGCTATGCATGTTCAGGAACACCCAAGGAGACCATGGAGAACCCAAGGACAAAGGCCAAGTGCGCGCGGGAGAGAAGGAAGAAGGGCCAGCACCTACAGGCCCCGGACATCCGGCCCCAGGCCCGGACATCCGGCGCCCCGGACATCCGGGCCCTGGCCGGAAATCCGGCGCCACTGTCCAGAAGACACCCGTGGCTCAACCCCTCCAGCCCGGACATCCGGCCCCTCGGCCCGGACATCCGGCGTCTCGGGAAGGCCCGGACATCCGGCCCCCGCCCGGACATCCGGCCCCTGTCTGCGCACAGTGTATCGGGCCTGAGGCCCATGTATCCCTCTCCCACTTACCCCTTCGTGGACCTAGACTATATATACACCTCCACCTCCTCCTAGTTAGGGTTAGCTTGGTGATAGCTCATTTGATACTATCTAGTGGTTCATCTCCTTGTGAGTGACTGCGGCCCCTCCACGGAGAAGATCCACTACGGATTCAGGACCTCCTTCATCGGAGAAGATCCCCAGGGATATCAAGACCTCCTCACGGAGAAGAACCGGTTACCCTTTGTATCGTCCCTTGTTGATCATGGATCTTGTATCTCTTTGTGTTTCGAGGATCTAGCACATGTGTGACTTGTTCTTGTTGGTTTGAGTGATTCTCTCGTGTTTCCCCTCGTGTTCCCTCTCGTGTTCTTCGTGCTCATCGTGGGATCCACTCCATTTCGTGAAAGATCTGCTGATTAGGGTTCCACCCTGTATCAACATCATTGTGAGTAACACCACATCATCTTGGTATCTTGCATATCTCCGTGTGACACAAGAGTGTACCGCATACACAATAGCTACCTTGATCCGAGAAGCATGCATATGTGCCCAAAGAAAGAGCTCACAAGCTTTTAAGCAAACGAGCCAATCAAAGCAACAAGAAAATAGCATCATACGCCTTGCATCAAAGGAGATCATACATCATAGCAACATCATCTTGTGATCAAGCATCGGCACATCATACACTCATAGCATACTTGTGATAGATAGTCGTTACGTTTTGCCTCTTATAGGTCGTGCACAAGTGCGTATCTTCCTATTAAGCAATCGGTTAGCGTCTCTCTAGTTTTGTGCAACACGAGCATTTTCCGTGGTTTACCACATTTTCGCTCATCCTTGGTTGCACAACCACATTTATCTATCCGTGTGTGTGTTCCGTGTGCTACTCTTTGCTAGTGATCTACTTGTTGCATGAGCAAATCGTGAACCATTTTCAACATCATTGAGTCATTTTGACGATTGCATTGAATTTGTGCCACATCCTAACCAAGCTCCTCTCAAAGCTTTACTTGTGTAGGTGTGAGAATCGACACGAAGTGATACCAATAGTGCTATTTCAGGGTTACATTATCGAGTGATCATTGATCCATTTTCAACCTCGGTTAAGGTACATTGATATTGTCTTCTCCTTTCTCCCACTCACATACTTGCTTGTGATGATGGATAGGCCAAGTACATCTTCCATCCCGATCTTCGACGATCCTCAAGAAGCGAACAACTACGTCACCAAACTACATCTATTCGGTGTCCAACGAGCTCTACATCAAGAGAGTGAAGCTATGCGTGAGTACATTGGTCAAGTCGCCGAGGACGCGCGCCAATTTGAAGCAAGGACAAAAGAACAATTTGACCTCATCAACACCAACATGACTACTCAATACAATGAGCTCCGGACATTGACAATCAACCGACGTTCTTCCTCAACATCTTCTCAAAGGCGAAGCCGCTCAAGTCGACACTCCGACTCCACGCAAGACTCAAGTACACCTACGTCCAACACTCTTCGTCAAGCCGCACTACAAGCTCGACATGACCACCGGCATCCTCTAAATGACAAGAGTTCACAAGAGCTATTCGACGAGCAAGAACACCGACGTCGTCAAAACCAAGCTACACTTGAGCAAGCACAAGAACGGCAACGACTACGCCAACAACAACAAGAGCGAGCACGTCAATATCAAGAAGAACAAGACGCCGAGGCTAACCGCGAAGCACAACAACGTCGAGAAGCTCAAGCTATGGAGGCGCAACGTGCTCTCCAAAATGCACATCGCAATGTGGCAGCCCGCACTCGACACACTCGTCAAGAAGAGGATTTCCTTCGCGATGAGATGCAAAAGAGGCGCCATCAAGCAAGAATGCAAGAAGAAGCTCCTCCTCACGCGCGCCAAGAGAAACAACCCCAACAACAACATCTATATCCTCAAGAGCAACAAGATATGGCAAACCGCCAAAATCGAGATCGCCCTCCCAATAGGCAAGGAAACAATGACGAGCATCGCTATGGCAAGCTCAAGTTCACCATGCCAAAGTTTTCCGGAAGCATTGATCCCGAAGACTATCTCTCATGGGCATTGAAAGTTGACAAGATCTTTCGCCTTCACAACTTCGATGAAGAGAAGAAGATCGCAATGGCATCCCTTGAGTTCCAAGACTATGTTCTCATTTGGTGGGAGCAAATTATAGAGAGAAGAGAAGCAAAAGGCGAACCTCCTATCACCACTTGGACTCAAATGAAGGAAGTCATGAGAGCAAGATTTGTGCCTACACACTACAATCGTGACTTGTTCAAGAAGCTACAACTCCTCAAGCAAGGTACCAAGTCCGTTGAAGAGTACTACAAGGAGATGGAGATTGCCATGATATGAGCAAACATCACGGAAGATGACGAGCAAACTATGGCGAGATTCTTGAATGGACTCAACTATCCCATCAAGAAGATTGCGGACTTCCAACCATACAACAATCTCCTCGAGCTAGTACACCAAGCAACCAAAGCGGAGCGACAAGTTCAAGAGGACTACAAGTACTCCAAGTTCAACTCAAAGAACTTCGGCTCCTACAACCAAGCTTCAACGACTTCGGCTACTCCTCCTACCTCTACCAAGCCATCTACAAACTTCGGTGACAAGTCAAGCTACAAGAATGCGACTACATCGAGTCGTCCACCTTCTACCAACAACTTCAAGCCAAGAGCTTCCTCAACTACAACTCCTACCGAAGACAATAACAAGACAAGCTCCATCAAATGCTTCAAGTGCCAAGGACGAGGCCACAAGTCATTTGAGTGCAAGACCGTTCGCACCATGATCATCAACGACGACGGATCTTATGACTCCATGAGCGATGATGAGATGGAAGCACTTGAGCATGTCGCTATGCATCGCCAAGTCAATGAAGAAGAAGATCATCAAGTGTTTTGCGACAATGACTGAAGCCCCAACCTTGTTGTCTCCAAAGTCCTGACACTCCAACATCAACAAGATGACGATCAACGATGTCATATTTTCCATACGAAGGCCAGCATCAATGGACGCTCCGTCAAGGTTATCATCGATGGAGGAAGTTGCCACAACTTGGCAAGCGAAGAGCTATGCGACAAGCTTCATTTGGTCAAGACGAAGCATCCTCACCCCTACAAGGTCCAGTGGCTCAACGACGCCGGAATTCTTCGAGTCGAGCACACCGTGCAAGTCTCTTTCAAGATTGGCGCCTACGAGGACACCCTCGAATGTGATGTGATACCCATGTCCGTGTGCCACCTTATTCTTGGACGTCCATGGCAATATGATCGTGGAGTCACACACAATGGACGGACAAATCACTATCATTTCAAGATGAAGGGCAAGGAATTCGTGCTCCGACCAATGACTCCAAGTCAAGTAGCCGCCAACAAGCTTTTACCTACCACCCATCGTGGAGAGAATGGTGAGAGAGCGAGCCACCAAAAAGAGAGCGAGAGCCACAAGCCAAATATGAGCGCCTCCACGATGAGCGACAAGAAGCAACTAGTCCTATTGGCCACCAAACGTGAGATGAGAGAAGTGTGTGAGAACCCATCGAGCGTCTTCCACCTTGTGCTTTTATGCAAAGGGGAAGCCAAACCTACTAACACTTCACCACCTCCACCTGTTGTGTTGTCTCAATTGTTGCAGGAATTCTCGGACGTATTTCCCGATGAGCTACCTCCGGGTCTACCTCCACTTCGCGGGGTAGAACACCGCATCGACCTCGTACCCGGTGCACCACTTCCAAACAAGGGTCCCTACCGCGTCAACCCCGAGGAAACAAAGGAGATACAACGGCAAGTGCAAAAACTCATCGACAAAGGTCATGTACGTGAAAGCTTAAGCCCTTGTGCCGTTCCCGTTATCCTCGTGCCTAAGAAAGATGGAAGTTTTCGCATGTGTTCCGATTGTCGTCCGATAAATGCTATCACCGTTAGATACCGTCACCCTATTCCACGCTTAGACGATATGCTTGATGAATTATGTGGTGCCGCCATCTTTTCAAAAATTGATCTTAAAAGTGGTTACTACCAAATTCGCATTCAAGAGGGTGATGAGTGGAAAACTGCTTTCAAAACCAAGTTCGGGTTATACGAGTGGCTTGTTATGCCAATGGGCTTATCGGAAGCACCCGGCACATTCGTGCGTCTTATGCACTTTGTTCTTAGACCCTACATAGGTGTCTTTGTCGTGGTTTACTTTGATGACATTCTAGTCTTTAGCAAGTCGCTTGAAGAACATGTTGACCATGTCCAACTAGTTTTGCAAGCACTTCGCAAACAACAACTATACGCTAATATGGAGAAATGCACTTTTGGCGTTGACAAGGTTGTCTTTCTAGGATTTGTCGTGTCTTCTCAAGGTGTTCACGTTGATGAAACTAAAATTGAAGCAATTAAAACTTGGCCTCAACCAAAGAATCTCATGCAAGTGCGTACTTTCCTTGGTCTAGCCGGTTTCTATCGACGTTTTGTGAAAGACTTTAGCACCATTGCTATGCCTCTACACGCTTTGAGCAAGAAGAACGCACCCTTCATTTGGGGTCCTTCGCAAGACACCGCGTTCAATGAGCTTAAGAGCTTGCTCACGCACGCACCACTTCTAGCCCTACCAAACTTTGACAAACCGTTTGAGATTCATTGTGATGCTAGTGGTACCGGCATAGGTGGCGTGCTAATGCAAGAAAAGCGCCCAATTGCCTACTTTAGCGAAAAGCTATCGGGGCGCAACTTAACTACCTCATCTATGATAAAGAGCTTTATGCCTTGGTGAGAGTTCTACGTGTTTGGGAACACTATCTTAGACCTCATGAATTCATTCTTCATACGGACCATGAGACACTCAAGTATCTCAAAGGTCAAACTAAGTTGAACAAGCGTCATGCTAAATGGAGTGAGTTCATTGAGTCTTTTCCCTATGTCATCAAATACATCAAGGGCAAAGAAAATGTTGTGGCGGATGCGCTTTCCCGCAAATGCATGCTTGTAACACAACTTGAGTTGAATGTGATTGGCTTTGAGCATATTAAAGATATATATGAGCATGATCCTTTCTTTGCAAATGCTTATGCTAAGTGCTTGACTCACACTTCTTGGGAACATTACTACATCAAGGATGGATATCTTATGAGAGCTAACAAACTTTGCATTCCCGAGTCTTCGCTTCGTTTGCTCCTTTTGCAGGAATCTCATGGAGGAGGACTCATGGGACACTTTGGACGCGACAAGACGTTTGCTACCCTCTCTAAGAACTATTTTTGGCCCAAGATGCTTCGTGACGTCTCACGACTCACCAACCGATGTTCTACATGCCGCAAAGCTAAGTCGAAAGCTCAATCTCATGGTCTCTACATGCCTCTTCCTATTCCATACCACCCATGGGAAGACATAATCATGGATTTCATTCTTGGCTTGCCTAGAACTCAAAATGGCAAAGATTCCGTGCTTGTCATGGTAGATAGATTTTCTAAAATGGCTCATTTCATTCCTTGTAACAAGATCGACGATGCTTCACATGTTGCAACTCTCTTTTGTAGGGAGATACTTCGTCTACACGGCGTGCCCAAAACGATCGTGTCGGACCGGGACGTCAAGTTCTTGAGTTACTTTTGGAAAACACTATGTGCCAAGCTCGGAATCAAGCTACTCTTTTCTTCGGCGTACCATCCACAAACGGACGGCCAGACGGAGGTGACGAACCGCACACTTTCCACTCTTCTTCGTGTGTTGATCAAGAGGAACATCCGGGAATGGGAGCATTGCTTGCCCATCGCCGAGTTCGCCTACAACCGAGCAAGACATTCGACCACCGGCAAGTCGCCATTCGAGGTTGTCTACGGCTTCAATCCGTTGTCTCCATTGGACATTCTACCTCTCCCGCTACAAGAGCGCATCAACATGGATGCAAGTGCTCGAGCAAGCTATCTCAAGAAGGTGCAAGAAGATACAAGGGCAATGATCGAGCGCCAAGTCCAACGTCTCGCCACCAAGCTCAATGTCAACAAGACACCAATGGTGTTCCAACCGGGAGATCTTGTTTGGCTTCATCTTCGCAAGGACCGCTTCCCACACGAGCGCAAGTCCAAGCTTCTACCTCGCGCCGACGGACCCTTCAAGGTGCTAGCTCGCTACAACGACAACGCCTACAAGATCGACCTTCCTCGAGACAAGTACTCCGTGAGCGACACCTTCAACGTCAAGGATCTTTCTCCTTTCCATGGTGATGAAGATTTCGATCCGAGGTCGGATCTTTCCCAAGGGAGGGGAGATGATGCGGAGCATCCCAAGGTCATCCCCATGGACTCTCCATCGCCTCACCAAATGCCCCAAGGACCAATGACTCGAGCCCGTGCAAGAGCTCTCAAGACCGAGGTGACTTCGCTCCTCTCTCTACATCTTTCGGATTCACTTGAGACATGGCTTCTACCTTCATCAAGGACTCTGTGCATACTCAGGTGCTTGGATGAAGACCACGGAACAGCTCTGCACATTGGTCAAGATGACAGGCCCGACAAATACACGAGACAGGAAGAAGGAAGGCTGAAGATGCTACAGGCACCGGACGTCCGGCCTGCACCGGACGACCGGCGACTTCCAGGCACCGGACGACCGGAAGACACCGGACGTCCGGCCTCCCCCAGACGACTGGACGACCGGAAGCCACCGGACGTCCGTGACAACGGCGACATAAGCTAAATAGCGGAAATCCGAGGATTACCGGACGTCCGGTCCCTCCGGAACCACCGGACGTCCGCCCCGACTGCGTCCCTCCATGTAATATATACTGTTGACTTCCCTCCTTTCGGGGTAGCTGTGGTTTTAGCTCATTTCTCAGACTTGTGTGGATTTCTCCCACGAGACCGTGCGCCTCTACGGAGAAGATCCACTACGGATTCAAGGCCTCCACATCGGAGAAGATCCTACGGGATTCCAAGACCTCCTCACGGAGAAGACTATCCTTGTATCACCATCGTTGACTATGGATCATGTATCGCACTATGTATCGTGGATCTAGCGCTTGTGTGATTATCTTCGTGTTGATTTGAGTGTTTCCTCTTGTGTTTTCCCCATCTTCCTCCTTGTATTCTCTGTGTTCATCGTGGGACACTCTCCAAATCGTGAAAGGTCCGCTGATTAGGGTTCCACCCTACATCACCATGTAGGCGCGAGATTTCCCTACAAAAGAGATTCGCAATATGTGAAGCATCGTCTATCTTATGACAAGGAATGAAATGGGCCATCTTGGAAAATCTATCCACAACAACAAATACGGAATCCTTTCCATTTTGAGTTCTAGGCAATCCAAGAATGAAATCCATGCTAATGTCTTCCCATGGATGGAATGGAATAGGGAGTGGCATGTGAAGACCATGGGATTGAGCTTTGAAATTAGCTTTGCGGAATGTAGAGCACCGGTTGGTGAAGCGAGAACATCTTGGGCCAAAAGTAGTTCTTGGAGACCGTAGCAAATGTCTTGTCGCGTCCAAAGTGTCCCATGAGCCCTCCTCCATGAGATTCCTGCAAAAGGAGCAAACGAAGCGAAGACTCGGGAATGCAAAGTTTGTTAGCTCTCATAAGATATCCTTCCTTGATATAGTATCATTACCAAGAAGTGTGCGCTACACATTTGGCATAGGGATTTGCAAAGAAAGGATCATGCTCATATAAGTCTTTTAGGTGCTCAAAGCCAATAACATTCAACTCAAGTTTTGTTGTAGGGTGAAACCCTAGGGGGATCTTTTCACACTTGGAGGGAGAAAAGAGGAAGAACACTCAAGAACACAAGACACAAATCTCTCAAAACAAACCCAATATCACATCCACTAGAGTAGCATACAAGAGATCCACAAGATTACAAGATCAATCCAAGGAAACAAGCACAAAGGTAAGATTCTTCCCACTCCTAGAGGATGTGAGGTCTTGATGATCTTCTCCCTTGGGAGGTCTTGCAATCCACAAGGATTCTTCTCCCTTGGGAGGTCTTGATCTCCTAAAGGAGGGGATACAAGGAGCAAAGCTCTCAAGGTCTCTCAATATTTTTGCTAACCATTTAAAAGACGTGGGGGAGGTCTATTTATAGTTTATGCTACGAAGGGGTACGAGAGGAAAGGGGTACATGGCCAAGGGCCGAAGGCTGAGCGCAGGCAAGGCGGTAGTACCGCCCACTCGAGCGGTAGTACCGCTTGCAGGCAGTAGTACCGCTTACGGAGCGGTAGTACCGCTTGTTCCGGACTGGCCAGGAGCGGTAGTACCGCTCGTTCCGGGTTGGACAGGTCTTCAATTGCCTCCACGTGATCCGGGCTTTACAGGTTCTCCTTTGCTTCCACGTGATCACCTCCTTGGTAACTGAGAATGCACAACATCTCCTTGTGAGGTAGAACCCAATCCTCATGCGAAACCAAACGAAACTCGAAGAGGAGAGAATTCACCTCGTCGTCGATAGCGCGTGCACGTGCTCTAGTCATTGGTCCCTTGAGTGCTTGTGCCGATGATGTGGTGTCCATGGGGATGCTCGCCGGATGCTCCGCATCATCTCTCCCCCCTTGGGGAAGATCCGTCCACGGATCATGGTCTTCATCACCATGGTACTTGGCCAAGTCTTTGACGTTGAAGATGTCGCTTACGTTGTACTTGTCACGTGGGATGTCGATCTTGTAAGCGTTGTCGTTGTAGCGTGCTAGCACCTTGAATGGTCCGTCGGCTCGTGGAAGAAGCTTGGATTTGTGTTCCTTAGGGAAGCGGTCTTTGCGAAGGTGTAGCCAAACGAGATCACCCGGATGGAACACCATTGGTGTTTTGTTGATGTTGAGCTTGATGGCGCGGCGTTGGACTTGACGCTCGGTCGTGGAACGTGTTTCTTCATGCATCTTCTTGAGGTGGGATGCTATTGCACTTGCGTCCATGTTGGCTCGTTCTTGAAGCGGGAGAGGAAGGATGTCCAACGGTGACAATGGGTTGAAGCCGTAGACAACCTCGAAGGGGGACTTGCCGGTTCTAGAGTGTCTCGCGTGATTGTAGGCGTACTCGGCGATGGGTAGGCATTTCTCCCACTCCTTGATGTTCTTCTTGATCAACACACGTAGGAGAGTGGCAAGCGTCCGGTTGGTGACTTCGGTTTGGCCATCGGTTTGAGGGTGGTATGCCGTGGAGAAGAGTAGCTTGATGCCGAGCTTGGCGCATAGTGTCTTCCAAAAGTAGCTCAAGAACTTGATGTCACGGTCCGAGACAAACATCTTGGGTACTCCATGTAGGCAGAAGATTTCCCTATAAAAGAGAGTCACAATATGTGAAGCATCGTCTATCTTATGACAAGGAATGAAATGTGACATCTTGGAAAATCTGTCCACAACAACGAATACAGAATCCTTTCCATTGCGAGTTCTAGGTAATCCAAGAATGAAATCCATGCTAATGTCTTCCCATGGATGGAAAGGAATAGGAAGTGGCATGTGAAGGCCATGGGATTGAGCTTTTGACTTAGCTTTGCGGCATGTAGAGCACCGGTTGGTGAAGCGAGAGACGTCACGGAACATCTTGGGCCAAAAGTAATTGTTGGAGAGCGTAGCAAATGTCTTGTCCTGTCCAAAGTGTCCCATGAGCCCTCCTCCGTGAGATTCCTGCAAAAGGAGCAAACAAAGCGAAGACTCGGGAATGCAAAGTTTGTTAGCTTTCATGAGATATCCATCCTTTATGTAGTATTGCTCCCAAGAAGTATGTGCGACACATTGTGCATAAGGATTTGCAAAGAAAACATCATGCTCATATAAGTCTTTTATGTGCTCAAAGCCAATAACATTCAACTAAAGTTTGGTAACAAGCATGCATTTGCGGGAAAGAGCATCCGCCACAACATTTTCTTTACCCTTGATGTATTTGATGACATAGGGAAAAGACTCAATAAATTCACTCCACTTAGCATGCCGCTTGTTTAACTTCGTTTGACCCTTGAGATATTTGAGCGTCTCATGGTCCGTGTGAAGAATAAATTCATGGGGTCAAAGATAGTGTTCCCAAACACGTAAAACTCTCACCAAAGCATAGAGCTCTTTGTCATAGATGGGGTAGTTAAGTTGTGCTCCGGATAGTTTTTCACTAAAATACGCAATGGGGCGTTTTTCTTGCATGAGCACGCCACCTACGCCGGTACCACTAGCGTCACAATGAATCTCAAAAGGCTTATCAAAGTTCGGTAGGGCAAGAAGTGGTGCGTGCGTAAGCAAGTGTTTGAGCTTAAAGAACGCGGTGTCTTGGGAAGGACCCCAAACAAAGGGTGCGTTCTTCTTGCCCAAGGCGTGTAGAGGCATAGCAATGGTGCTAAAGTCCTTCACAAAGCGTCGATAGAAACCGGCTAAGCCAAGAAAGCTACACACTTGTTGAAGGTTCGTTGGTTGAGGCCAAGTTTTAATTGCTTCAGTTTTAGTTTCATCAACGTGAACACCTTGTAAAGAAACGACAAATCCTAGAAAAACAACTTTATCAACACCAAAAGTGCATTTCTCCATATTAGCATATAATTGTTGTTTTCGAAGGGCTTGCAAAACCATACGGACGTGGTTGACATGTTCCTCAAGTGACTTGCTAAAGACTAGTATGTCATCAAAGTAAACCACTACAAAGACGTCGATATAAGGTCGGAGAACAAAATGCATAAGACACACGAAAGAACCGGGCGCTTCCGATAAGCCCATCGGCATGACCAACCACTCATATAACCCAAACTTGGTTTTGAAAGCTGTTTTCCACTCAACACCCTCTTGAATGCGAATTTGGTAATAGCCACTTTTAAGGTCAATTTTGGAAAAGATGGTGGCACCACATAATTCATCAAGCAAGTCATCTAGGCATGGAATAGGGTGACGGTATCTAACGGTGATAGCATTTATCGGCCGACAATCGGAACACATGCGAAAACTTCCATCTTTCTTAGGCACGAGAATAATGGGAACTGCACAAGGGCTTAAGCTTTCACGTACATGACCATTGTCGATGAGTTGTTGTACTTGACATTGTATCTCCTTTGTTTCCTCCGGTTTGACGCGGTAAGGAGCCTTGTTCAGAAGTGTTGCGCCAGGTATGAGGTCGATGTGGTGTTCGATGCCGTGAAGTGGAGGTAGACCCGGTGGTAGCTCATCGGGAAAGACGTCCGAAAATTCCTGCAACAATTGAGACAACACAAAAGGTGGAGGTGGTGAAGTGTTAGTATGTTTGGCTTCCCCTTTGCATAGAAGCACAAGGTGGAAGACACTCGATGGGTTCTCACACACTTCTCTCATCTCACGTTTGTTGGCTAAAAGGACTAAGTTTTTCTCTCTTGGGGAAGAGGCGCTCAATTTTGGCTTGTGGCTCTCACTTTCTTTTTGGTGGATCACTCTCTCACTAGGATCTCCACGATGGGTGGATGCTTGCTTATCGGCGACCACTTGGCTTGGTGACATTAGTCAAAGCACTTATTCCTTTCCTTTCATCTTGAAGCTGTAGTAGTTCATTTGTCCGTTGTGGATGACTCCACGGTCAAATTCCCAAGGTCGTCCCAAGAGAAGGTGGCACACCGTCATGGGAACTACATCACACTCCAAGGTGTCCTCGTAGGCGCCGATCTTGAAAGAAACTTGTACTGTATGCTCCACTTGAATGGTGCCGGAGTCGCTCAACCATTGTACCTTGTAAGGACGAGGATGCCTCTTCTTGACCAATTGGAGCTTGGAACATAGCTCGTCGCTTGCCAAGTTGTGACAACTTCCTCCGTAGATGATGACCTTGACGGAACGTCCGTTGATGCCGGTCTTTGTGTGGAAAATATGGCATCGTTGGTCTTCGTCTTGATGGTGTTGGAGGGTCAAGACCTTGGATACCACGAGAGAGGGACTTGAATCGTTGTAACAAAACACTTGATCATCTTCATCTTCGTTGATGCGCCGATGCATGGCCACATGCTCAATTGCTTCCAATTCGTCTTCGCTCATCGAGTCATATGTGCCGTCGTTGTTGAAGATCATGGTTCTCTTGTTGGTGCACTCAAAGGACTTGTGACCTCGGCCACCACATGTGAAGCATTTGAAGGAACTACTCATCATGGTGTCGTAAGGTGGTGCCGAAGGTGAGGGAGTCTTGGGTTTGTAGTTGCTTGCCGGAGAACGAGTCGAGAAAGGTGTAGTTTGCTTGTAACTTGACTTGTCGCCGGTACTTGGCGATGCTTTAGTTGAGGTAGGAGGTGCCGAAGTCACGGGAGCTTGAGAGTAGGAGCCGTAGTTCTTGGACGAGTACTTGGCGTATTTGAAGTCATCCTGGACTTGTCGCTCGACCTTGGACGCTTGATGAACTAGCTCGAGAAGGTTGGAGTATGGTTGGAAGTCGGCAATCCTCTTGATTGGGTGATTGAGGCCGTTCAAGAAGCGGGCCATTGTTTGCTCGTCACCTTCCTTGACGTTGGCTCGTATCATTGCAATCTCCATTTCTTGGTAGTATTCCTCCATCGTCTTCGTGCCTTGTTTGAGAAGTTCCAGCTTCTTGAAGAGATCACGTGTGTAGTGTGTAGGCATGAAGCGAGCTCGCATGACATTCTTCATTTCTGACCAAGTTGTAATGGGTGGTTCGCCTCTTGAATGTCGTCGCTTGATCGTTTGTTCCCACCAAATGAGGACATAGTCTTGAAACTCGAGAGAGGCCATGGCAATCTTCTTCTCTTCTTCGAAGTTGTGGAGGCGGAATATCTTGTCGACCTTCAATGCCCATGAGAGGCATTCCTCGGGATCGGTGCTTCCGGAGAACTTGGGCATAGTGAACTTTAGCTTGCCGAAGGGTTGTTCTTCGTCATGTTGATGATGGTAGTATCGCTCATGACGATGTGGTCGCTCCACGAAAACGTGCTCCTCGCGATGGTCTTGCTGGTGGTGGCACGGTATGTCGTTCCCATTTTGTCGCTCTTGCTCCGCTTCTCGATGAGCGGCTTCCTCTTGTCGCTCGTGATGAAGTGCTTCTTGTTTACGTACTTGTCGGTTGCGGTTGGCGAAGATGCGCGTGGAGTCACGAAGAGCTTCTTGTGCGTTGCGTGCTTGATTGTCACGCCTTTCTTGTGTTTGCCGGATTGCATTGTCATCTTCTTGTACTTGATGTGGGCGTTGTTGCTCTTGGCGGCGCCCTTGCTCACGTGCTCGAACTCGATCTCGTAACCCATTTCCATGGAATGGATTGTCCGGAGATTGTCGATCTTGATTGACGAATTTTTGAGCTTGCCGAGGACGTGGAGGACTTGCATCCGAGGAAGAGTAAGCCGAAGAGTTGTCAGTTGAGCGTCGACTTGAATGGCGCCGTCTTGATGAAGGAGGCGGAGACGTGCGGTTCACCAAGATGTGGCGGAACTCTTGCATTTGTGTGCGGAAGTCGGAAGCGAGTTGCTTGATGCGGTCGCCCAAAGCTTCGCTTTCTTGGTGAAGAGCCCGTTTTACACCGAAAAGGTGATTCTTGGTGACGTAGTTCGGTGCTTCCACTAGATGCTCGTCGATCGGGTCGGTCGAAGAACTTGGCCTATCCATCATGTAAGTAGGAGGTGAGTAGGTAAATGAGAGAACAATACCAAGGTTACCTCTTCCGAAGGTTGAAAATGTAACAAGTTTCACTCAATGAAATGCCACAATAGTAGAATTGGAACCGGGTTTGTTCCTCACACCTACAAGTAAAGAGGCCTATGGAGTAGCTTGGTTAGGATGGTGGCAAAATTTCAAACAAAATGTTAGTCAAGATATCGATAAGGTTGAGAAGATTCACAAAGATGCACGTAAAAGCAAATAGATCAAAGACAAGGGTATCACTAGGAACACACGCACGGAAGATAGATGGCATCCGCACAACCAAGGGTGAGCGCGAAATGCGAGTGATCACGCAAAATGCTCTTGTTGTGCGAATACTAGAGAGACGCTATCTCGAATGCTCAAATGGGCGCGATACGCTTTGTGCACCAACCAATGAGAGAAACGTTCCGTCCTCGATCCCAACTATGCTATGTATGCGGTGACCAAGATGATATGAGTAAGTAAAGTGTCTCAATGCTATTGATTATAAGCTCATTGTTGCTCCTCTTTTTGCTTAAGAGCTTTTCTTTCTTTTTTTGTTAGTTTGATGCTCGAGCCGATGATAATATGAGACAAGTATGTAAGATATGCACGGGAGATACTTATGGCACTAAGATGATAACATGATCACTACGGTGCACAAGAGCGTGGCCCGGCAATTCTCAACTCGCTAGTCTCGATGGGTAAGCAACGCAAATGGCTTGGGCAATCAATGCAAAAGCAAAGGTAAGTGTCGTCGAGGTTACCGTCCTTGCTTACGGTTAGCGGCGAAGATGACGCCGAGGCGATGATGTGGATGTCACACGCTCCTAAGTAGCCGAAACACCTTAGGAAACGCCAAATCGCAACTCGAAAGCAGTCAAATGCGGGAGGTGCAAAAGTGCGGGGCGGTAGTACCACTTTGGGTGGCGGAAGTAAAAATATTGTACCGCTTGACCGAGCGGTAGTAACGCGTGGAAGGGCGGAAGTAAAAATTTAGTACCGCGTGTAGGGCGGTAGTAACGCGTGTAGGGCGGTAGTATCGCTGGTGTCGGGAAAAGTGTGCAGCTCGAGATCGGGGCGAAATAAGGGCGGAAATGGATGATTTCCGGGGCGGAATTGGATGGATTTCGCGGAGGGATGGGTGGGGATTTTTGTGGAGAGGCTAGATCCACTTGCCAAACATGAAATTCATGGATCAAAACAACCAAATCTCACAAGATCCAACAAATTGCAAGAAAAATTTTTGGGCTATTTTTGTGGGAATTTTCGAAATTGGGCAAGAACACAACAAAATCAAGCTAGAAAGTGGGGGGATGGGACTCCAAGATGTGAATCAACCTTGCTCATGATACCAAGATGTTGTAGGGTGAAACCCTAGGGGGGTCTTTTCACACTTGGAGGGAGAAAAGAGGAAGAACACTCAAGAACACAAGACACAAATCTCTCAAAACAAACCCAATATCACATCCACTAGAGTAGCATACAAGAGATCCACAAGATTACAAGATCAATCCAAGGAAACAAGCACAAAGGTAAGGTTCTTCCCACTCCTAGAGGATGTGAGGTCTTGATGATCTTCTCCCTTGGGAGGTCTTGCAATCCACAAGGATTCTTCTCCCTTGGGAGGTCTTGATCTCCTAAAGGAGGGGCTATAAGGAGCAAAGCTCTCAAGGTCTCTCAATATCTTTGCTAACCCTTTAAAAGACGTGGGGGAGGTCTATTTATAGTTTATGCTACGAAGGGGTACGAGAGGAAAGGGGTACATGGCCAAGGGCCGAAGGCTGCGCGCAGGCAGGGCGGTAGTACCGCCCACTCGAGCGGTAGTACCGCTTGCAGGCGGTAGTACCGCTTGTTCCGGACTGGCCAGGAGCGGTAGTACCGTTTTGGAGGAGCAGTAGTATCGCTCGTTCCGGGTTGGACAGGTCTTCATTTGCATCCACGTGATCCGGGCTGAACAGGTTCTCCTTTGCTTCCACGTGATCACCTCCTTGGTAACTGAGAATGCACAACATTTCCTTGTGAGGTAGAACCCAATCCTCATGCGAAACCAAACGAAACTCGAAGAGGAGAGAATTCACCTCGTCCTCGAAAGCACGTGCACGTGCTCTAGTCATTGGTCCCTTGAGTGCTTGTGCCGATGACGGGGTGTCCATGGGGATGCTCGCCGGATGCTCCGCATCAAGTTTGGTAACAAGCATGCATTTGCGGGTAAGCGCATCCGCCACAACATTCTCTTTGCCTTTGATTTATTTGATGACATAGGGAAAAGACTCAATGAATTCACTCCACTTAGCATGACGCTTGTTTAACTTAGTTTGACCCTTGAGATACTTGAGCGTCTCATGGTCCGTGTGAAGAATGAATTCATGGGGTCGAAGATAGTGTTCCCAAACACGCAAAACTCTCACCAAGGCATAGAGCTATTTATCATCTATGGGGTAGTTAAGTTGCACTCCGGAAAGTTTTTCAATAAAATACGCAATCGTGCACTTTTCTTGCATTAGCACGCCTCCTATGCCGGTACTACTAGCGTCACAATGTATCTCAAATGGTTTGTCAAAGTTCGATAGGGCAAGAAGTGGTGCGTGTGTAAGCAAGTTTTAAGCTCATTGAACGCGGTGTCTTGCGAAGGACCCCAAATGAAGGGTGTGTTCTTCTTGCTCAAGGTGTGTAAAGGCATAGCAATTGTGCTAAAGTCCTTCACAAAACGTCTATAGAAACCGACTAAAGCAAGAAAGCTACGCACTTGTTGGAGGTTCGTTGGTTAAGGCCAAGTTTTAATTGCTTCAATTTTAGTTGCATCAACGTGAACACCTTGTGAAGACACGACAAATCCTAGAAAAACAACTTTATCAACGCCAAAAGTGCATTTCTCCATGTTAGCATATAATTGTTCTTTCCGAAGGGTTTGCAAAACCATACGGATGTGGTCGACATGTTCCTCAAGCGATTTGCTAAAGACGAGGATGTCATTAAAGTAAACCACTACAAAGACGCCGATATAAGGTCGGAGAACGAAATGCATAAGACACATGAAAGAGCCGGATGCTTCCGATAAGCCCATCTGCATGACTAACCACTCATATAACCCAAACTTGGTTTTGAAAGCTGTTTTCCACTCATCACCCTCTTGAATTCGAATTTTGTAATAACCACTTTTAAGCTCAATTTTGGAAAATATGGTGGCACCACATAATTCATCAAGCATGTCATCTAGGCGTGGAATAGGGTGACGGTATCTAACGGTGATAGCATTTATCAGACGACAATCGGAGCACATGCAAAAACTTCCATCTTTCTTAGGCACGAGAATAACCGGAAAGGCACAAGGGCTTAAGCTTTCACGTACATGACCTTTGTCGATGAGTTGTTGCACTTGCCATTGTATCTCCTTGGTTTCCTCAGGGTTGACGCGGTAAGGTGGCTTGTTTGGAAGTGGTTCGCCGGGTATGAGGTCGATGTGGTGTTCGATGCCGCGAAGTGGAGGTAGACCCGGTGGTAGCTCCTCGGGAAAGACGTCCGAGAATTCCTGCAACAATTGAGACAACACAAAAGGTGGAGGTGGTGAAGTGTTTGTAGGTTTGGCTTCCCCTTTGCATAGAAGCACAAGGTGAAAGACGCTCGAGGGGTTCTCACACACTTCTCTCATCTCACTTTTGGTGGCTAGGAGGACTAAGTTTTTCTCTCTTGGCGAAGATGCGCTCAATTTTGGCTTGTGGCTCTCACTTCCTTTTTGGTGGATCACTCTCTCACTAGGATCTCCACGATGGGTGGATGCTTGCTTATCGGCGATCACTTGGCTTGGTGACATTGGTCGAAGCACATATTCCTTGCCTTTCATCTTGAAGCTATAGTAGTTGGTTCGTCCGTTGTGGATGACTCCACGGTCAAATTGCCAAGGTCGTCCCAAGAGAAGGTGGCACACCGTCATGGGAACTACATCACATTCCAAGGTGTCCTCGTAGGCGCCGATCTTGAAAGAAACTTGCACCATATTCTCCACTTGAATGGTGCCGGAGTCGCTTAACCATTGCACCTTGTAGGGGCGAGGGTGCTTCTTCTTGACCAATTGGAGATTGGAACATAGCTCGTTGCTTGCCAAGTTGTGACAACTTCCTCAGTCGATTATGACCTTCATGGAACGCCTGTTGATGCCGGGCTTTGTGTGGAAGATGTGGCATCATTGGTCCTCATCTTGATGGTGTTGGAGTGTCAAGACCTTGGAGACCACGAGAGAGGGACTTGAATCGTGTC
Organism: Secale cereale; assembly: GCA_902687465.1. Lineage (NCBI taxonomy): Eukaryota > Viridiplantae > Streptophyta > Magnoliopsida > Poales > Poaceae > Secale > Secale cereale. Next base: position 442,682,519 of record LR738715.1, on the reverse strand, counting down.
ACAAAACACTTGATCATCTTCATCTTCGTTGACGCGCCGGTGCATGGTGACGTGTTCAAGGGCTTCTACTTCTTCACTCATCGAGTCATAAGTGCCGTCGTCGTTTAAGATCATGGTTCTCTTGTTGGTGCACTCGAAGGACTTGTGGCCTCGGCCACCACATGTGAAGCACTTGAAGGAACTTGTCTTCACGGGGGCGTGTGGTGGTGTCGAAGGTGAGGGAGTCTTGGATTTGTAGGTGCTTGCCGGAGAACGAGTCGAGGAAGGTGTAGCTTGCTTGGAACTTGTCTTGGCGCCGGTACTTGGTGATGCTCTAGTTGAGGTAGGAGGTGCCAAAGTTGCGGGAGCTTGAGAGTAGGAGCCGTATGTCTTGGAGGAGTATTTGGCGTATTTTAAGTCATCCTGGACTTGTCGCTCGGCCTTGGTCACTTGATGAACTAGCTCGAGAAGGTTGGAGTATGGTTGGAAGTTGGCAATCTGCTTGATTGGGTGATTGAGGCCGTTCAAGAAGCGTGCCATTGTTTGCTCGTCGTCCTCCTTGACGTTGGCTCATATCATGGCAATCTCCATTTCTTGGTAGTATTCTTCCACCGTCTTCGTGCCTTGTTTGAGGAGTTGCAACTTCTTGAAGAGATTACGGGTGTAGTGTGTAGGCACGAAGCGAGCTCTCATGACATTCTTCATTTCCGTCCAAGTTGTGATTGGTGGTTCGCCTCTTGTATGTCGTTTCTTGATCGTTTGTTCCCACCAAATGAGGACGTAGTCTTGAAACTCGAGAGAGGCCATGGCAATCTTGTTCTCCTCTTCAAAGTTGTGGAGGCGAAATATCTTGTCGACCTTCAATGCCCATGAGAGGTACTCCTCGGGATCGGTGCTTCCGGAGAACTTTGGCATAGTGAACTTAAGCTTGCCTAAGCGTTGTTCTTCATCATGTTGATGATGGTGGTGTTGCTCACGACGAGGTGGGCGCTCCTCGAAGGCGTGCTCCTCATGATGTGCTTGCCGGTAGGGGCGCGGTACGTTGTTCCGGTTTTGTCGCTCTTGCTCCGCTTCACGATGGGCGGCCTCCTCTTGTTGAGCTTGACGAAGTGCTTCTTCTTGTTGACGTACTTGGTGGTTGCGGTCGGCGAAGACTCGAGTGGAGTGAAGAAGAGCTTGTTGGGTGTTGCATGCTTGATCGTCACGTCTTTCTTGTGCTTGCCGAAGTGCATCGTCATCTTGATGTACTTGATGTTGGCGTTGTTGCTCTTGGTGTCGGCCTTGCTCACGTGCTCGTACTCGATCTTGTAACCCATTTCCATGGAATGGATTGTCCGGAGGTTGTCGGTCTTGATTGACAAATTGTGGAGCTTGACGAGGCCATGGAGGACTTGCATCCGAGGAAGAGTAAGCCGAAGAGTGGTCACTTGAGCGTAGACTTGAATGGCGCCGTCTTGATGAAGTCGGAGACGTGCGGTTCACCATGATGTTGAGGAACTCTTCCATTTGTGTGCGAAAGTCGGAAGCGAGTTGCTCAATGCGGTCGCCCAAAGCTTCGCTTTCTTGATGAAGAGCTCGTGGGACACCGAAAAGGTGATTCTTGGTGACGTAGTTCGGTGCTTCCACTTCATGCTCGGCGATTGGGTTGGTAGAAGAACTTGTCCTATCCATCATGTAAAGTGGAGGTGAGTAGGAAAGTGAGAAAACAATACCAAAGTTACCTCTTCCAAAGATTGAAAATGTAACACGTTTCACTCAATGGAATGCCACAATAGTAATATTGGAACCAGGTTTGTTTCTCAAACCTACAAGTTAAAGGCTTATGGAGTTGCTTGGTTAGGGTGGTGGCAAAATTTTCAAACAAAGTGTTAGTCAAGATATCGATAAGGTTGAGAAGGGACACAAAAATGCAAGTAAAGCAAATAGACAAAGCCAAGAGTATCGCTAGGAACACACACACACACACAGAAGATAGATGGGATCCGCATAACCAAGGGTGAGCTCAAAATGTGAGTGATCACGTAAAATGCTCTTATTGTGCGAATGCTAGAGAGACGCTAGCTCGATTGCTCAAATGGGCAAGATACGCTTTGTGCACCAACCTATGAGAGAAACGTGCCGTCCTCGATCCCAACTATGCTATGTATGCGGTGACCACGATGATATGAGTATGCAAAGTGGCTCAATGCTATTGCTTATAAGCTCGTTGTTTCTCCTCTTTTGCTTAAAAGCTTTTCTTTCTTTTCGTTTTTTTAAGCTTGATGCTCGAGCCAAGGATGATATGAGACAAGTATGTAAGATATGCACGGGAGAGACTTATGGCACTAAGATGATAACATGATCACTACGGTGCTAGCGTGGCCCGACAATTCTCAACTCGCTAGTCTCGATGGGTAAGCAACGCAAATGGCTCGCGCTATCAATGCAAAAGCAAAGGTAAGTGTCGTCGAGGTTACCGTCCTTTCTTACGGTTAGCGGCGAAGATGACTCCGAGGCAATGATGTCGATGTCACACGCTCCTAAGTAGCCGAAACACCTTAGGAAACGCAAAATCGCAACTCGAAATCGGTCAAATGCGGAAGGTGGGTGTTTTTGTGTTGATTTTTGGAAGGAGGCTAATGGTGGTGGTAATGATATATGTGGATGGGGGTGTTAAGAGCTTCCAAACGAGTTAAAGAACACGAAAAACATACTTGGGAGGTGGAAGTTATGGTCACTTTTGTGTTGTAGTTGGGCTGATTCGG
>LR738715.1:442622818-442652655 GCA_902687465.1 Secale cereale | reverse complement strand
TGTTTTCGGCTGTTTTTGTATTTCAGGTTTTCACATTACGAGAACTGCCAGGAAAAATCCAGAAAAATTATATAAAAAATCAGCGTTCCAGAAACTACCGTGCGCCCGAAGGACAGCCGGGGGGGGGCACCAGGGCTCCAGGCGCCCTGGTGGCGCCCCCCCCCCCCCGGGCCGCGCCGGGGGGGGGGGCGCCTGGGCCCCCCGAGGCTCCTCCGATGCCCCCCTTTGGCATATATTTAAAGCGTCTCCCGAAACCCTCGAAACAGGAACTCTTTTTCGCGATCTCATCTCTGTTCCGCCGCCGCCGCCGCTTCCAAGATCGGGAGCAACAGGAGAACCCTTCCCGGCACCCTGCCGGAGGGGAGGATCACCACCGGGAGCTTCTCCACCACCATGGACGCCTCCCTGATGAGTTGTGAGTAGTCTCCCTTGGACCATGAGTCCATGACCAGTAGCTATGTGATGTTCTCCTCCCGTTCTTGTGCTTCACTAATTAGTCCTCGTGAGCTGCCCTACATGATCGAGGCACATATGTAATCCTTATGCTGTTGCTATGATGAGTTTGCTGGGATCCGATGGATTATGAGATTATGTTCAGATTGTGTTTGAGTAATATATTTGATTCGCCTCTTTTATTTTTATGTTCGTAAGTAATTCTTGCATGTTCTCCGTTGTTATTTATTGCTTTGGCCAAGTAGTAGGTAGTGACTCCAAGAGGGAACGTTATGCTTGATTGTGGGTTCATGCCCCTCGATGACTAGTTTGAGTGACAGAAACATGAGTCTAGGGGATGTGCTGTTGCCACAAGGGGGAAAACAACGGTGCTTGTGCCCGCGGGTGCAAGGACTGTTTACTTTACGCAAAGTTCTTTTAATGCAGTTGTCTGTTGCTTTGAGTTTACACTATGGGTGGGACTCGCAACTTAATACCAGCGAGATGTTCTGGATAGATATCTCAAGGTGGATGATTAGTAGTAGATATTGATGGATTTCGGTCTACTTACTTTGGCGTACAGCCCATGCTTTGAACCTCAACCTTTCTTGCAATGTAGTCAGCATTGGTTTGCGCACATGGTCCTGTCAATTGCCCAGCTGTAATTCGTTTACCTCACATAGCTATTTTATCGTCTTTTGGGAGAGAGACATCACTAGTGAACATCATGAGACTCCGGTCCATATTACCATCATTGATCACATCCGCTATTTACTTTTCCGCTTTTACTTACTATTGCAATTATATCTATCACTATTATCACTTGCCTTTGATCCTTTGTAAACTACAAGGCCGGAGGGATTGACAACCACTCTGTACTCGTTGGGAGCAAAGTTATTTGTATCTGTGTGCAGGTCCACGTTGATTGCTAATATCCGGCGCCGTTAGCAGTTGACACCTTCTTGTTGAAACTGGGAGTCTCTGGGAAATCGATCCTTGGTATTACCAAGGGAAAACTTTTGCTACACTGCATCTCAAACCTTCCATTTGGGGTAACCAACGAGGGGTGAGAAGCCACCTAGCACTGGTCTTAGCGTCTAGTTATTTAGAGTTTCGAGTTCTGTTCACAGTTTGTCACGCCGCCGCCGCACCATATTCATCGCCGCTGCCATATCCCACCACCGCGACCACATACCACCACCGCTGCCATATCCTACAATCGCTGCCATATCCTACCAACATATATCCACCACCAATCCGAGTTCTTTTCATATTAGGTTTGTTCTCGAGATCCATCTAGGTTTCGGATTCGTGTTTCCTTGACTGCGTAGGTCTCGGAAGAAAAAAAAGAGTCCGGAGACCCCCGGGCAGTTTTTAGGCCACAATTTCGACAGGTGAAAATATTTTTCCCTATCCTATTTTTAGGCTTTTCTGAGTCTTTTGACCCATGCCATCATACTATTTTTTTACCGCACCTTTTCGTCGTCGCTGCCCTGATTCCGAAAAAAAAAATTCGTCTAAAAAATTTCGTGCCTGTCATCTCAGTTTGACATGGGAAGAGTTTTGAGACACTCGCCATTATAGTGATTTTCGGCAAAATAAAAAAAAGTAGCGCAAACAAAAAAAAGGCAAAAAAATTCAGAGTGTGCTTTCCCCTTGATTACGTGCAGCGCCGTGTTTTTGTTAGTGTTCTCGCGTCTCTAGTACTGCCTAGCCTAGCACCAGCACAGTACCATCGTTGAGCGTGTATTCAACTTTGCATCTCTGAATTCATTATTACTGTCCCATTTTGCTACCATATTATAAGCCTTCCCAGCTCCACATACATCTACATCGTGCATTTGACTCTCCCTGGTAATTGCTCTATCCAAGATTTGAGAGTTTTGACTATATCGGTTGCCGATCACCGCCTACTGCTGGGTAAGAACTGGTAAGAATTTGAGATTTTCTTGACGGATTTGTGACACCCGCCACCACCACCACCACTTGTTAGTAGTCTCTAGGATCATATTATTGTGTGTTTCTATTGCTGCTAACCATGCCAGGATCACAAGCCGACGAGACTGACTGGGAGAACTTGACGAACAAGGAGCTTGATGATAAGTTTCAGCAAATGATGAGTGGACAGGTGCAAGATGTGCTAAACAGATTTGACGAGGCCATGGAGAAGATAGATGGCATGGAGAAGACGTTTGAGACAAAGCTCGGTAACAAGTTTGCTGAATTGTTTTCGCGTTTTCCACCACCACCGGCCGCTGCAGCTGTCGCACCTCTACAACAACAACAATAACAACAACAACAACAACAACAACAACAACAACATCGCCTTCCAAATCAAGTGGGACAAGCACAGCGCGTTCCCCTTGAGCCTGGGCAAAATTCTGGTGCCGCTGTTCATGTTTCTGTAGCTCCTGCTGCTACTCCAGAGGTGGAGGACCATTACGAGGATGAGGTTGACCAAAATCAGAACTACGTGCAACCACCAGCACCACCACCACCAGGTCGTCCTCATGCATATCATCGCAACAGTAGGGCTGCACCACCACCTAAGGTACATGACCATCTTCCTAAACTGAAATTGAATATTCCACCATTTGAGGGTAGATATGTTCCTGATATATATCTTACTTGGGAGTTACAAACTGAACAACATTTTACATGTTTACAATATCCCGAGGAGAGACGTATTCCTGCTGCTGTTTTTGCTTTCACTAGTTTTGCATGTGTTTGGTGGTCTGAACATTGTAGATTATATTCTATTCCAGCTACTTGGGCTGCTTTGAAAACTGATATGCGTACTCGTTGGGTTCCACCAAATTATCAACGTGAATTACTTCAAAAATTGCAGCGCTTAAAGACAAGGAAAAAATTCTGTAGAAGAATATTATCAGCAATTACAAACTAGCATGATTAGATGTGGTATTGTTGAGGAGAATGAAGCTATGCTTGCACGTTTTCTGGGTGGATTAAATAGAGATATTCAGACCATTCTAGAGTATAAGGATTATAATAATATCCCTCGTTTATTCCATCTTGCTTGTAAATCTGAACGTGAAGTGCAGGATCGACAGGCATTGGCGCGGACTAACTTTTCTGCAGGTCGACCTTCATCATGGACACCGCGTGCATCCTCTACTTCCACACATTCTACTGCACCGACACCTCCATCAGCTGTTACCTCCAGCCGTGATACAAGGACGCAGGCACAACCACCATTATCTGCCAAGAGCACACCTATTGGACCTACACAGAGTTCTTCTTCTTCCATGGCATCATCAAGGCACACTAGTGATATTATTTGTCGTCGTTGTAAGGGAAGAGGACATTTTGCGAGAGAATGCAAATCTCAGCATGTGATGATTGGTACTGAGGATGGTGGGTATGAGTCCGCTAGTGACTATGATGAGGAGACTTTGGCTCTTATTACACGTGAAGAACACTGTGGAGACGATTCTGATCATGAGACGCAATACATGGCTCCTGAAGATGCTGACAGGTATGAATGTTTAGTTTCTCAACGTGTTTTGAGTGTGCAGCTTACACAAGCTGAGCAAAATCAGAGGCATATTTTGTTCCATACAAAGGGAGTAGTGAAGGAACATTCTGTTTGCGTGATCATAGATGGAGGGAGTTGCAACAACTTGGCTAGCATGGAGATGGTGGAGAAGCTATCTCTCACCACAAGACCACATCCACATCCTTACTACATCCAATGGTTCAACAACAGCGGCAAGGTTAAGGTAACACGTACTGTTCGTGTGCATTTTAGTATCTCTACATATGCTGATTATGTTGATTGTGATGTGGTACCTATGCAAGCATGTTCCTTATTACTTGGTAGACCATGGCAATATGATAAAAATTCTGTACACCATGGTAGAAACAATCAGTATACTCTTGTTCATAAGGATAAAAATATTACTTTGCTTCCTATGACTCCTGATTCCATTTTGAAAGATGATATTAATAGAGCTAATAAAGCAAAATAGGAGAAAAATAAGATTGAAAATCAGATTATGGGAAAAGAATTTGAGCAACAAATGAAGCCTAATAATAAACCATCTACTGTTGCTTCTGAAATTAAATTGAAAAGTGCATGTTTACTTGCCACCAAATCTGATATTGATGAGCTAGATTTTAGCAAATCTGTTCTCTATGCTTTTGTGTGCAAAGAGGTATTATTTTCTTCCGAGGATGTGCCTTCCTCTTTGCCTCCTGCTGTCACTAACATTTTGCAGGAGTTCGCCGATGTCTTTCCACAATACGTGCCACCGGAATTACCACCTATTCGATGGATTGAGCATCAGATTGACTTAATTTCCGGTGCATTGCTACCCAACCGCGCACCATACCGTACCAATCCAGAAGAGACGAAGGAGATTATGCGTCAAGTACAGGAGCTACTCGACAAAGGTTATATACGCGAATCCCTTAGTCCTTGTGTTGTTCCTATTATACTAGTGCCGAAAAAGGATGGTACATCGCGTATGTGTGTTGATTGTAGAGGCATTAATAATATTACTATTCGTTATTGTCATCCTATTCCTAGGCTAGATGATATGCTTGATGAATTGAGTGGCTCTACAATATTCTCCAAAGTTGATTTGCGTAGTGGATACCATCAAATTCGTATGAAATTGGGAGATGAATGGAAAACAGCATTTAAAACTAAGTTTGGATTATATTAGTGGTTAGTCATGCCTTTTGGGTTAACTAATGCACTTTCATGAGATTAATGAATGAAGTTTTACGTGCCTTCATTGGACGATTTGTGGTAGTATACTTTGATGATATATTGATTTATAGCAGATATTTGGAGGAACATTTGGAACATTTACGTGTTGTTTTTATTGCTCTACGTGATGCACATTTGTTTGGTAACCTTGGAAAGTGCACCTTTTGCACCGACCGAGTCTCTTTTCTTGGCTATGTTGTTACTCCACAGGGAATTGAGGTTGATAAAGCCAAGATTGAAGCTATTGAGAGTTGGCTGCAGCCCAAAACGGTCACACACGTGAGGTGTTTCCTTGGCCTCGCTGGATTCTATCGGCATTTTGTGAGAGATTTCAGCACCATTGTGATACAGGGTGGAACCCTAATCAGCAGATCTTTCACGAAATGGAGGGGATCCCACGATGAACACGAAGAACACGAGAGGGAACACGAGGGGAAACACGAGAGAATCACTCAAACCAACAAGAACAAGTCACACATATGCTAGATCCTCGAAACACAAAGAGATACAAGATCCATGATCAACAAGGGACGATACAAAGGGTAACCGGTTCTTCTCCGTGAGGAGGTCTTGATATCCCTGGGGATCTTCTCCGATGAAGGAGGTCCTGAATCCGTAGTGGATCTTCTCCGTGGAGGGGCCGCAGTCACTCACAAGGAGATGAACCACTAGATAGTATCAAATGAGCTATCCCTAAGCTAACCCTCAAATGGAGGAGGGGGAGGAGTATATATAGTCTAGGTCCACGAAGGGGTAAGTGGGAGAGGGATACATGGGCCTCAGGCCCGTCTCTGCGCGCAGGCAGGCGCCGGATGTCCGGGCCGGGGGCCGGATGTCCGGCGGCTCGCGAGGAGCCGGATGTCCGGGCCTCTGGCCGGATGTCCGGGCTGAGCGTGGCCGGCTTCGGTTGCCTTCTGTGATGAGGGGCCGGATTTCCGGCGAAGGGGCCGGATGTCCGGGGCTTCGAGTGGAGCCGGATGTCCGGGGCATGGGGCCGGATGTCCGGGCTTGCGGTGCTAGCTTCTGTGAAGGGGCGCCGGATGTCCGGGCTTGGGGGGCCGGATGTCCGGGGCCTGTAGATGCTGGTCCTTCTTCCTTCTCTTCCACGCGCACTTGTCCTTGGTCCTTGGGTTCTCCATGGTCCCCTTGGGTGTTCCTGAACATGCATAGCACATATATTTGAGGTAGTAGGCATGTCTCACATGTAGAAAGTGGAGGTTCAGAGAGGAGCGAGTGAACCTTGTGTCCAATTGTGTGTAGTTGAGGCCTCGTCGAGTGAACATGGGGATGATCATGGGATACTCCGTATCATCTCCCCTCCCTTGGGAAAGATCCGACCTCGGATCAAAAACCTCATCACCATGGAAACGGTAGTCGTAAACAGACTTGTAGTTGGACGAAGTTGAGGGCATGTTGCAATCCAAGTACTCCAAGGTGTCTCCGGTATGTGGTACATGCAAAATGAGCAAACACAAAGGACACTTGGAAATACAATGGTTAGCGCACACAAAGTGTCCATCATGTAAGAATGAGTCCGTGTGACAAGGTACATGAAGCTTAACAAGATGATATAGTATGATATGTAAAGCATTCATGTGATCAAATGCATTTGTTGAGCACACAAAGGTGTTGTGAATGTGATCAATGCAACCATTATGCAAAATGATGTCATAATGTGATGGTTTATCAAGAGCATGAACATGGCAATGGATGCTCAATATGTGTATGTTATCATGCAATTGATGGAGGACAATATGATCATGATGTATGAATATGCCATCAAGAAAGATCACAACAAATTTGCTAAGGAAATGCACATGCTCATATATCATGGATGACATGGGAATACACGATGCAACGAGGCAACCATATTGTGAGTCAATCCATGCATTAGATGCAAATTTGTCATGGGTATGATTTGTCCATGGAGCATGGCATATGAGCACACAATCAACAAATATGAAGGTTTTGGTGCAATGTGCCAAAGGAGTTTTGATATACCAATGCTCGATGTCGTGGCATGAGTGAAGGTCCAAACGTGCATCCAAAGGGTCCATCTTCAATGTCGGTCCTCCATCCCGTAGATGTATCATGTAGACAACAAGAAGGAAACAACAATGAAAGTATGGCCCATCCAATATGTATAAGTGAGGATGGCTCACAAAGAAGGAATTCACCTTTAGGAATTTCTCGAAGATTTTGGTGTTGCACATCATGTATGCCTTCGCATGACCACGTTGTCGCATGACAGCACCGCCTTGTGAATCCTTCAAAATGAAAGAACATGACAAACACTCGGAAAAACAAATGAGGTTAGCGTGAATGCAAAACCTAGCATTCGTGAGGGAAAATACCCAACAAGTGCTTGCATCATTCTTATCATAAGAAAGGACAAGGTAAAGTGGCATGGCATGTAAGCATATGATGCGATAACAACCAAAGGCATTAGGCGCAAACAAGCAAGCATGCATCACAAGTAGGGTGTCAAAGTCTCCAGTATCAACAAGCATCGCACGGTTGCACTCACTATAAGTGAATATGAGAGAAGCAACTATTGGAGGCAAGTGACAATGATCAATATATATCATGTGAGTGGCATGAACATATATGTCATCAACCCAAGAAAGCAAGTAAGAGAGGAACATGGGTGATGCAACATAGCAAACAAGCATAGTGATCAAGTCAAGCAAGCTAGTAGTGCAAAGATGCAACATACTAGAAGTAATCATGGCAATCATGGCATGTGTGCAAATAGTGAGAATACATGATGCACATGGCATAGCACAAGCATGAAAGCAAGATATGAGCAAAATAGCATCAATGTGTTGATGAGAGGCCATATGGAAATAGCAATGGGATATCATGACTCTCTCAACACAAGAATCAACAATAGCATGGCAATAGCTACTAGTGTCTCCACCAAGCATGCAAATACACATAGGAGTATCATAATGGTTTATCATTTTTAATTGCAAGCAAGGGTCACAATTGCATGGCAAAATCATAGCAAGAGGCATAACATGCAAAGTGAACACGATAGTATGGGCATAATGTGACAAGTGACAAATAGCCCATAGTCGTGTGAGAGCCAAGTAAAAGACATGCGCGTAGTGTTTGCGCGAAGAGAAAGGTGGTAAGGAGATTCCACGGAATCCCAAATCGTCGTTGCTCTCAAGAGCTCTTTTCGTCAACTCATGGGATTGTGAGGTTGACGAGTTTGCAAAAGTACCTACACAAGACAAAGGCAAAGGAAAAATTGTATGTGCGTGGTATATGTACACATCATCCATCATGATGCGCACGTGTAAGTGTTGGTTAGCACATAATATCCAATGCTCAAATAAATGAGATGCGTGGTATAGAAACATGTCATCCATCATGAGAGGTTTGTTGTTATGTATGGCATAATGGAGACTCAAGTTGTGTGATGCATCACGAGAAATATCATTGTGATTCATGGAATGCATATGGTGCACACAATCATGGTAATCATGCAAGGTATGGAATGCATCAAAATCTCCTAGTATGTATGAGGAAACTATGGGGGTCTCCTCATGAGCATCAATGGAAACATCACATGGAGAATATTGACAACATCCAAAGCAAAGCATATTTGGAACAATGTGTTCATGGCATGGCATAGTAGATGAATTGTGCAAATTATGTAAAGGGAGCATGGCAATATCATCGCATGAAAAACAAAAGCCAATGACCATCATCTTGTCATCTATGCCACAAGTGCAAATAGGATTTACTTTAATGGGGCATGCATAGTTACTATGTTGAGATTGCAATGATACAATATGTGAGATCTCACTCATAGCATATGACAAGCTCAAAGGATTATCAAACATGATGTGACCAAACGAATTTTCACATGATATCCTATGGAGCATAGCATCACAACTAGGCAACTCAACATGCTCATCATCATATTCATCATAAATAGGTAAGTCAAGACATGAGGAAGTTGCACTAGCATGAAGCATGGTCATAGGTGAATCAACATCATGCAAGCAATCATTGGTGATATAGTCCACAAGTGGGACGAAAGAAGCACCATCACCTATGTTACCTTTGGAGTTCCGCTCATGTGTTGTAGGTGAGGTTGCAACTTGATGGTACCATGTGGGGGGTGCATATTCTTCCACCATGGCCATCGCTTTGTCCATTGGAGGGACGGACTCATCGAGGGTAGTAGTGTCGTCATGTGGGAGACCTAGCACCAAAGAAAACACACTCGGAGTAGAGGTTAAGTCGTTAGAAATCATAGTGGCCTCACATGCCCTCTCAACTACCTCACTCACTAGGTGTTGTGGCTCACTCACTCCCTCTTGGATGCTCTCACTCGTATGGTTGGTGGAGTCACTCAAATGGCTCTCAACCTCACATAGGAGAAATGGCATGCTCTCATGTGTGGGGCTAGTGGTGGTCCCACTCATCCTCTCATAGGAAATGCACTCAATGTCACATATGGTGGAGTCACTCATGTCACTCAAGTGGTGGTGGCACTCCTCACATGGGAATTGGGGCATCTCGTCATAAGTGGATGTCGAAGAGGTGTAGGTGCAAAAGTCTCCATGCTCAACTTCCTCATCCGTAATGCCTCCAAAGATGAATGCCGTAGGGTGTGGCAAACCATCACGCTCCTCCGAGGTCAAAGAGAAGGTCTCATGCTTGCTCGCGTAGCTTGACCCGGAGTAGTAGTCCAATATGGGCGCCGTCTTCATGGTGTCGAAGAGGTTCATGCTCGTCGCCTTGGTCAAAGGGGATGGCCCATGCTCGACCCTCTTGTCGCCGTCGCTCGTAGATGATCGCCTTGATGATGAAGACGTCGATGTAGGCGAACTCATGGGAAGTAGGCGAAGATGCCGTACGTCCGAAGGCGAAGATGCCTTGATAGCACTTGGCGAAGATGCCGAAGTGGTGGTTGTAGCCGTAGCTCCTTCTTGGGTGTGCTTGTCTCGCGGTCTTCTTATGTGCTCTTGAAGCTTTGGCTTGGCGTGATGTAGAGCTTCTTCGGACTTGTAGGTATGCGCTTGTCGAGCATCTTCATGATGATGATGTCGTTGTCGTGCTTGAGCTCTTGGTAGATGTCGTTCGTCGTCGTCGTGCACATGATGCTTGGAGGTGACTTGCCCTTCATGACGATGTCGATGGTCGCCATGGCGGTGTGGACGTGGAATACTTGCACTTGCATCATGTTTGCGCTCCGAAGACTTGTGACTTGAACGTCGCCGCCGAGAGGATGAAGAAGGGGAAGAAGACTTGTAATCGACCACCAAGTGTCGGAGCTCCGCCATTTGTTTGTTGAAGGAGTCGCACATGTCGTCGAAGGAAGCCATTGTCCTTGTCTGGAAGTGTCGTTGTTCGATGGCGATGTTGCCCAAGCACTCTTGCATTTCTCGTTGTAGTCCGATGGTTTTCGCGTGGATGTCCTTGTTCGCGCCGTCGATGTCGAAGACCGGAGATGAAATGCCTTGCCTATCCATCACAAGACGCTAGCAAGTGTGAGTGGGAGAAAGAGAAGAACTATACCAAATGTACCTTGACCGATGTTGAAGATGGATCAATGATCACTCAAATGTGGAACAAGGAAATAGCACAATTGGTACCAATTCTTGTCGGTTTCTCACACCTACACAAGTAAAGCTTATGGTGGAGCTCGGTGAGGATAGTGGCACAAAAATTTGATGCAAAATGTTAGCAAGACTCAATAATGTTGAAAAAGATTCACAAATTCGCAAGTGAAACAAGAAGACCAATAGCAATATGGGTGGCACACGGAAACACACACACGGATAGATAAGTGGGGTCGTGCAACCAAGGAATGAGCCAAAATGTGGAATCCACGAAAATGCTCGTGTTGCACAACACTAGAGAGACGCTAGCGCGATTGCACAATAGGCGGATACGAACTTGTGCACAACCTACTAAGCAAAATGCAACGACTTCTATCCCATGTATGCTATATGTATGGTATTCCGGTGGTATGATCCAAAATGATCGAGTATGACAATCTTAATGTAGTATGATGCTATGGTTCCTGCTTAAAAGCTCTTTGCGTATCTTTTTCTTTATGCTTAAAAGCTTGTTTGGCTCTTTCTCTTTTGAGCTCTTTTCTCATGCAAAACTTCACGAACCAAGATAGCAATTGAGTATATGCGATGACAACCTTGTGTCACAAGAGATGATACCAAGATATGCACCTCGGTGATATGGTATGTATGATATGGGAAGTATGATCACTAATGTGCACAAGTCACGTTGGCGGCAATACTCAAATGGCTAGTCTCGATAGGTAAGTGACGCAAAAATGGGCTAGGGGTTAACAATGCAATTGCAAGGGGAATATACAATGATGTCGTCGAAGTTACCGTCCGTGTCGATGATGAGAGGTGCTGCTCTTGATGTAGACCCGTTCCTAATTAGCCGAAACACCTTAGGAAACGGAAAAACCACAACTCAAAATCTCAAGGACAAATATCAAATGGTGGTAGCGGCAATGCCGTGGTGGTTGCGGAAGTGGAATGATGGGCTATACACGATGTCGGAGTTGAAGTCACGGTCCCTAAGTAGCCGAAACACCTTAGGAGACACAAGCCACAACTCAAACAAGCTTGAACAAAAAATTTGGTTAAGTTGGGTTGGCTATGTATGGTGGACTAGGCTATGCGGAAGTGGTGGTGGTGGTTGATGAAGAAGCAATGGTCCCTAAGTAGCCTAAACACCTTAGGAGACTCAAATCACTACTCAAGCAACCACAAATGCTATGGGGGACAAAATGGTTAGGTTGCGGAAGTCGGTGGTGGTTATGCGGATGATATGGTGGAAGCCCTAGGCAAAGATGCCAAAGTCCCAAAAATATGATGGAGTCAAATGATGATGGTAGTATTTTTGTGTTATGGGGGATGTCAAGAGCTTCAAAACGAGCTCAAGAACGTCGAAATCGGAGTTCGGATGAATTAGTTATGGACAAAACGGTGAAACACGGGTGGCTGAAATTCCCAGGGGTCGGACATCCGGGGCCGGGTCCGGATTTCCGGGGCCTGATGTCCAGAACCGCGCGGGATTTTCCCCTCCAGGAGCCGGATGTCCGGCCCGATGGCCCGGATGTCCGGCTAGTGGCCCGGATGTCCGGCCCGAAGATTCCAGATCTGAATCGGGACGAACTTTTCGAATTTGGGGCGGAAATTGATGATTTGGGGCTCAAAATTTGAGGGATTTTGTGGAGGAAAGATGGGGAAACTTGGGGAAATGCTAGATCCACTTGAAACCAAGCAAATCCACGGATCAAAATCAACAAAACATCATCTAACCAACAGATCACAAAAAATTTTGGGGCTATTTTTGGTGGGGAATTTTCGAAATTGGGGATGAACACAACAAAACAAGGCTAGAAAACGGTTGGGAGGCTCCAAATTCGTGAGAAACCGTGGCTCATGATACCATATGATACAGGGTGGAACCCTAATCAGCAGATCTTTCACGAAATGGAAGGGATCCCACGATGAACACGAAGAACACGAGAGGGAACACGAGGGGAAACACGAGAGAATCACTCAAACCAACAAGAACAAGTCACACATATGCTAGATCCTCGAAACACAAAGAGATACAAGATCCATGATCAACAAGGGACGATACAAAGGGTAACCGGTTCTTCTCCGTGAGGAGGTCTTGATATCCCTGGGGATCTTCTCCGATGAAGGAGGTCCTGAATCCGTAGTGGATCTTCTCCGTGGAGGGGCCGCAGTCACTCACAAGGAGATGAACCACTAGATAGTATCAAATGAGCTATCCCTAAGCTAACCCTCAAATGGAGGAGGGGGAGGAGTATATATAGTCTAGGTCCACGAAGGGGTAAGTGGGAGAGGGATACATGGGCCTCAGGCCCGTCTCTGCGCGCAGGCAGGCGCCGGATGTCCGGGCCGGGGGCCGGATGTCCGGCGGCTCACGAGGAGCCGGATGTCCGGGCCTCTGGCCGGATGTCCGGGCTGAGCGTGGCCGGCTTCGGTTGCCTTCTGTGATGAGGGGCCGGATTTCCGGCGAAGGGGCCGGATGTCCGGGGCTTCGAGTGGAGCCGGATGTCCGGGGCATGGGGCCGGATGTCCGGGCTTGCGGTGCTAGCTTCTGTGAAGGGGCGCCGGATGTCCGGGCTTGGGGGGCCGGATGTCCGGGGCCTGTAGATGCTGGTCCTTCTTCCTTCTCTTCCACGCGCACTTGGCCTTGGTCCTTGGGTTCTCCATGGTCCCCTTGGGTGTTCCTGAACATGCATAGCACATATATTTGAGGTAGTAGGCATGTCTCACATGTAGAAAGTGGAGGTTCAGAGAGGAGCGAGTGAACCTTGTGTCCAATTGTGTGTAGTTGAGGCCTCGTCGAGTGAACATGGGGATGATCATGGGATACTCCGTATCACATTGCTGCACCTCTGAATGAGCTTACAAAGAAGGATATGCCTTTTGTTTGGGGTATTGCACAGGAAGAAGCATTCACGGTATTGAAAGATAAGTTGACACGTGCTCCTTTACTCCAACTTCCTGATTTTAATAAGACTTTTGAGCTTGAATGTGATGCTAGTGGAATTGGGTTAGGAGGTTTGTTATTACAAGATGGTAAACCTGTTGCATACTTTTCTGAAAAATTGAGTGGGCCTAGTCTAAATTATTCTACTTATGATAAGGAATTATATGCTCTTAATCGGACTTTGGAAACATTGGCAACATTATTTATGGCCCAAAGAATTTGTTATACATTCTTATCATGAATCTTTGAAGCACATTAAAAGTCAAGCAAAACTGAACCGTAGACATGCTAAATGGGTTGAATTCATAGAGACTTTCCCTTATGTCATTAAACACAAGAAGGGAAAAGAAAATGTTATTGCTGATGCTTTGTCTCGTCGTTATACTATGCTTTCACAACTTGACTTTAAAATATTTGGTTTGGAGACCATCAAAGATCAATATGTGCATGATGCTGAATTTAAAGATGTATTGCAGAATTGTAAAGAAGGGAGAACATGGAACAAGTTCGTCATTAATGATGGATTTGTGTTTCGTGCTAACAAGTTATGCATTCCAACTAGCTCTGTTCGTCTTTTGTTGTTGCAGGAGGCGCATGGAGGAGGATTAATGGGACACGTTGGCGTGAAGAAGACGGAGGACATACTTGCTACACATTTCTTTTGGCCAAAGATGAGATGGGATGTTGAGCGTTTTGTTGGTCGCTGCACTACATGTCAAAAAGCTAAGTCACGACTCAATCCTCATGGTTTATATATGCCTTTGCCTGTCCCTAGTGTTCCTTGGGAAGATATATCTATGGATGTTGTTTTGGGTTTACCTCGAACAAAGAAGGGGAGCGATGGCATATTTGTTGTCGTGGATAGGTTCTCGAAGATGGCACACTTTATACCATGTCATAAAAGCGATGATGCTGCTAATGTTGCTGATTTGTTCTTTCGTGAAATTATTCGCTTGCATGGTGTGCCAAATACTATTGTTTCAGATCGTGATACTAAATTTCTTAGCCACTTTTGGAGATGTTTATGGGCTAAGTTGGGGACTAAACTGCTTTTTAGTACTACTTGTCACCCCCAAACTGATGGACAAACTGAAGTAGTCAATAGAACATTGTCTACTATGCTTAGGGCTGTTTTGAAGAATAATAAGAAAATGTGGGAATAATGCTTGCCTCATATTGAATTTGCTTATAACCGTTCAATGCATTCTACTACTAAGATGTGCCCTTTTAAAATTGTGTATGGTTTCCTACCTCGTGCACCTATTGATTTGTTGCCTCTTCCATCTTCGGAGAAGGTTAATTTTGATGCTAAAGAACGTGCTGAATTGATTTTAAAAATGCATGAGTTAACTAAGGAAAATATTGAGCGTATGAATGCTAAATATAAACTTGCTGGAGATAAGGGTAGAAAACATGTTGTGTTTGCACTTGGAGATCTTGTTTGGTTACATTTGCGTAAGGATAGATTTCCTAATTTGCGCAAATCAAAGCTAATGCCACGTGCTGATGGTCCTTTTAAGGTGTTAGAGAAAATAAATGATAATGCATATAAACTCGAGCTACCTGCAGATTTTGGGGTTAGTCCCACTTTTAACATTGCAGCTTTGAAGCCTTATTTGGGTGAGGAAGATGAGCTTCCGTCGAGGACGACTTCATTTCAAGAAGGGGAAGATGATGAGGACATCAATACCATTGTTACACCCACAACCCCTACTATTACATATAGTGGACCAATTACTAGAGCTCGCGCACGCCAATTAAATTACCAGGTGCTTTCGTTTCTTGGTAATGAATCTAATGTTCATGAGAATATGATGCTACCTAAATTGGACACATTTGTTTTGCTTATAAATGAAGGGCCTAGCTTGGAGAAGGATGAACATTGGAGCAAGAACACGCATGGAATTGATGGCATGCGCAAGGGGATCAAGAACGGAGTTACAAGTGATGATTTCAGGACTTTGAATCCACTATAAGGAGTGCATGAAGCCTTGGACGAAATATACAAGATGCCACTTCATAAATTTCGTCTAGAGGCTATTATAGGTGCTGCGTCACCTTATTATTGGGCCAGGGCCATGTATTTTCGAAATACTTAAGTATATGCTGTTTTAGAGTCCGTATGTGTGGGGAAACAAGAGTTAGGGTTGGTTTCGGCCCCTCCTCCAAGGGCCACAAAATTCCCCCCTCTTCCTCCATATATACAACCCTTAGGGCGTCGTTTAGACTTCGGGTTTTGTTTAGATTAAAGTTCGCCATAGCTGCAACTTCGTGTACTTCGTTTGTGTTTAACGACCAGACAAAGACGTCACAGAACCCACCTTGATCAAT
Organism: Secale cereale; assembly: GCA_902687465.1. Classification (NCBI taxonomy): domain Eukaryota; kingdom Viridiplantae; phylum Streptophyta; class Magnoliopsida; order Poales; family Poaceae; genus Secale; species Secale cereale. The sequence continues at coordinate 442,636,628 of LR738715.1, read as the reverse complement.
AAAGCTTTCCTCTTATATTCGCAATATCCAGATTGCAATCTTAGTTTCTTGCTTGTTCTTCGTTTTCTTGCAGGAAATAGACCCTCGTGGTCGTGTTGATCGTGCTCCGGCGTGGTCAATAACCTCTCGGAGTTGGTTTAGCGATTGCTAAGGTGCAACGTCCTCACTCGTTCGTAGTCGGATCGTCAAAGTCTACTCCATTGAAAACGATAGCCACCATCTCATCGAAAGATGGGACACCTCTGCCTCTATCATAAACTAAATTGACGCTCCAAGCAAAACACATATCATGTGGTGAATAAAAAAATAGCTCCGAGTATAGTTACCGATGGATGAAGACGAAAGAGGGGATGCCTTCCCGGGGCATCCCCAAGCTTAGGCTTTTGGTTGTCCTTGAATTTTACCTTGGGGGTGCCTTGGGCATCCCCAATCTTAGGCTCTTGCCACTCTTTGTTCCATAGTCAATCAAATCAATACTCAAAACTTGAAAACTTCACAACACAAAACTTCGACAAAAATCTCGTGAGCTCCGTTAGTATAAAAAAGCAAACCACTACTCAAAGGTACTGCAATGAATTCATTCTTTGTTTATATTGGTGTTAAGCCTACTGTATTCCAACTTCTCTATGGTTCATACCTCCAAATATTACTCATAGATGCATTGAAATAAGCAAACAATACACGAAAAACAGAATCTGTCAAAAACAGAACAGTCTGTAGTAATCTGCAGATTTCACATACTTCTGTAACTCCAAAAAATTCAAACTAAATTGGTAAATGTGAGGAATTTGTCTATTAAGCATCTGCAAAAAGAATCAACTAAATAGCATGCTCCAGTAAAATCTGATGACCATTCTAGTGAGCGCTAACGATTCTGTTTTTCGCAGCAAGATCACATAAACTTCACACACATCTTCCCAAAGGTTCTACTTGGCACAAACACTAAACAAAAAATGAAACCACATATAAATAGAAGCTAGATGCAGTATTTATTCCTAAACAGAAGAAAAAACAAAGAAACTAAAATAAAGTTGGGTTGCCTCCCAACAAGCGCTATCGTTTAACGCCCCTAGCTAGGCACAATGATTTTAATGATGCTCGCATAAAAGATAAGAATTGAAACATAAAGAGAGCATCGTGAAGAATATGACTAGCACATTTAAGTCTAACCCACTTCCTATGCATACGGATTTTGTGAGCAAACAACTTCTGGGATTAATAATCAACTAGCATAGGAAAGCAAAACAAGCATAGCTTCAAAACTTCAAGCACATAGATAGGAAACTTGATATTATTGCAATTCCTAAAAACATATGATACTCTCTCATAATAATTTTCAGTAGAATCATGAATGAATTCAACCATATAACCAGCACATAAAGCATTTTTTTCATGATCTACTTGCATAGAAATTTTACTACCCTCCACATAAGCAAATTTATTCTCATCATTAGTAGTGGGAGTAAACTCAACAAAATAACTATCATGTGAAGCATAATCTAATTGAAAACTAAAATCGTGATGACAACTTTCATGGTTATCAATATTCTTAATAGCATACAAGTCATCACAATAATCATCATAGATAGCAACTTTGTTCTCATAATCAATTGGAACCTCTTCCGAAATAGTGGATTCATCACTAAATAAAGTCATGACCTCTCCAAACCCACTTTCATCAATATAATCATCATAAATAGGAGTCATGCTTTCATCATAGTAAATTTGCTCATCAAGACTTGGTGGACTAAACATATCATATTCATCAAACATAGCATCCCCAAGATTGTGGCTTTGCATATCATTAGCATCATGGGTATTCAAAGAATTCATACTAACAACATTGCAATCATGCTCATCATACACATATTTTATGCCAAGCATTCTATGCAATTCTTCCTCTAGTACTTGAGCACAATTTTCATTCCCATCATTTTCACGAAAGATATAAAAAAGATGAAGCATATGAGGTAACCTTAATTCCATTTTTGTAGTTTTCTTTTATAAACTAAACTAGTGATAAAACAAGAAACTAAAAGATTCGATTGCAAAATCTAAAGATATACCTTCAAGCACTCACCTCCCTGGCAACGGCGCCAGAAAACAGCTTGATGTCTACTACACAACCTTCTTCCTGTAGACGTTGTTGGGCCTCCAAGTGAGAGGTTTGTAGGACAGTAGCAAATTTCCCTCAAGTGGATGACCTAAGGTTTATCAATCCATGGGAGGCGTAGGATGAAGATGGTCTCTCTCAAACAACCCTGCAACCAAATAACAAAGAGACTCTTGTGTCCCCAACACACCCAATACAATGGTAAATTGTATAGGTGCACTAGTTCGGTGAAGAGATGGTGATACAAGTGCAATATGGATGGTAGATATAGGTTTTTGTAAACTGAAAATATAAAAACAGCAAGGTAGCAAGTGGTAAACGTGAGCATAAACGGTGTTGCAATGATAGTAGACAAGGCCTAGGGTTCATACTTTCACTAGTGCAAGTTCTCTCAACAAGGATAACATAATTGGATCATATTACTAGCCCTCAACATGCAACAAAGAGTCACTCCAAAGTAACTAATAGCAGAGAACAAACGAAGAGATTATGCTAGGGTACGAAACCACCTCAAAGTTATTCTTTCTGATCGATCTATTCAAGAGTCTGTAGTAACGTTTAATCTATCATAGAGTTCGTACTAGAATAACACCTTAAGACACAAATCAATCAAAACCGTAATGTCACCTAGATACTCCATTGTCACCTCAAGTATCCGTGGGCATGATTATACGATATGCATCACACAATCTCAGAAAACATCTATTCAACCAACACATAGAACTTCAAAGAGTGCCCCAAAGTTTCTATCGGAAAGTCAAGACGAAAACGTGTGCCAACCCCTATGCATAAATTCCCAAGGTCACGGAACGTGCAAGTTGATCACCAAAACATACATCAAGTGAGTCACATGATATCCCATTGTCACCATAGATAAGCACATGCAAGACATACATCAAGTGTTCTCAAATCCTTAAGGATTCAATCCGATAAGACAACTTCAAAGGGAAAACTCAATCCATATAAGAGAGTAGAGGGGGAGAACATCATAAGATCCAACTATAATAGCAAAGCTCGCGATACATCAAGATCGTGCCATCTCAAGAACACGAGAGAGAGAGAGATCAAACACATAGCTAATGGTACATACCCTCAGCCCCGAGGGTGAACTACTCCCCCCTCGTCATGGAGAGCGTCGTGATGATGAAGATAGCCACCGGAGAGGGATTCCCCCTCCGGCAGGGTGCCAGAACAGGGTCAAGACTGGTTTTTGGTGGCGGAACTCCCGATCTAGGTTTCTTTCTGGAGGTTTCAGTATATATAGGAGGTGTTGGAGTCGGGACCAAGCAAAGGGGGGCTATAGGCTGTCCACGAGGGGGCAGGGGCACATGCCCTAGGAGGGGCACGCCCCCCCCTCCACCCTCATGGGCAGCCCATGGGTCCTCTCGTCCCCCTCCGGCACTTCATGGTCTTCTTTTGGTCCAAAAACAGTCTCCGTTGATTTTCAGGTCAATTGGGCTCCGTTTGATATTCCTTTTCTGCAAAACCCTAAAACATGAGAAAAATAGAAACTGACACTAGGCTCTGGGTTAATAGGTTAGTCCCAAAAATAATATAAAAGTGTATAATAAAGCCCATAAAACATCCTAGAAGGATAATATAATAGCATGGAACAATAAAAAATTATAGATACGTTGGAGACGTATCAGGTACCACCACATAATTCGTCAAGCATGTCATCTAAACGTGGAATAGGGTGAAGGTATCTAAAGGTGATAGCATTTATCGGATGACAATCGGAGCACATGCGAAAACTTCCATCTTTCTTAGGCACGAGAATAACTGGAACGGCACAATGGATCAAGCTTTCACGTACATGACCTTTGTCGATGAGTTGTTGTATTTGCCGTTGTATCTCCTTGGTTTCCTCGGGGTTGACGCGGTAAGGAGCCTTGTTCGGAAGTGGTGCGCCGGGTATGAGTTCGATGCGGTGTTCGATTCCGCGAAGTGGAGGTAAACCCGGGGGTAGCACATCGGGAAAGGCGTCCGAGAATTCATGTAACAATTGAGACAACACTAAAGGTGGAGGTGGTGAAGTGTTATTAGGTTTGGCTTCCCCTTTGCCTAAAAGCACAAGGTGGAAGACACTCGAGGGGTTCTCACACACTTCTCTCATCTCACTTTTGGTGGCGAATAGCACTAGTTGTTTCTTGTCACTCATCGTGGAGTCGCTCATATTTGGCTTGTGGCTCTCACTCTCCTTTTGGTGGCCCACTCTCTCACCACTCTCTCCACGATGGCTGGTAGGTATGTGTTTGTCGGCGGCTACTTGACTTGGTGACATTGGGGTAGCACGAACTATTTACCCTTCATCTTGAAGCTATAATGGTTGGTCCGTCCATTGTGTGTGACTCCACGATTGTATTGCCCTGGTCGTCCAAGAAGAAGGTGGCACACAGACATAGGGACCACATCACACTCAAGTGTGTCCTCGTAGGCGCCTATCTTGAAGGAAACTTGCATGGTGTGCTCGACTCGAAGATTTCCGGCGTCGCTAAGCCATTGGACCTTGTAGGGATGAGGGTGCTTCGTCTTCACCAATTGTAGCTTCTCACATAGCTATTCGCTTGCCAAGTTATGACAACTTCCGCCATCGATGATAACCTTGATGGAGCGTCCATTGATGCCGCTCTTGGTATGGAAAATGTGACATCGTTGATCGTCATCTTTTGATGTTGTAGCGTCCAGACCTTGGAGACAACGAGATTGGGACTCGAGTCATTGTCACAAAACACTTGATGGTTTTCATCTTCATTCACTTGGCGATGCATAGCTACATGTTCAAGGGCTTCCATCTCATCGTCGGCTCATTGAGTCGTAAGATCCGTCATCGTTGATGATCATGGTACGAACGGTCTTGCACTCAAATGACTTGTGGCCTCGCCATTGGCACTTGAAACATTTGATAGAGCTCGTCTTTGAGTTGTCCTCGGTTGGATTTGTAGATGATGAAGCTATTGGCTTGAAGTAGCTCGTAGAAGGTGGCCGACTTGATGTAGTCGCATTCTTGTAGCTTGACTTGTCACTGAAAGTTATAGATGGCTTGGTAGAGGTAGGAGGAACCGAAGTCATTGAAGCTTGGTTGGAAGAGCCGAAGTTCTTGGAGGTGAACTTGGAGTACTTGTAGTCCTCTTGAACTTGTCGCTCCGCTTTGGTGGCTTGGTGTACTAGCTCGAGGAGATTTGTGTATGGTTGAAAGTCCGCAATCTTCTTGATAGGATAGTTGAGTCCATTCAAGAATCTTGCCATCGTTTGTTCTTCATCTTCCGTGATGTTTGCTTGTATAATGGCAATCTCCATCTCCTTGTAGTACTCTTCAACGTACTTGGTACCTTGCTTGAGGAGTTGTAGCTTCTTGAACAAGTCACGATTTTAGTGTGTTGGCACGAAGCGTGCTCTCATGACTTCCTTCATTTGAGTCCAAGTAGTGATAGGAGGTTCGCCTTTTGCTTCTCTTTATTCTACGATTTGCTCCCACCAAATGAGAACATAGTCTTGGAACTCAAGGGACGCCATTGCAATCTTCTTTTCTTCATGAAAGTTGTGTAGGCGAAAGATCTTGTCAACCTTCAATGCCCATGAGAGGTAGTCTTCGGGATCAATGCTTTTGGAAAACTTTGGCATGGTCAACTTAAGCTTGCCATAGCGATGCTCTTCATTGTTGGCTTGCCTAATGTGAAGGCGTTCTTGATTTGGACGATTGTCAATCTCATGTTGCTCTTGGCGGAGTAGATGTTCATTGTCATGGTGTACTTGCCGAGCTTGTGGTTCTTGTTGAGGTGGTTGCTCTTGTCATGCTTGAGGAGGAACTTCTTCTTGCATTCGAGCTTGGTGGCGCCTCTCTTGCATCTCATCGCGAAGGAAATCCTCTTCTTGACGAGTGTGTCGATTGCGTGTTGCCACATTGCGATGTGAATCACGTAATGCTCGTTGCGCCTCAAGAGCTTGAGCTTCTCGACGTTGTTGTGCTTGACGATGAGCCGCGGCATCTTGTTCTTCTTAGTGTTGACATGCTCGCTCTTGTTGTTGTTGGTGAAGTCGTTGCCGTTCTTGTGCTTGCTCAAGTGTAGCTTGGTTTTGACGAAGTCGACTTTCTTGCTCTTGAAATAGCTCTTGGGAGCTCTGGTCATGAAGTGGATTCCGGTTGTCATGTCGAGCTTGACGTGCGGCTTGACGAATAGCGTTTGATGTAGGAGTACTTGAGCCGGACGCGGAGTTGGTATGGCGACTTGAGTGGCTTCGTCTTTGAGAAGATGTGGATGAAGAGCGTCGGTTGACTATCAAAGTCCGTAGCGCATCGAATTGAGTAGACATGTTGGTGTTGATGATGTCGAATTGCTATCTTGTTCTTGCTTCAAATTGGCGCGCGTCGGCGGCGACTTGCTCAATGTGCTCTCGCATAGCTTCACTTTCTTGATGTAGAGCTCGTTGGACACCGAAGAGATGTAGTTTGGTGACGTAGTTGTTCGATTCTTGAGGATCATCGAAGAGCGGGTTCGTAGATGTACTTGGCCTATCCATCATAACAAGCAAGTATGTGAGTGGGAGAAAGGAGAAGACAATACCAAATGCACCTTGATCGAAGTGGAAAATGGATCAATGATCACTCAATGATGTAACCCGGAAATAGCACTATTGGTACCACTTCTTGTCGATTCTCACACCTACACAAGTAAAGCTTTGAGAGGAGCTTGGTTAGGATGGTGGCATAAATTCAATGCAAAAAGTGAGTAAGATTCAATTATGTTGAAAATGATTCACAATTGGCTCATGCAATAGGTAGATCACAAGCAATAAGTAGCACACGGAACCCACGCACGGATAGATAAATGTGGTTGTGCAACCAAAAGTGAGCGAAAATGTGGAATCCACGGAAAATGCTCTTGTTGCACAACGCTAGAGAGACTCTAACCGATTGCTTAATATGCGGATACGCACTTGTGCACGACCTATAAAAGGCAACGTAAGGACTTCCTATCACAAGTATGCTATGAGTGTATGATGTGTCGATGCTTGAGTACAAGATGATGCATTGTTATCTCAATGATATCCTTTTGATGCAAGGCGTTTGATGCTATTGTTCGTTTTCTTATAAGCTTTGGATGGCTCTTTTGCTTAAAATCTTGTGAGCTCTTTCTTTGGCCACTTATGCATGCTTCTTGGATCAAGATAGCTATTGTGTATGCCGAACACTCTTGTGTCACACGGAGATATGATGATGTAGTATGCAATATCTATGACTATCACTAATGTGCACAAGTGTCGTGGCGGCAATACTGAAATGGCTATTCTCGGTGGGAAAGCTACGCAAAATGGTCGATGAGGGTTTATCAATGCAATTGCAAGGTTGTATACAAAGTGTCATCGATGTTACCGTCCTTGCCGAGGTTGAGAGGTGGTCTTGTCGATGTTGTTCTGCTCCGAGATAGCCGAAACACACACAGAAACAGAGATACCACAACTCAAATGTGTCCAAGACAAAATGAGGCAAAACCTATCGAAGACGGGTAAGCAATGGAGGTGGTGGTGGGTTATATGTCGAGGGTGTAGCGGAAGGGGTATCTAGGGATGTTACGGTGGCGGAAACGGTGGCTGAGAAAAACAGCAGAATGCAGTTTCGTTAGTGTAGTTTGGATGATCCGGATGTCTGGCCGGATGATCCGGGTGGTAGCCGGATGATCCGGGTGGAGATCCGGATGATCCGGGTGGGTCAACCTGCTCAGGATGAACTCGGGGAAGAGGTGAAAATTTGGTGGAAAGTGAATTTTTCTTGGATTTTGGGCGGGTTTGAGGGTGGGTGAGGTGGGGGGAGGTCAAACCACTTGTCACACAGCTCAACCACGGATCACAATCAACAAAATCTCATCAAAACACACAAATCAGAAAAAATTTGTATGGCTATTTTTGTGGGGATTTTCGAAATTGGACGAAAAACAACAAAAACAAGCTAGAAAACAAGGTGTGGGGCTCCAAATTCGTGATCAACCTAGGCTCATGATACCATAGATGATGTAGGGCGGAACCCTAGGTGGCCAGTCTTTCATGAAACGGAGGGATCCCGAGGACGAACACGAGGGGAACGAGGAAAAACACAAGAGAGACAAGAAGAAAACACTAAAATCAACAAGTTTAGGTCACACAAATGCTAGATCCGGGAACACAAAGAGTGATACACGATTAATGATCAACTAAGGACGATACAAGTAACGGTAGTCATCTCCGTGAGGAGGTCTTGATGTTCTTCTCCGTGAAGGAGGTCTTGAATCCGTGTGGATCTTCTCCGAGGAGGCCACGGTCTCGTAGGCGAGGTACCACTAAGGTTTTAGCTGCGCTATCACAAAGCTAACCCTAGAAAGTATGGGTGGGTGGAGTGCTATAAATAAGCTAGGAGGGGCGAAGGGGTACATGGGCCTCGGCCCAAGGTCATGCACGCAGGCACGGTCCGGATGATCCGGGCTTTGGGGGTCCGGATGATCCGATGCGGCGTCTGGTTGGTCCGGTGGTGTCTTTTCTACAGCGGGGAGTCCGGATGTTCGGGTCCTGGTCCGGACGTCCGGGTGCGGCCGGATGATCTGGTACTGGGTCCGGATGAGCCGGCTTCGGCGAAGTAGCTTCGGGTGTCAGGGCGCACATTATCCGGATCGTCCGGGCGGGGGTCCGGATTGTCCGGGCTCTGCCCGGATCATCCGGGTCTTCGCCAATCTGAGACTTGGTAGATTTCTCCTCCATCTTCCTCCTTCGATTCCTCTTGTTCCTTTGTTTCTCCATGGTTGCTCTCGAGGTGCCTAAGTATGCATAGAGTTTCTGTTGAGGGTAGCAGCCATGTCTCATGTGAATCGAAATGACGTAGAGAGAGGAGTGAAGTCACCTCGGTCTCGAGAGGTCGTGCTCGAGCGCGTGTCATGGGTCCACTCGGCACTTGGTGAGGCGATGGTAGGTCCATGGGGATGACCCTGGGATACTCCGCATCACCAAAGCTAGACATAACACTACTAGAAAAGGGCTATAGATGGGATTGACACTAATGGCGCACCAGACAAGCGGTGCGCCATAGTATATACTAATGGCGCACCACCTTCTGATACGCCATTAGAGTTGAAACTACTAATGGCGCACCTGGCCCAGGGTGCGCCATTAGTATCAAATTTGTTTTTTGAACTAGTGCTCCTGTCCAAACATACTAATGGCGCATCCAGACATAGTGCGCCATTACTAGTTGTAACTAGTAATGGCGCACCTGTCGGAAAGTGCGCCACTAATGTTGTTTTTTATTATATTTTTATTCTTTTTTTTTGCAAAACTACTAATGGCGCATTGTTCCACAGTGCGCCAAACTAGTAATGGCGCACTGTGGAACAGTGCGCCATTAGTATGTTTTTTTTTGCAAAACTACTAATGGCGCACCACCAAAAGGTGCGCCATTAGTAACCTGGATTACTAATGGCGCATTTAAAGTTGGTGCGCCATTAGTAAGTGGGCAGCAAGAAGATATTGTGGACAGCCTCTCCTACCCACACTCACTTTCTCCCCACTTCATTCTCTCCACCTCCTCCTTGTCTCGGGTGCCTCCTCTTTTTCACCTCATTTCCACCATAGATTCACTCAAATTAAGTGGTTAAATTACCTTGTTTTGATAGGTAAGTAAGGGGGGAAGCTATATTTATGTTATTATCCCTACAACAATGTGTACATGCACTTTTTATGGCCTAGCTAGATCTATGTATGTTTGTGGTGTTGCATATGTTTGTGGTGTTGCATACGTGTTTGTGTTTGGAGGTGTACCGATATTTGAAATGCGATAGTTGCCAATATTTTCCCGGAATGTTGATTCATTTCCGTTTCGGCGAGAATTTTGGCATTAAGCATTCTTTTTGGTCCTATTTTTAGGGAAAGTCATGCCAATTTTTTTTCTTGGTTCTAAAATATTGTTTTGCTCTACCCCGCAGGCGACCATGGTCCGCACGATGACCGAAGGCATCGTGAATAGGTTTTTGAGCTCCGTGAAGGCCGAGATGCTTCAAAAGAATGAGACGGAGATAAGATGTCCGTGTCGAAGATGCAAGCTGAAGAGCCTTATTGCGGACCCGCATTCCGGGCAGGTGCGGGACCACCTGCTCTTGCGTGGTTTCATGGATGGCTATCGGTGGCAAGGTGATGAAGATGACTACGAAGTCGTCCATGGGGGCCGAGCAAGAAATGAGGAAGGGCAGCAAGACAACCACCGCGGCTCGGGCGGGCGAGAAGACGAAGAATCCCCAGGAGATGATCACGACGGTGATGCTGTACACAGTCATCATGTAGAACATGCAGGACATGATGATGAGGAAGATGCCGGAGCAGACGACGGGCATGATCATGAAGATGATGATGCCGGCGGAGCAGACGACGCTGGACCATAGATGGGCTGGGTGCAGGACCCTCATATTCAAGAGCTGCTTCTTAAGCAGACGGATAACGCAAGAGCTGCCGCCCGAGAGAAAGCCAAGATGGATCAACTTGAGTTAGACGCGGTTACTCCATTGTATGAAGGATGCAGGCCCGAGGATACCCGCCTGAAAGTAATGCTCATGGCTCTGGAGATGAAGGTAAAACACAAAATGACCGACGCATGCTTCGACGAGAACATGTCATTCTGGCACGCACGTCTTCCCAAGGGGAACAAGTGCCCGACCAGTTTCAAGGAGGCGAAGAAAATCGTGTGTCCTCTGGATTTACCGCACGTGAAATACCATGTGTGCATGAACAATTGCATCATTTATCGGGACGAGCACGCGGAGTCTACCATATGTCCGGTGTGCGGCGTCACTCGATACAAAAAGAGGAAGAAAGCTCCTCGAAAAGTGGTGTGGTACTTTCCGATCACTCCTCGTCTGCAGCGGTATTTCGCGGACCCTAAGGTAGCAAAGCTCCTGCGTTGGCACGCAGATAGGGTGTAGAAGAAGCGAGAAGATGACGCAAATGATCCGGAGATAGATAAAAAAGATAAGATGCTAAGTCACCCTAAGGATGCGAGCCAGTGGCAAGCGTTGAACTTCGAAGACCTAGAATTTGGGAACGATCCAAGGAACATCGTGCTGGGCACGAGCACCGATGGAGTCAATCCGTTTGGCAGCCAGAGAAGCACACATAGCACCTGGCCTGTGTTTGTGTGGATGTACAACCTTCCCCCCTGGTTGTGCATGAAGAGGAAGTACATTCACATGAGTATGCTAATTGAAGGACCGAAACAACCAGGGAACGACATTAATCTGTATCTGGGGCTGCTGAAAGAGGAGCTTGACACGCTGTGGAAAAAGCCAGCCAATACGTGGGACGCCGCAAAGAAAGAATATTTCCCTATGAGAGTCGCGCTGCTCACGACGGTGCACGACTATCTCGGTTACGGATATGTCGCGGGGCAGGTGGTCCACGGATTTTCTGGACGCGTCAGGTGCATGGATGACACAACGTATCGCCAGCTAGATAGAGATCCCGGGTCTTCGAAAACCGTGTTCATGGGACATCGAAGGTGGCTTCGCGACAATGACCTGTGGAGAAAACGCAAGGATCTGTTTGATGGTGAAACCGAACCCCGAGGACGCCCGCGTACGAGGAGCGGCGAGGAAATAGACGAGCTGTTGAAAAATTGGAAAGATTGCCCACTGCCGGGAAAGAAGCAAAAGGCGCCAGAGCCGGGAAAGAAGCGAAATGCGCCAGAGCCGCTGCTGAAGGTATGGAAAACGAGGTCTGTTTTCTGGGACTTGCCGTTCTGGAAGATCCACCGTGTGCCTCACAGCCTTGATGTAATGCATATCACGAAGAACGTGTGCGAGAGTTTACTTGGTACCCTGCTCAACAAGCGCGAGAGGACCAAAGATGGGCCGAAAGCAAGGGCAGACTTGAAATCAATGGGCATCAGGCAGGAGCTTCACGCTATATATGATGATCATGATGATGATGATGATGATGAGGCGAAGCAGGACACGGAAAGTCGTCGCAAAGGCAAAAAGGCCAAGAAGACCGGAAATGACTACCCTCCCGCGTGCTTCACTCTAAGTCAGGAGGAGATCGAGCAGTTTTTCACCTGCCTCGTAGGAGTAAAACTTCCTTACGGTTACTCGGGGAAGATAAGCAGATACCTAAACCCAGCGAAGCTGAAGTTCAGCGGATGAAGTCTCATGACTGTCACGTGCGGATGACGCAGATACTTCCAGTTGCAATCCGTGGGATCATGGACGCGCACGTCCGTGAAACCCTATTTGGCCTATGCAACTTTTTCGACGTCATCTCTCGGAAGTCTGTTGGCGTGAGGCAACTCAGAAGGCTACATGAAGAGATCGTGGTGATACTATGCGAGCTTGAGATGTACTTCCCGCCCGCATTGTTCGACGTTATGGTGCATCTGCTGGTCCATATCGTGAACGATATCATCCGACTCGGGCCGACGTTCCTGCACAGCATGATGCCGTTCGAAAGGATGAATGGTGTCATCAAAGGATACGTTCGCAACATGTCACGTCTAGAGGGAAGCATAGCCAGGGGCTTTCTGACCGAAGAGTGCATCTCCTACTGCACGAATTATCTAGGCATCGAGAACCCCGTTGGTCTGCCCGTCAACAGGCACCTCGGCAGGCTCGCTGGATGGGGTCACCGTGAGGGTCGCCGCGAAATGCATGTCGACTTCGAGGGTCGACTCGCCGACTTTGAAAGAGCAAACCTAGTCGCTCTACAACACATAGACGTGGTCGATCCTTGGGTGGTAGAGCACAAAACCTTTATTGAGAAGACGTACAATGACCGAGGCCAACAGAGGACGGACGGAGATATAATCAAAGAGCACAACTCATGTTTCACGTGTTGGTTCAAGCAGAAGCTTCTGTCGTACCCTTTACATGAGGATTCTTCCGCAGAAGAACAACTCATATTTGCCTTGTCACAGGGCGCCGATCACAACCTGATGACCTATGAGGCGTACGATATCAACGGCTACACATTCTACACCGAGGCCAAGGACATGAAGAGCGATGGTTATCAGAACTCCGGGGTAACGATGGAATCCTACACCGGTAATGACAAGGACATATACTACGGAAGGATCGAGGAGATCTGGGAGCTGAGCTACGCTGGAGAGAAGGTCCCGATGTTACGTGTCAGATGGGCAAAGAGCGTCCTAAAAGAAGACCGGTATTTCACCACCATGGTTATACCCGAAGCCAAATCCAAGACCGCGGGCGCAAACGTCACCGCGAAAAATGAGCCATGGGTACTGGCTTCCCAAGTTGACCAATGCTTCTTCATTACCGACCCGTCAAAGACCAGTCGTGTTGTCGTGAGGAGAGGCAAAAGGAAGATCATCGGAATGGATGGAGTAGCGAATGAGCAAGACTTCGACAAGTACGGCGACTTGAGGATCGAACATGACGACGATGATGAAGTAGCAGCATACACCACAAGAAGAAGCAGGACCACCCTACCTAAAGGACGTCCGTTCCACAGAAGAACTCCATTTGCGAAAAAGAAGGGCAAGAAGATTGTGAACAGATAGCTAGCTAAGATCGATTGTATTTAAATTGTAATCTTCATTTCTCGATTGTATTTCATGGGCACTTTTTGAACTCTTGAATGTTTTTAAATTTCATGGACACTCGATCACGATCCCCCTCCATCTCAATCGCTATCCCACCTCGCCAGATCTGGTGCACCTCGCCACCGAGCACC
>LR738715.1:442410222-442621616 GCA_902687465.1 Secale cereale | reverse complement strand
CCCGCCGCTGCGCCTCTTCTTCTTCTCCGCCGATTTCTTCTCCGGCGGCAACCTGCCCACTCTTAGGTACCTCCTCGACCATGGCGCCGACCTCACCCATGCTGACCTTGCTGACCACACAAGAAGAACTTCTAAGTGCAGTTACATCTTACATGAGTATGCATCAAACAAAGTTAGGAACCTCACTTAAATAGACAAAACACAAGCTTCTCATTCAAGGATCGGCAATACCGCCCGAAACTATAACTGAAGAAAAAGTAATCCTCCATCCTTGAAAAAGTGAAGCATTGATGCAAGGCAAAAATAATAATTAAACAATGTGTAGGATGGTGATTGTAATCTTGGACTTACAGTACATGATTCAACATAAACATGGATGCAAATCATAAGATGGTATTAACTTAACTTAATACCATAATACACGAAAAATCTGAACTATACCAGTCAGACAAACATGGCCAGCAGTTTAAGCAAGCAGTAATCCAACTCTTTAGTCAAGTATAATTTATTTTACTTTTCATCTGTAAAGGTTTTGTTGTTGTTATTGTTGTTGTGTTCATATGTATTTCTCTAGCTAGTTATTTCTTTAATCTTATGTATCTATTGTTTTTATTGAATGATATCAAGTCAGGCAAAAGACCAGAGCTCCAGACTTGCCAATTGTAGATTCTGGACTACCTATGGGCAAGCCATTTCTGTAAACTGATAGTAACGAACTAGTTACCATCGGAAAAGCCATGAAATGCTTATTTGGATGCACAACTGCATAGGAAAATATGCATGTTTACTGCAGACAGCAGGGCTAATTGCAACTTACAGCCTTGATTTGACTAGTGAAAGTATTAACCAGAAAGAAAAAAGCATATGGTAGAAGCTCAACATGCTGACCTTGCTGTTAAAAGTAGTTGTTGAACAACAGAGCAGGATTTTTGCAAAGCTGTTAGCCTATTACTACTTGGTAATTCATTGCTGACCCGTGTTCTGCATGATTGCCACAAGCACACTTACATTTTCGTAGCTGTTTATTTTTGCATGCTCCCCCGGATAGTCAGTCAGCTATTTGGCCTATAGATCTTATGAAGTGAATTAATTATTACCATTTTAACAGTGATTTCAAAGTATTAAGGAGGTATAACACCACACACCAAATAACTGGACTTGAATTAATTATACAGAGTAGATTTCAAAGCAAGATACCTCCTTAAGAACATATAACACCACACACTAGTGACACAAAGTAGCTGATGCAATCCATGCATTGAGCATGCTATTAAAAGTAGTTACTGCCAACAGAGCAGGATTTTTTTGCAAAGCTGTTAGCCTGTCACTTGGTAGTTTATTGTTGACCTCCATGTGATTCCCACAAGCACATTCTTATTCTAGAAGCTGTTTATTTTTGCCTCCCCCTCGGATAGTCAGGTCTTTGGCATATATTTAAGTATAATTTATTCAAGTTCAATTTTAAAACGTGGTTAAAGGGAGAAGTTCCCTCCGTTAAATTGTGCCTTGAACGCGGGTGGGCGAGCTCACGAGCATGTATTGTGCTTTTTATCCTAGACAAGCCAAGTAGCCAACACAGAACAAACTTGTTACGCTGTGCTATTTTTTATCCTAGCCAAACTTGTTCATCCACAAATTTTACATTACATTGTGCTATTATGGCCATTCAAACTTGTTCAACGACCTTCTGTTGTTGTTCCTATAATTTCTGAACTGTGGCATTGTTGGTTTGCTCTATCTGCTCAAAACTTAGTTGGCCAAAAGTCCATTGTTTGTATGTTATAACTGTGATCTTCAGTTTCCCATATACTGTGATCTTCAGGGAGGAGTGATCTTCAGTTTTCATTTGGTATAGGCCAAGTTATCAAACCATAGCCTGGTTTTGAACTCACACGTGGCCATCAGCCAGTTCATATTACCTGCTTCTATATATCTTGTGTGATAGAGGCAAAGGTGTCCCGTCTTTTGATGAGATGGTGGCTATCGTTTTGGAGGAAGTCGACTTTGACGATCCGACTACGAACGTGCGAGGACGTCGCGCCTTAGCAATCGCTAAACCAACTCCGAGAGGTTGTTGACCACGCCGGAGCACGATCAACCTGACCACGAAGGTCTGTTTCCTGCAGGCAAACGAAGAACAAGCAAGAAACTAAGATTGCAATCTGGATATTGCGAATCTAAGAGGAAAACTTTATTGATCAAGGTGGGGTTCTGTGACGCCTTGGTCTGGTCGTTGAACACAAACGAAGTATGCGAAGTTGCAGCTATGGCGAACTTTTAATCTAAACAAAACCCAAAGTCTAAACGACGCCCTAAGGGCTGTATATATGAGGGAAAGAGGGGGGAATTTCGTGGCCCTTGGTGGAGGGGTCCGAAACCAACCCTAACTCTTGTTTCCCCACACATACGGACTCTAAAAACAGCCTATACTCAAGTATTTCGAAATTACATGGGCCTGGCCCAATAATAAGGTGACGCAGCACCTATAATAGCCTCTGGACGACATTTATGAAGTGGTATCTTGTATATTTCGTCCAAGGCTTCTCGCACTCATTATGGTGGCTTCAAAGTCCTGAAATCATCAATTGAAACGCCATTCTTGTTCCCCTTGCGCATGGCATCATCTCCATGCTTGATCTTGCTCCAATGTTCATCCTTCTTGTCCAAGCTAGGCCCTTCATTTGTAAGCAAGAAAAATGTATCCAATTTAGGCAGCATCATATTCTCATGAACATTAGATTCATTACCAAGAAACGAAAGTACCTGGTAATTTAATTGGCGTGCGCGAGCTCTAGTAATCGGTCATGTATATGTGTCAGTTGGAGCTGTGGGTGTAACCTTGTTAGTGATGTCCTCATCATTGTGGGTCTTTTGTCACTTTCATGACATGAACTGTCACCTTGTCGTATTTTTATTCTAGCCACTGAAACTTATTCATCCAGAAACATTGCAGCCAACGAAACTTGTTATCCAAAAATCTTGCACTACATTGTGCCATTATGGCCATTCAAACTTGCTCGCGGAGACCTTTTATTGTTATTCCTAGCTATGATTTCTTATTAAGTGTAAATTTGTTGGTTTGCTCTATCTACTAAAAACATGTTTGGCGAAATATGGCTTGTTTGTATATTATTGTGATGTATCTGCTCAAAACCTAGTTTCCATAGATGGCTTGTTTGCCTATTATGACTGTGATCACCAGTTTTCCATATACTGATTGTTGTCTTCAGGGAGGTGTGAAATAGTAAAGTTGCTGCTTGCTCTAGAGGTGACTGAATTCCTTCTATGCATGCAAGTGTGGATTGTCGTTCGTATGCATGTTCTAGATTGACCCTAGAGCAGCTTTTTGTTGGGTTTTGTCTCCGACCATCGTGTCATGATGATTTTTCAGGTAGCCCGAGAGGCCCTTGCGTTTGCTGGAATGTCGATTAACTTCCGTTCCGGCAAATTCGGGTACTCCATATGTCCTATTTTCAGCAAAGGTCATGCTGAAATTTTCCGTGAATTTTAGCATGACTTTGCTAAAAATAGGACATATGGGGTACTTGTGACTAATGCATGGGCCGGGGTATCTTAGTAGTTAATTAAGTAGGATCAAGTTCCCCTTTATTCTAGCTGCATTAAACCATAGGCGGTAATAGAGCCAAGTGATTAGGCCCAACTTAGAATTCTCCTTCCCAGCTTAGCTTTTAGGATGCCTCAGTGTCGACAAACCATAAATTATAAAACCGGCTTTTAGGGTGCCTCGGTGTCGATAAAAACCGAAATGATGAAACCTTAGGCTTTTAGGGTGCCTCGGCGTCGAAAAACCCTCAATGATAAAAGCTTAGCTTTTAGGATGCCTCGATGTCGACAAACCCTAAATGATGAGACCATGATCTTGTTCCTTGACAATAACCAACTTTTTGACCAAACTTTTTTCCTATTTAGAGAGAAACATGGCCAAAAAGGGATGAGGCCGGGGGTTCGGGCGGCAAGGCATTCTGGGAGCTGGCCCAAGAGATGGAGGAACAACCTCACTTGTATGAGGACGCCGCCTTCCCCACCGATCCTGAGACCACTGATAGTACCGCCGAGGATGACCCCACTGATGGTGCCGCCGAGGAGGCCACCACTGATGGTGACGCCGAGGATGCCACCACTGATGATGGCGGCGCATGATGCGGAGCATCCTTCTTTCATCCCCATGTACACTACGACTACTACCCAAACCCCAAGTGGACACAAGGTGAACCCGTTCCTCGATGCTTCCCCTTTGCATTCATGCGAGACTTGGTTGCTACCTAATGCAAAGACACTACATGTGCTTAGGAACCGAGGAGACGACCAAGGAGATGGTCGAAGCATAGGACAAGTCCACACAGAAGCGGATCAAGAAGTGCCTCAAGTGGAGTCGCTGCGGAGCTACAGCAGCCGGACATCCGGCCGACCCCCGGACATCCGGCGCCTCGCGTCGAGCCGGACATCCGGCGCCAGCCCGGAAATCCGGCGCCCATCGCAGAAGCTGGACCATGCCAGCCCGGACATTCGGCCCTAGCACCCGGACATCCGGCGTCTCGGGAAGGCCCGGACATCCGGCCCCCGTCTGCGCATAGTGTATCGGGCCTGAGGCCCATGTATCCCTCTCCCACTTACCCCTTCGTGGACCTAGACTATATATACCCCTCCACCTCCTCCTAGTTAGGGTTAGCTTAGGTTTAGCTCATTTGAGATAGAGCTTTGCTCATCCACTAGTGGTTCATCTCCTTGTGAGTGACTGCGGCCCCTCCACGAAGAAGATCCACACGGATTCAAGACCTCTGCGGAGAAGATCCTACGGGATACCAAGACCTCCTCACGGAGAAGACTATCACTACTTGTATCGTGCCTTGTTGATCATGGATCTTGTATCTCTTTGTGTTTCGAGGATCTAGCATATGTGTGACTTGTTCTTGTTGGTTTGAGCGATTCTCTCGTATTTCCCCTCGTGTTCCCTCTCATGTTCTTCGTGTTTATCGTGGGATCCCTCCATTTCGTGAAAGATCGGCCATCTAGGGTTCCACCCTACATCATATGGTATCATGAGCCACGGTTTCTCATGAATTTGGAGCCTCCCCACCGTTTTCTAGCCTTGTTTTGTTGTGTTCTTCCCTAAATTCGAAAATTCCCCACCAAAAATAGCCCCAAAATTTTTTGTGATCTGTTGGTTTGATGAGGTTTTGTTGATTTTGATCCATGGATTTGCTTGGTTTCAAGTGGATCTAGCATTTCCCCAAGTTTCCCCATCTTTCCTCCACAAAATCGCTCAAATTTCGCCCCCAAAATGATCAATTTCCGCACCCAATTCGAAAAGTTCGTCCCGATTCAGATCTGGAATCTTCGGGCCGGACATCCGGGCCATTGGCCGGACAACCGGGCCATCGGGCTGGACAGCCGGCTCCTGGAGGGCAAAATCCCGCGCGGTTCTGGACATCAGGTCCCGGAAATCCGGACCCGACCCCGGATGTCCGGCCCCTGGGAATTCAGCCACCCGTGTTTCACCGGTTTGTCCATAACTAATTCATCCAAACTCCGATTTCGACGTTCTTGAGCTCGTTTTGAAGCTCTTGACATCCCCCATAACACAAAAATACCACCATAATCATTTGAATCCATCATATTTTGTGGATTTTGGCATCTTTGCCTAGGGCTTCCACCATATCATCCGTTACGCCACCACCGACTTTCGCAACCTAACCATTTTGTCCCCCATAGCATTTGTGGTTGTTTGAGTAGTGATTTGAGTCTCCTAAGGTGTTTAGGCTACTTAGGGACCATTGCTTATTCATAAACCACCACCACCACTTCCGCATACCCATTGCCCATTATACATAGCCAACCAAACTTAACCCAATTTTGTTTGAGCTTGTTTGAGTTGTGGCTTGTGTCTCCTAAGGTGTTTCGGCTACTTAGGGACCGTGACTTCAACTCCAACAACGTGTATAGCCCATCATACACAACCACCACCGCTTGTCCGCTACCATCGTTTGATATTTGTCCTTGAGATTTTGAGTTGTGGTTTTTCCGTTTCCTAAGGTGTTTCGGCTAATTAGGAACGGGTCTACATCAAGATCACCACCTCTCATCATCGACATGGACGGTAACTTCGACGACATCATTGTATATTCCCTTGCAATTGCATTGTTAACCCCTAGCCCATTTTTGCGTCACCTACCTATCGAGACTAGCCATTTGAGTATTGCCGGCAACGTGACTTGTGCACATTAGTGATCATACTTCCCATATCATACATACCATATCACCGTGGTGCATATCTTGGTATCATCTCTTGTGACACAAGGTTGTCATCGCATATACTCAATTGCTATCTTGGTTCGTGAAGTTTTGCATGAGAAAAGAGCTCACAAGAGAAAGAGCCAAACAAGCTTTTAAGCACAAAGAAAAAGATAAGCAAAGAGCTTTTAAGCAAGAACCATAGCATCATACTACATTAAGATTGTCATACTCGATCATTTTGGATCATACCATCGGAATACCATACATATAGCATACTTGGGATAGAAGTCGTTGCATTTTTGCTTAGTAGGTTGTGCACAAGTTCGTATCCGCCTATTGTGCAATCGCGCTAGCGTCTCTCTAGTGTTGTGCAACAAGAGCATTTTCGTGGATTCCACATTTTGGCTCATTCCTTGGTTGCACGACCCCATCTATCTATCCGTGTGTGTGTTTCCGTGTGCCACCCATATTGCTATTGGTCTACTTGTTTCACTTGCGAATTTGTGAATCTTTTTCAACATTATTGACTCTTGCTAACATTTTGCATCAAATTTTTGTGCCACTATCCTCACCGAGCTCCACCATAAGCTTACTTGTGTAGGTGTGAGAAACCGACAAGAATTGGTACCAATTGTGCTATTTCCTTATTCCACATTTGAGTGATCATTGATCCATCTTCAACATCGGTCAAGGTACATTTGGTATAGTTCTTCTCTTTCTCCCACTCATACTTGCAAGTGTCTTGTGATGGATAGGCAAGGCATTTCATCTCCGGCCTTCGACATCGACGGCGCGAACAATGACATCCACGCGAAAACCATCGGACTACAACAAGAAATGCAAGAGTGCTTGGGCAACATCGCCATCGAACTACGACACTCCGAGACAAGGACAATGGCTTCCTTCGACGACTTGTGCGACTCCTTCAACAAACAAATGGCGGAGCTCCGACACTTGGTGGTCGATTACAAGTCTTCTTCCCCTTCGTCATCCTCTCGGCGGCGACGTTCAAGTCACAAGTCTTCGGAGCGCAAACATGATGCAAGTGCAAGTCTTCCACGTCCACACCGCCATGGCGACCATCGACATCGTCATGAAGGGCAAGTCACCTCCAAGCATAATGTGCACGACGACGACGAACGACATCTACCAAGAGCTCAAGCACGACAACGACATCATCATCATGAAGATGCTCGACAAGCGCATACCTACAAGTCCGAAGACGCTCTACTTCACGCCAAGCCCAAGCTTCAAGAGAACATAAGAAGACCGCGAGACAAGCATACCCAAGACGGAGTTACGGCTAGAACCACCACTTTGGCATCTTCGCCAAGCGCTATCAAGGCATCTTCGCCTTTGGATGTACGGCATCTTCACCTACTTCCCATGAGTTCCCCTACATCGACGTCTTCATCATCAAGGCGATCATCTACGAGCGACGGCGACAAGATAGTCGAGCATGGGCCATCCCCTTCGACCAAGGCGACGAGCATGAACCTCTTCGACACCATGAAGACGGCGCCCATATTGGACTACTACTCCGGGTCAAGCTACGCGAGCAAGCATGAGACCTTCTCTTTGACCTCGGAGGAGCGTGATGGTTTGCCACACCCTACGACATTCATATTTGGAGGCATTACGGATGAGGAAGTTGAGCATGGAGACTATTGCACCTACACCTCTTCGACATCCACTTATGACGAGATGCCCCAATTCCCATGTGAGGAGAGCCACCATCACATGAGCGATATGAGTGACTCCACCATATGTGACCTTGAGAGCATTTCCCTTGAGAGGATGAGTGTGCCCACCACTAGCCCCACACATGAGAGCATGCCACTTCTCCTATGTGAGGTTGAGAGCCATTTGAGTGACTCCACCAACCATACGAGTGAGAGCATCCATGAGGGAGTGAGTGAGCCACACCACTTAGTGAGTGAGGTAGTTGATAGGGCATGTGAGGCCACTATGATTTCTAACGACTTAACCTCTACTCCGAGTGTGTTTTCTTTGGTGCTAGGTCTCCTACAAGAGGACATGCCTACCCTCGATGAGTCCGTCCCTCCAATGGACAAACTGATGGCCATGGTGGAAGTCGATGCACCACCCACATGGTTCCATCAAGAGAAAGATGAAAACAATCGGATCTTGAAAACCTCACCTACACCACATGAGCGGAACTCCAAAGGTAACATAGGTGATGGTGCTTCTCTCGTCCCACTAGTGGACTATCTTGAGAATGATTGCTTGCATGATGTTGACACACCTATTCCCATGCTTCATGCTAGTGCGAACTCATCATGTCTTGACTTACCTATTTATGATGAATATGATGATGAGCATGTTGAGTTGCCTAGTTATGATGCCATGATCCATAGGATATCATGTGAAAATTCTTTTGGTCACATCATGTTTGATAATCCTTTAAACTTGTCATATGCTATGAGTGAGATCTCCCATATTGCATCATTTCAATCTCAACATAGTAACTATGCATGCCAAATTAAAGTAAATCCCATTTGCACTTGTGGCATAGATGACAAGATTATGGTCATTGGCTTGTGTTTCTCTTGCGATGATATTGCAATGCTTCCTTTACATGATTTGCGCAATTCATCTATTATGCCATGCCATGAACACATTGTTCCAAATATGCATTGTTTTGGATGTTGTCAATATTCTCCATGTGATGTTTCCATTGATGCTCATGAGGAGACCCATATAGTTTCCTCATACATACTAGGAGATTTTGATGCATTCCATACCTTGCATGATTACCATGATTGTGTGCACCATATGCATTCCATGAATAACAATGCTCATATTTCTTGTGATGCATTACACAATTCGAGTCTCCATTATGCTATACATAACAACAAACCTCTCATGATGGATGACATGTTTCTATATCACGCATCTCATTTATTTGAGCATTGGCTATTTTGTGCTAACCAACACATGCACATGCGCATCATGATGGATGATGTGTACATATACCACGCACAGACAATTTTCCTTTTTTCTTTGCTTTGTGTAGGTACTCATGAACATTTGTCAACGTCACAATCCCATGAGTTGACAAAACGAGCTCTTGAGAGCAGCGATGACTTGGGATTCCGTGGAATCTCCTTACCACCATTCTCTTTGCGCGACCACTACGCGCATCTCTTTTACTTGGCTCTCACACGGCTATGGGCTATTTGCCACTTATCACATTATGCCCATACTATCGTGTTCACTTTGCATGTTATGCCTCTTGCTATGACTTTGCCATGCAATTGTGACCCTTGCTTGCCTTTACACATGATTCACCATTATGCTACTTACATGTGTATTTGCATGCTTGGTGGAGATACTTGTAGCTACTACCATGATTTCTTTGTGCCCCATGCTATTGTTGATTCTTGTGTTGGGAGAGTCATGATGCCCTATTGCGATCTACATATGGCCTCTCGCCAATACATTGATCCTATTTTGCTCATATCTTGCTTACATGCTTGTGCTATGCCATGTGCATTATTCATGCCTACAATTTGCACACATGACATGCTTGCCATGATTTCCTCTAGTACGTTGCATTTTTGCACTACTAGCTTGTTTGACATGATCACTATGATTGCTTGCTATGTTGCATCACCCATGTTCCACTATTACTTGCTTTCTTGGGTTGATGACATATATGTTCATGCATTTCACATGATCCACATTGATCATTGTCATTTGTCTCCAATAGTTGCATCTCTCATCACTTGTATTGAGTGCAACAATGCTATGTTTGTTGATCTTGGAGACTTGGACACCATACTTGTGATGCATGTTTCTTTGTTTGAGCCTTATGCCTTTGGTTGTTATCGCATCATATGCGTACATACCATGCCACATTCCCTTGTACTTTCTTATGATAAGAATGTTGCAAGCACTTGTTGGGTATTTTCCCTCACGAATGCTAGGTTTTGCATTCATGTTAACCTCATTTGTTTTTCCGAGTGTTTGTCATGCTCTTTCATTTTGAAGGATTCACAAGGCGGTGCCGTCATGCGACAACTTGTTCATGCGAAGGCATACATGATGTGCAACACCAACATTCGCGAGAATCTCCTTAAGGTGCACTCCTTCCCCTTTGAGCCATCCTCACATACGCTTATTGGATGGGTCATTCTTTCATTGTTGTCTTCTTCTTATTGTCTACATGATACATCTATTGGAGAGAGGACCTAAATTGGAGATGGACCTTCAAGATGAGGAGCGCGCGAACTTATTGGATGCACCTTCGGACCTTCACTCATGCCACGACATCGAGCATTGGTATATCACAACTCCTTTGGCACATTGCACCAAAACCTTCATATTTGTTGATTGTGTGCTCACATGCCATGCTCCATGGACATATCATTCCCATACCAAATTTGCATCTTATGCATGGATTGACTCACATTATGATTGCCTTGTTGCATCGTGTATTCCCATGTAATCCATGATATATGAGCTTGTGCATTTTGATGCGGAGCATCCCAAGGACATCCCCATGGACCCTCCTGCACCTCACCAAGTGCCCAAAGGACCAATGACTCGAGGCCGTGCAAGAGCTCTCAAGACCGAAGTGACTTCGCTCCTCTCTCTACATCTTTCGGATTCACTTGAGTCATGGCTTCTACCTTCATCAGGGACTTTGTGCATACTCAGGTGCTTGGACGAAGGCCACGGGACAGCTCTGCACAATGGTCAAGATGACAGGCCCGACAAGAACACGAGACAAGAAGAAGGAAGGCTGAAGATGCTACAGGCACCGGACGTCCGGCCTGCACCGGACGACCGGCGACTTCCAGGCACCGGACGACCGGAAGACACCGGACGTCCGGCCTCTCCCAGACGACCGGACGACCGGAAGCCACCGGACGTCCGTGACAACGGCAACAGAAGCTAAATAGCGGAAATCCGAGGATTACCGGACGTCCGATCCCTCCGGAACCACCGGACGTCCGGTAACCAGCGGACGTCCACCCCGACGGTGCCCATCTGTGTAATATATACCCGTTGACTTCCCTCCTTTCGAGGCAGCTGTTGGTTAGCTCATTTCTCAGACTTGTGTGGATTTCTCCCACGAGACCGTGCGCCTCTACGGAGAAGATCCACTACGGATTCAAGGCCTCCACATCGGAGAAGATCCTACGGGATTCCAAGTCCTGCTCACGGAGAAGACTATCCTTGTATCACCATCGTTGACTATGGATCATGTATCGCACTATGTATCGTGGATCTAGCGCTTGTGTGATTATCTTCGTGTTGATTTGAGTGTTTCTTCTTGTGTTTTCCCCGTCTTCCTCCTTGTGTTCTCCGTGTTCATCGTGGGACAATCTCCAAAACGTGAAAGATCCGCTGATTAGGGTTCCACCCTACATCATCTTGGTATCAAGAGCAAGGTTGATCACGATTTTGGAGCCCCACACACAGTTTTCTAGCCTGTTTTTGTTGTGTTCTTCCCAATTTCGAAAAATCCCCACAAAAATAACCCCAAATTTTTTGTTTGTGATCTGTTGATTTGGCAAGATTTTGTTGACTTTGTTCCATGGATTTGCTGTGCCACGTGTCGATCTAGCATTTCCCCACCTTTTCCACCTTTTTCCACCGCAAATTCGACCACGTTCGACAATTTCTCCACGGATTCCACCAACCACAGTCCCAGACCTACCGGAGGACCGACGTTTACCGGACGTCCGGCACCCCTCGAGACACCGGACGTCCGCTAAACACCGGACGACCGGCACCCCGATTACAGAAGCTTTTACCGGATTTCTGGCAACTTCCGGACGTCCGACCCCATCCGACCGACCGGACGACCGGTAACTTCCGGACGTCCGACAAAACCTGACGAAGCTGATTTTGTTCAGTTCCGTACCACCTTCCGCTACCACCTACCTTTAACCATACCTTCCACAACCACCATCGCTTACCCGCTCCGAGTTTGGAAAGTGTGTCTCCCTTTGCCTTGGATACATGAGTTGTGGTTTCACCGTTTCCTTGGATGTTTAGGCTACCCTGGAACGGCAAGACTTCGACAACACCACCGCTCAACTTCGACAAGGACGGTAACATCGACGACACTTCGCTCATCCTACCTTGCAATTGCATTGTCACCATATGAACCATCTTTGCGTAGCTTTCCCATTGAGACTAGCCATTTGAGTATTGCCGGGCCACGACACTTGTGCACATTAGTGATAGTCAAAGATATTGCATACTACATCATTGTGAGTAACACCACATCATCTTGGTATCTTACATATCTCCGTGTGCCACAAGAGTGTACCGCATACACAATAGCTACCTTGATCCGAGAAGCATGCATATGTGCCCAAAGAAAGAGCTCACAAGCTTTTAAGCAAAAGAGCCACCAGAGCAAAAAGACAATAGCATCATACGCCTTGCATCAAAAGAGATCATACATCATAGCAACATCATCTTGTGCTCAAGCATCGGCACATCATACACTCATAGCATACTTGTGATAGATAGTCGTTACGTTTTGCCTCTTATAGGTCGTGCACAAGTGCGTATCCGCCTATTAAGCAATCGGTTAGCGTCTCTCTAGTGTTGTGCAACACGAGCATTTTCCGTGGTTTACCACATTTTCGCTCATCCTTGGTTGCACAACCACATTTATCTTTCCGTGCGTGTGTTCCGTGTGCTACTCTTTGCTAGTGATCTACTTGTTGCATGAGCAAATTGTGAACCATTTTCAACATCATTGATTCACTTAGACGATTGCATTGAATTTGTGCCACATCCTAATCGAGCTCCTCTCAAAGCTTTACTTGTGTAGGTGTGAGAATCGACACGAAGTGATACCAATAGTGCTATTTCCGGGTTACATTCTCGCGTGATCATTGATCCATTTTCAACCTCGGTTAAGGTACATTGATATTGTCTCTCCTTTCTCCCACTCACATACTTGCTTGTGATGATGGATAGGCCAAGTACATCTTCCAACCCGATCTTCGACGATCCTCAAGAAGCGAACAACTACGTCACCAAACTACATCTCTTCGGTGTCCAACGAGCTCTACATCAAGAGAGTGAAGCTATGCGTGAGTACATTGGTCAAGTCGCCGAGGACGCGCACCAATTTGAAGCAAGGACAAAAGAACAATTTGACCTCATCAACACCAACATGACTACCCAATACAACGAGCTCCGGACATTGATAATCAACCAACGTTCTTCCTCAACATCTTCTCAAAGACGAAGCCGCTCAAGTCGACACACCGACTCCACGCAAGACTCAAGTACACCTACGTCCAACACTCTTCGTCAAGTCGCACGTCAAGCTCGACATGACCACCGGCATCCTCTACATGACAAGAGTTCACAAGAGCTATTCGACGAGCAAGAAAGCCGACGTCGTCAAAACCAAGCTACACTTGAGCAAGCACAAGAACGGCAACGACTACGCCAACAACAACAAGAGCGAGCACGTCAATATCAAGAATAACAAGACGCCGAGGCTAACCGCCAAGCACAACAACATCGAGAAGCTCAAGCTATGGAGGCGCAACGTGCTTTACAAGATGCACATCGCAATGTGGCAGCCCGCACTCGACACACTCGTCAAGAAGAGCATTTCCTTCGTGATGAGATGCAAGAGAGGCGCCATCAAGCAAGAATGCAAGAAGAAGCTCCTCCTCAAGCACGCCAAGAGCAACAACCCCAACAAGAACATCTACATCCTCAAGAGCAACAAGATATGGCAAACCACCAAAATCGAGATCGCCCTCCCAATAGGCAAGGAAACAATGACGAGCATCGCTATGGCAAGCTCAAGTTCACCATGCCAAAGTTCTTCGGAAGCATTGATCCCAAAGACTATCTCTCATGGGCATTGAAAGTTGACAAGATCTTTCGCCTTCACAACTTCGATGAAGAGAAGAAGATCGCAACGGCATCCCTTGAGTTCCAAGACTATGTTCTCATTTGGTGGGAGCAAATTATAGAGAGAAGAGAAGCAAAAGGTGAACCTCCTATCACCACATGGGCTCAAATGAAGGAAGTCATGAGAGCACGCTTTGTGCCTACACACTACAATCGTGACTTGTTCAAGAAGCTACAACTCCTCAAGCAAGGTACCAAGTCCGTTGAAGAGTACTACAAAGAGATGGAGATTGCCATGATATGAGCAAACATCACGGAAGATGATGAGCAAACTATGGCGAGATTCTTGAATGGACTCAACTATCCCATCAAGAAGATTGCGGACTTCCAACCATAGAACAATCTCCTCGAGCTAGTACATCAAGCAACCAAAGCGGAGCGACAAGTTCAAGAGGACTACAAGTACTCCAAGTTCAACTCCAAGAACTTCGGCTCCTACAACCAAGCTTCAACGACTTCGGCTACTCCTCCTACATCTACCAAGCCATCTACAAACTTCGGTGACAAGTCAAGCTACAAGAATGCGACTACATCGAGTCGTCCACCTTCTACCAACAACTTCAAGCCAAGAGCTTCCTCAACTACAACTCCTACCGAAGACAATAACAAGACGAGCTCCATCAAATGCTTCAAGTGCCAAGGACGAGGCCACAAGTCATTTGAGTGCAAGACCGTTCGCACCATGATCATCAACGACGACGGATCTTATGACTCCATGAGCGATGATGAGATGGAAGCACTTGAGCATGTCGCTATGCATCGCCAAGTCAATGAAGAAGAAGACCATCAAGTGTTTTGCGACAATGACTCAAGCCCCAACCTTGTTGTCTCCAAAGTCTTGACACTCCAACATCAACATGATGACGACCAACGATGTCATATTTTCCATACGAAGGCCGGCATCAATGGACGCTCCGTCAAGGTTATCATCGATGGAGGAAGTTGCCACAACTTGGCAAGCGAAGAGCTATGCGACAAGCTTCATTTGGTCAAGACGAAGCATCCTCACCCCTACAAGGTCCAGTGGCTCAACGACGCCGGAATCCTTCGAGTCGAGCACACCGTGCAAGTCTCTTTCAAGATTGGCGCCTACGAGGACACTCTCGAATGTGATGTGATACCCATGTTCGTGTGCCACCTTATTCTTGGACGTCCATGGCAATACGATCGTGGAGTCACACACAATGGACGGACAAATCACTATCAATTCAAGATGAAGGGCAAGGAATTCGTGCTCCGACCAATGACTCCAAGTCAAGTAGCCGCCGGCAAGCTTTTACCTAGCACCCATCATGGAGAGAATGGTGAGAGAGCGAGCCACCAAAAAGAGAGCGAGAGCCACAAGCCAAATATGAGCGCCTCCACGATGAGCGACAAGAAGCAACTAGTCCTATTTGCAACCAAACGTGAGATGAGAGAAGTGTGTGAGAACCCATCGAGCGTCTTCCACCTTGTGCTCTTATGCAAAGGGGAAGCCAAACCTACTAACACTTCACCACCTCCACCTTTGGTGTTGTCTCAACTGTTGCAGGAATTCTCGGATGTCTTTCCCGATGAACTACCTCCGGGTCTACCTCCACTTCGCGGGATAGAACACCGCATCGACCTCGTACCCGGTGCACCACTTCCAAACAAGGCTCCCTACCGCGTCAACCCCAAGGAAACAAAGGAGATACAACGGCAAGTGCGAAAACTCATCGACAAAGGTCATGTACGTGAAAGCTTAAGCCCTTGTGCCGTTCCCGTTATCCTCGTGCCTAAGAAAGATGGAAGTTTTCGCATGTGCTCCGATTGTCGTCCGATAAACGCTATCACCGTTAGATACCGTCACCCTATTCCACGCTTAGACGACATGCTTGATGAACTATGTGGTGCCACAATTTTTTCCAAAATTGATCTTAAAAGTGGCTACTACCAAATTCGCATTCAAGAGGGTGATGAGTGGAAAACTGCTTTCAAAACCAAGTTCGGGTTATACGAATGGCTTGTTATGCCAATGGGCTTATCGAAAGCACCCGGCACTTTCGTGCGTCTTATGCATTTTGTTCTCCGACCCTATATAGGCGTCTTTGTAGTGGTTTACTTTGATGACATTCTAGTCTTTAGCAAGTCGCTTGAAGAACATGTTGACCATGTCCAACTAGTTTTGCAAGCACTTCGCAAACAACAATTATATGCTAATATGGAGAAATGCACTTTTGGCGTTGACAAGGTTGTCTTTCTAGGATTTGTCGTGTCTTCTCAAGGTGTTCACGTTGATGAAACTAAAATTGAAGCAATTAAAACTTGGCCTCAACCAAAGAATCTCATGCAAGTGCGTAGTTTCCTTGGTCTAGCCGGTTTCTATCGACGTTTTGTGAAGGACTTTAGCACCATTGCTATGCCTCTACACGCTTTGAGCAAGAAGAACGCACCCTTCATTTGGGGTCCTTCGCAAGACACCGCGTTCAAGGAGCTTAAGAGCTTGCTCACGCACGCACCACTTCTAGCCCTACCAAACTTTGACAAACCGTTTGAGATCCATTGTGATGCTAGTGGTACCGGCATAGGTGGCGTGCTAATGCAAGAAAAGCGCCCAATTGCGTACTTTAGCGAAAAGCTATCGGGAGCACAACTTAACTACCCCATCTATGATAAAGAGCTTTATGCCTTGGTGAGAGTTCTACGTGTTCGGGAACACTATCTTAGACCTCATGAATTCATTCTTCATACGGACCATGAGACACTCAAGTATCTCAAAGGTCAAACTAAGTTGAACAAGCGTCATGCTAAATGGAGTGAGTTCATCGAGTCTTTTCCCTATGTCATCAAATACATCAAGGGCAAAGAAAATGTTGTGGCGGACGCGCTTTCCCGCAAATGCATGCTTGTAACACAACTTGAGTTGAATGTGATTGGCTTTGAGCATATTAAAGATTTATATGAGCATGACCCTTTCTTTGCAAATGCTTATGCTAAGTGCTTGACTCACACTTCTTGGGAACATTACTACATCAAGGATGGATATCTTATGAGAGCTAACAAACTTTGCATTCCCGAGTCTTCGCTTCGTTTGCTCCTTTTGCAGGAATCTCATGGAGGAGGACTCATGGGACACTTTGGACGCGACAAGACGTTTGCTACCCTCTCTAAGAACTATTTTTGGCCCAAGATGCTTCGTGACGTCTCACGCCTCACCAACCGATGTTCTACATGCCGCAAAGCTAAGTCCAAAGCTCAATCTCATGGTCTTTACATGCCTCTTCCTATTCCATACCACCCATGGGAAGACATAAGCATGGATTTCATACTTGGCTTGCCTAGAACTCAAAATGGCAAAGATTCTGTGCTTGTCGTGGTAGATAGATTCTCTAAAATGGCTCATTTCATTCCT
Source organism: Secale cereale (assembly GCA_902687465.1). Classification (NCBI taxonomy): domain Eukaryota; kingdom Viridiplantae; phylum Streptophyta; class Magnoliopsida; order Poales; family Poaceae; genus Secale; species Secale cereale. Next base: position 442,604,062 of record LR738715.1, on the reverse strand, counting down.
TGTAACAAGATCGACGATGCTTCACATGTTGCAACTCTCTTTTGTAGGGAGATACTTCGTCTACACGGCGTGCCCAAAACGATCGTGTCGGACCGGGACGTCAAGTTCTTGAGTTACTTTTGGAAAACACTATGTGCCAAGCTCGGAATCAAGCTACTCTTTTCTTCGGCGTACCATCCACAAACGGACGGCCCGACGGAGGTGACGAACCGCACGCTTTCCACTCTTCTTCGTGTGTTGATCAAGAGGAACATCCGGGAATGGGAGCATTGCTTGCCCATCGCCGAGTTCGCCTACAACCGCGCAAGACATTCGACCACCGGCAAGTCACCATTCGAGGTTGTCTACGGCTTCAATCCGTTGTCTCCATTGGACATTCTACCTCTACCTCTACAAGAGCGCATCAACATGGACGCAAGTGCTCGAGCAACCTATCTCAAGAAGGTGCATGAAGATACAAGGGCAATGATCGAGCGCCAAGTCCAACGTCTCGCCACCAAGCTCAACGTCAACAAGGCACCAATGGTGTTCCAACCGGGAGATCTTGTTTGGCTTCATCTTCGCAAGGACCGCTTCCCACACGAGCGCAAGTCCAAACTTCTACCTCGCGCCGACAGACCCTTCAAGGTGCTAGCTCGCTACAACGATAATGCCTACAAGATCGACCTCCCTCGAGACAAGTACTCCGTGAGCGACACCTTCAACGTCAAGGATCTTTCTCCTTTCCATGGTGATGAAGATTTCGATCCGAGGTCGGATCTTTCCCAAGGGAGGGGAGATGATGCGGAGCATCCCAAGGACATCCCCATGGACCCTCCTGCACCTCACCAAGTGCCCAAAGGACCAATGACTCGAGGCCGTGCAAGAGCTCTCGAGACCGAGGTGACTTCGCTCCTCTCTCTACATCTTTCGGATTCACTTGAGACATGGCTTCTACCTTCATCAGGGACTTTGTGCATACTCAGGTGCTTGGACGAAGGCCACGGGACATCTCTGCACAATGGTCAAGATGACAGGCCCGACAAGTACACGAGACAAGAAGAAGGAAGGCTGAAGATGCTACAGGCACCGGACGTCCGGCCTGCACCGGACGACCGGCGACTTCCAGGCACCGGACGACCGGAAGACACCGGACGTCCGGCCTCTCCCAGACGACCGAACGACCGGAAGCCACCGGACGTCTGTGACAACGGCAATAGAAGCTAAATAGCGGAAATCCGAGGATTACCGGACGTCCGGTCCCTCCGGAACCACCGGACGTCCGGTAACCAGCGGACGTCCGCCCCGACGGTGCCCATCTGTGTAATATATACCCGTTGACTTCCCTCCTTTCGAGGCAGCTGTTGGTTAGCTCATTTCTCAGACTTGTGTGGATTTCTCCCACGAGACCGTGCGCCGCTACGGAGAAGATCCACTACGAATTCAAGGCCTCCACATCGGAGAAGATCCTACGGGATTCCAAGACCTCCTCACGGAGAAGACTATCCTTGTATCACCATCGTTGACTATGGATCATGTATCGCACTATGTATCGTGGATCTAGCGCTTGTGTGATTATCTTCGTGTTGATTTGAGTGTTTCTTCTTGTGTTTTCCCCGTCTTCCTCCTTGTGTTCTACGTGTTCATCGTGGGACAATCTCCAAAACGTGAAAGATCCGCTGATTAGGTGATACAGGGTGGAACCCTAATCAGCAGATCTTTCACGAAATGGAGTGGATCCCACGATGAACACGAAGAACACGAGAGGGAACACGAGGGGAAACACGAGAGAATCACTCAAACCAACAAGAACAAGTCACACATATGCTAGATCCTCGAAACACAAAGAGATACAAGATCCATGATCAACATGGGACGATACAAAGGGTAACCGGTTCTTCTCCGTGAGGAGGTCTTGATATCCCTGGGGATCTTCTCCGATGAAGGAGGTCCTGAATCCGTAGTGGATCTTCTCCGTGGAGGGGCCGCAGTCACTCACAAGGAGATGAACCACTAGATAGTATCAAATGAGCTATCACTAAGCTAACCCTAACTAGGAGGAGGTGGAGGGGTATATATAGTCTAGGTCCACGAAGGGGTAAGTGGGAGAGGGATACATGGGCCTCAGGCCCGATACACTGTGCGCAGACAGGGGCCGGATGTCCGGGCGGGGGCCGGATGTCCGGGCCTTCCCGAGACGCCGGATGTCCGGGCCGAGGGGCCGGATGTCCGGGCTGGAGGGGTTGAGCCACGGGTGTCTTCTGGACAGTGGCGCCGGATTTCCGGCCAGGGCCCGGATGTCCGAGGCGCCGGATGTCCGGGCCTGGGGGCCGGATGTCCGGGGCCTGTAGGTGCTGGCCCTTCTTCCTTCTCTCCCGCGCGCACTTGGCCTTGGTCCTTGGGTTCTCCATGGTCTCCTTGGGTGTTCCTGAACATGCATAGCACATATATTTGAGGTAGTAGGCATGTCTCACATGTAGAAAGTGGAGGTTCAGAGAGGAGCGAGTGAACCTTGTGTCCAATTGTGTGTAGTTGAGGTCTCGTCGAGTGAACATGGGGATGATCATGGGATACTCCGTATCATCTCCCCTCCCTTGGGGAAGATCCGACCTCGGATCAAAAACCTCATCACCATGGAAACGGTAGTCGTGAATGGACAATGCTCGATGTCGTGGCATGAGTGAAGGTCCGAAGGTGCATCCAATACCGCCTTGTGAATCCTTCAAAATGAAAGAACATGACAAACACTCGGAAAAACAAATGAGGTTAGCGTGAATGCAAAACCTAGCATTCGTGAGGGAAAATACCCAACAAGTGCTAGCATCATTCTTATCATAAGAAAGGACAAGGTAATGTGGCATGGCATGTAAGCATATGATGCGAGAACAACCAAGTGCAATAGGCTCAATCAAGCAAGCATGCATCACAAGAATGTTGTCCAAGTCTCCAAGATCAACAAACATAGCATTGTTGCACTCAATACAAGTGATGAGAGATGCAACTAGTGGAGACAAATGACAATGATCATGACATATCATGTGAGTGGCATGAACATATATGTCATCAACCCAAGAAAGCAAGTAAGAGTGGAACATGGGTGATGCAACATAGCAAGAAATCATAGCAATCAAGTCAAACAAGCTAGTAGTGCGAAGATGCAACGTACTAGAGGTAATCATGGCAAGCATGTCATGTGTGCAAATTGTAGGCATGAATAATGCACATGGCATAGCACAAGCATGTAAGCAAGATATGGGCAAAGTCTCATCATTGTGGTGGCAAGAAGTCCTATGTAAATAGCAATGGAGTATCATGACTCTCCCAACACAAGAATCAACAATAGCATGTGACACAAAGAGATCATGGTAGTAGCTACAAGTATCTCCACCAAGCATGCAAATACACATATAAGTAACATAATGGTGAATCATGTGTAAAGGCAAGCAAGGGTCACAATTGCATGGCAAAGTCATAGCAAGAGGCATAACATGCAAAGTGAACACGATAGTATGGGCATAATGTGAGAAGTGGCAAATAGCCCATAGCCGTGTGAGAGCCAAGTAAAAGAGAGGCGCGTAGTGGTTGCGCGAAGAGAATGGTGGTAAGGAGATTCCACGGAATCCCAAGCCATCGTTGCTCTCAAGAGCTCTTTTCGTCAACTCATGGGATTGTGAGGTTGACGAGTTTGCAAAAGTACCTACACAAGACAAAGGCAAAGGAAAAATTGTATGTGCGTGGTATATGTACACATCATCCATCATGATGCGCACGTGCAAGTGTTGGTTAGCACATAATATCCAATGCTCAAATAAATGAGATGCGTGGTATAGAAACATGTCATCCATCATGAGAGGTTTCTTGTTATGTATGGCATAATGGAGACTCAAGTTGTGTGATGCATCACGAGAAATATCATTGTGATTCATGGAATGCATATGGTGCAAGCAATTATGGGAACTATGCAAAGTATGGAATGCATCAAGATCTCCTAGTATGTCCGAGGAAACTATGGGGGTCTCCTCATGAGCATCAATGGAAACATCACATGGAGAATATTGATAACATCCAAAACAATGCATATCCAGAGCAATGTGATCATGGCATGGTATATTAGATGAATTGCGCAAATCATGTAAAGGAAGCATGGCAATATCATCGCAAGAGAAACACATACCAATGACCATCATCTTGTCATCTATGCCACAAGTGCAAATGGGATTTACTTTAATTTGGCATGCATAGTTACTATGTTGAGATTGAAATGAAACAATATGAGAAATCTCACTCATAGCATATGACAAGTTCAAAGGATTATCAAACATGATGTGACCAAAAGAATTTTCACATGATATCCTATGGAGCATAGCATCACAACTAGGCAACTCAACATGCTCATCATCATATTCATCATAAATAGGTAAGTCAAGACATGAGGAAGTTGCACTAGCATGAAGCATGGTCATAGGTGAATCAACATCATGCAAGCAATCATTGGTGATATAGTCCACAAGTGGGACGGAAGAAGCACCATCACCTATGTTACCTTTGGAGCATCGCTCATGTATTGTAGGTGAGGTGTTGAAGATCCACTCGTTCTCATCTTCATCATGATGGAACCATGTGGGTGGTGCATCTTCTTCCACCATGGCCATCGGTTTGTCCATTGGAGGGACGGACTCATCGAGGGTAGGCATGTCCTCTTGTAGGAGACCTAGCACCAAAGAAAACACACTCGGAGTAGAGGTTAAGTCGTTAGAAATCATAGTGGCCTCACGTGCCCTATCAACTACCTCACTCACTAAGTGGTGTGGCTCACTCACTCCCTCATGGATGCTCTCACTCTTATGGTTGGTGGAGTCACTCAAATGGCTCTCAACCTCACATATGATGTGTGGCATGCTCTCATGTGTGGGGATAGTGGTGATCACTCTCGTCCTCTCAAAAGAAATGCTCTCAATCTCACATATGGTGGAATCACTCATGTCACTCATATGGTGGTGTCTCTCCTCACATGGAAATTGGGGCATCTCATGATATGTGGATGTCGAAGAGGTGTAGGTGCAATAGTCTCCATGCTCAACTTCCTCATCCGTAATGCCTCCAAAGATGAATGCCGTAGGGTGTGGCAAACCATCACGCTCCTCCGAGGTCAAAGAGAAGGTCTCATGCTTGCTCGCGTAGCTTGACCCGGAGTAGTAGTCCAATATGGGCGCCGTCTTCATGGTGTCGAAGAGGTTCATGCTCGTCGCCTTGGTCGAAGGGGGTGGCCCATGCTTGACCGACTTGTCGCCGTGGCTCGTAGATGATCGCCTTGATGATGAAGACGTCGATGTAGGCGAACTCATGGGAAGTAGGCGAAGATGCCGTACATCCAAAGGCGAAGATGCCTTGATAACACTTGGCGAAGATGCCGAAGTGGTGGTTGTAGCCGTAGCTCCATCTTGGGTGTGCTTGTCTCGCGGTCTTCTCTTTTGCTCTTGAAGCTTGGCCTTGGCGTGATGTAGAGCTTCTTCGGACTTGTAGGTATGCGCTTGTCGAGCATCTTCATGATGATGATGTCGTTGTCGTGCTTGAGCTCTTGGTAGATGTCGTTCGTCGTCGTCGTGCACATGATGCTTGGATGTGACTTGCCCTTCGTGACGATGTCGGTGGTCGCCATGGCGGTGTGGACGTGGAAGACTTGCTCTTGCATCATGTTTGCGCTCCGAAGACTTGTGACTTGAACGTCGCCGCCGAGAGGATGACGAAGGGGAAGAAGACTTGTGATCGACCACCAAGTGTCGGAGCTCCGCCATTTGTTTGTTGAAGGAGTCGCACATGTTGTCGAGGGAAGCCATTGTCCTTGTCGCGAAGTGTCGTTGTTCGATGGCGATGTTGCCCAAGCACTCTTGCATTTCTCGTTGTAGTCCGATGGTTTTCGCGTGGATGTCCTTGTTCGCGTCGTCGATGTCGAAGACCGGAGATGAAATGCCTTGCCTATCCATCACAAGATGCTAGCAAGTATGAGTGGGAGAAAGAGAAGAACTAGACCAAATGTACCTTGACCGATGTTGAAGATGGATCATTGATCACTCAAATGTGGAACAAGGAAATAGCACAATTGGTACCAATTCTTGTCGGTTTCTCACACCTACACAAGTAAAGCTTATGGTGGAGCTCGGTGAGGATAGTGGCACAAAAATTTGATGCAAAATGTTAGCAAGACTCAATAATGTTGAAAAAGATTCACAAATTCGCAAGTGAAACAAGAAGACCAATAGCAATATGGGTGGCACACGGAAACACACACACGGATAGATAAGATGGGGTCGTGCAACCAAGGAATGAGCACAAAATGTGGAATCCACGAAAATGCTCTTGTTGCACAACACTAGAGAGACGCTAGCGCGATTGCACAATAGGCGGATACGAACTTGTGCACAACCTACTATGCAAAATGCAACGACTTCTATCCCAAGTATGCTATATGTATGGTATTCCGGTGGTATGATCCAAAATGATCGAGTATGACAATCTTAATGTAGTATGATGCTATGGTTCTTGCTTAAAAGCTCTTTGCGTATCTTTTTCTTTGTGCTTAAAAGCTTGTTTGGCTCTTTCTCTTTTGAGCTCTTTTCTCATGCAAAACTTCACGAACCAAGATAGCAATTGAGTATATGCGATGACAACCTTGTGTCACAAGAGATGATACCAAGATATGCACCACGGTGATATGGTATGTATGATATGGGAAGTATGATCACTAATGTGCACAAGTAACGTTGCCGGCAATACTCAAATGGCTAGTCTCGATAGGTAGGTGACGCAAAAATGTGCTAGGGGTTAACAATGCAATTGCAAGGGAATATACAATGATGTCGTCGAAGTTACCGTCCGTGTCGATGATGAGAGGTGGTGCTCTTGATGTAGACCCGTTCCTAATTAGCCGAAACACCTTAGGAAACGGAAAAACCACAACTCAAAATCTCAAGGACAAATGTCAAATGGTGGTAGCGGACATGCCGTGGTGGTTGCGGAAGTGGAATGATGGGCTATACATGATGTTGGAGTTGAAGTCACGGTCCCTAAGTAGCCGAAACACCTTAGGAGACACAAGCCACAACTCAAACAAGCTCGAACAAAAATTGGTTAAGTTGGGTTGGCTATGTATAATGGTAATGGGTATGCGGAAGTGGTGGTGGTGGTTGATGAAGAAGCAATGGTCCCTAAGTAGCCTAAACACCTTAGGAGACTCAAATCACTACTCAAGCAACCACAAATGCTATGGGGGACAAAATGGTTAGGTTGCGGAAGTCGGTGGTGGTTATGCGGATGATATGGTGGAGGCCCTAGGCAAAGATGCCAAAATCCACAAAATATGATGGAGTCAAATGATTATGGTGGTATTTTTGTGTTATGGGGGATGTCAAGAGCTTTAAAACGAGCTCAAGAACGTCGAAATCGGAGTTCGGATGAATTAGTTATGGACAAAACGGTGAAATGAAAAAGTCTGAAATTCCCAGGGATCGGACATCCGGGGCCGGGGCCGGATTTCCGGGGCCTGATGTCCAGAACCCTGCGCGATTTTGCCCTCCAGGAGCCGGATGTCCGGCCCGATGGCCCGGATGTCCGGCCAGTGGCCCGGATGTCCGGCCCGAAGTTTCCAGATCTGAATCGGGACGAACTTTTCGAATTGTGGGCGGAAATTGATGATTTGGGGCTCAAAATTTGAGGGATTTTGTGGAGGAAAGATGGGGAAACTTGGGGAAATGCTAGATCCACTTGAAACCAAGCAAATCCACGGATCAAAATCAACAAAATGTCATCAAACCAACAGATCACAAAATTTTTTTGGGGCTATTTTTGGTGGGGAATTTTCGAATTTAGGGAAGAACACAACAAAACAAGGCTAGAAAACGGTGGGGAGGCTCCAAATTCGTGAGAAACCGTGGCTCATGATACCATATGATACAGGGTGGAACCCTAATCAGCAGATCTTTCACGAAATGGAGTGGATCCCACGATGAACACGAAGAACACGAGAGGGAACACGAGGGGAAACACGAGAGAATCACTCAAACCAACAAGAACAAGTCACACATATGCTAGATCCTCGAAACACAAAGAGATACAAGATCCATGATCAACAAGGGACGATACAAAGGGTAACCGGTTCTTCTCCGTGAGGAGGTCTTGATATCCCTGGGGATCTTCTCCGATGAAGGAGGTCCTGAATCCGTAGTGGATCTTCTCCGTAGAGGGGCCGCAGTCACTCACAAGGAGATGAACCACTAGATGGTATCAAATGAGCTATCCCTAAGCTAACCCTCAAATGGAGGAGGGGGAGGAGTATATATAGTCTAGGTCCACGAAGGGGTAAGTGGGAGAGGGATACATGGGCCTCAGGCCCGTCTCTGCGCGCAGGCAGGCGCCGGATGTCCGGGCCGGGGGCCGGATGTCCGGCGGCTCGCGAGGGGCCGGATGTCCGGGCCTCTGGCCGGATGTCCGGGCTGAGCGTGGCCGGCTTCGGTTGCCTTCTGTGATGAGGGGCCGGATTTCCGGCGAAGGGGCCGGATGTCCGGGGCTTCGAGTGGAGCCGGATGTCCGGGGCATGGGGCCGGATGTCCGGGCTTGCGGTGCTAGCTTCTGTGAAGGGGCGCCGGATGTCCGGGCTTGGGGGCCGGATGTCCGGGGCCTGTAGATGCTGGTCCTTCTTCCCTCCCTCTCGCGCTCACTTGGCCTTGGTCCTTGGGCTCTCCATGGGTGTTCCTGAGCATGCACAAGGTCCGCGCTTAAAGTAGCATCCATATCTCGCGAGAAAGGAAAGGTAAAGCATCGAGGAACGGGATCACCTTGTGATACAGGGTGGAACCCTAATCAGCAGATCTTTCACGAAATGGAGTGGATCCCACGATGAACACGAAGAACACGAGAGGGAACACGAGGGGAAACACGAGAGAATCACTCAAACCAACAAGAACAAGTCACACATGTGCTAGATACTCGAAACACAAAGAGATACAAGATCCATGATCAACAAGGGACGATACAAAGGGTAACCGGTTCTTCTCCGTGAGGAGGTCTTGATATCCCTGGGGATCTTCTCCGATGAAGGAGGTCCTGAATCCGTAGTGGATCTTCTCCGTGGAGGGGCCGCAGTCACTCACAAGGAGATGAACCACTAGATAGTATCAAATGAGCTATCACTAAGCTAACCCTAACTAGGAGGAGGTGGAGGGGTATATATAGTCTAGGTCCACGAAGGGGTAAGTGGGAGAGGGATACATGGGCCTCAGGCCCGATACACTGTGCGCAGACAGGGGCCGGATGTCCGGGCGGGGGCCGGATGTCCGGGCCTTCCCGAGACGCCGGATGTCCGGGCCGAGGGGCCGGATGTCCGGGCTGGAGGGGTTGAGCCACGGGTGTCTTCTGGACAGTGGCGCCGGATTTCCGGCCAGGGCCCGGATGTCCGGGGCGCCGGATGTCCGGGCCTAGGGGCCGGATGTCCGGGGCCTGTAGGTGCTGGCCCTTCTTCCTTCTCTCCCGCGCGCACTTGGCCTTGGTCCTTGGGTTCTCCATGGTCTCCTTGGGTGTTCCTGAACATGCATAGCACATATATTTGAGGTAGTAGGCATGTCTCACATGTAGAAAGTGGAGGTTCAGAGAGGAGCGAGTGAACCTTGTGTCCAATTGTGTGTAGTTGAGGTCTCGTCGAGTGAACATGGGGATGATCATGGGATACTCCGTATCATTAGGGTTCCACCCTACATCACATTTCCTTAGCAAATTTGTTGTGATCTTTCTTGACGGCATATTCATACATAATGATCATATTGCCCACCATCAATTGCATGATAATATACACATATTGAGCATCACTTGCCATGTTCGTGCTATTGATAAACCATCACACTATGACATCATTTTGCACAATGGTTGCATTGATCACATTCACAACACCTTTGTGTGCACCATAAATGCATTTGATCACATGAATGCTTTACAAATCATACTATATCATCTTGCTAAGCTTCATGTACCTTGTCACACGGACTCATTCTTACATGATGGACACTTTGTGTCGCTAACCATTGTATTTCCAAGTATACTTTGTGCTTGCTCATTTTGCATGTACCACATACCGGAGACACCTTGGAGTACTTGGATTGCAACATGCCCTCAACTTCGTCCAACTACAAGTCCGTTCACGACTACCGTTTCCATGGTGATGAGGTTTTTGATCCGAGGTCGGATCTATCCCAAGGGAGGGGAGATGATGCGGAGCATCTTTCATTCATCCCCATGTACACTACGACTACTACCCAAACCCCAAGTGGACACAAGGTGAACCCGTTCCTCGATGCTTCCCCTTTTCATTCATGCGAGACTTGGTTGCTACCTAATGCAAAGACACTACATGTGCTTAGGAACCGAGAAGACGACCAAGGAGATGCTCGAAGCATAGGACAAGTCCACACAGAAGCAGATCAAGAAGTGACTCAAGTGGAGTCGCCGCGGAGCTACAGCAGCCGGACATCCGGCCGACCCCCGGACATCCGGCGCCTCGCGTCGAGCTGGACATCCGGCGCCAGCCCGGAAATCCGGCGCCCATCGCAGAAGCTGGACCATGCCAGCCCGGACATCCGGCCCCAGCGCCCGGACATCCGGCGTCTCGGGAAGGCCCAGACATCCGGCCCCTGTCTGCGCACAGTGTATCGGGCCTGAGGCCCATGTATCCCTCTCCCACTTACCCCTTCGTGGACCTAGACTATATATACCCCTCCACCTCCTCCTAGTTAGGGTTAGCTTAGGTTTAGCTCATTTGAGATAGAGCTTTGCTCATCCACTAGTGGTTCATCTCATTGTGAGTGACTGCGGCCCCTCCACGGAGAAGATCCACACGGATTCAAGACCTCTGCGGAGAAGATCCTACGGGATACCAAGACCTCCTCACGGAGAAGACTATCGCTACTTGTATCATCCCTTGTGGATCATGGATCTTGTATCTATTTGTGTTTCGAGGATCTAGCATATGTGTGACTTGTTCTTGTTGGTTTGAGCGATTCTCTCGTATTTCCCCTCGTGTTCCCTCTCGTGTTCTTCGTGTTCATCGTGGGATCCCTCCATTTCGTGAAAGATCGGCCATCTAGGGTTCCACCCTACATCAGCGCACGCACAGATGGCAGCCAACCGAAGAGGCAACGGAAGGACCGGCGCCCGACCGTGCTCCGCACCCTCAAGGAGGAAGTTACTGAAGTGGACTCCGACGGGAATCCAACGGCGCCCGAACGAATAGTCAAGGGGTACTCGCTTCAGCTCGGGTGCATTCTCCGGAGCACCGTCTTGATCAACACCGAGAACCTGAGGCATCCTCACCGAGGGAATTTGCGCAACCTCCTCTTCACGAAGCTGCACGAACGATACAAGTTCCCTGCTGAATTTGAAAACACAAGCCTCAAAGGGAATAAAGTGAACAATGCTGCCCTCACGAAGATGAGCAAGGCCCTGTCTACTTGGAAAAGCACGGTGAAGAGAATGATCGAGAAAGGTGAGAGTTATGAGAAGATCAAGGAGAAAAATCCTTCGATCACCGAAGATGACTACAACGACTTCAAGATCAATTGCTCGAGCACCGCAAACTCCGAATCAAGTCAGTGGGGGAAAGAAATGCGGGAGCTGAACTTAGGGGAACACACACTCGGTCCCGGCGGTTACAGAGTGGCGGAGCCTATATGGGACAAGGAGGAGGCGGACCGTGCCGAGCAAGGCCTACCGCCCCTCTTCGATAAATACGGTGACAAGCAGACCAGGAACTTTGTCAGGGCCCGGTACAAGAAGGACCCGAAAACAAAGGAGCTTACCACGGATCCGAAGACCAGGGTGCTTGAGCTTGTTCTGGTAAGGAATACACCCCCGCGTAATTAGCTCCATATGGTTGCATTCTAATTAATGAAGCCAAATTTCTAAATGGTTCACATTCCTTCCGCAGGCGACTGAAAGCAGTAGAGCGGGGTTGACTACAAGCAACCCTTGGGACACCACTCTAAATAGGGCGTTGAATGTAATGAAGAACAAGGATAAGCTCAGTAAGCTGACGTCAGCTGGTCGTGTGACTGGCAAAGGCTTGTCGACAAAATGGTAGTCATACTATAACGCTGGTGGGCGAAAGGAGAAAAGGACCAGCTCGGAAAGCCAGGCGCGCGAGGTTCAAGAACTCAAGGCACATGTGGCACGGATTCCGGAGATTGTCCAAGAGCAAGTGCAACAACAACTCGGAGCGACGATCACCGCCATTGTGCCTACCTTGATCGAGGGGTTGAGTGCATGGATTGCGGGCGGCCAACAGGGGCCGCCCCCGATTCCTAGCTTCACGGCCAGCAACTCGCAGAACGCGATGGCGGGGACATTGGTGTCTCCGGCGGAGGCGGCATTGGTGTCTCCGACGCCGGCATGGGAGCTTAATGCACCCGGGTGTACGCCGGCCGGCACCTCTGCAGCAAGCGGCCCCTCCGTCAACTGCACGCCCGCCGTTGGCGGTGCCTCGACATTAGCCGATGATGTAGGGTGGAACTCTAGGTGGCCGATCTTTCACGAAATGGAGGGGATCCCACGATGAACACGAAGAACACGAGAGGGGAACACGAGGGGAAACACGGGAGAATCACTCAAACCAACAAGAACAAGTCACACATATGCTAGATCCTCAAAACACAAAGAGATACAAGATCCATGATCAACAAGGGACGATACAAGTAGCGATAGTCTTCTCCGTGAGGAGGTCTTGGTATCCCGTAGGATCTTCTCCGCAGAGGTCTTGAATCCGTGTGGATCTTCTCCGTGGAGGGGCCGCAGTCACTCACAAGGAGATGAACCACTAGTGGATGAGCAAAGCTCTGTCTCAAATGAGCTAAACCTAAGCTAACCCTCAAATGGAGGAGGGGGAGGAGTATATATAGTCTAGGTCCACCAAGGGGTAAGTGGGAGAGGGATACATGGGCCTCAGGCCCGATACACTGTGCGCAGACAGGGGCCGAATGTCCGGGCGGGGGCCGGATGTCCGGGCCTTCCCGAGACGCCGGATGTCCGGGCCGAGGGGCCGGATGTCCGGGCTGGAGGGGTTGAGCCACGGGTGTCTTCTGGACAGTGGCGCCGGATTTCCGGCCAGGGCCCGGATGTCTGGGGCGCCGGATGTCCGGGGCCTGTAGGTGCTGGCCCTTCTTCCTTCTCTCCCGCGCGCACTTGGCCTTGGTCCTTGGGTTCTCCATGGTCTCCTTGGGTGTTCCTGATCAAGCACAAGGTCCGCGCTTATAGTAGCATCCATATCTCGCGAGAAAAGAAAGGGGAAGCATCGAGGAACGGGATCACCTTGCGTCCAAGTGGTGTACATGGGGATGAACGAAGGATGCTCCGCATCATCTCCCCTCCCTTGGGAAAGATCCGACCTCGGATCAAAAACCTCATCACCATGGAAACGGTAGTCGTGAACGGACTTGTAGTTTGACGAAGTTGAAGGCATGTCGCAATCCAAGTACTCCAAGGTGTCTCCGGTATGTTGTACATGCAAAATGAGCAAACACAAAGTACACTTGGGAATACAATGGTTAGCGCACACAAAGTGTCCATCATGTGAGAATGAGTCCGTGTGACAAGGTACATGAAGCTTAGCAAGATGATATAGTATGAGATGGAAAGCATTCATGTGAGCAAATTCATTTGTTGTGCACACAAAGGTAGGGTAATTGGCATGTTGCACAAAGCTACAATTTCTACCATTGTGCAAAATGATGTAATAGTGTGATGGTTTATCAAGAGCATGAACATGGCAATGGATGCTCAATATGTGTATGCTATCATGCAATTGATGGAGGACAATATGATGATGATGTATGAATATGCCATCAAGAAAGATCACAACAAATTTGCTAAGGAAATGCACAAGCTCATATATCATGGATGACATGGGAATACAAGATGCAACAAGGCAATCATAATGTGAGTCAATCCATGCATAAGATGCAAATTTGTCATGTGTATGATATGTCCATGGAGCATGGCATGTGGGCACACAATCAACAAATATGAAGGTTTTGGTGCAATGTGCCAAAGGAGTTTTGATATACCAATGCTCGATGTCGTGGCATGAGTGAAGGTCCAAAGGTGCATCCAAAGGGTCCAACTTCAATGTCGGTCCTCCATCCCGTAGATGTATCATGTAGACAAGAAGAAGGAAACAACAATGAAAGTATGGCCCATCCAATATGCATAAGTGAGGATGGCTCACAAAGAAGGAATTCACCTTTAGGAATTTCTCGAAGATGTTGGTGTCGCGCAACGTGTATGCCTTCACATGCCAAAGATGCCTTGTGATGGTACCGCCTTGTGAATCCTTCAAAATGAAAGAACATGACAAACACTCGGAAAAACAAATGAGGTTAGCCATAATGCAAAACCTAGCATTCGTGCGGGAAAATACCCAACAAGTGCTTGCATCATTCTTATCATAAGAAAGTACAAGGGTGTGGTGCATGGTATGTAGGCATAAGATGCGAGAACAACCAAGTGCAATAGGCTCAATCAAGTAAGTATGCATCACAAGAAGGGTGTCAAAGTCTCCAATATCAATAGGCATAGCATGGTTGCACTCAATAAAAGGGAATATGAGAGATGCAACGAATGAAGACAAGTGACAATGATTAATGTGAATCATGTGAATGGCATGAACATATATGTCATCAACCCAAGAAAGCAAGTAAGAGTGGAACATGGGTGATGCAATATAGCAAGCAAGCATAGCAATCAAGTCAAACAAGCTAGTAGTGCGAAGATGCAACGTACTAGAGGTAATCATGGCAAGCATGTCATGTGTGCAAATAGTGAGCATACGTGATGCACGTGGCATAGCACAAGCATGAAAGCAAGATATGAGCAAAATATGATGCGGAGCATCCTAAGGACATCACCATGTCAATGGTCCGTTTGGCAAGTGACACGTGCGACCTCTACTTCTCATACACAAAGGTGAATCATCTCCTTTACACGTGTTCACTTGACCCCTTCGAGGATGGTATACTACTTGACACTCCACTCGTGTGCATGCATAGGTATTGTCAGAGCTTCACGGATCTACTCCACGAGAGAGACCGCGGCCCCTCTACGGAGAAGATCCACCTTGGATTCAAGACCCCTAACGGGAAGATCCTTCGCGGATTCAAGACCTCCTCTTGGAGATGAACTCTACCTTGTATCTTTCCCTTTGTTGTTCATGTACTCGTGATCTTGTGTGTTTGATTGTCTAGTGGATGTGTGATTGGACTTGTTCTTGAGTGTTTCCCTCGTGATTCCCCTTTGTGTTCTTCGTGTTCATCGTGGGATCCCCTCCATTTCGTTAAAGCTCGGCCATCTAGGGTTCCACCCTACATCATTATGGTATCATGAGCCAAGTTTCTCACGAATTTGGAGTCCCCTCCACCGTTTCTAGCTTTCTTTTGTGTGATTGCGTCCTAAGATTCGAAAATCCCCACCAAAAATAGCCCCAAAATTTTTTGTGATCTGTTGGTTTGATGATATTTTGTTGATTTTGACCCATGGATTTGCTTGGTTTCAAGTGGATCTAGCATTTCCCCAAGTTTCCCCATCTTTCATCCACAAAATCTCATCAATTTTGACCCCAAAATCATCAAATTCCGCCCAAAATCGCGTCCCGGATCTCAAATCTCGCGTTGACCCCGACCCACTGATGAGGACATGACTACCTTGGATATGACCAAAAATATTGCATACATGTATATTTGTGAGGTGATTTCTAATGCAAACTATGCAACAATTTATTTATGTCATCCAGGACAAAAATACTTCACAGACTTTTGTGCCATGTCTAATTCCAGGTGTATGGGACATTTGTACAATCCACATATGAAGATAAGGGAAAAAGAGAAGTTTAGGTGCTGTTCAAAAAGTTCTCTCACGTCACTTCTGGGCCAAGAGAAGATAGAGTCCAAGTCTCTCACGTTCTGCATCCAGATTCGGACTGCACAGACATACCTGACTCAAAACAGCAAGAACTCCTTCATACGGACTCCGAATTGGGTGATTCTTTTTTTGTTGGAAACTAGATTTCATACACTTTCCAACCCAATTGGATTCACTTTCAAATTCATCCGGAGCGCTGAGATACCAACGAAACAATCTGATGCTGCAGCAGAATCCGAGTCAAACTACAAGTCCAAAGGTGTTACATCACTTCCACTTGGGCCCATGAGCCTTGTACGACCTAGGGTTAGTTTTAGGCTGTCTTGGGACGTCCTTCCACCTCCTATCCGCCACCCCTTGCTCCTATATAAGTAGATCCATCTAGTTGATTTTTCTTAGGGATTTGTTTAGTCAAAAGTTAGCCATTGCAACTTCGTGTACTTCGTTTGTGTCCAACGACCAGACCAAGACCGCTTTTGGATCCCCACATTTATGAATACTTCATCTATATTTGCAATATTCAGATTGCTTTATCATATTCTTGCTTGTTCTTCGATTGCATGCAGGAATAGACCTTCGTGGTCAGACTGATCGTGCTTCTGGCATCGTCAGTAACCCCTGGAGATTGGTTTAGCGATTGCTAAGGCGCAACGTCATGCACGTTTGTAGTTGGATCGTCAAAGTCGACTTCCTCCAAAACGATAGCCACCATCTCATCGAAAGACGGGACACCTCGAGAAGATAGAGTCCAAGTCTCTCACGTTCTGCATCCAGATTCGGACTGCACAGACATACCTGACTCAAAACGGCAAGAACTCCTTCATACGGACTCCGAATTGGGTGATTATTTTTTTGTTGGAAACTAGATTTCATACACTTTCCAACCCAATTGGATTCACTTTCAAATTCATCCGGAGCGCTGAGATACCGACGAAACAATCTGATGCTGCAGCAGAATCCGAGTCAAACTACAAGTCCAAAGGTGTTACATCACTTCCACTTGGGCCCATGAGCCTTGTACGACCTAGGGTTAGTTTTAGGCTGTCTTGGGACGTCCTTCCACCTCCTTGGCCGCCACCCCTTGCTCCTATATAAGTAGATCCATCTAGTTGATTTTTCTTAGGGATTTGTTTAGTCAAAAGTTAGCCATTGCAACTTCGTGTACTTCGTTTGTGTCCAACGACCAGACCAAGACCGCTTTTGGATCCCCACATTTATGAATACTTCATCTATATTTGCAATATTCAGATTGCTTTATCATATTCTTGCTTGTTCTTCGATTGCATGCAGGAATAGACCTTCGTGGTCAGACTGATCGTGCTTCTGGCATCGTCAGTAACCCCTGGAGATTGGTTTAGCGATTGCTAAGGCGCAACGTCATGCACGTTTGTAGTCGGATCGTCAAAGTCGTCTCCACCAAATCGATAGTTATCATCTCATCGAAAGATCGGGCCCCTCGCCTCTATCAAGTGGTATCAGTTTTCAGGTTGCTCGGTGAGAATTTGCAGTTATTCCTAGATTAGATTTATTTTCTTACCTATTTTCCAAGGAAAAGCCACAAAAAAAAGTTAGATCTATACATCCTTTGTCCAAGCCAGTCTGAGCCTTTGCAATTTTCTTTTCATTGTTTGCATTATTGAATTATCGGTTGCATCATCGTGTCGAGTTGCTGGTCTTAGTATCTAGTTCGTTAGAGTTTCGAGTTCTGTTCACAGTAATCACGTCGCCGCTGCATCGTTATCCCTTCCGCTGTCCACCACCTCATCCATCAATTTCCATCTCGTGCAACCCATCGTTCATTGTCCCAATCATAGTTGAAGTTGTTTGCATCTTTGCTTGATCCAATCTGCATCTTATCTAGTTTGTCTTGGAAAGAGGGAGAAAGAAAAAAAAAAGACAGAGAAAAAAAAGTAAAAAAAAAAGAGGAGAGAAAGAAAAAGAAAAAAAAGTGTTAGAAAAAAAAGAAAAAAGAAAAAGAAGGAAAAGAAAGTTGGAGAGAGTGTTGTTGTATATTCTGCTTGGCAGTTGTTTTCATCATTATCTTTACTGCCGTTGTGATCTTCACTTATATCTTGCTGTCCAGAGTTAATTCGTATCCTTTATTGCTGCTAGTTGTGCTACACCGTGACATCATTAGTGTTCTAGGCTCGCGTCTCTAGTCCGGTCTAGCCTAGGACCAGCACAGTACCGTCGTTGAGCGTTTATTCAACATTGCATCTCTGAATTGATTATTGCTAATCTTTTGCTACCATATATAAAGCCAACCCAGCTCCACATATTTCTACACCGTGTTTACGTACGTTCACTTGGCAATCGCTTTACTCAATCTTTGGAGTTATTTGACACCGCTGGTTGCCTATCACCACCTACTGCATGGTAAGAACTTGTAAGATATTGATATTTGCTTTACTGTGAGCGCTTTACCACCACATCCTAGTAGTTCATAGGAACATTATTTTTGGATTTTGTTTCTTGTTTCTACTAATCATGGCAGGTTCCAGAGTCAGTTGGGCTTCATCGATCGTGGGAGACGTGTCATCACCTCAGAAAATACAACCACCATCACAAGAGGTACAAAGACATCAGAATGCGCACAAACAGGTTCTTATTTCCATGCCACATTTTCATGGTCGTTTTAAACCTGATTTATATATTGAATGGGAGTTCAACATCAATAATATATTTGCTTCCCATAGTTTTGATGAACGTAAAAAAATTAAGGTTGCGATTGGTTCTTTCACTGGTTATGCTTTAGTTTGGTGGAGTGAATATTGTCGGTTACACCCTAGTTATATACCTACTACTTGGATTGATTTGAAAGTTGCCATGCGACATACATTCGTCCCTGCTTATTATACTTGTGATATGCTTACAAAGTTGCAACATTTAAAACAAGGTAGTGACACCGTAACGAAATATTATGATGATTTACAAACTACCTTGTTACATTCCTCTTTACAAGAAAGTGAAGACGATTTTATGGATAGATTTTGGGCAGGATTAAATCGTGATATTCAGGAGTTACTAATTCATGAAGAGTGTTATCCTATGGACCATTTGTTTCGTCTTGCTTGTAGTGCTGAACAGGAAATAAAACGACGTATTGTCCATAAGGAGAATAAGCGCCAGGTGCACATTCCAACAAATGATATGGTTGTTCCTTCCACTACTAGGTGTACTATAACAGACACATCCGTTTTTGTGAGGACTACATCACCTCCACCATGTGACGCATCACCTCCGACAGTGCCTACATCATCTGAGTTGATCATAAGAGGTAATGACAAAGGTACCGATCTTCCACCTCCACATGAGTATGGTGAATGCCTTGTCAATTTAAATGAACCATGCAATGAGCTATCCACTACTTTGATCACACCAACTATTTTAGAGGAATATGTTCGTGATTTGACTTTGCCATGTGATCAAACAATTGTGAGTGAACCAATTGAATTAACTATTGATGCGAAAGAACCATTTGAATCAGGGAATAAATCAGATTTGGATCAAATACGTGTGAAAATAGTTGTGCCAATGTTTAATCATTTTGATATGACCTCTAATCTTGGTGATGGTTCATCAAGGTTGGGATGGTTTAATGATGAGCATTGCCAATCTGTTGTAACGATTAAGAGTTTCACTTATATGTGCAAATTGAGTTGCAATATTTTCATGCCTTCCACTTCTTGTGATAATATTTTGGCTTTATATTTTATGAACTACGAAAGTTACTCATCTATACATGTGTCATATGTGCAAAAATTAAGGGAAGTAAAAATGGATGACATATACATATACAACATGTACACCTTGTCTATTTTCTTACCCACATTTCAGATTAAGCAACGCCGAGGACGGCTTTATTTTCAAGAAAGGGAGGATGATGAGGACATGACTACCTTGAATATGACCAAAAATATTGCATACATGTATATTTGTGAGGTGATTTCTAATGCAAACTATGCAACAATTTATTTATGTCATCCAGGACAAAAATACTTCACAGACTTTTGTGCCATGTCTAATTCCAGGTGTATGGGACATTTGTACAATCCACATATGAAGATAAGGGAAAAAGAGAAGTTTAGGTGCTGTTCAAAAAGTTCTCTCACGTCACTTTTGGGCCAAGAGAAGATAGAGTCCAAGTCTCTCACGTTCTGCATCCAGATTCGGACTGCACAGACATACCTGACTCAAAACGGCAGGAACTCCTTCATACGGACTCCGAATTGGGTGATTCTTTTTTTGTTGGAAACTAGATTTCATGCACTTTCCAACCCAATTGGATTCACTTTCAAATTCATCCGGAGCGCTGAGATACCGACGAAACAATCTGATGCTGCAGCAGAATCCGAGTCAAACTACAAGTCCAAAGGTGTTACATCACTTCCACTTGGGCCCATGAGCCTTGTACGACCTAGGGTTAGTTTTAGGCTGTCTTGGGACGTCCTTCCACCTCCTTGGCCGCCACCCCTTGCTCCTATATAAGTAGATCCATCTAGTTGATTTTTCTTAGGGATTTGTTTAGTCAAAAGTTAGCCATTGCAACTTCGTGTACTTCGTTTGTGTCCAACGACCAGACCAAGACCGCTTTTGGATCCCCACAATTATGAATACTTCATCTATATTTGCAATATTCAGATTGCTTTATCATATTCTTGCTTGTTCTTCGATTGCATGCAGGAATAGACCTTCGTGGTCAGACTGATCGTGCTTCTGGCATCGTCAGTAACCCCTGGAGATTGGTTTAGCGATTGCTAAGGCGCAACGTCATGCACGTTTGTAGTCGGATCGTCAAAGTCGTCTCCACCAAATCGATAGTTATCATCTCATCGAAAGATCGGGCCCCTCGCCTCTATCACCCACCGGACGACCGGCGTTTTACCGGACGTCCGGACCCTCACGAAGCACCGGACGTCCGGAACTCACCGGACGACCGGAACCACCTATACAGCAGAAAATACCGAATTTCCGGCGTTTTCCGGACGTCCGGTACACCCAGATTTTGACTTCGGCTGATTTTTGTTTTGGTCATAACTAATTCATACGAACTCCGATTTGGACGTTCTTGAGCTCGTTTTGAAGCTCTTGACATTCCCCATACCAGAAAAATACTACCATCATCATTTGACTCCATCAAATTGTTTCAAATTTGGCAAGTTTGTATAGGCCCTCCACCATATCATCCGCATAACCACCATAGCTTTCCGCAACCTAACCTTTTTGTTCCCCATAGCATTTGTGGTTGCTTGAGTAGTGATTTGAGTCTCCTAAGGTGTTTAGGCTACTTAGGGACCATTGCTTCTTCATCAACCACCACCACCACTTCCGCATAGCATAGCCCACTATACATAGCCAACCCAACTTAACCAAATTTTGTTCGAGCTTATTTGAGTTGTGGCTTGTGTCTCCTAAGGTGTTTCGGCTACTTAGGGACCGTGACTTCAACTCCGACATCGTGTATATCCCATCTTTCCACTTCCGCAACCACCACGACATTGCCGCTACCACCATTTGACATTTGTCCTGGAGATTTTGAGTTGTGGTTTTTCCGTTTCCTAAGGTGTTTCGGCTAATTAGGAACGGGTCTACATCAAGAGCACCGCATCTCATCATCATCATCATCGGACGGTAACTTCGACGACATCATTGTATATTCCCCTTGCAATTGCATTGTTAACCCGTAGCCCATTTTGCGTCACTTGCCTATCGAGACTCGCCTTTGAGTATTGCCGGCAACGTTACTTGTGCACATTAGTGATCATCGATCCACTCTTCCATTGCATATATACCATATCATCATTGGTATCATCTTATCATCCCTTGTGTCACAAGATTGTTCCCGCATATACACAATTGCTATCTTGGTTTGTGCATTTCGCATCGTGGCCATACAAAAAAAAGAGAATAAAGCTTTTAAGCAAAAAGAGAAAGACAAAGAAGCTTGTAAGCAAGAGACATAGCATAGCATCATATGATATCATACTTGATCATCTTGGATCATCTTGTGCTAAAAGCACCGGAAATCATACACATAGCATACTTGGGATAGAAAGTTCATACATTTGCATCTTATAGGTTGTGCACAAGTGTCGTATCCGCCTTTTGAGCAATCGTGCTAGCGTCTCTCTTGAGTTGTGCAACACGAGCGTTTTCCGTGGATTCCACATTTTGTGCTCATTCCTTGGTTGCACGACCCCATTTATCTATCCGTGCGTGTGTTTCCGTGTGCCACATATTGCTATTGGTCTACTTGTTACATTTGCGAATTTGTGAATCTCTTTCAACATTATTGACTCTTTCTAACATTTTCCATCACATTTTTGTGCAACTATCCTCACCGAGCTCCACCATAAGCTTTACTTGATAGGTGTGAGTGAACAAGTCTGGTACCAATTCCACTATTCTTTCATTTCACATTGAGTGAAACGGGATACATCCTCAACATTCGGAAAAGGTAACTTGGTATTGTTTATCTCATCTCCTACTCACCTTTGCTCGTGTCTTGTGATGGATAGGCAAAGCATTTCTTCTACTTCGGTCTACACCAACAACGACAAGTTCGATGCCATGACGAACAACTTGTGCGCCAACATGAATGCTCAAATGGAGGAGCTCAAAGCCCTCATCAAGAACCGCAAGAGGTCTCCCTCATCTTCGAGAAGACGCTCAAGTGCACATCATTCCGAGCTACCATCTCCGGCAAGATCTCATCGGCATCGACACCATCAACGACAAGAACGTGAAGGTCATGAGCTCAACACCAACAACCGCTCAACGACTTCACCATGTACCTTGGCATCTTCGCCAAGCAACTTCAAGGCATCTTCGCCTTTGGATATGCGGCATCTTCGCCCACAAGCACCTCAAGCTTATGATCAAGAGAAGCTCCCCAAGCTCAAGTCCGCGACTTCCACGAGCTACTACGACCTCGACAACGACCACGAGATTCATTTCTATGGGACTCAAGAACCCGAGGAGTATCTCGAGTGGGAACGCTTGATGGACGACTACATCATGCTACTTCAAGTTCCTCCCCAAGATCAAGTGAAGTGTGCCACAAGAAACTTCCACGACTTCGCATCGACATGGTGGTTTCACACACCTTCGGAGGAGTATGACATGAGTTGGCCCAAGACGAAGAGAGCTTTGCGGCGAGAGTTCGTGCCTCCCACATACACGGAACAACTTCTACGCCAATTGGAGAACACCATACAAGGATCCAAGTCCATCGACAAGTACTTCAAGGAGATGAAGATTGCCTTGCGACGAGCCGGCGTGGACGACCCCATTTCGATGAAGCTCCATGTCATGATGGGATTGCACAACGACATCTACAAGACTATCTTCTTCGAGAACTACAAGTCCCTCGACGACAACTACATTGGTGCTCTCAAGGCGGAACAAGAACTTATGAAGGCCAAGGCTTCTCCACCGCAAGCAAACTTCTTGAAGACCAAGCTCCAAGACGACGAGCATGAGGATAGTACCACCATGATGTCCAAGCCCAACGAGCTCCAAGACGACGCTCCCAAGTTTGACTCCACCGCCATCCCTTTTTGTGGCATTGATGATGCCGAGTCTACTTCGACTCTTTTTCAAGACGGTGCGGCGACGACTACGACTACGGAGCCATTCAAGGACCAAGCTTTGGAGGCGAACGACATGGTAACGAGCAACGATGATGCTTCCATCTTTGGAGGTGAGAGTGATGATGTGCCATCTTCGGCCTTCATACACGGCGACGATGACAAGATGGTTGAGCATGGGATTTTCCCTTCGACCACGGCGGCGTATGATGACTTGAGTGACTTGTGCCACCATATTGAGAGGGAGGGCGAGTTTACCACTAGCCCCATATATGACGAGTTGCCCCAATTCCCGTGTGAGGAGAGCCACAACCCCCACCACTTGAGTGAGATGAGTGACTCCACCATATGTGAGTTTGAGTGCACCTACCTTGAGGGAGTGAGTGAGCCACCACATAGAGAGAGTGAGATAGTTGATAGGTCATGTAAGGCCACTTTCAAAACTAACGACTTGACCTCTACCTCTATTGTGTCTTCCCATTTGGTGCTAGGTCCAACATATGATGACGCGCTGATTCTCGACGACTTCGTCCTTCCATTGGACAAGACGATGGCCATGGTGGAATATTATGCACCCCCCACATGGTTCCATCAAGATGAAGATGATGACCACCATTTAATCTTTCCCACCTCACCTACACCACATGAGTGGAAAGAGAAAGGTAACAAAGGTGAAGGTGATGCTCTCGTCCCACTAGTGGACTATGTTAACATTGATTGCTTGCATGATGTTGATCCACCTATTGCCATGCTTCATTCTAGTATGATTTCCCCATGCGATGATTTACCCATTTATGATGAGTTTGATGATTGCCATGTGGAGTCTATTAGATGTGATGCCATGTTGCATAGGATTTCTTGTGATAATTCTCTCGGCCACATCATGTTTGACAATCCACTTGACTTGTCATATGCTATGCATGAGATCAACAATATGTCATATTTGCAATCTCTTCATAGTAACTATGCTTATGCCATTAAGATAAACCCAATTTGCACATATGGCATAGATGACAAGCCCATGGTTATTGGCATTTGTTTTTCTTGCGATGATATTGACATGCTTCCTTTGCATCATATCCATCATATGCCATGCCATGAACACCTAGCTTTGGATATGCATTGTTTTGGATGTTGTCCATTTTCTCCATATGATGTTTCCGATATTGCTCATGGGGAGACACCCATAGTTTCCTCATACATTTTATGAGATTTTGATCCATCCCATTCATTGCATGATCCCCATACTTGTGTGCACAATATGCTCCACATGAATACAAATGCTATTGTCGTGCCACATACTTGCACTAATTTGTGTCCCCATCGTACTATATATGACAATTATTCTTTCATGATGGATGACATATTTCTCTATCATGCCTCAAATTTATTTGAGCGATGCCTATCTTGTGCTAACTTTAACGTGCACATACACATCATGATGGATGATGTGTACATTTACCACGCGCACAATTTCTTTGGTTTGTGTGTCTTTTGTGTAGGTCCCCATACTTACTCGTCAACCTCGCAAGAGCACGAGTTGACGAAAAGAGCTCTAGAGAGCAACGATGACTTGGGATATCGCGGATTGTCTTTCACGCCGCTCCTTTTGCGCAAAGACTTCGCGCATTTCTTCTACATGGCCCTCACATGGTTATGGCTAATTTTTCGTTATGTATCATTTGCCCATATTGCCATGTTCACATTGCATGATATGCCAATGCCTTTGCCTTTGCCATGCATTTGTGACCCATGCTTTGCATTACACATGATGATTGATTTTCATACTTGTTTGTGTATTTGCAAGCTTGGTGGAGATATTACTTGTTATTGCCATGATTACTTTGCACACCATGCCTATTATGATGCTTTGACCTTGATTTGTGATCGTGCTTGCGATATGTCATGTGCATTGCCTATATCCACTATTTGCTCACATGACATGATTGCCATACCTTCTCCTAGTGTGTTGCATCTTCGCTCCACTAGTTTGCACAACTTGATCACCATGCTTGCTTATGTTGCATCACCAATGATTCATACTTGCTCCTTTCATGCGGTTGATGACAACCATTGCCATGCTTTGCACATGATTGATATTGCTTGTTGTCATATGTCTCCACATGTTGCATCTCTCATGCTACCATGTATTGAGCGCAATCATGATTTTAGTCTTGCCAATGAGATTGCCCCCATAGCATTCTCGCATTTGTTTGGAGATTATGACATCATTCTTGTGAAGCATGCTTGTTTTACCTACTTGCACCATATGCCTAGTGCCATGAATATAGCTATTTTTGCATCATATTATTCATGCACTTTTGCTCCTAATGGTTATGTGCAAAAGAAGAGAACCATCATGATGGATGATGTGTTTATCTACCATGCGCATACGTTCTTCCTTTTGTTGTGTGCATGTGTAGGATACTTGGACTATGTGTCGACTTCCACTTCACGTGAGTTGACCATTCGAGCTCTTGAGAGCGAACCACTTTCTACCACGACGCTTCTACATCGCACTTGCTTGTGCTTCGGCACTGTGAAGGACGCACAAGAACATGCTTTCATGGTGATACCCTTCTCTTTCGAGAAACAACAAACCATGAGCATGAATGTGGATCATACTACTTGTGTTGCTTGCACCATGACACTTTGCACACATGCTAGAGATCTTTCTTCGACTTGCCATTGCCACATTGTCATGCTTCATGATCTATATGCCTTGTGTGTTGCATCCGACTTGATTACTTGTCCCTATCATATGCTTGGTTGCAACAATGTCGTCTCTTCACATATGCCGTGTCCCATTGCTTGTCACATGCTTCGCTTGATTGCCTCACACATGTTGAACAATTTCTCTTTCTATTGTGTTGAGTGCCACACGAATTTCACTACACCATATGCACGTTATGCTTGGATTGTCTTGCACTTGACTCATGTGTTTAGACACTTCATTTTATTTGGTGTTGTGATTGATTCCTATGCCTACCATAGACCTTTCATTGAGCGCTTTATGCATGCTTGCTACGACTTTGAGGTAGATGCTTACTCTCTTGTCACACATATGTGCATCTCTACCTCACATTTACATGCTTGTTTCCATGATGACCTTGATTGTGCTCAATTCATATGCTTACATGCCATCTCACACTCCTTTGTCACACCACATGATATGCTTGATGACAACACTTGTTGGGTGAATCACCTCTTAAGTGCTTGGTTTTGCACTAATGCTAACCACATTTGTTTTTCCAAGTGTTTGTTGTCCTTGCTCCTTTTGAAGGAATCACTAGACGGTGCGACATTGGAGAGTGCCCATTTCAAGCTTCAAGATGATGAGTGCTTGGTGATCGACCGGTTTGACATGGCGATGCCATCTCTTTCCCATGGTGATTTGGCTTTCGATCCGAGGTCGGATCTTTTCCAAGGGGGAGGGGATGATGCGGAGCATCCTAAGGACATCACCATGTCAATGGTCCGTTTGGCAAGTGACACGTGCGACCTCTACTTCTCATACATAAAGGTGAATCATCTCCTTTACACGTGTTCACTTGACCCCTTCGAGGATGGTATACTACTTGACACTCCACTCGTGTGCATGCATAGGTATTGTCGGAGCTTCACGGACGACGAGGAGGAATGCAAGCGCCGAGGAACACCTACACCATCCGCGAGGGAAGCATGGAAGAGAAGACGGAAGAAACAGAGCTGCTGGAAAAGCTACAGGCTCCGGACGTCCGGCCTCTACCGGACGACCGGCGACTCCCAGGCGACCGGACGACCGGAGGCCACCGGACGTCCGTGACATCGGCAACAGAACCGAAATCCAGGAAATTACCGGAAGTCCGGGAGCTACCGGACGTCTGGTCCCTCCCGAGCCACCGGACGTCCGGTGTCCAGCGGACGACCGGTACCTGTCTGCATACAGCGTTCGGGCCGAGGCCCATGTATCCCTTTCGCCCCTCACTTACCCCTTGGTGGCCCTAGACTATATAAACTCCTCCACCTCCACCACTTTAGGGTTAGCAATGGTTTAGCTCATATGAGAGATAGAGCTTTGCTCATCCATCCCGGATCTACTCCACGAGAGAGACCGCAGCCCCTCTACGGAGAAGATCCACCTTGGATTCAAGACCCCTAACGGGAAGATCCTTCGCGGATTCAAGACCTCCTCTTGGAGATGAACTCTACCTTGTATCTTTCCCTTTGTTGTTCATGTACTCGTGATCTTGTGTGTTTGATTGTCTAGTGGATGTGTGATTGGACTTGTTCTTGAGTGTTTCCCTCGTGATTCCCCTTTGTGTTCTTCGTGTTCATCGTGGGATCCCCTCCATTTCGTGAAAGATCGGCCATCTAGGGTTCCACCCTACATCAAAATAGCATCAATGTGTTGATGAGAGGCCATATGGAAATAGCAATGGGATATCATGACTCTCCCAACACAAGAATCAACAATAGAATGGGGCACAAAGAAATCATGGTAGTAGCTACAAGTATCTCCACCAAGCATGCAAATACACATATAAGTAGCATAATGGTGAATCATGTGTAAAGGCAAGCAAGGGTCACAATTGCATGGCAAAGTCATAGCAAGAGGCATAACATGCAAAGTGAACACGATAGTATGGGCATAATGTGATAAGTGGCAAATAGCCCATAGCCATGTGAGAGCCAAGTAAAAGAGATGCGCGTAGTGGTTGCGCGAAGAGAATGGTGGTAAGGAGATTCCACGGAATCCCAAGTCATCGTTGCTCTCAAGAGCTCGTTTTGTCAACTCATGGGATTGTGAGGTTGACAAATGTTCATGAGTACCTACACAAAGCAAAGACAAAAGGAAAATTGTGTGTGCGTGGTATATGTACACATCATCCATCATGATGCGCACGTGCATGTGTTGGTTAGCACAAAATAGCCAATGCTCAAATAAATGAGATGCGTGATATAGAAACATGTCATCCATCATGAGAGGTTTGTTGTTATGTATAGCATAATGGAGACTCAAATGGTGTAATGCATCATGACAAGTAGGTAGAGCATTGTTATTCATGGAATGCATATGCTGCACACAATTATGGGAACTATGCAAAGTATGGAATGCATCAAGATCTCCTAGTATGTATGAGGAAACTATGGGGGTCTCCTCATGAGCATCAATGGAAACATCACATGGAGAATATTGACAACATCCAAAGCAAAGCATATTTGGAACAATGTGTTCATGGCATGGCATAGTAGATAAATTGCGCAAATTATGTAAAGGAAGCATGGCAATATCATCGCATGAAAAACAAAAGCCAATGACCATCATCTTGTTATCTATGCCACAAGTGCAAATAGGATTTACTTTAATGGGGCATGCATAGCTACTATGTTGAGATTGAAATGAAACAATATGAGAAATCTCACTCATAGCATATGACAAGTTCAAAGGATTATCAAACATGATATGACCAAAAGAATTTTCACATGATATCCTATGGAGCATAGCATCACAACTAGGCAACTCAACATGCTCATCATCATATTCATCATAAATAGGTAAGTCAAGACATGAGGAAGTTGCACTAGCATGAAGCATGGTCATAGGTGAATCAACATCATGCAAGCAATCATTGGTGATATAGTCCACAAGTGGGACGAAAGAAGCACTATCACCTATGTTACCTTTGGAGCATCGCTCATGTATTGTAGGTGAGGTTGCAACTTGATGGTACCATGTGGGGGGTACATCCTCTTCCACCATGGCCATCGGGTTGTCCATTGGAGGGACGGATTCGTCGAGGGTAGGCATGTCCTCTTGTAGGAGACCTAGCACCAAAGAAAGCACACTCGGAGTAGAGGTTAAGTCGTTAGAAATCATAGTGGCCTCACATGCCCTATCAACTACCTCACTCACAAAGTGTTGTGGCTCACTCGCTCCCTCGTGGATGCTCTCACTCGTATGGTTGGTGGAGTCACTCAAATGGCTCTCAACCTCACATAGGAGAAGTGGCATGCTCTCATGTATGGGGCTAGTAGTGGTCACTCTCATCCTCTCAAGGGAAATGCTCTCAAGGTCACATATGGTGGAGTCACTCGTATCACTCATGTGGTGGTGGCTCTCCTCACATGGGAATTGGGGCATCTCTTCATATGTGGATGTTGATGAGGTGTAGGTGCAATAGTCTCCATGCTCAACTTTCTCATCCGTAATGCCTCCAAAGATGAATGCCGTAGGGTGTGGCAAACCATCACGCTCCTCCGAGTTCAAAGAGATGGTCTCATGCTTGCTCGCGTAGCTTGACCCGGAGTAGTTGTCCAATATGGGCGCCGTCTTCATGGTGTCGAAGAGGTTCATGCTCGTCGCCTTGGTCGAAGGGGATGGCCCATGCTCGACCGTCTTGTCGCCGAAGCTCGTAGATGATCGCCTTGATGATGAAGGCGTCGATGTAGGTGAACTCATGGGAAGTAGGCGAAGATGCCGTACGTCCGAAGGCAAAGATGCCTTGATAGCACTTGGCGAAGATGCCGAAGTGGTGGTTGTAGCCGTAGCTCCGTCTTGGGTGTGCTTGTCTTGCGGTCTTCTCTTATGCTCTTGAAGCTTGGCCTTGGCGTGATGTAGAGCTTCTTCGGACTTGTAGGTATGCGCTTGTCGAGCATCTTCATGATGATGATGTCGTTGTCGTGCTTGAGCTCTTGGTAGATGTCGTTCGTCGTCGTCGTGCACATGATGCTTGGAGGTGACTTGCCCTTCATGACGATGTCGATTGTCGCCATGGCGGTGTGGCCGTGGAAGACTTGCACTTGCATCATGTTTGTGCTCCGAAGACTTGTGACTTGAACGTCGCCGCCGAGAGGATGACGAAGGGGAAGAAGACTTGTAATCGACCACCAAGTGTCGGAGCTCCGCCATTTGTTTGTTGAAGGAGTCGCACATGTCGTCGAAGGAAGCCATTGCCCTTGTCTCAAAGTGTCGTTGTTCGATGGCGATGTTGCCCAAGCACTCTTGCATTTCTTGTTGTAGTCCGATGGTTTTCGCGTGGATGTCCTTGTTCGCGCCGTCGATGTCGAAGACCGGAGATGAAATGCCTTGCCTATCCATCACAAGACGCTAGCAAGTATGAGTGGGAGAAAGAGAAGAACTATACCAAATGTACCTTGACCGATGTTGAAGATGGATCAATGATCACTCAAATGTGGAACAAGGAAATAGCACAATTGGTACCAATTCTTGTCGGTTTCTCACACCTACACAAGTAAAGCTAATGGTGGAGCTCGGTGAGGATAGTGGCACAAAAATTTGATGCAAAATGTTAGCAAGAGTCAATAAAGTTGAAAGAGATTCAACAATTCGCAAGTGAAACAAGTAGACCAATAGCAATATGGGTGGCACACGGAAACACACGCACGGATAGATAAATGTGGTTGTGCAACCAAGGTGATGCAGAGCATCCCAAGGACATCCCCATGGACCCTCCTTCACCTCACCAAGTGCCCAAAGGACCAATGACACGAGCCCGTGCAAGATCTCTCGAGACCGAGGTGACTTCGCTCCTCTCTCTACATCTTTCGGATTCTCTTGAGACAGGGCTTCTACCTTCATTAGAGACTCTGTGCATACTCAGGTGCTTGGACGAAGGCCACGGGACAGCCCTGCACAATGGTCAAGATGACAGGCCCGACAAGTACACGAGACAAGAAGAAGGAAGGCTGAAGATGCTACAGGCACCGGACGTCCGGCCTGCACCGGACGACCGGCGGCTTCCAGGCACCGGACGACCGGAAGACACCGGACGTCCGGCCTCTCCCAGACGACCGGACGACCGGAAGCCACCGGACGTCCGTGACAACGGCAACAGAAGCTAATTAGCGGAAATCCGAGGATTACCGGACGTCCGGTCCCTCCGGAACCACCGGACGTCCGGTAACCAGCGGACGTCCGCCCCGACGGTGCCTATCTGTGTAATATATACCCGTTGACTTCCCTCCTTTCGGGGCAGCTGTTGGTTAGCTCATTTCTCAGACTTGTGTGGATTTCTCCCACGAGACCGTGCGCCTCTACGGAGAAGATCCACTACGGATTCAAGGCCTCCACATCGGGGAAGATCCTACGGGATTCCAAGACCTCCTCACGGAGAAGACTATCCTTGTATCACCATCGTTGACTATGGATCATGTATCGCACTATGTATCGTGGATCTAGCGCTTGTGTGATTATCTTCGTGTTGATTTGAGTGTTTCCTCTTGTGTTTTCCCCGTCCTCCTCCTTGTGCTCTCCGTGTTCATCGTGGGACACTCTCCAAATCATGAAAGGTCCGCTGATTAGGGTTCCACCCTACATCATCTTGGTATCAAGAGCAAGGTTGATCACGATTTTGGAGCCCCACACACTGTTTTCTAGCTTGTTTTTGTTGTGTTCTTCCCAATTTCGAAAAATCCCCACAAAAATAACCCCCAAATTTTTTTGTGATCCGTTGATTTGGCAAGATTTTGTTGACTTTGTTCCATGGATTTGCTGTGCCACGTGTCGATCTAGCATTTCCCCACTTTTTCACCCATTTTCCCCCGCAAATTCGACCACATTCGACAAATTTCTCCACAGATTCCACCACCCATAGTCCCAGACCTACCGGACGACCGAAGTTTACCCGACGTCCGGCACCCCTTGAGACACCGGACGTCCGCTAAACACCGGACGACCGGCACCCCGTTACAGAAGCTTTTACCGGATTTCTGGCAACTTCCGGACGTCCGACCCCATCCGACCGACCGGACGACCGGTAACTTCCGGACGTCCGACAAAACCTGACGAGGCTGACTTGTTCAGTTCCGTACCACCTTCCGCTACCACCTACCTTTCATCCCACCTTCCGCAACCACCATCGTTTACCCGCTACGAGTTTGGAAAGTGTGTCTCCCTTTTCCTTAGATACATGAGTTGTGGTTTCACCGTTTCCTTGTTTGTTTAGGCTACCTTGGAACGGCAAGACTTCGACAACACCACTGCTCAACTTCGGCAAGGACGGTAACATCGACGACACTTCGCTCATTCTACCTTGCAATTGCATTGTCACCCTATAAACCATCTTTGCGTAGCTTTCCCATTGAGACTAGCCATTTGAGTATTGCCGGGCCACGACACTTGTGCACATTAGTGATAGTCATAGATATTGCATACTACATCATTGTGAGTAACACCACATCATCTTGGTATCTTGCATATCTCCGTGTGACACAAGAGTGTACCGCATACACAATAGCTACCTTGATCCGAGAAGCATGCATAAGTACCCAAAGAAAGAGCTCACAAGCTTTTAAGCAAACGAGCCAATCAATGAAAAAGACAATAGCATCATACGCTTTGCATCAAAGGAGATCATACATCATAGCAACATCATCGTGTGCTCAAGCATCGGCACATCATACACTCATAGCATACTTGTGATAGATAGTCGTTACGTTTTGCCTCTTATAGGTCGTGCACAAGTGCGTATCCGCCTATTAAGCAATCGGTTAGCGTCTCTCTAGTGTTGTGCAACACAAGCATTTTCCGTGGTTTGCCACATTTTCGCTCAACCTTAGTTGTACAACCACATTTATCTATCCGTGTGTGTGTTCCGTGTGCTACCTTTGCTAGTGATCTACTTGTTGCATGAGCAAATTGTGAACCATTTTCAACATCATTGAGTCACTTCGACGATTGCATTGAATTTGTGCCACATCCTAACCAAGCTCCTCTCAAAGCTTTACTTGTGTAGGTGTGAGAATTGACACGAAGTGATACCAATAGTGCTATTTCCGGGTTACATCATCGCGTGATCATTGATCCATTTTCAACCTCGATTAAGGTACATTGATATTGTCTTCTCCTTTCTCCCACTCACATACTTGCTTGTGATGATGGATAGGCCAAGTACATCTTCCAACCCGATCTTCGACGATTCTCAAGAAGTGAACAACTACGTCACCAAACTACATCTATTCGGTGTCCAACGAGCTCTACATCAAGAGAGTGAAGCTATGCGTGAGTACATTGGTCAAGTCGCCGAGGACGCGCGCCAATTTGAAGCAAGGACCAAAGAACAATTTGACCTCATCAACACCAACATGACTACTCAATACAATGAGCTCCGGACATTGATAATCAACCGACGTTCTTCCTCAACATCTTCTCAAAGACGAAGCCGCTCAAGTCGACACACCGACTCCACACAAGACTCAAGTACACCTACGTCCAACACTCTTCGTCAAGCCACACGTCAAGCTCGACATGACCACCGGCATCCTCTACATGACAAGAGTTCACAAGAGCTATTCGACGAGCAAGAAAGCCGACGTCGTCAAAACCAAGCTACACTTGAGCAAGCACAAGAACGGCAACGACTACGCCAACAACAACAAGAGCGAGCACGTCAATATCAAGAAGAACAAGATGCCGAGGCTAACCGCCAAGCACAACAACGTCGAGAAGCTCAAGCTATGGAGGCGCAACGTGCTTTACAAGATGCACATCGCAATGTGGCAGGCCGCACTCGACAAACTCGTCAAGAAGAGGATTTCCTTCGCGATGAGATGCAAGAGAGGCGCCATCAAGTAAGAATGCAAGAAGAAGCTCCTCCTCAAGCGCGGCAAGAGCAACAACACCAACAAGAACATCAACTCCAACAAGAACATCTACATCAACGAGAGCAACAAGATATGGCAAACCGCCAAAATCGAGATCGCCCTCCCAATAGGCAAGGAAACAATGACGAGCATCGCTATGGCAAGCTCAAGTTCACCATGCCAAAGTTCTCCGGAAGCATTGATCCCGAAGACTATCTCTCATGGGCATTGAAGGTTGACAAGATCTTTCGCCTTCACAACTTCGATGAAGAGAAGAAGATCGCAATGGCATCCCTTGAGTTCCAAGACTATGTTCTCATTTGGTGGGAGCAAGTTATAGAGAGAAGAGAAGCAAAAGGCGAACCTCCTATAATCACTTGGGCTCAAATGAAGGAAGTCATGAGAGCATGCTTTGTGCCTACACACTACAATCGTGACTTGTTCAAGAAGCTACAACTCTTCAAGCAAGGTACCAAGTCCGTTGAAGAGTACTACAAGGAGATGGAGCTTGCCATGATACGAGCAAACATCACGGAAGATGACGAGCAAACTATGGCGAGATTCTTGAATGGACTCAACTATCCCATCAAGAAGATTGCGGACTTCCAACCATACAACAATCTCCTCGAGCTAGTACATCAAGCAACCAAAGCGGAGCGACAAGTTCAAGAGGACTACAAGTACTCCAAGTTCAACTCCAAGAACTTCGGCTCCTACAACCAAGCTTCAACGACTTCGGCTACTCCTCCTACCTCTACCAAGCCATCTACAAACTACGGTGACAAGTCAAGCTACAAGAATGCGACTACATCGAGTCGTCCACCTTCTACCAACAACTTCAAGCCAAGAGCTCCCTCAACTACAACTCCTACCGAAGACAATAACAAGACGAGCTCCATCAAATGCTTCAAGTGCCAAGGACGAGGCCACAAGTCATTTGAGTGCAAGACCGTTCGCACCATGATCATCAACGACGACGGATCTTATGACTCCATGAGCGATGATGAGATGGAAGTACTTGAGCATGTCGCTATGCATCGCCAAGTCAATGAAGAAGAAGATCATCAAGTGTTTTGCGACAATGACTCAAGCCCCAACCTTGTTGTCTCCACAGTCTTGACACTCCAACACCAACAAGATGACGACCAACGATGTCATATTTTCCATACGAAGGCCGGCATCAATGGACGCTCCGTCAAGGTTATCATCGATGGAGGAAGTTGCCACAACTTGGCAAGCGAAGAGCTATGCGACAAGCTTCATTTGGTTAAGACGAAGCATCCTCACCCCTACAAGGTCCAGTGGCTCAACGACGCCGGAATTCTTCGAGTCGAGCACACCGTGCAAGTCTCTTTCAAGATTGGCGCCTACGAGGACACTCTCGAATGTGATGTGATACCCATGTCCGTGTGCCACCTTATTCTTGGACGCCCATGGCAATATGATCGTGGAGTCACACACAATGGACGGACAAATCACTATCACTTCAAGATGAAGGGGAAGGAATTCGTGCTCCGACCAATGACTCCAAGTCAAGTAGCCGCCGACAAGCTTTTACCTACCACCCATCGTGGAGAGAATGGTGAGAGAGCGAGCCACCAAAAAGAGAGCGAGAGCCACAAGCCAAATATGAGCGCATCCACGATGAGCGACAAGAAGCAACTAGTTCTATTTGCCACCAAACGTGAGATGAGAGAAGTGTGTGAGAACCCATCGAGCGTCTTCCACCTTGTGCTTTTATGCAAAGGGGAAGCCAAGCCTACTAACACTTCACCACCTCCACCTTTTGTGTTGTCTCAATTGTTGCAGGAATTCTCGGACGTCTTTCCCGATGAGCTACCACCGGGTCTACCTCCACTTCGCGGGATAGAACACCGCATCGACCTCGTACCCGGTGCACCACTTCCAAACAAAGCTCCCAACCGCGTCAACCCCGAGGAAACAAAGGAGATACAACGGCAAGTGCAACAACTCATCGACAAAGGTCATGTACGTGAAAGCTTAAGCCCTTGTGCCGTTCCCGTTATCCTCGTGCCTAAGAAAGATGGAAGTTTTCGCATGTGTTCCGATTGTCGTCCGATAAATGCTATCACCGTTAGATACCGTCACCCTATTCCACGCTTAGACGATATGCTTGATGAATTATGTGGTGCCACAATTTTTTCTAAAATTGATCTTAAAAGTGGCTACTACCAAATTCGCATTCAAGAAGGTGATGAGTGGAAAACTGCTTTCAAAACCAAGTTCGGGTTATACGAGTGGCTTGTTATGCCAATGGGCTTATCAGAAGCACCCGGCACTTTCGTGCGTCTTATGCATTTTGTTCTCCGACCCTATATAGGCGTCTTTGTAGTGGTTTACTTTGATGACATTCTCATCTTTAGCAAGTCGCTTGAAGAACATGTTGACCATGTCCAACTAGTTTTGCAAGCACTTCGCAAACAACAACTATACGCTAATATGGAGAAATGCACTTTTGGCGTTGACAAGGTTGTCTTTCTAGGATTTGTCGTGTCTTCTCAAGGTGT
Organism: Secale cereale; assembly: GCA_902687465.1. Taxonomy (NCBI): domain Eukaryota; kingdom Viridiplantae; phylum Streptophyta; class Magnoliopsida; order Poales; family Poaceae; genus Secale; species Secale cereale. Next base: position 442,567,434 of record LR738715.1, on the reverse strand, counting down.
TCACGTTGATGAAAATAAAATTGAAGCAATTAAAACTTGGCCTCAACCAAAGAATCTCATGCAAGTGCGTAGTTTCCTTGGTCTAGCCGGTTTCTATAGACGTTTTGTGAAGGACTTTAGCACCATTGCTATGCCTCTACACGCTTTGAGCAAGAAGAACGCACCCTTCATTTGGGGTCCTTCGCAAGACACCGCGTTCAATGAGCTTAAGAGCTTGCTCACGCACGCACCACTTCTAGCCCTACCAAACTTTGACAAACCGTTTGAGATTCATTGTGATGCTAGTGGTACCGGCATAGGTGGTGTGCTAATGCAAGAAAAGCGCCCAATTGCCTACTTTAGCGAAAAGCTATCGGGAGCGCAACTTAACTACCCCATCTATGATAAAGAGCTTTATGCCTTGGTGAGAGTTCTACGTGTTTGGGTACACTATCTTAGACCTCATGAATTCATTCTTCATACGGACCATGAGACACTCAAGTATCTCAAAGGTCAAACTAAGTTGAACAAGCGTCATGCTAAATGGAGTGAGTTCATTGAGTCTTTTCCCTATGTCATCAAATACATCAAGGGCAAAGAAAATGTTGTGGCGGACGCGCTTTCCCGCAAATGCATGCTTGTAACACAACTTGAGTTGAATGTGATTGGCTTTGAGCATATTAAAGATTTATATGAGCATGATCCTTTCTTTGCAAATGCTTATGCTAAGTGCTTGACTCACACTTCTTGGGAACATTACTACATCAAGGATGGATATCTTATGAGAGCTAACAAACTTTGCATTCCCGAGTCTTCGCTTCGTTTGCTCCTTTTGCAGGAATCTCATGGAGGAGGACTCATGGGACACTTTGGACGCGACAAGACGTTTGCTACCCTCTCTAAGAACTATTTTTGGCCCAAGATGCTTCGTGACGTCTCACGCCTCACCAACCGATGTTCTACATGCCGCAAAACTAAGTCCAAAGCTCAATCTCATGGTCTTTACATGCCTCTTCCTATTCCATACTATCCATGGGAAGACATAAGCATGGATTTCATACTTGGCTTGCCTAGAACTCAAAATGGCAAAGATTCCGTGCTTGTCGTGGTAGACAGATTCTCTAAAATGGCTCATTTCATTCCTTGCAACAAGATCGACGATGCTTCACATGTTGCAACTCTATTTTGTAGGGAGATACTTCGTCTACACGGCGTGCCCAAAACGATCGTGTCGGACGGGGACGTCAAGTTCTTGAGTTACTTTTGGAAAACACTATGTGCCAAGCTCGGAATCAAGCTACTCTTTTCTTCGGCGTACCATCCACAAACGGACGGCCAGACGGAGGTGACGAACCGCATGCTCTCCACTCTTCTTCGTGTGTTGATCAAGAGGAACATCCGGGAATGGGAGCGTTGCTTGCCCATCGCCGAGTTCGCCTACAACCGCGCAAGACATTCGACCACCGGCAAGTCGCCATTCGAGGTTGTCTACGGCTTCAATCCGTTGTCTCCTTTGGACATTCTACCTCTACCTCTACAAGAGCACATCAACATGGACGCGAGTGCTCGAGCAAGCTATCTCAAGAAGGTGCACGAAGATACAAGGGCAATGATCGAGCGCCAACTCCAACGTCTCGCCACCAAGCTCAACGTCAACAAGGCACCAATGGTGTTCCAACCGGGAGATCTTGTTTGGCTTCATCTTCGCAAGGATCGCTTCCCACACGAGCGCAAGTCCAAACTTCTACCTCGTGCCAACGGACCCTTCAAGGTGCTAGCTCGCTACAACGACAATGCCTACAAGATCGACCTCCCTCGAGACAAGTACACCGTGAGCGACACCTTCAACGTCAAGGATCTCTCTCCTTTCCATGGTGATGAAGATTTCGATCCGAGGTCGGATCTTTCCCAAGGGAGGGGAGATGATGCGGAGCATCCCAAGGACATCCCCATGGACCCTCCTTCACCTCACCAAGTGCCCAAAGGACCAATGACACGAGCCCGTGCAAGAGCTCTCGAGACCGAGGTGACTTCGCTCCTCTCTCTACATCTTTCGGATTCTCTTGAGAATGGGCTTCTACCTTCATCAGGGACTCTATGCATACTCAGGTGCTTGGACGAAGGCCACGGGACAGCCCTGCACAATGGTCAAGATGACAGGCCCGACAAGTACACGAGACAAGAAGAAGGAAGGCTGAAGATGCTACAGGCACCGGACGTCCGGCCTGCACCGGACGACCAGCGGCTTCCAGGCACGGGACGACCGGAAGACACTGGACGTCCGGCCTCTCCCAAACGACCGGACGACCGGAAGCCACCAGACGTCCGTGACAACGGCAACAGAAGCTAATTAGCGGAAATCCGAGGATTACCGAACGTCCGGTCCCTCCGGAACCACCGGATGTTCGGTAACCAGCGGACGTCCGCCCCGACGGTGCCTATCTGTGTAATATATACCCGTTGACTTCCCTCCTTTTGGGGCAGCTGTTGGTTAGCTCATTTCTCAGACTTGTGTGGATTTCTCCCACGAGACCGTGCGCCTCTACGGAGAAGATCCACTACGGATTCAAGGCCTCCACATCGGGGAAGATCCTACGGGATTCCAAGACCTCCTCACGGAGAAGACTATCCTTGTATCACCATCGTTGACTATGGATCATGTATCGCACTATGTATCATGGATCTAGCGCTTGTGTGATTATCTTCGTGTTGATTTGAGTGTTTCCTCTTGTGTTTTCCCCGTCCTCCTCCTTGTGCTCTCCGTGTTCATCGTGGGACACTCTCCAAATCATGAAAGGTCCGCTGATTAGGGTTCCACCCTACATCACAAGGGTTGAGCAGAAAATGTGGAATCCACGGAAGATGCTCTTGTCGCACAACACTAGAGAGACGCTAGCCGATTGCTCAAAAGGCGGATACGAACTTGTGCACTACCTATATGAGACAAAATGTAGCGACTTCCTATCACAAGTATGCTATGTGTATGATGTTCTGGTGCTTGAGCACAACATGATCCAAGATGATCAAGGATGATATGATATTTTGTGATGCTATGGCTCTTGCTCACAAGCTTCTTTGCTTTTCTCCTTTGCTTAAAAGCTTATTCTCTCTTTTTTTGTATATGGCCACGATGCACAAACCAAGATAGCAATTGTGTATATGCGGGAACAATCTTGTGACACAAGGGATGATATGATGATACCAATATGATATGGTATGTATGCAATGGAAGGTGGATCGATGATCACTAATGTGCACAAGTAACGTTGCCGGCAATACTCAAAGGCTAGTCTCGATAGGCAAGTGACGCAAAATGGGCTAGGGGTTAACAATGCAATTGCAAGGGGAATATACAATGATGTCGTCGAAGTTACCGTCCGATGATGATGATGATGAGATGCGGTGCTCTTGATGTAGACCCGTTCCTAATTAGCCGAAACACCTTAGGAAACGGAAAAACCACAACTCAAAATCTCAAGGACAAATGTCAAATGGTGGTAGCGGCAATGCCGTGGTGGTTGCGGAAGTGGAATGATGGGCTATACACGATATCGGAGTTGAAGTCACGGTCCCTAAGTAGCCAAAACACCTTAGGAGACACAAGCCACAACTCAAACAAGCTTGAACATAATTGGGTTAAGTTTGGATTGGCTATGTATGGTGGACTAGGCTATGCGGTAGTGGTGGTGGTGGTTGATGAAGAAACAATGGTCCCTAAGTAGCCTAAACACCTTAGGAGACTCAAATCACTACTCAAGCAACCACAAATGCTATGGGGAACAAAATGGTTAGGTTGCGGAAGTCGGTGGTGGTATAGCGGATGATGTGGTGGAAGCCCTAGGCAAAGATGCCAAAATCCACAAAATATGATAGAGTCAAATGATGATGGTAGTATTTTTGTGTTATGGGGGGTGTCAAGAGCTTCAAAACGAGCTCAAGAATGTCAAAATCGGACTCCGGATGAATTAGTTATGGACAAAACGGTGAAACACGGGTGGCTGAAATCCCAAGGGTCGGACATCCGGGGTGGAGCCCGGATTTCCGGGACCTGATGTCCAGAACCGCGCGGGATTTTTCCCTCCAGGAGCCGGATGTCCGGCCCGATGGCCCGGATGTCCGGCCCGAAGATTCCAGATCTGAATCGGGACGAACTTTTCGAATTGGGGGCGGAAATTGATGATTTGGGGCTCAAAATTTGAGAGATTTTGTGGAGGAAAGATGGGGAAACTTGGGGAAATGCTAGATCCACTTGAAACCGAGCAAATCCACGGATCAAAATCAACAAAACATCATCTAACCAACAGATCACAAAAAAATTTGGGGCTATTTTTGGTGGGGAATTTTCGAAATTGGGGAAGAACACAACAAAACAAGGCTAGAAAACGGCGGGGAGGCTCCAAATTCGTGAGAAACCGTGGCTCATGATACCATAATGATCACTAAACTAGGTGGGGGGCTCCAATTTCGTGAGAAACCATGGCTCTTGATACCATATGATGTGGGGTGGAACCCTAGGTGGCCGATCTTTCACGAAATGGAGGGGATCCCACGATGAACACGAAGAACACGAGAGGGGAACACGAGGGGAAACACGAGAGAATCACTCAAACCAACAAGTCACATATATGCTAGATCCTCAAAACACAAAGAGATACAAGATCCATGATCAACAAGGGACGATACAAGTAGCGACAGTCTTCTCCGTGAGGAGGTCTTGGTATCCCGTAGGATCTTCTCCGCAGAGGTCTTGAATCCGTGTGGATCTTCTCCGTGGAGGGGCCGCAGTCACTCACAAGGAGATGAACCACTAGTGGATGAACAAAGCTCTGTCTCAAATGAGCTAAACCTAAGCTAACCCTCAAATGGAGGAGGGGGAGGAGTATATATAGTCTAGGTCCACGAAGGGGTAAGTGGGAGAGGGATACATGGGCCTCAGGCCCGATACACTGTGCGCAGACAGGGGCCAGATGTCCGGGCGGGGGCCGGATGTCCGGGCCTTCCAGAGACGCCGGATGTCCGGGCCGAGGGGCCGGATGTCCGGGCTGGAGGGGTTGAGCCACGGGTGTCTTCTGGACAGTGGCGCCGGATTTACGGCCAGGGCCCGGATGTCCGGGGCGCCAGATGTCCGGGCCTGGGGGCCGGATGTCCGGGGCCTGTAGGTGTTGGCCCTTCTTCCTTCTCTCCCGCGCGCACTTGGCCTTGGTCCTTGGGTTCTCCATGGTCTCCTTGGGTGTTCCTGATCAAGCACAAGGTCCGCTCTTATAGTAGCATCCATATCTCGCGAGAAAAGAAAGGGGAAGCATCGAGGAACGGGATCACCTTGCGTCCAAGTGGTGTACATGGGGATGAACGAAGGATGCTCTGCATCAGCCGAGCTCAACGCCATCATCACGGTAACTAATTAAGCCTCTCTCGGCCGAGGACTTCATCTCCTTCCCTTTGACTGGGCATCCCTGACGCCCTACATGTTTTCGCAGGGCACCGCCGACGTTCCGTGCACTCTCCTACACTTCATGAACAACGAGTTGGTCGATGTCGCCAAGGGCAAAATCGTTCAACCGGGCAACCCCTTGTTCCACGGTACCCAGATGCCCCCCAACTTGTTTAGGGTTCAACTGGTTCGGGTGCTGCCAGGCTGCGACGAGTTGTTACCTCCGATTCGACCTGTCGGGGCCGACGATGATGACGTGATGACCCTCAACGCCTGCCTGAGATGGCCCCTGCTTTGGCCGAAGAGCCAGATTCGTTTGGGGGCGGGGGACACCACCCCAAAGACAACACCGCCAGTCATGCCGGCGCCAAGTCGGCCCCATGGCAAGACCACCGCAATGGTGCTGGACATCCCTATGCCACTGGATCTAAACATGCATATGGCACAGGATCAGAACGGTGGCGACTGGATCCAAACATGCATATGGCACGATACATTTGGCAATGTCGATCAGTACCTTGCCGATCATGGGTACGGTGGCGACTTCATGGGGCCTCCTTCTCAAGAACCCAACCCAACAAAAGACATGCGCGATCTAGCTGGGACCGCGGAGAAGCCAAGTTGCAACAGGCGTCGTCTGCCGTTCAGCTCTCAGGAGACGCCTCCAGCTGCCGACTTCACCGAGCCTCAGATAGGCGAGGTGCGAAATATTATCAGCCCCAACACAGTCAAGAAGGCGGTCTGTGAGCAGAACTCGGTCCCATTACAGGAGAAGAAGAAGGCACGCAAAAGAAAGACTAACAAGGATGCGAGCCAGCCGGCACCGAGTACGATCCGTGCTCAGGACGGACCACCTTCACCTGAGGATGTAATGAGGAGGGTGCATGTGGCGGGTAGGCCGATGCTACCGAGAAATATGCTCGATGCTGCAACCGGTGCTATGCGGAGTCTGCATGACAGTGTTCTTTCTTTGGAGAAGCGGCATCTCAGAGAGAAGGATGTGGCATACCCGGTTTTCGCGGCCAAGGTGCCAGAGGGCAAGGGCTTTGTGGAGAACTCCATCGGGGGTACGATCGTCCTGTGGTTTGATGACATCCACGCTATGTAGAACCTTCATCCACTGCACTACACCTTCGTTCAGCTATTTTCGCTGAGTATGGAGATGTGGATCATTCGCGACAAGACCCCGGACATCGTGATAGTCGACCCCTTCTACATGCGTGCCAAGATCTTGGGCAGCGCTGGGGACCGGCAAGTTGCGAGTTCTTACCTCGAAGGCGTCATTCTGGCAAACCGAGATAAGGATAACTTCCTCGTGGCTTACTTTCCCGAGTAAGTCCTCCCCTCAACCGCCCCGTAACATATGAATTCTTAGATTTCGATCGTTTTTCTTATAACATTCCGTGTTTTCTGCAGTGACACACATTGCACGCTCATCCTCCTAAGCCCCAAATATTCCATGGCCAGGTATTTCGACCCGGACCGTCAGTCGAACGTAGACTACACAAATGTCAAGAAGGTTCTTGATGATGTTCTCCCCGGCTACGCCAAATCTGGAGGCACCTTCACCAGGCCTATTCGTAAGTACGGAAAGCACGTGTTCTCCCATAATACGACGTTCTGCTGCGTCAAGAAGCCGCCTGGCGGTCAGAAGGGTGCCTACTACGCCATCCATCACATGCGGGCGATCGTACGGGACCATCATCAACTTCTGCTACCGAGTAAACTCAAAGATTGGGCCGCGAGCGTGTCGGCAATCCAGGACGCGGACATTAGACAAGAATTCTTTCGCATCCAGTCGGAGTTTGCGGAAATCATCCATCAAGATGTCCTTCGTATCTCGGGGCAATTCTACCTCAGAAATCAACCGTCCAACAATGACATCGACACAATGCTACAAATGCAGGCTGACAACGCCTGTGATTTCATGACTCCCACGATAGTCGGCGGCTTCATCCATGCTCCGGTCCCTTGAGTCGAGTCGAAAGTAGTCATGCTGTGTCTAGTTCTGAAACATCGATTGACTCATGTTGTAATTAAACTTTAATGAACTTGTAGTATGTCTCTTTGGTTTCGAGAGTCGTTCAACTTAGATGTAATCGATGCTATTAATGTCTTGCTTTTCTCTTTCGATCGTTCTGTTGCATACTTATATATTGCTTATGTATTGTCTGTGAATTGGTACTAACGTTTCGTTTGGCTAGTGCATAGCGATGCCGTCATATGTCATGTACAAGGGTAAGGTTCCCGGAGTCTACGACGACTGGGAGGAGTGTCGGAGACAGGTTCACCGATTCAGCGGTAACATTTACAAAGGGTACACCACTAGGGCCGAGGCGGAATCTAGATGGGAAAACTTTGTTTTTGCCACTCTAGTTTTTGCCTACTTTGCTTATGCCCCTCTAGAATTTGACATATCACTTTTGCCACTCTTAGTTTTTGACAATACATCACAATTGCCATTCCGTGGCAAAATCAATAACTTTTCATTTTACTTTTGCCACTCTTAGATTTTGACAATGTATCACAATTGCCACCCTAAAATTATTGCTTTTGCCACGGAATGGCAATTGTGATGTATTGTCAAAAACTAAGAGTGGCAAAAGTGAAATGTCAAATTCTAGAGTGGCATAAGCAAAGTGGTCAAAAGCTAGAGTGGCAAAAACAAAATTGTCCCAATCTAGATACGCCCGCTATCTAGCGGGAGAGGGGAGGGAGCGTTGGAGGAACCGGATGAAGACGAGTTTCATCGTGATGACCGCAGCTCTCTTCTATGTGATGGTAGTTTAGATGATCGATATCGACTTGTAATGTGAAGACAAACTCGCTACTCGCGGTCTCGAGACTTGTAATATAATGTTCTATCTTTGTTCGGTCTTTTCAATTCGGAGACTAATATGATGAATTGTATTCGGAGACTAATATGATGAATTGTATTCAGAGACTAATCTTCTATTGTATTTGATGAATCTGTTGTTGATGTGTGCTGTCTATATTCTGTCCAATAATACATTTTGTAACCTGTGCAAAAAACAAAAAATAAAAAAAATAAATAAAAAACCTAATATACATACTAATGGCTCATCACATCACAGTGCGCCATTAGTATGCCAAAGGATACTAATGGCGCATCATTAAACAGTGCGCCATTAGTATGCCGAAATTACTAATGGCGCATCTTGTTGTTGTGGCCCATTAGTATGCCAAAGCACCTGGGTATACATGCCCCCCTGGGAGGCATACTAATGGCGCACTGTTGTATATACTAATGGCGCATCTGAGGTGCGCCATTAGTATACCAGATACTAATGGCGCACCAGAGATGCGCCATTAGTAAAATATACTAATGGTGTGGCACTAATGGCGCACCACTAATGCGCCATTAATGGCCAAAATAGGTGTGCCATTAGTAGGCCTTTTCCTAGTAGTGTAAGCCTGAAACTGAGTGCTTCTAATCCAAGGGAATGGTCACTAGAAACGGAACTGGCCAAAATACTTGGCGGATAAGAAGGATGGCAAAGTGAACAAAGGTTTGATATAAATAATATTGATGTGTACCTTATTAGTATTCGTAGTAGCCACTGGGTAATTGATACTGGTTCAGTTGCTAAGATTAGTAAATCGAAATAGGAGTTGCAGAATACACAAAGACTAGTTAAGGGCGAGGTGACGATGTGTGTTGGGAGTGGTTCCAAGATTGATATGATCATCATCACACACTCCCTATACTTTTGGGTTTAGTGTTGAACCTAAATAAAATGTTATTTGGTTTTTGCGTTGAGCATGAACAAGATTGGATAATGTTTATTGCAATACAGTTATTCAATTAAGCAAGAAAATAATTGTTGTTCTGTTTACATGAATAAAACCTTCTATGGTCATACACCCAATGTGACTGTTTTATTGAATCTTGATCGTAGCAATACACAAATTCATAATATCGATGCCAAAAGATGCAAAGTTGATAATAATATTGCAACATACTTGTGGCAATGCCGTTTAGGTCATATTGGTGTAAAGCGCATGAAGAAACTCCATGTTGATGGACTTTTGGAATCACTTGATTATGAATCATTTGACACTTGCAAACCATGCCTCGTGGGCAAGATGACTAAAACTCCGTTCTCCATAACAATGGAGCGAGCTAATGACTTATTGGAAATAATACATACCGATGTATGCGGTCCGATGAGGGTTCAAGCACGCGGCGGGTATCATTATTTCTCGCCTTCATAGATGAGTTGAGTAGGTATGGGTATATCTACTTGATGAAACACAAGTTTGAAACATTTGAAAAGTTCAAAGAATATCAGAGTGAAGTAGAGAATCATCATAACAAGAAAATAAAGTTTCTACAATCTGATCGCGGCGGCGAATATTTGAGTTACGAGTTTGGCCTTCATTTAAAAACAATGTGGAATAGTTTCACAACTCACGCCACATAGAATACCACCACGTAATGGTGTGTTCGAATGTCATAACCGTACTCTATTGGATATGGTGTGTTCTATGATGTCTCTTACCGATTTGACTTTGTCGTTTTAGGGTTATGCATTAGAGATAGCTGCATTCATGTTAATAGGGCACCGTCTAAATCCGTTGAGACGACATCGTATGAAAATTGGTTTGGCAAGAAACCAAAGCTGCCGTTTCTTAAAGTTTGGGGTTGCGACACATATGTCAAAAGGCTTCAACCTGATAAGCTTGAACCCAATCGGAGAAGTGCGTCTTCATAGGATACCTAAGAGAAACTATTGGGTACACCTTATACCACAAATCCGAAGGCAAGATCTTTATTGCTAAGAGTGGATCATTTTTAGAGAAGGAGTTTCTCTCGAAAGAAGTGAGTGGGAGGAAAGTAGAACTTGATGAGGTAATTGTACCTTCTCTCGAATTGGAAAGTAGCTTATCAGAGAAAACCGTTCTCGTAATGTTTACACCAACTAGAGAAGAAGCTAATGATGATGATCATGAAACTTTGGATCAAGTTACTACTGAACCTTGAAGGTCGACCGGAACACGTACCTCACTAGAGTGGTACGCTAACCCTGTTCTGAAAGTTATGTTGTTAGACAACGACGAACGTTTGAACTGTGAAGAAGCTGTGATGAGCCCAGATTCCAAAAAATGGCTTGAGGCCATGAAATCTGAGATAGGATCTATGTATGAGAACAAAGTGTGGACTTTGGTGGACTTCCCCGATGATCAGCAAGCCATAGAGAATAAATGGATATGCAAGAAGAAGACTAACACTGATGGTAATGTTACTATCTACAAAGCTCGATTTGTCGCAAAGGGTTTTCTACAAGTTCAAGGGGTTGACTACGATGAGACTTTCTCGCCCGTATAGATGATTAAGTTTGTCTGAAGAGCCCACGCAACCGAAGCTACAGGGCCCGAACATCCGGCCAGGCCTCGGACATCCGGCCTCGAGCTCGGAAATCAGGCGCCACAGCACAGAAGCACACCTGAGGCTAGGCCCCGCTAGCCCAGACGTCCAGCGAAATGCCCGGATATCCGGCCCTGCCTATGCGCAGCCACTTGGGTTTCTACCCGTGTATCCCTTTTTCGTTCCGTAGACTATAAGTACTCCTTCCCCTCCTCTTATCTAGGGTTAACATTGTGATAGCTCAAAAATCTAGAGCCTTGCTCATCCACTAGTGGTTCATCTCCTCGAGAGTGACTGCGGCCCCTCTTCGGAGAAGATCCACGCGGATTCAAGACCTCCGCTACGGAGAAGATCCTACGGGATACCCTCAAGACCTCCTTCCGGAGAAGACTACCTTGTATCGTCCGTTGTTGACCGTGGATCGCGTATCTCATTATGTATCGTGGATCTAGCACTTGTGTGACCATCTTCATGTTGATTTGAGTGTTCCTCTTGTGTTCTCCCGTGTTTTCTCCTTTGTGTTCTTCATGTTTATCGTGGGTTTCCCTCCTCTTCGTTAAAGATTGGCCTAGATCGGGTTGACCCCGCATCATAATGTCACGCCACCAAGATGATGTGGTAAAGAAATTGGCATGTTTGACGAAAGTTTGGACACACACCCCTCACAAACCAGAGCAACTCTCTAGAAGGTTCATGGTTCCGAGAGGGAACAATGCATGTTTGATGACGAACGGGAGATAGCTTCCTCTTATGGCCTTCAAATTTTTTCTACGTCTAACATGCACTACTACAACTGTAATGTGATATTTTGGAAAATTCTAGGTGTCATTTGACCTTTTAAAGACATTTAAGTGATTTTCTAACCATTTAATGATCGTAATTCAAATTTGAACTACATCTACATGCAACGCCTAACCAAAACGGTTTGAAAAATCATATTTGTGTACTTGTGTGTGAGTTAATTCCATGTGTAGTGAATTAGAAGTAATTTTCAAACATATTGGTCTCACGACATGGACACATGCATACGTATGCATGGAGTGACATGGCATTTTAATTCAAATAAAATAGAAAAATGATCACAAACACATGAAACCTTGGTTGATGTAATGTCATGCCACCAAGATGATGTGGTAAAGAAATTGGCATATTTGACGATCGTTTGGACACACACCCCTCACAAACCGGAGCAACTCGCTAGAAGGTTCGTGGTTCCGAGAGGGAACAATGCATGTTTGATGACGAAAGGGAGATAGCTTCCTCTTACGGCCTTCAAATTATTTCGTACGTTTAATGTGCACTAATACAACTGTCATGTTAAAATTTGGTAAATTTCAGGTGTCATTTGACCTTTTAAAGACATTTAACTGATTTTCGAACCATTTAATGACCGTAATTCAAATTTGAACTACATCTACATGCAACGCCTGACCATAACGGTTTGAAAAATAATATTTTTGTGTACTTGTGTGCGAGTTAATTCCATGTGCAGTAAATTTGAAGGATTTTTCAAACATATTGGTGTCAAGGCATGGGCACATGCATGGAGTGCATGCCATGGCATTTTAATTCCAAAAAATTAAAAAATGACCAGAAAACATGAAACCTTGCTTGATTTAATGTCATGCCACCAAGATGATGTGGTAAAGAAATTGGCATGTTTGACCAAAGTTTGGACACACACCCCTCACAAACCGGAGCAACTCGGTAGAAGGTTCGTGGTTCCGAGAGGGAACAATGCATGTTTGATGATGAACGGGAGATAACTTCCTCTTACGACCTTCAAATTTTTCTACGTATAACGTGCACTACTACAACTGTAATGTGAAATTTTGGAAAATTCTAGGGGTCATTTGACCTTTCAAAGACATTTAAGTAATTTTCTAACTATTTAATGATCTTAATTCAAATTTGAACTACATCTACATGCAACGCCTAACCAAAACGGTTTGAAAAATCATATCTGTGTACTTATGTGCGAGTTAATTCCATGTGCAGTAAATTAAAAGGAATTTTCAAACATATTGGTCTCACGACATGGACACATGCATATGTATGCATGGAGTGATATAGCAATTTAATTCAAAAAAAAGAAAGAAAAATGATCATAAACACATGAAACCTTGGTTGATGTAATGTCATGCCATCAAGATGATGTGGTAAAGAAATTGGCATGTTTGACGAACGTTTGGACACACGCCCCTCACAGCAACTCGCTAGAAGGTTCGTGGTTCTGAGAGGGAACAATGCATGTTTGATGATAAACGGGAGATAGCTTCCTCTTACGGCCTTCAAATTTTTTCCTACGTTTAACGTGCAACTGTCATGTGAAAATTTGGTAAATTTCAGGGGGTCATTTGACCTTCTAAAGAAATTTAAGTGATTTTCTAACCATTTAATGATTGTAATTCAAATTTGAACTACATCTACATGCAACGCCTAACCAAAACGGTTTGAAAAATCATATTTTTGTGTACTTGTGTGCGAGTTAATTCCATGTGCAGTAAATTTGAAGGAATTTTCAAACATATTGGTGTCAATGCATGGGCACATGCATGGAGTGCATGCCATGGCATTTTAATTCCAAAAATAAAAAAATGTTAAGAAAAACATGAAACCTTGCTTGATTTAATGTCATGCCACCAAGATGATGTGGTTTAAAAATTGGCCTGTTTGACGAAAGTTTGGACACACACCCTTCACAAACCGGAGAAACTCACTAGAAGGTTCGTGGTTCCGAGAGGGAACAATGCGTGTTTGCTAACGAACGGGAGATAGCTTCCTCTTACGACTTTCAAATATTTTCCTATTTTTAACGTGCACTAATACAACTATCATCTGAAAATTTGGAAATTTTCAGGGCTCATTTGACCTTTTAAAGACATTTAAGTGACTTTCTGACCATTTAATGACCGTAATTCAAATTTGAACTACATCTACATGCAACGCCTAACCAAATCGGTTTGAAAAATCATCTTTTTGTGTACTTGTGTGCGAGTTAAAAAATCATCAGACGAAGTAAATATGTGGTATTTAAAAAAGAAGATGTAAAGATCTGGCAAGACAACCGGCCCCCACACGATTGGCACCCTATCTCGCGGCTCGAGGTTTGGTAGGTGATTGGCGGGGATCATTAATTAGACACGGTTCTGTATTGGAAACCGTCAGCTATTATGTTCACACACGGATATGCTGCGGCAATTATGTGTAATTCAAACTACAGTACTCGCAAATTCCGGCGACCGGCATGTGTAATGTCCCCGTCGATCTAGATTTCGGCTGCCAATAAATACTACCTGGCTCACGTCGTGCCGCCTGCGTTCTCATCTACATCCTCCCCTCACCCGCTCTCTCTCTCTCTCTCTCTCTCTCTCTCTCTCTCTCTCTCTCTCTCTCTTTCTCTCTCTCAAATCTCTGCCATGGCGCTACCGGTCTACCCACGCATCGACAAGGAGTCGCCGCCCCTCGAGGACGCTCACTCGATTAACAGCGACAAGGACCCCTACGCGCCGCCTGACGAGGTTGCGCCGGATCCCCCAACTTTAGATTGGTTTTGGGGCCAGTATAATCTTTGTCTATGGAAGTCATTGCCGCTGGTTAAGAAAACCAGCCAAGTGGCGTTCAAGAAGGAGATGGCACAGGACGAAGCCAGGTACCAGGCGGCCTGTGAAGCCCATGATGCCTCCTGGAAAAAGGAGGCGGTGAAGCTTTGGGGGCGGGCGCGTCGTCGTGCCGAGGAGGTGTACGAAGACGGGTACTTCATGAGGAAGGTCATAGGCGCTGGGCGCCTCGTCGCCGCGTGGAGGTGGGCCGATAAGCTCCAGCGTGCCACGGACGAGGAGCTCTGCTGGGCGCCCAACGAAATGGTAAGATCGGTCGCGCGCGTCCGCCAGCAAGAGGCAGATCGATACATCAAGCGCTGCGAGGCAGAGGAGTCGGAGTACTGCCTCCGCACTGGGAAGACGCCGCGCACCAGGGAGCTGCTGGCGAGGAGCTGCCGGAATACTGGTTCCAGGAGGGATTATTTGTTTTAGTATTGTTCGTTTTCAATTTTATGCATTGTACCTAGTAGTTAAGTATCATCACGTATATGTGATGATATTATATATATATTATGTGATGATCTAATGAACAATTAATATATATATATATATATATATATATATATATATATATATATATATATATATATCATGAATTCCATTTTTTATCTGTTTTTGTATACTAATTTGAATCTAGCTGTTATCATCCATATATACAAAATGGAAAGCGTATATATACACATTGAAATAGAACATATAAGAATGGAAAACAGAGTACACACATTGAAACAGAGCAATAAACAGAGCAATACTATGATTGCTGTGAATACATAGCTATCCACGTCGAAATGACTTTCCAAAATAAAACGCATCCATGAGACCATGACCAGCAGCCCTTGCCTAGGGTAGCTCTTGGCTCTGCCTGAACTCGTGCAGGCGTTCGTCCAAGCGGTCGACACGCTCTAGGTACATCTAGAGTGCGATCTCGAGCACCAAGTTGGCTATTTCATCAGAGATCACCAGCTCGAGGATGCGACAGCCATGTCCGTCTACTGCCGCCAGGTGGACACCTTGGCCAAGGAGGTGGTCGAGCCTACGGACCAGCGCGTTGGCATCCAGCAGGCCGCATACAAGGCGAACGGCGGCACCCACACGAATGGCTCGGCGGTCATCCGGTGCAAGTACGGCACGGCCGGCCTCTGATGCAAGTACGGCGTTGAGGGCCTCTACCCACTCCGGGCGAGGAATGGGGTACTGACGGGACATGTACCCAGCTGCGACACCGTGTCGACAGCAGGCAAGCGCTAATGGATCCGTTTTTGCTGTGCGGCGCTCCGCGCCTCTCGCTCTGCGGCGCTCCAACGGTCTTGTCGTGCGGCGAGCCACAACCTATCGGCGCGGACGCACCTAGCTTGCTCTGCGGCATGCCATCGATCATGTTGTGCGGCGAGCTGCAGCCTGTCGGCGCCGACATGCCTAACTTGATCCACAGCACTCAAGCGCCATACGCCAAAGGTCTGCTCAACCTCGGCGATGATGCGCATCACGGTGTCCTCCATCGCATTGCCGGGGAGCGCCTCGGCCTCGACGGGCCATGGCGCCTGCTCATTTTCCTCGTCGACGAGGTTGATGGAAGAGACGGCGCTTTGGTCGATTAGCATGCTTGGAAAAGGTGGATGTGCTACAGGCTGCGCTTGTCACCTCCGTGCGTCATGCGCCCACTATGCCCAATATAGCAGGGTGGCGGGAAACATGTGAGGAAATGGTGGGAAACGGTGGTGTGTTCATAAAACGCCATCAATTAATGGAAACTTAGCATCGAGCTAGCACAAGTCGTAGATGATGATCATGTGAACACGGACCACACTAGGGAACCCATCGGTGATGAATTCATCAATTCCAAACGATTTAATACTACCAAGCATTTTCCCACAACACACATGGCCAATTCCATCACAAATAGGTCAGATGGATCAATTGTATGCCATGTATCGCACATTGTCAAAAAGTAATGCGGTAGACCTTCTTTAATTAACATGTGTTAAAAAATAAAAAATAAGGACCTTGAGGTTAAATTAGCTGAGGGAATGGGGCATTTCGGTCATTTGACCGAAATGACCCATCCCATCAGCTAATTTAGCATTGACACAACTTCCCATCCAGTCACCCATCCGTTGGCTCCTCCCGCCTGAGCACACTTAACTTGATAGTTTTCTTACATGAGCATCTGGTGGAACAACTAGTCCTTGCTGATAGATGTTGTGTAGACAGAGCATATCACATACGTCTTATTATAAGCAATCGTCTACGTTATTATCGGTCTTCGCACACATTTATGATTATATACCTATTTGCCGCGTATCACACACATCTTGTTATATTGAACCGTTTTGTTCTCTTGCCTAATCAAAAACAGTTCATCCGCGTGAACCGTATGTTGTATATCGCACACACCTTGATGAGGACATCACTAACAAGGTTACACCCACAGCCCCAACTGATACATATACATTACCAATTACTAGAGCTCGCGCACGCCAATTAAATTACCAGGTACTTTGTTTCTTGGTAATGATTCTAATGTTCATGAGAATATGATGCTGCCTAAATTGGATACATTTGTCTTGCTTACAAATAAAGGGCCTAGCTTGGACAAGAAGGATGAACATTGTAACAAGATCAAGCATGGAGATGATGGCATGCGCAAGGGGAACAAGAACGGAGTTACAAGTGATGATTTCAGGACTTTGAAGCCACCATAATGAGTGTGTGAAGCTTTGGACGAAATATACAAGATGCCACTTCATAAATTTCGTCTAGAGGCTATTATAGGTGTTGCGTCACCTTATTATTGGGCTAGGCCCATGTAATTTCGAAATACTTGAGTATAGGCTATTTTTAGAGTCCGTATGTGTGGGGAAACAAGAGTTAGGGTTGGTTTCGGACCCCCTCCTCCAAGGGCCACGAAATTCCCCCCTCTTCCTCCATATATACAACCCTTAGGGCGTCGTTTAGACTTCGGGTTTTGTTTAGATTAAAGTTCCCATAGCTGCAACTTCGTGTACTTCGTTTGTGTTCAACGACCAGACAAAGACGTCATAGAACCCCGCCTTGATCAATAAAGCTTTCCTCTTATATTCGCAATATCCAGATTGCAATCTTAGTTTCTTGCTTGTTCTTCGTTTGCTTGTAGGAAATAGACCCTCGTGGTCAGGTTGATCGTGCTCCGGCATGGTCAATAACCTCTCGGAGTTGGTTTAGGGATTGCTAAGGTGCGACGTCCTCGCATGTTCGTAGTCGGATCGTCAAAGTCTACTCCACCAAGAAGTCGACTTTGACGATCCGACGACGAACGTGCGAGGACGTCGCGCCTTAGCAATCGTAAACCAACTCCGAGAGGTTATTGACCACGCGGGAGCACGATCAACCTGACCACGAAGGTCTGTTTCCTGCAGGCAAATGAAGAACAAGCAAGAAACTGAGATTGCAATCTGGATATTGTGAATATAAGAGGAAAACTTTATTGATCAAGGTGGGGTTCTGTGACGCCTTTGTCTGGTCGTTGAACACAAACGAAGTATGCGAAGTTGCAGCTATGGCGAACTTTAATCCAAACAAAACCCAAAGTCTAAACGACGCCCTAAGGGTTGTATATATGGGGGAAGAGGGGGGAATTTTGTGGCCCTTGGAGAAGGGGTCCGAAACCAACCCTAACTCTTGTTTCCCCACACATACAGACTCTAAAAACAGCCTATACTCAAGTATTTCGAAATTACATGGGCCTGGCCCAATAATAAGGTGACACAACACCTATAATAGCCTCTGGACGAAATTTATGAAGTGGCATCTTGTATATTTCGTCCAAGGCTTCACGCACTCATTATGGTGGCTTCAAAGTCCTGAAATCATCACGTGTAACTCCGTTCTTGTTCCCCTTGCGCATGCCATCATCTCCATGCTTGATCTTGCTCCAATGTTCATCCTTCTTGTCCAAGCTAGGCCCTTGATTTGTAAGCAAGACAAATGTATCCAATTTAGGCAGCATCATATTCTCATGAACATTAGAATCATTACCAAGAGACAAAATTGGCATGCGCGAGCTCTAGTAATTGGTCCTGTATATGTGTCAGTTGGGGCTGTGGGTGTAACCTTGTTAGTAATGCCTCATCAAGCAGTTTCATCGTACATAGCAGAAGTGGCATCATCAAGAACATGTGACATATCAGATTCAATAGCAGGAGTAGGTGTCGCAAGTTTACTCATAATAGAGGGTGAATCAAGTGCAAAGCTAGATGTCAGTTCCTTACCTCCCCTCGTAGTTGAGGAATAAATCTTGGTTTTTGAGTCTTTCAAGTTCTTCATAGTGATCAACAGATATAAATCCCAAGTGACTTAAAGAATATAGCTATGCTCCCCGGCAACGGCGCCAGAAAATAGTATTGATAACCCACAAGTGTAGGGGATCGCAACATTTTTCGAGGGTAAGTATTCAACACAAATTTATTGATTCGACACAAGGGGAGCCAAAGAATACTCTCAAGTATTAGCAGTTGAGTTGTCAATTCAACCACACCTGGAAGACTTAGTATCTATAGCAAGGTAATTTAGTAGCAAGGTAATATGGAAGTAACGGTAACAGCAATAAAAGTGATGGTAGTGTTTTTGTAGTGATTGTAACAGTAGCAGCAGAAAAGTAAATAAGCAACAAGCAATATATGAAAAGCTCGTAGGCATTGGATCAGTGATGGATAATTATGTCGGATGCGATTCCTCATGTAATAGTTATAACATAGGGTGACACAGAACTAGCTCCAGTTCATCAATGTAATGTAGGCATGTATTCCGAATATAGTCATACGTGCTTATGGAAAAGAACTTGCATGACATCTTTTGTCCTACCCTCCCGTGATAGTGGGGTCCTAGTGGAAACTAAGGGATATTAAGGCCTCCTTTTAATATAGTACCGGACCAAAGCATTAACACATAGTGAATACATGAACTCCTCAAACTACGGTCATCACCGGGCGTGATCCCGATTATTGTCACTTCGGGGTTGTCGGATCATAACACATAGTGGGTGACTATTGACTTGCAAGATAGGATCAAGAACACACATATATTCATGAAAACATAATAGGTTCGGATCTGAAATCATGGCACTCGGACCCTAGTGACAAGCATTAAGCATAGCAAAGTCATAGCAACATCAATATTAGAACATAGTGGATACTAGGGATCAAACCCTAACAAAACTAACTCAATTACATGGTAAATCTCATCCAACCCATCACCGTCCAGCAAGCCTATGGTGGGATTACTCATGCACGACAGTGAGCATCATGGAATTGGTGATGGAGGAAGGTTGATGATGACAACGGCGATGACCTCCCCTCTCCGGAGCCCCAAACGGACTCCTGATCAGCCCTCCCGAGAGAGATTAGGGCTTGGCGGCGGCTACGTATCGTAAAATGTGATAATTCCTTCTCTTTGATTTTTTCTCCCCGAAAGTGAATATATGAGTCGGGGGAGATGTCGGTGGAGCAACAGGGGGCCCACGAGGCAGGGGGCGCGCCCCCCGCCCTCATGGACAGGGTGTCGACCCCCTGGTCTGGTTCTTTCCGTAGATATTTTTTATATATTCCAAAATAAATCTCCGTTGAATTTCAGGTCATTCCAAGGACTTTTATTTCTGCACAAAAATAACACCATGGCAGTTCTGCTAAAAACAACATCAGTCCTGGTTAGTTCCATTCAAATCATGCAAGTTAGAGTCCAAAACAAGGGCAAAAGTGTTTGGAAAAGTAGATACATTGGAGACGTATCATGTCACTTCTGCTATGCATGATGCCTATGATGAAACTACTTCTATGCTTGATAATATTGTGCACTTATGTGAATTTCTTGATGAACAACTTGCTAGGGTTAGAGAGAATGAAATTATTGAAACAGATAATATTGATGAAAGTAATGATGAAGATTCCCCCCTAGATATGAATTGCCTGATGTGCTTGAGGGTTATGTTATGAATGAAGAAACTGCTAGAGACCTTTTTGCTTGCAAAGATAGATATGATCTTAAGAAATTGTTAGCTAAGCTGAAAGAAAAGTCTTTGAATGCTAGAATGAAATATGACCCTGCTTTTGCTACTTCACATATCTGTATTTCTGATAAGGATTATGATTTCTCTGTCGATCCTGAGTTAATTACTTTGGTTTAATATGATCCTTTTTATGGCTATGAATCTAAAACTGTTGTGGCACATCTTACTCAATTGAACTATATAGGCACCCTATTCACTCATGAGGAAAAAATTCGTTACTACTATATCCTTAAGTTATTTCCGTTCTCATTCAAGGGTGATGCTAAAACATGGTTTAATTCTCTTGCTCCTGGTTGTGTGTGTAGTCACCATAATATGATTTATTACTTCTCTGTTAAATATTTCCCCGCTCATAAGAAACAAGCTGTCTTAAGGGAAATATATAATTTTGTGCAAATTGAAGAAGGGAGTCTCCCACAAGCTTGGGGGAGGCTTCTCTGATTACTTAATGCTTTGCATGATCATCCTCTCAAGAAAAATGAAATACTTGATATCTTTTATAATGGACTAACTGTTTTTTTCAGAGACCACCTGGATAGTTGATAGAGGCGAGGGGCCCGATCTTTCGATGAGATGATAACTATCGATTTGGTGGAGACGACTTTGACGAACCGACTACAAACGTGCACGACGTTGTGCCTTAGCAATCGCTAAACCAATCTATAGGGGTTACTGACAATGCCAGAAGCACGATCAGCCTGACCACGAAGGTCTATTCCTGCATGCAATCGAAGAACAAGCAAGAATATGATAAAGCAATCTGAATTTTGCAAATATAAATGATGTATTGATAAAGGTGGGGATCCGTAAGCGGTCTTGGTCTGGTCGTTGGACACAAACGAAGTACACGAAGTTGCAATGACTAACTTTTGACTAAACAAATCCCAAACAAAAAGCTACTAGATGGATCTACTTATATAGGAGCAAGGGGTGCCGGCCAAGGAGGTGGAAGGATGTCCCAAGGCAGCCTAAAACTAGCCCTATGTCATACAAGGCTCATGGGCCCAAGTGGAGGTGATGCAACACCTTTGAACTTGTAGTTTGACTCGGATTCTGCTGCAGCGTCAGATTGTTTCGTTGATATCTCAACGCTCCAGACGAATTTGAAGGTGAATCCAATTGGGTTTGAAAGTGTACGAAATCTAGTTTCCAACAAAAAAAAGAATCACCCGATTCGGAGTCCGTATGAAGGAGTTCTTGCTGTTTTGAGTCAGGTATGTCTGTGCAGTCCGAATCTGGATGCAGAACGTGAGAGACTTGGTCTCTATCTTCTCTTGGCCCAAAAGTGACGTGAGAGAACTTTTTGAACAGCACATAAACTTCTCTTTTTCCCTTATCTTCATATGTGGATTGTACAAATGTCCCATACACCTGGAATTAGACATGGCACAAAAGTCTGTGAAGTATTTTTGTCCTGGATGACATAAATAAATTGTTGCATAGTTTGCATTAGAAATCACCTCACAAATATACATGTATGCAATATTTTTGGTCGTATCCAAGGTAGTCGTGTCCTTATCATCCTCCCTTTCTTGAAAATAAAGCCGTCCTCGGCGTTGCTTAATCTGAAATGTGGGTAAGAAAATAGACAAGGTGTACAAGTTGTATATGTATATGTCATCCATTTTTACTTCCCTTAATTTTGCACATATGACACATGTATAGATGAGTAACTTACGTAATTCATAAAATATAAATCCAAAATATTATCACAAGAAGTAGAAGGCGTGAAAATATTGCAACTCAGTTTGCACAAATAAGTGAAGCTCTTATTCATATCAAAAGATTGACAATGTTCATCATTAAACCATCCCAACATTGGTGAATAAACCTTACTTGCATGAAATTCACAGGCTACAACATGCTTAAATAAGCAAACATGCAATAAGTCATTTGACATAGAATCGTCACCAAGATTAGAGGTCATATCAAAATGATTAAACATTGGCACAATTATTTTCAAATGTATTTTATCCAAATCTGATTTATTCTCTGATTCACATGATTCCTTTGCATCAACAGTTAATTCAATGGGTGCACTCAAAATTGTTGGTATTTCAGTTGTTTGATCACATGACGCATTCATGACAGTAACATGATTATCTAAACTAGGTGGTGTGCTCAAATCAACAGGTAATTTAATACATGATGTATTCAAGTTAACTAGATATGCATCATCCTCATGTGAAGTTATATCATCATTGATTTTACTGTTACCTTGTCGCAAAGACGTAGCTCATGTAGGTACGGACGATGACAATGTACCATACACTTTAGATGATGTCACGCTCACAATCAGAGGTGTGGCTGCTCTAGTAGGTGCAATGGTGGAGGAACCAACCAGTGGTGGTGAGCATGAACTAGAATAGTAGTTGTTCTAGTCACACAATGCATCCTCCTGTATTTGTCTCTCAAAGGTACTAGCACGAACATACATACCAGTAATGCAATGAGGAATATACTGAAATCTTGCGCGAATATCATGGTTCAAACCTCCAAAAAATCTATTCATTGTATCATCCTCAGATTCTACTATGTCACAATGATGCATATAAGATTTGAACTCTTGGTAGTAAGCATGAACAGTGTTACTGTCTTGTTTTAATTGTTCCAATTTGCAAAGCAATTCACGGCGATAGTAAGGAGGAAAAAAATGTTTTCTCATTACAGCCTTCAAATCTTTCCAAGTTGTCGGTTGGTTATCAATATTTTTCTTACAATGCACACTCCACCAAACAGAAGCAAAACCAGTAAATACTCTAGTGGCAGCTCATACTCTTTCAAGTTCAGAAAATTGATGGTGACTAAAAACTTTTTCTACTTCAAGCTCCCAAGCTAGATAAATAGTAGGATTAAATCTACCCTCAAATGACGGGAAAGAAATAACCTGACCATGTGTTTGTGTGTGTTGTCCCACGTCTCGTGATGGTGAAGATGTATCCATCATCCTAGAATTTCTGTCTCCGGTACCTGTCATGATTAGTAGAAACAAGAAACAAAATTCGAGAATAATGTTCCTATGAACTACTAGGATGTGGTGGTAAAGCGCTCACATTAAAGAAAATATCAATATCTTACAAGTTCTTACCATGCAGCAGGTGGTGATAGGCAACCAGCGGTGTCAAGTAACTCCAAAGATTGAGTAAAGCGATTGCCAGGTGAACGTAAATATGCATGGTGTAGAAATATGTGGAGTTGGGTTGGCTATATATGGTAGCAAAAGATTAGCAATAATCAATTCAGAGATGCAATGTTGAATAAACGCTCAACGACGGTACTGTGCTGGTCCTAGGCTAGACCGGACTAGAGACGCGAGCCTAGAACACTAATGAGGTCACGGTGTAGCACAACTAGCATCAATAAAGGATACGAAGTAGCTCTGGACAGCAAGATATAAGTGAAGATCACAACGGTAGTAAAGATAATGATGAAAACAACTGCCAAGCAGAATATACAACAACTCTCTCTCCAACTTTCTTTTTCTTCTTTTTCTTTTTCTTTTTTCTCACACTTTTTTTCTTTTTCTTTCTCTCCTCTTTTTTTTTTTTACTTTTTTTCTTTGTCTTTTTTTTCTTTTTCTCCTTTTCCAAGAGAAACTAGATAATGTGTGGATTCGATCAAGCAAAGATACGAACGACTTCAAGTATGATTGTGACAATGAACGATGGGTAGCACGAGGTGGAAATTGATGGACGAGGTGATGGACAGCGGAAGGGATAACGATGCAGCGGCGACGTGACTAATGTGAACAGAACTCGAAACTCTAACGAACTAGACACTAAGACCAGCAACTCGACACGACGATGCAACCGATAATTCAATAATGCAAACAATGAAAAGACTATGCGAAGGCTCAAACTGGTTTGGATATGAGGAACTAACCCTAATTTTTTTGGCTTTTTCGTGGACTGTAGGTATGAGAAACAGACTAGATCTAATCTACAAAAAACTGTAAAATCTCACCGAGCAACCTGGAAATCTGATACCACTTGATAGAGGCGAGGGGCCCGATCTTTCGATGAGATGATAACTATCGATTTGGTGGAGACGACATTGACGAACCGACTACAAACGTGCACGATGTTGCGCCTTAGCAATCGCTAAACCAATCTCCAGGGGTTACTGACAATGCCAGAAGCACGATCAGCCTGACCACGAAGGTCTATTCCCGCATGCAATCGAAGAACAAGCAAGAATATGATAAAGCAATCTGAATATTGCAAATATAAATGGTGTATTGATAAAGGTGGGGATCCATAAGCGGTCTTGGTCTGGTCGTTGGACACAAACGAAGTACACGAAGTTGCAATGGCTAACTTTTGACTAAACAAATTCCGAACAAAAAGCTACTAGATGGATCTACTTATATAGGAGCAAGGGATGGCGGCCAAGGAGGTGGAAGGACGTCCCAAGGCAGCCTAAAACTAACCCTAGGTCGTACAAGGCTCATGGGAGGTGATGCAACACCTTTGGACTTGTAGTTTGACTCGGATTCTGCTGCAGCGTCAGATTGTTTCGTCGAAGTCTCAATGCTCCGGACGAATTTGAAGGTGAATCCAATTGGGTTTGAAAGTGTACGAAATCTAGTTTCCAACAAAAAAAGAATCACCCAATTCGGAGTCCGTATGAAGGAGTTCTTGCTGTTTTGAGTCAGGTATGTCTGTGCAGTACGAATCTGGATGCAGAACGTGAGAGACTTGGACTCTATCTTCTCTTGGCCCAAAAGTGACGTGAGAGAACTTTTTGAACAGCACATAAACTTCTCTTTTTCCCTTATCTTCATATGTGGATTGTACAAATGTCCCATACACCTGGAATTAGACATGGCACAAAAGTCTGTGAAGTAATTTTGTCCTGGATGACATAAATAAATTGTTAAATAGTTTGCATTAGAAATCACCTCACTAATATACATGTATGCAATATTTTTGGTCGTATCCAAGGTAGTCATGTCCTTATCAATAGTTGTGCTGGTTGTGTTTTCAGGGAAAGAACTGTTGAGCAAGTTGAATTGCTATTGAATAATATATTGAGTAATGATAATGATTGGACACTTCCTAAACCAACTCCTAATCCAACTCCGAAGAAAAGGGGTATTCTATTTCTCAGTTCTGAAGATATGCAAGAGGCAAAGAAATCTATGAAAGAAAATGGTATTAAAGCTGAAGATGTTAAGAATTTACCACCTATTGAAGAAATACATGGTCTTAATAAACCGACACAAATAGTAAAGGTAGATTCTCTCTATAGATTTGATGAAGGTGATATTCCTTGTAATAAGTCTGCTAGCTAATGCTTGGATTAGTTTGATAATTTTATTGTTAAACAAGAAAACTTCAATGCTTATGTTGGTAGACAATTGAAACGTAATGCTTATATGTGATGCGGAGCATCCCAAGGTCATCCCCATGGACTTACTGATGAGGACATCACTACCAAGGTTACACCCACAGCCCCAACTGATACATATACAGGACCAATTACTAGAGCTCGCGCACGCCAATTAAATTACCAGGTACTTTCGTTTCTTGGTAATGATTCTAATGTTCATGAGAATATGATGCTGCCTAAATTGGATACATTTGTCTTGCTTACAAATGAAGGGCCTAGCTTGGACAAGAAGGATGAACATTGGAGCAAGATCAAGCATGGAGATGATGGCATGCGCAAGGGAAGCAAGAATAGAGTTACAAGTGATGATTTCAGGACTTTGAAGCCACCATAATGAGCGTATTGAGCAAGTCGCCGCCGACGCGCGATAATTTGAAGCACGCACACGAGAACAATTCGATATCATCAACACCAACATGTCTACTCAATTCGACGAGCTATGGACTTTGATAGTCAACCGACGCTCCTCATCCACATCTTCTCAAAGACGAAGCTGCTCAAGCCGTCATACCGACTACACGTCCGGCTCAAGTACACCTACATCAAACACTCTTCGTCAAGCCGCATGTCAAGCTCGACATGACAACCAGAACCCCCTTCATGACAAGTGTTCACAAGAGCTATTTGAAGAGCAAGCAAGTCGACATCGTCAAAACCAAGCTACACTTGAGCAAGCGCAAGAACGACAACGACTACGCCAACAACAACAAGAGCGAGTTGCGTGTAGATTTTGGGGGTAAATCCCACATTTAACATTGCAGATTTGAAGCCTTACTTGGGTGAGGAAGTGATGAGGACATCACTAACAAGGTTACACCCACAGCTCCAACTGACACATATACAGGACCAATTACTAGAGCTCGCGCACACCAATTAAATTACCAGGTACTTTCGTTTCTTGGTAATGAATCTAATGTTCATGAGAATATGATGCTGCCTAAATTGGATAAATTTGTCTTGCTTACAAATGAAGGGCCTAGCTTGGACAAGAAGGATGAACATTGGAGCAAGATCAAGCATGGAGATGATGGCATGCGCAAGGGGAACAAGAATGGAGTTTCAATTGATGATTTCAGGACTTTGAAGCCACCATAATGAGTGCGAGAAGCCTTGGACGAAATATACAAGATGCCACTTCATAAATTTCGTCCAGAGGCTATTATAGGTGCTGCGTCACCTTATTATTGGGCCAGGCCCATGTAATTTCGAAATACTTGAGTATAGGTTGTTTTTAGAGTCCGTGTGTGTGGGGAAACAAGAGTTAGGGTTGGTTTCGGACCCCTCCATCAAGGGCCACGAAATTCCCCCTCTTTCCCCCATATATACAACCCTTAGGGCGTCGTTTAGACTTTGGGTTTTGTTTAGATTAAAAGTTCGCCATAGCTGCAACTTCGCGTACTTCGTTTGTGTTCAACGACCAGACAAAGGCGTCACAGAACCCCACCTTGATCAATAAAGTTTTCCTCTTATATTCGCAATATCCAGATTGCAATCTTAGTTTCTTGCTTGTTCTTCGTTTGCCTGCAGGAAACAAGCCTTCATGGTCATGTTGATCGTGCTCCGGCGTGGTCGATAACCTCTCGGAGTTGGTTTAGCGATTGCTAAGGCGCGACGTCCACGCACGTTCTTAGTCGGATCGTCAAAGTCGACTTCATCCAAACGATAGCCACCATCTCATCGAAAGACGGGACACCTTAGCCTCTATCAAGTGGTATCAGATTTCCAGGTTGCTCGGTGAGATTTTACAGTTTTTCGTAGATTAGATCGAGTCTGTTCTTCATACCTACAGTCCACGAAAAAGCCAAAAAAAATTAGGGTTAGTTCATCCCATCCGAACCAATCTGAGCCTTTGCATAATCTTTTCTGTATTTGCTTTGTTGAATTTGCGGTTGCATCGTCGTGTCAAGTTGCTGGTCTTAGCGTCTAGTTCTTTAGAGTTTCGAGTTCTGTTCACAGTTTGTCACGTCGCCGCCGCACCATATTCATCGCCGCTGCCATACCACCACTGCTGCCATATCCCACCACCGCCACCACATACCACCACCACTGCCATAACCTACCACCGCTGCCATATCCTACCACCATATATCCACTGCCAATCCGAGTTCTTTTCATATTAGGTTTGTTCTCGAGCTCCATCTAGGTTTCGGATTTGTGTTTCCTTGCCTGCGTAGGTCTCAGAAAAAAAAATTCGACAAAATTTCGACAGGTGAAAATATTTTTTCCCTATCCTACTTTTGGGATTTTCTGAGTCTTTTGAGACACGTGCCACCATACTGTTTTTTTACCGCACTTTTTCGTCGTCGCTGCCCTGATTCCGAAAAAAAAAATTCATCAAAAAAATTTCGTGCCTATCATCTTAGTTTGACTTGGGAAGTGTTTTGAGACACTCGCCATTATAGTGATTTTCGGCCAAAAAAAAGCAGCGCAAAAAAAAAAAAAGAGCGCAAAAAAAAGAGGCGAAAAAAATCAAAGTGTGCTTTCCCCTTTATTACGTGCAGCGCCGTGATTTTGTTAGTGTTCTAGGCTCGCGTCTCTAGTACGGTCTAGCCTAGGACCAGCACAGTACCGTCGTTGAGCGTTTATTCAACTTTGCATCTCTGAATTGATTATTGCTGACCACTTTTGCTACCATCTTATAAGCCTTCCCAGCTCCACATACATCTACGTCGTGCGTTTGACTCTCCCTGGTAATCGCTTTATCCAAGCTTTGAGAGTTTTGACTACCACGGTTGCCGATCACCACCTGCTGCTGGGTAAGAACTGGTAAGAATTTGCGATTTGCTTGTCGGATTTGTGACACCCGCCACCACCACCACTTCTTAGTCGTCTGTAGGATCATATTCTTGTGTGTTTCTATTGCTGCTAACCATGCCAGGATCACAAGTCGACGAGACTGACTGGGAGAACTTGACGAACAAGGAGCTTCATGATAAGTTTCAGCAAATGATGAGTGTATAGGTGCAAGATGTGCTAAACACATTGGACGAGGCCATGGAGAAGATAGTTAGCATGGAGAAGGCGTTTGAAACAAAGCTCGATAACAAGTTTGCTGAATTGCTTTCGCGTTTTCAACCACCACCGGCTGCTGCAGCTGTCCCACCTCTACAACAACAACAACAACAACGTCGCCTTCCGAATCAAGTGGGACGAGCACAACGCGTTCCCCTTGAGACTGGTCAAGCTTCTGGTGCTGCTGTTGATGTTTCTGTAGCTCTTGCTGCTACTGCAGAGGTGGAGGACCATTACGAGGATGAGGTTGACCAAAATCAGAACTACATGCAACAACCAGCACCACCACCACCAGGTCGTCCTCATGCATATCATCGCAACGGTAAGGCTGCACCACCACCTGAGGTACATGACCATCTTCCTAAACTGAAATTGAATATTCCACCATTTGAGGGTAGATATGTTCCTGATATATATCTTACTTGGGAGTTAGAAACTGAACAACGTTTTACATGTTTACATTATCCCGAGGAGAGACGTGTTCCCGCTGCTGTTTGTGCTTTCACTAGTTTTGCATGTGTTTGGTGGTCTGAACATTGTAGATTATATCCTATTCCAGCTACTTGGGCTGCTTTGAAAACTGCTATGCGTACTCGTTGGGTTCCACCATATTATCAACGTGAATTACTTCAAAAACTGCAGCACTTAAGACAAGGAAAAAATTGTGTAGAGGAATATTATCAGCAATTACAAACTGGCCTGATTAGATGTGGTATTGTTGAGGAGAATGAAGCTATGCTTGCACGTTTTATGGGTGGATTAAATAAAGAGATTCAGACCATTCTAGAGTATAAGGATTATACTAATATCACTCGTTTATTCCATCTTTCTTGTAAAGCTGAACGTGAAGTGCAGGATCGACAGGCATTGGCGCGGACTAACTTTTCTGCAGGTCGACCTTCATCATGGACACCGCATGCATCCTCTACTTCCACACATTCTACTGCACCGACACCTCCATCAAATGTTACCTCCAGCCGTGATACAAGGAAGCAGGCACAACCACCATTATCTGCCAAGAGCACACCTATTGGGCCTGCACAGAGTTCTTCTTCCATGGCATCAACAGGTCACACCAGTGATATTATTTGTCGTCGTTGTAAGGGAAGAGGACATTTTGCGAGAGATTGCAAATCTCAGCGTGTGATGAGTGCTACTGAGGATGGTGGATATGAATCCGCTAGTGACTATCATGAGGAGACTTTGGCTCTTATTACACGTGAAGAACACGGCGGAGACGATTCTGATCATGAGACGCAATACATCGCTCCTGAAGATGCTGACAGGTATGAATGTTTAGTTGCTCAACGTGTTTTGAGTGTGCAGGTTACACAAACTGAGCAAAATCAGAGGCATAATTTGTTCCATACAAAGGGAGTTGTGAAGGAACGTTCTGTTCGCGTGATCATAGATGGAGGGAGTTGCAACAACTTGGCTAGCATGGAGATGGTGGAGAAGCTATCTCTCACCACAAGGCCACATCCACATCCTTACTACATCCAATGGTTCAACAACAGCGGCAAGGTTAAGGTAACACGTACTGTTCGTGTGCAGTTTAGTATCTCTACATATGATGATTATGTTGATTGTGATGTGGTACCTATGCAAGCATGTTCCTTATTACTTGGTAGACCATGGCAATTTGATAAAAATTATGTACACCATGGTAGAAACAATCAGTATACTCTTGTTCATAAGGATAAAAATATTCTTTGCTTCCTATGACTCCTGATTCCATTTTGAAAGATGATTTTAATAGAGCTAATAAAGCAAAATAGGAGAAAAATAAGAGTGAAAACCAGATTGTGGCAAAAGAATTTGAGCAACAAATGAAGCCTAATAATAAACCATCTACTGTTGCTTCTGAAATTAAATTGAAAAGTGCATGTTTATTTGCCACCAAATCTGATATTTATGAGCTAGATTTTAGCAAATCTGTTTGCTATGTTTTTGTGTGCAAAGAGGCATTATTTTCATTCGAGGATGTGCCTTCCTCTTTGCCTCCTGCTGTCACTCACATTTTGCAGGAGTTCGCCGATGTCTTTCCACAAGACGTGCCACCGGGATTACCACCTATTCGAGGGATTGAGCATCAGATTGACTTAATTCCCGGTGCATCGCTACCCAACCGCGCACCATACCGTACCAATCCAGAAGAGACGAAGGAGATTATGCGTCAAGTACAGGAGCTACTCGACAAAGGTTATATACGCGAATCCCTTAGTCCTTGTGCTGTTCCTATTATTCTAGTGCCGAAAAAGGATGGTACATGCGTATGTGTGTTGATTGTAGAGGCATTAATAATATTACTATTCGTTATCGTCATCCTATTCCTAGGCTAGATGATATGCTTGATGAATTGAGTGGCTCTACAATTTTCTCCAAAGTTTATTTGCGAAGTGGATACCATCAAATTCGTATGAAATTGGGAGATGAATGGAAAACAGCATTTAAAACTAAGTTTGGATTATATGAGTGGTTAGTCATGCCTTTTGGGTTAACTAATGCACCTAGTACTTTCATGAGATTAATGAATGAAGTTTTACGTGCTTTCGTTGGACGATTTGTGGTAGTATACTTTGATAATATATTGATTTTTAGCAGATCTTTGGAGGAACATTTGAAACATTTACGTGCTGTTTTTATTGCTCTACGTGATGCACGTTTGTTTGGTAACCTTGGAAAGTGCACCTTTTGCACCGACTGAGTCTCTTTTCTTGGCTATGTTGTTACTCCACAGGGAATTGAGGTTAATTTTGATGCTAAACAACGTGCTGAATTGATCTTAAAAATGCATGAGTTAACTAAGGAAAATATTGAGCGCATGAATGCTAAATATAAACTTGTTGGAGATAAGGGTAGAAAACGTGTTGTCTTTGCACCTGGAGATCTTGTTTGGTTACATTTGCGTAAGGATAGGTTTCCTAATTTGCGCAAGTCAAAGCTAATGCCACGTGCTGACGGTCCTTTCAAGGTGTTAGAGAAAATAAATGATAATGCATATAAACTTGAGCTGCCTGCAGATTTTGGGGTTAGTCCCACATTTTACATTGCAGATTTGAAGCCTTACTTGGGTGAGGAAGATGAGCTTCCATCGAGGACGACTTCAATTCAAGAAGGGGAGGATGATGAGGACATCACTAACAAGGTTACACCCACAGCTCCAACTGACACATATACAGGACCAATTACTAGAGCTCGCGCACGCCAATTAAATTACCAGGTACTTTCGTTTCTTGGTAATGAATCTAATGTTCATGAGAATATGATGCTGCCTAAATTGGATACATTTGTCTTGCTTACAAATGAAGGGCCTAGCTTGGAAAAAAAGGATGGACATTGGAGCAAGATCAAGCATGGAGATGATGGCATGCGCAAGGGGAACAAGAAAGGAGTTTCAATTGATGATTTCAGGACTTTGAAGCCACCATAATGAGTGTGAGAAGCCTTGGACGAAATATACAAGATGCCACTTCATAAATTTCGTCCAGAGGCTATTATAGGTGCTGCGTCACCTTATTATTGGGCCAGGCCCATGTAATTTCGAAATACTTGAGTATAGGCTGTTTTTAGAGTCCGTATGTGTGGGGAAACAAGAGTTAGGGTTGGTTTCAGACCCCTCCATCAAGGGCCACGAAATTCCCCCCTCTTTCCCCCATATATACAGCCCTTAGGGCGTCGTTTAGACTTTGGGTTTTGTTTAGATTAAAAGTTCGCCATAGCTGCAACTTCGCGTACTTCGTTTGTGTTCAACGACCAGACAAAGGCGTCACAGAACCCCACCTTGATCAATAAAGCTTTCCTCTTATATTCGCAATATCCAGATTGCAATCTTAGTTTCTTGCTTGTTCTTCGTTTGCCTGCAGGAAACAGACCTTCGTGGTCAGGTTGATCGTGCTCCGGCGTGGTCGATAACCTCTCGGAGTTGGTTTAGCGATTGCTAAGGCGCGACGTCCATGCACGTTCGTAGTCGGATCGTCAAAGTCGACTTCATCCAAACGATAGCCACCATCTCATCGAAAGACGAGACACCTTAGCCTCTATCAGGAAGAGGAGCTTTCGTCGAGGACGACTTTAATTCAAGAAGGGGAGGATGATGAGGACATCACTAACTAGGTTACACCCACAGCCCCAACTGATACATATACAAGACCAATTACTAGAGCTCGCGTACGCCAATTAAATTACCAGGTACTTTCGTTTCTTGGTAATTATTATAATGTTCATGAAAATATGATGCTGCCTAAATTGGATACATTTATCTTGCTTACAAATGAAGGGCCTAGCTTGGACAAGAAGGATGAACATTGGAGCAAGATCAAGCATGGAGATGATGGCATGTGCAAGGGGAATAAGAACGGAGTTACAAGTGATGATTTCAGGACTTTGAAGCCACCATAATGAGTGCGTGAAGCCTTGGACGAAATATACAAGATGCCACTTCATAAGTTTCGTCCAGAGGCTATTATAGGTGCTGCGTCACCTTATTATTGGGCCAGGCCCATGTAATTTCGAAATACTTGAGTATAGGCTGTTTTTAGAGTCCGTATGTGTGGGGAAACAAGAGTTAGGGTTGGTTTCGGACCCCTCCTCCAAGGGCCATGAAATTCCCCCCTCTTCCTCCATATATACAGCCCTTAGGGCGTCGTTTAGACTTTGGGTTTTGTTTAAACTAAAGTTCACCATAGATGCAACTTCGCGTACTTCGTTTGTGTTCAACGACCAGACAAAGGCGTCACAGAACCCCACCTTGATCAACAAAGCTTTCCTCTTATATTCGCAATATCCAGATTGTAATCTCAGTTTCTTGCTTTTTCTTGGTTTGCCTGCAGGAAACAGACCTTCGTGGTCAGGTTGGTCATGCTCCGGCGTGGTCAATAACTTCTCGGAGTTGGTTTAGCGATTGCTAAGGCGCGATGTCCTCGCACGTTCGTAGTCGGATCGTCAAAGTCGACTTCCTCCAAAACGATAGCCACCATCTCATCGAAAGATGGGACACCTTTGCCTCTATAAAGTGGTATCAGATCTCCACGTTGCTCGGTGAGATTTTATAGTTTTTCGTAGATTAGATCGAGTATGTTCTTCATAACTACAGTCCATGAAAAAGCCAAAAACAATTAGGGTTTGTTCATCATATCTGAACCAGTCTGAGCCATTGCATAATCTTTTCGGTGTTTGCTTAATTGAATTTACAGTTGCATCGTCCTGTCGAGTTGTTGGTCTTAGTGTCTAGTTCTTTAGAGTTTTGAGTTCTGTTCACAGTTTGTCATGCCGCCGCTTCACCATATCCACCGCTGCCACATACCACCACCGCTGTCATAACCTACAACTGCTGCCATATCCAACCACCATATATCCACCACCAATCCGAGTTCTTTTCATATTAGGTTTGTTCTCGAGATCCATCTATGTTTCGGATTCATGTTTCCTTGCCTGCGTAGGTCTCAGAAAAAAAATCGGCAGGTGAAAATATTTTTTCCCTATCCTATTTTTAGGCTTTTCTGAGTCTTTTGAGACACGTGCCATCATACTATTTTTTACCGCACTTTTTCGTCGTCGCCGCCCTGATTACGAAAAAAATCGTGCCTATCATCTTAGTTTGACTTGGGAAGAGTTTTGAGACACTCGCCATTATAGTGATTTTCATCAAAAAAAAGGAGCGCAAAAAAAATAAAAATAAAAAAAGAGCGCAAGACTTTGAAGCCACCATAATGAGTGCGTGAAGCCTTGGACGAAATATACAAGATGCCACTTCATAAGTTTCGTCCAGAGGCTATTATAGGTGTTGCGTCACCTTATTATTGGGCCAGGCCCATGTAATTTCGAAATACTTGAGTATAGGCTGTTTTTAGAGTCCGTATGTGTGGGGAAACAAGAGTTAGGGTTGGTTTCGGACCCCTCGGCCATGAAATTCCCCCCTCTTCCTCCATATATACTGCCCTTAGGGCGTCGTGTAGACTTTGGGTTTTGTTTAGACTAAAGTTCGCCATAGCTGCAACTTCGCGTACTTCGTTTGTGTTCAACGACCAGACAAAGGCGTCACAGAACCCCACCTTGATCAATAAAGATTTCCTCTTATATTCGCAATATCCAGATTGCAATCTCAGTTACTTGCTTTTTCTTGGTTTGCCTGCAAGAAACAGACCTTCGTGGTCAGGTTGGTCATGCTCCGGCGTGGTCAATAACCTCTCGGAGTTGGTTTAGCGATTGCTAAGGCGCGATGTCCTCGCACGTTCGTAGTCGGATCGTCAAAGTCGACTTCCTCCAAAACGATAGCCACCATCTCATCGAAAGATGGGACACCTTTGCCTCTATCAAGTGGTATCAGATCTCCAGGTTGCTCGATGAGATTTTACAGTTTTTCGTAGATTAGATCGAGTATGTTCTTCATACCTACAGTCCACTAAAAAGCCAAAAACAATTAGGGTTTGTTCATCATAACCGAACCAGTCTGAGCCATTGCATAATCTTTTCGGTGTTTGCTTAATTGAATTTGCGGTTGCATCGTCGTGTCGAGTTACTGGTCTTAGCGTCTAGTTCATTAGAGTTTCGAGTTCTGTTCACAGTTTGTCACGTCGCCGCTGCACCGTATCCACCGCTGCCACATACCACCACTGCTGCCATAACTTACAACCGCTGCCATATCCTACCACCATATATCCACCACCAATCTGAGTTCTTTTCATATTAGGTTTGTTCTCGAGATCCATCTATGTTTCGGATTTGTGTTTCCTTGCCTGCATAGGTCTCAGAAAAAAAATCGGCAAGTGAAAATATTTTTCCCTATCCTATTTTTAGGCTTTTCTGAGTCTTTTGAGACACGTGCCATCATACTGTTTTTTACCGCACTTTTTCGTCGTCGCTGCCCTGATTCCGAAAAAAAATCGTGCCTATCATCTTAGTTTGACTTGGGAAGAGTTTTGAGACACTAGCCATTATAGTGATTTTCAGCAAAAAAAAGGAGGGCAAAAAAAATAAAAATAAAAAAAGAGCGCAAAAAAAGAGGCAAAAAAAATTCAGAGTGTGCTTTCCCCTTGTTTACGTGCAGCGCCGTGATTTTGTTAGTGTTCTAGGCTCGCGTCTCTAGTAGGGTCTAGCCTAGGACCAGCATAGTACCATCGTTGAGCGTTTATTCAACTTTGCATCTCTGAATTGATTATTGCTGACCCTTTTTGCTCCCATATTATAAGCCATTCCCAGCTCCACATACATCTACGTCGTGCGTTTGACTCTTCCTGGTAATCGCTTTATCCAAGCTTTGAGAGTTTTGACTACCATGGTTGCCGATCACCACCTGCTGCTGGGTAAGAACTGGTAACTATTTGAGATTTGCTTGACGGATTTGTGACGCGCCACCACCACCATTTTCTAGTAGTCTGCAGGATCATATTTTTGTGTGTTTCTATTGCTGCTAACCATGCCAGGATCACAAGTCGATGAGACTAACTGGGAGAACATGACGAACAAGGAGTTGCATGATAAATTTCAGCAAATGATGGGTCAATAGGTAGAAGATGTGATGACCAGTTTTGGCGACGCACTAGCGAGGATGGATGGCATTGAGAAGTCAATTGACACCAAGTTGGATGCCAAATTTGCTGAAGTGCTTGCGCGTCTACCTCCACCTGCTGCACCATTGCAACAACAACAACAACAACAACCACCTTCACGTCGCGAAACAGCCCCCCGCAAAGCGAGCCGTGTCGCTCTTCAGCCTAGCCAAACTATTGGTGCTGCTGTTGATACATCTGTGGCTCCTGCTGCTGCTGAGGAGGAGGACGATTACGTGGGCGATTACGAGGATGAGGTTGATCATAATCAGAACTATGTGCAACAACCAGCACCACAACCACCAGGTCGTCCACATGCAAATAATCGCAATGGTAGGGCTGCACCACACCCTCAGGTACGAGATCATGAGCATCTACCTAAACTAAAATTGAATATTCCACCATTTGATGGTAGATATCTTCCTGATATATATCTTACTTGGGAGTTAGAAACCGAACAACATTTTACATGCTTAAAATATACCATGGAGAGACGTGTTACTACTGCTCTTTGTGCTTTCATTAGTTTTGCTTGTGTGTGGTGGACTGAATATTGTAGATTATATCCGGATAATATTCCAAATACTTGGGATGCTTTGAAAATTGTTATGCGTACTCGTTGGGTTCCACCATATTATCAACGCGAATTACTTCAGAAATTGCAGCGTTTAAGACAAGGAAAAAATTCTGTAGAGGAATATTATCAGGAATTACAAACTGGCCTGATTAGATGTGGTATTGTTGAGGATAATGAGGGTATGCTTGCACATTTTATGGGTGGCTTAAATAGAGAGATTCAGACAATTCTAGAGTATAAGGAGTATAATAATGTCACTCGTTTATTCCATCTTGCTTCCAAAGCTGAACGTGAAGTGCGGGATCGACAAGCCTTGGCGCGAACTAATTATTCTGCAGGTCGACCTTCATCATGGACCCCGCGTGCATCATCTACTTCGACACGTTCGGCTGCACCACCACCATCAACGAGGAGTACACCTTCCGGTCCTGCGCAGAGCTCTTCTTCATCCATGGCATCCACAGGGTCAACAGATGATGTTATATGTCGTCGTTGCACTTGTCGTGGTCACTATGCGAGCAAATGCCCATCTCAGCGTGTCACGATTGCTACTGAGGATGGTGGTTATGAGTCCGCTAGTGACTATGATGAGGAGATTTTGGCTCTTATTACACGTGAAGAACACGGTGGAGATGATTCTGGAAATGAGATGCAATACATGGCTCCTGAAGACGCTGACAGGTATGAAAGTTTAGTTGCTCAACGTGTTTTGAGTGTGCAGGTCACACAAGCGGAGCAAAATCAGAGGCATAATTTGTTCCATAGAAAGGGAGTTGTGAAGGAACGTTCTGTTCGCGTCATCATAGATGGAGGGAGCTGCAACAACTTGGCTAACATGGAGATGGTGGAGAAGCTATCTCTCACCACAAGACCACATCCACATCCTTACTACATCCAATGGTTCAACAACAGCGACAAGGTTAAGGTAACACGTACTGTTCGTGTGCATTTTAGTATCCCCACATATGCTGATTATGTTGATTGTGATGTGGTACCCATGCAAGCATGTTCCTTATTACTTGGTAGACCATGGCAATTTGATAAAAAGTCTGTACACCATGGTAGAAACAATCAGTATACTCTTGTTCATAAGGATAAACGTAGTACTTTGCTTCCTATGTCTCCTGATTCCATTTTGAAAGATGATATTAATAGAGCTAATAAAGCGAAACAGGAGCAAAATAAGAGTGAAAACCAGATTGTGGCAAAAGAATTTGAGCACCAAATGAAGCCTAATAACACACCATCATCTCATCTTGCATTTGAAATTAAATTAAAAAGTGGATGTTTACTTGCCACCAAATCTGATATTGATGATCTAGACTTAAGAAAATTTGTTTGCTATGCTTTTGTGTGCAAAGAGGCATTATTTTCATTCGAGGACGTGCCTTCCTCTTTCCTTCATGCTGTCACTAACATTTTGCTGGAGTTCACGCACGTCTTTCCACAAGACGTGCCACCGGGATTGACACCTATTCGAGGGATTGAGCATCAGATTGACTTAATTCCCGGTACATCGCTACCCAACCGCGCACCATACCGTACCAATCCAGAGGAGATGAAGGAGATTATGCGTCAAGTACAGGAGCTACTCGACAAAGGTTATATACGCGAATCTCTTAGTCCTTGTGCCGTTCCTATTATTCTAGTGCCAAAAAAGGAACATACGTCGCGTATGTGTGTTGATTGTAGAGGCATTAATAATATTACTATTCGTTATTGTCATCCTATTCCTAGGCTAGATGACATGCTTGATGAATTGAGTGGCTTTACAATATTCTCCAAAGTTGATTTGCATAGTGGATACCATCAAATTCGTATGAAACTGGGAGATGAATGGAAAACAGCATTTAAAACTAAGTTTGGATTATATGAGTGGTTAGTCATGCCTTTTGGGTTAACTAATGCACCTAGTACTTTCATGAGTTTAATGAATGAAGTTTTACGTGTTTTCATTGGATGATTTTTGGTAGTTTACTTTGATGATATATTGATTTATAGCAGATCTCTGGAGAAACATTTGGAACATTTACGTGCTGTTTTTATTGCTCTATGTGATGCACGTTTGTTTGGTAACCTTGGAAAGTGCACCTTTTGCACCGACCGAGTATCGTTTCTTGGCTATGTTGTTACTTCACAGGGAATTGAGGTTGATAAAGCCAAGATTGAAGCTATTGAGAGTTGGCCGCAGCCCAAAACGGTCACACATGTGAGGAGTTTCCTTAGCCTCGCTGGATTCTATAGGCGTTTTGTGAGAGATTCCAGCACCATTGCTGCACCTCTCAATGAGCTTACAAAGAAGGATGTGCCTTTTGTTTGGGGTACTGCACAGGAAGAAGCATTCACAATATTGAAAGATAAGTTGACACATGCTCCTTTACTCCAACTTGCTGATTTTAATAAGAATTTTGAACTTGAATGTGATGCTAGTGGAATTGGGTTAGGAGGTGTGTTAGTACAAGATGGTAAACTAGTTGCATATTTTTCTGAAAAATTGAGTGGGCCTAGTCTGAATTATTCTAGTTATGATAAGGAATTATATGCTCTTGTTCGGACTTTGGAAACATGGCAACATTATTTATGGCCCAAAGAATTTGTTATACATTCTGATCATGAATCTTTGAAGCACATTAAAAGTCAAGAAAAACTGAACCGTAGACATGCTAAATGGTTTGAATTCATAGAGACTTTCCCTTATGTTATTAAACACAAAAAGGGAAAAGAAAATGTTATTGCTGATGCATTATCTCATCGTTATACTATGCTTTCACAACTTGATTTTAAAATATTTGGTTTGGAGACCATCAAAGATCAATATGTGCATGATGCTGAATTTAAAGATATATTGCAGAATTGCAAAGAAGGGAGAACATGGAACAAGTTAGTCGTTAATGATGGATTTGTGTTTCGTGCTAACAAGCTATGCAGGAGGCGCATGGAGGAGGATTAATGGGACACTTTGACGTGAAGAAGACGGAGGACGTACTTGCTACACATTTCTTTTGGCCAAAGATGAGATGGGATGTTGAGCGTTTTGTTGCTCGTTGCACTACATGTCAAAAAGCTAAGTCACGACTCAATCCTCATGGTTTATATATGCCTTTGCCTGTCCCTAGTGTTCCTTGGGAAGATATATCTATGGACTTTGTTTTGGGTTTACCTCAAACAAAGAAGGGGAGGGATAGCATATTAGTTGTCGTGGATAGGTTCTCGAAGATGGCACACTTTATACCATGTCACAAAAGCGATGATGTTGCTAATGTTGTTGGTTTGTTCTTTCGTGAAATTATTCGCTTGCATGGTGTGCCAAATACAATTGTTTCAGATCGTGATACTGAATTTCTTAGCCACTTTTGGAGATGTTTATGGGCTAAGTTGGGGGCTAAACTGCTTTTTAGTACTACTTGTCACCCCAAAACTGATGGAAAAACTGAAGTAGTCAATAGAACTTTGTCTACTATGCTTAGGGCTGTTTTGAAGAATAACAAGAAAATGTGGGAAGAATGCTTGCCTCATATTGAATTTTC
Organism: Secale cereale; assembly: GCA_902687465.1. Taxonomy (NCBI): domain Eukaryota; kingdom Viridiplantae; phylum Streptophyta; class Magnoliopsida; order Poales; family Poaceae; genus Secale; species Secale cereale. The sequence goes on along the minus strand of LR738715.1, from coordinate 442,526,936 downwards.
TTATAATCATTCGTTGCATTCTACTACTAAGATGTGCCCTTTTGAAATTGTCTATGGTTTCCTACCTCGTGCACCTATTGATTTGTTGCCTCTTCCATCTTCGGAGAAGGTTAATTTTGATGATAAACAACGTGCTGAATTGATCTTAAAAATGCATGAATTAACTAAGGAAAATATTGAGCGCATGAATGTTAAATATAAACTTGTTGGAGATAAGGGTAAAAAATGTGTTGTCTTTGCACCTGGAGATCTCTTTTGGTTACATTTGCGTAAGGATAGGTTTCCAACTTTGCGCAAGTCAAAGCTAATGCCACGTGCTGATGGTCCTTTCAAGGTGTTAGAGAAAATAAATGATAATGCATATAAACTTGAGTTGCCTGTAGATTTTGGGGTTAGTCCCACATTTAACATTGCAGATTTGAAGCCTTACTTGGGTGAGGAAGAGGAGCTTCCGTCGGGGACGACTTCAATTCATGAAGGGGAGGATGATGAGGACATCACTAACTAGGTTACACCCACAGCCCCAACTGATACATATAGAGGACCAATTACTAGAGCTCGCCCGAGCCAATTAAATTACCAGGTACTTTTGTTTCTTGGTAATGATTCTAATGTATATGAGAATATGATGATGCCTAAACTGGATACATTTGTCTTGCTTACAAATGAAGGGCCTAGCTTGGACAAGAAGGATGAACATTGGAGTAAGGTCAAGCATGGAGATGATGGCATGCGCAAGGGGAATAAGAACGAAGTTACAAGTGATGATTTCAGGACTTTGAAGCCACCATAATGAGTGCGTGAAGCCTTGGACGAAATATACAAGATGCCACTTCATAAATTTCGTTGAGAGGCTATTATAGGTGCCGCATCACCTTATTATTGGGCCAGGCCCATGTAATTTTGAAATAATTGAGTATAGGCTGTTTTTAGAGTCTGTATGTGTGGGGAAACAAGAGTTAGGGTTGGTTTCGGACCCCTTCTCCAAGGGCCACGAAATTCCCCCCTCTTCCTCCATATATACAGCCCTTATGGTGTCGTTTAGACTTTGGGTTTTGTTTAGACTAAAGTTCTCCATAGCTGCAACTTCGCGTACTTCGTTTGTGTTCAACGACCAGACAAAGGCGTCACAGAACCCCACCCTGATCGATAAAGCTTTCCTCTTATATTCGAAGTATCCAGATTGCAATCTCAGTTTCTTGCTTGTTCTTCGTTTGCCTACAGGAAACAGACCTTCGTGGCGAGGTTGATCGTGCTCCGACGTGGTCAATAACCTCTCGGAGTTGGTTTAGCGATTGCTAAGGCGCGACATCCTTGCATGTTCGTAGTCAGATCGTCAAAGTCTACTTCCTCCAAATCGATAGCCACCATCTCATCGAAAGACGGGACACCTTTGCCTCTATCACTTACCATCGCCTCACCAAGTACCTCAAGGACTAATGACTCGTGCCCATGCAAGAGCTCTCGAGACCGAGGTGACATCTCTCCTAGTACAACTTCCATATGAATCATGTGAGACATGGCTACTACCTCAGGCGGATGTGTTTTCTGTGCTCAGGTATCAAGAAGATCCCATCGGAGAGGCTAATGAAGATGGACAAGTCACCAAATTCACAGATGAAGCATTGCATCGAGTGAAGCTAGAGAAGGTCCCAGGCCCCCGACATCTGGCACCCTGGCCCGGACATCTGGCCCCTGGACCAGCATCTACAGAAGAGCCCACGCAGCCGAAGCTACAGGGCCCGGACATCTGGCCAGGCCTCGGACATCCGGCCTCGAGCCCGGGAATCCAGCGCCACACCACAGAAGCATACCCGAGGCTAGGCCCCGCTAGCCCGGACATCCGGCGAAATGCCCGGACATCTTGTGCCTCTCCAACGCCCGGACATCCGGCCCGACCGCCGGACATCTGGCCCTGCCTGCGCGCAGCCACTTGTGCTTCGGCCCGTGTACCCATCTACCAACCCCTAGACTATATATACTCTTTCCCCTCCTTTTTCTAGGGTTAGCATTGTGATAGCTCAAAAACCTAGAGCATTTCTCATCCACTAGTGGTTCATCTCCTCGAGAGTGACTACGGCCCTTCTTCTGAGAAGATCCACACGGATTCAAGACCTCCGCTACGGAGAAGATCCTACGGGATACCCTCAAGACCTCCTTCCGGAGAAGACTACCTTGTATCGTCCGTTGTTGATCGTGGATCGTGTATCTCATTATGTATCATGGATCTAGCACTTGTGTGACCATCTTCATTCATTTGAGTGTTCCTCTTGTGTTTTTCTCAGTGTTTCCCTTTGGGTTCTTCGTGGATTTCCCTCCTCTACGTGAAAGATTGGCCTAGAACGGGTTGACCCCGCATCATATGGTATCATGAGCCACAGTTCCTCACGAATTTGGAGCCTCCCCACTGTTTTCTAGCTTGTTTTTGTTGTGTTCATCCCAATTTCAAAAATTCCCCACCAAAAATAGCCCCAATTGTTTTTGTGATCTGTTGATTTGACGAGATTTTGTTGAATTTGTTCCATGGATTTGCTGTGCCACGAGTAGATCTAGCTTTTCCCCACTTTTTCCCCAATTTTGATCCGCAAAATCCGACGAATTTGGCCCCAGGAGTCATCTGATCCATGGAGTTCATAAGGGCCTCGGGCACCCCGGACATCCGGCTCGTGCCCCGGACATCTGGCCTCAGGCCCAGACATCCAGCGTCCCGCAGCCAAAACCCTCGCATCCGCACCACTTTGAACTCAGCCCCCGCCAGTTTCGTTTGGTATCCCACCAAACTTTCCGCATACCATCACCACTTCCACAACCACCATCGCTTAACCTCTACGATTTTGACAATTTTGTCTCACTTTGCCTTGGATACTTGAGTTGTGGTTTCACCATTTCCTTGGATGTTTAGGCTACCTTGGAACGGACCGACTTCGACAACACCACCGCTCATCCTCGGGAAGGACGATAACATCGACGACACCTTGTTCATCCTACCTTGCAATTGCATTGTTACCCTATAGACCATTTTTGCGTAGCTTTCCCATCGAGACTAGCCATTTGAGCATTGCCGGGCCACGATACTTGTGCACCTTAGTGATAGTCATAGATATTGCATACTACATCATCATATCTTCGTGTGACACAAGAGTGTCCCGCATACAAAATAGCTATCTTGATAGGAGAAGCATGCATAAGTGGCCAAAGAAAGAGCTCATAAGCTTTTAAGCAACAAGAGCCATCAAAAGCTTATAAGCAAAGGACAATAGCATCATATGCCTTGCATCAAAAGATATCATATGAGATAGCAATACATCATCTTGTGCTCAAGCATCGCCACATCATACACTCATAGTATACTTGTGATAGGAAGTCGTTACGTTTTTCCTCTTATAGGTCGTGCACAAGTGTGTATCCGCCTATTAAGCAATTGGTTAGCGTCTCTCTAGTGTTGTGCAACAAGAGCATTTTCCGTGGATTCCACATTTTCGCTCACCCTTGGTTGCACAACCACATTCATCTTTCCTTGTGTGTGTTCCGTGTGCTACCTATTGCTTGTGATCTACTTGTTGCATGAGCAAATTTGTGAATCATTTTCAACATCATTGAGTCACTTTGACAATTGCATTGAATTCGTGCCACCATCCTAACCAAACTCCTCTCAAAGCTTTACTTGTGATCATTGATCCATTTTCAAGTTTGGTCAAGGTACATTTGGTATTGTTTTCTCCTTTCTCCCACTCACATTCTTGCTTGCAATGATGGATAGGCCAAGTACATCTACGAACCCGCTCTTTGATGATCTTCAAGAATCGAACAACTACGTCACCAAAATACATCTCTTCGGTGTCCAACGAGCTCTACATCAAGAGAGTGAAGCTATGCAAGAGAGAATTGAGCAAGTCGCCACCGACGCACGACAATTTGAAGCATGCACACGAGAACAATTCGGCATCATCAACACCAACATGTCTACTCAATTTGACGGGCTACGGACTTTGATACTCAACCGACGCTCCTCATCCACATCTTCTCAAAGACGAAGCCGCTCAAGTCGCCATACCGACTACACGTCCAGCTCAAGTACACCTTCATCAAACACTCTTCGTCAAGCCTCACGTCAAGCTCGACATGACAATCGGAACCCACTTCATGATAAGAGTTCCCAAGAGCTATTTGAAGAGCAATAAATTCGACATCGTCAAAACCAAGCTACACTTGAGCAAGTGAAAGAACGGCAACGACTACGCAAAAAACAACAAGAACGAGCACGTCAACACCAAGAAGAACAAGATGTTGAGGCTCAACATCAAGCACAACAACGCCGAGAAGCTCAAGCTCTTGAGGCGCAACGAGCACTACATGATTCACATCGCAATGTGGCAACTCGCAATCGAAACAATCGTCAAGAAGATGAGTTCCTTCGAGATGAGATGCAAGAGAGGCGCCACCAAGCACGAATGCAACAAGAAGTTCCTCCTCAAGCGCGATAAGAGCAACAAGCTCACCAAGAACCACAAGCTCGGCAAGAACAATATGACATTGAACATTAACTCCGCCAAGAGCAACATGAGGTTGACAATTGTCCAAATCAAGACCGCCCTCACAATAGGCAAGCAAACAATGAAGAGCATCGCTATGGCAAGCTTAAGTTCACCATGCCAAAATTTTCTGGAAGCATTGATCCCAAAGACTACCTATCATGGGCATTGAAAGTTGACAAGATCTTTCGCCTACACAACTTTGATGAAGAAAATAAGATTGCTATGGCGTCCTTAAGTTCCAAGATTATGTTCTCATTTGGTGGGAGCAAATCATCGAGAGAGGAGAAGCAAAAGGCGAACCACCTATCACTGCTTGGACTCAAATGAAGGAAGTCATGATAGCACGTTTCGTGCCAACACACTACAACCGTGACTTGTTCAAGAAGCTACAACTCCTCAAGCAAGGAACCAAGTCCGTTGAAGAGTACTACAAGGAGATGGAGATTGCCATGATAAGAGCCAACATCACGGAAGATGAAGAGCAAATGATGGCGAGATTCTTGAATGGACTCAACTATCCTATCAAGAAGATTGCGGACTTTCAACCATACACAAATCTCCTCGAGCTAGTACACCAAGCAACCAAAGCAGAGCGATAAGTTCAAGAGGACTACAAGTACTCCAAGTTCACCTCTAAGAACTACAACTCCTACAACCAAGCTTCAACGACTTCAGCTCTTCCTACCTCTACCAAGCCATCTACAAGCTTCGGTGACAAGCCAAGCTACAAGAATGCGACTACATCTAGTCGTCCACCTTCTACGAACAACTTCAAGCCAAGAGCTTCATCATCTACAACTCCAACCGAGGACAACTCCAAGACGAGTTCCATCAAGTGTTTCAAGTGCCAAGGGTGAGGCCACAAGTCATTTCAGTGCAAGACCGTTCGTACCATGATCATCAATGATGACGGATCGTATGACTCAACGAGCGACGATGAGATGGAAGCCCTTGAAAATGTAGCTATGCATCGCTAAATGAATGAAGATGAAGACCATCAAGTGTTTTGCGACAATGACGCGAGTCCCTATCTCGTTGTCTTCAAGGTCTTGACACTTCAACATCATCAAGATGACGATCAACGATGTCACATCTTCCATACCAAGGCCGGCATCAATGGACGCTCCGTCAAAGTTATCATTGATGGAGGAAGTTGACATAACTTGGCAAGTGAAGAGCTATGCGACAAGCTACAATTGGTCAAGACAAAGCACCCTCATCTCTACAAGGTCCAATGGCTTAGCGACGTCGGATCTCTTCGAGTCGAGCACATCGTGCAAGTATCCTTCAAGATAGGTGCCTACGAGGACACACTTGAGTGTGATGTGGTCCCTATGTCCGTGTGCCACCTTCTTCTTGGACGACCATGGCAATACGATCGTGGAGTCACACACAATGGACGGACCAACCATTACAGCTTCAAGATGAAGTGCAAAGAGTTCGTCCTACGCCCAATGTCACCAAGTCAAGTAGCCGCCGACAAACAAATACCTACCAACCATGATGGAGAGAATGGTGAGAGAGTGAACCACCAAAAGGAGAGTGAGAGCCACAAGCCAAATATGAGCGACTCCACGATGAGCGACAAGAAACAACTAGTGCTATTTGCCACCAAAAGTGAGATGAGAAAAGTTTTTGAGAACCCCTTGAGCGTCTATCACCTTGTGCTTTTATGCAAAGGGGAAGAAAAACCTACTAACACTTCACCACCTCTACCTTTAGTTTTTCCCGATGAGCTACCACCGGGTCTACCCCCACTTCGCGGCATCGAACACCGCATCAACCTCATACCCGGCGCACCACTTCCAAGCAAGGCTCCTTACCGCGTCAACCCCGAGGAAACTAAGGAGATTCAACGGCAAGTGCAACAACTCATCGACAAAGGTCATGTACGTGAAAGCTTAAGCCCTTGTGATGTAGGGTGGAACCCTAGATGGCCGATCTTTCACGAAAAGGAGGGATCCCGAGGATGAACACGTGGTACACGAGGGAAAACACAAGAGGGACAAGAAGAAAACACTCAAACCAACAAGTTTAGGTCACACAAATGCTAGATCCGGTAACACAAAGAGTGATACACGATACATGATCAACTAAGGATGATACAAGTAGCGGTAGTCATCTCTGTGAGGAGGTCTTCATGTTCTTCTTCGTGAAGGAGGTCTTGAATCTGGTGGATCTTCTCCGAGGAGTCCGCGGTCTCGTAGGAGAGGAACCACTAAGGTTTTAGATGAGCTATCACAAAATCTAACCCTAAAAAGATTTAGGAGGAGGAATATATATAGTCTACGGGGCGAAGGGGTACATGGGTCACGGCCCAAAGGGAATGCGCGCAGGCAATCATGGGTCGAATGTCCGGGAGTCGGCCCGGATGTCCGGGCTGTCGGGAGGCGCCGGATGTCCGGGCTTGGCGCCGGATGTCCGGGCTATCGGGGCCAGTCACGGGTATGCTTGTGTGGTGGACGCGCTGGATTTCCGGGCACGAGGCCGGATGTCCGGGGCCTGCCGGGCCGGCCGTCCGGGCCCTGTAGCTTCGGCTGCTGGTGCTCTTCTGTAGCTAAGCGTCCAGGGGCCGGATGTTCGTGCCAGGGAGCCGGATGTCCGGGGCCTGGAGCCTTCTTCAGCCCTTCTCGATGCAGAGCTTCGTCCGCGAGCTTGGGGGCTTGTCCATCTTCACGAGTCTCCCCGATGGGTTCTTCTTCATACCTGAGCACACAAAACACATCCGTCTGAGGTAGTAGCCATGTCTCGCAAGATTCATATGGAAGTTGGACTAGGAGAGATGCACCTCGGTCTCGAGAGCTCTAGCACGAGCACGTGTCATTGGTCCTTGGGGGTACTTGGTGAGGCGATGGAGGGTCCATGGGTATGACATTGGGATGCTCCGCATCATCTCCCCTCCATTGGGAAAGATCCGACCTCGGATCAAAATCTTCATCACCATGGAAAGGGAAGAGATCCTTGACGTTGAAGGCATCGCTCACGTTGTACTTGTCGCTTGGAATGTCTATCTTGTAGGCATTGTTGTTGTAGCGTGCTAGCACCTTGAAGGGTCCGTCGGCGCGAGGTAGTAGTTTGGACTTGCGCTCGTGTGGAAAGCGGTCCTTGTGAAGATGAAGCCAAACAAGATCTCCCGGTTGGAACACCATTGGTGCCTTGTTGACGTTGAGCTTGGTGGTGAGGCGATGTACTTGGTGCTTGATCGTTTCCCTTGTTTATTCATGCACTTTCTTGAGAGAGCTTGCTCGTGCACTTGCGTCCATGTTGATGCGCTCTTGTAGAGGTAGAGGCAGGATGTCCAATGGGGACAAAGGGTTGAAGCCGTAGACAACCTCGAAGGGGGACTTGTTGGTAGTCGAATGTCTTGCGTGGTTGTAGGCGTACTCGGCGATGGGCAAGCATTGCTCCCATTCCATGATGTTCTTCTTTATCAACACGCGAAGAAGCGTCGAAAGTGTGTGGTTCGTCACCTCCGTTTGGCCGTCGGTTTGTGGATGGTATGCCGAAGAGAAGAGTAGCTTCATGCCGAGTTTTGCGCATAGAGTCTTCCAAAAGTAGCTCAAGAACTTGACGTCCCGATCCGACACAATAGTCTTGGGCACTCCATGTAGAAAAATGATTTCCCTACAAAATAGGTTTGCCACATGTGAAGCATCATCGATCTTGTTACAAGGAATGAAATGAGCCATTTTAGAAAATCTATCCACAACAACAAACACAGAATCCTTTCCATTTTGAGTCCTAGGTAATCCAAGTACAAAGTCCATGCTTATGTCTTCCCATGGATGATATGGAATAGGAAGTGGCATGTAAATACCATGAGATTGAGCTTTTGACTTAGCTTTGCGACATGTAGAACATCGGTTGGTGAGGAGGGAGACGTCACGGAGCATCTTGGGCCAAAAGTAATTATTTGAGAGCATAGCGAATGTCTTGTCGCGCCCAAAGTGTCCCATGAGTCCTCCTCCATGAGATTCCTGCAAAAGGAGCAAATGAAGCGAAGACTCCGGAATGCAAAGTTTGTTAGCTCTCATAAGATATCCATCCTTTATGTAGTAGCGTTCTCAAGAAGTGTGAGTCAAACACTTAGCATAAGGATGTGCGAAGAAAGGATCATGCTCATATAAATCTTTGATGTGCTCAAAGCCAATAACATTCAACCCAAGTTGTGTAACAAGCATGCATTTGCGGGAAAGCGCATCCGCCACAACATTTTCTTTGCCTTTGATGTATTTGATGACATCGGGAAAAGACTCAATGAACTCACTCCACTTAGCATGACGCTTATTCAACTTAGTTTGACCCTTGAGATACTTGAGAGTCTCATGGTCCATATGAAGAATGAATTCATGAGGTCTAAGATAATGTTCCCAAACACGTAAAACTCGCACCAAGGCATAGAGCTCTTTATCATATATGGGGTAGTTAAGTTGCGCTCCGGATAGCTTCTCGCTAAAGTACGCAATTGGGCGTTTTTCTTGCATTAGAACGCCACCTATGCTGGTACCGCTAGCGTCACAACGGATCTCAAAAGGTTTGTCAAAGTTTGGTAGGGCAAGAAGTGGTGCGTGCGTAAGCAAGCTTTTTAGCTCATTGAACGCGTTGTCTTGTGAAGGACAACAAATAAAGGGTGCGTTCTTCTTTCTCAAGGCGTGTAGAGGCATAGCAATTGTGCTAAAGTCCTTCACAAAACGTCGGTAGAACCCGGCTAAACCAAGAAAGCTACGCACTTCTCGGAGATTCGTTGGTTGTGGCCAAGTTTTAATTGCTTCAATTTTAGTTTCATCAACGTGAACACCTTGTGAAGAAACGACAAATCCTAGGAAAACGACCTTGTCAATGCCAAAAGTGCATTTATCCATGGTAGCATTGTCGGTGTATTTGGATCGACACCTATGGGATCACAAGAATCCCTACTACGGTTGCGGGGCGCGGGGTTGATGAGAAGAGCGGATCTAACGATCAGGACACGGCTCCTTTACCCAGGTTCGGGCTGCAAAGATGCGTAAAACCCTACTCCTGCTTTGGTGGATTATATGTTGGTGTTCTTCGGCTAACGAGGAGCTCCCAAAGTGTCGTGAGGGGTTCCGAAAAGCCGAATCCCCCTCCTGGTCGCCTCGGGCCTCCTTTTATAGGGAAAAGGAGTTGCCACAGTGGCACACAGGAGGTGGAAAGGGTACAGTGACGCGAGGTTATCCGTCGCATTACAGGACAAGGTGCATTTAATGCGCCCTGCTTAGGTGTCCTTGCTTTATCGGGGACGAGGGGAGACGCCCGTCTTGTCCGTCGCTGCTCCTCTTCGTGTTGACACGCGCCCTGGCCAGCGGTGCCTGAGGTGCCATGTAGGCAGACAGGCAGCTGAGGTGGCGCAACGGCGGGTCTCCATGAAGATCTGTGGGTTGCCACGCAGGAGCCTGTCCAGCTGGTTGGGTCGGCAGCTGCGTGGGTCAGTGGAAACCCAGTTGGTGCGGGCCTGATGGTGGCCCCGTGGATGTCCTCGGCAAGGGCCTTGCCGGGGCCCCGGCAAGGGTCGTGCCGCGGCGTCTGCTGTCATCCCGGCAAGGTGCTTGCCGGGGGCCTTGTGGACCTCCTTGGCTGGAATCCCGCCAAGGGTCGTCGTCTTCTTATCTTGCATCTGATCTGGAAGGTCTTCACAAAGATCTGCATGCCACCACGGGGATATCTCCCGAATCCTCGCCCCATGGGGGCGGTGGACTCAAGGGTGATTCGCTTCATAGGCGCGGGGCGAGCTGCCGCGGCAAGGGTCTTGCCGGGGCTACCAGAGCCAGCCCCGGCAAGGATCCTGCCGGGGGAAGCCTCTTCGTCCCTTTGCTCTTCGTGGTCTTGTTCTTGGCGTCGCTCCAGTCTCCATCAAGCTTCAGTCTTGCCCCGGCTTGCCTCCCTTGCCATGCTTGGTGTGATGGCACCGTGGCTCAGGTTGCCCGTGCACAGTCATAGGGGTACAAAAAGTGTACCCCTCTTTTTGTACACCGACAGGAGCCCCCGGGCCTGGGCCACACATAAGCGCGACACGTTGTTGGGCCAGGCCCAGAACGGTGCGCGGGCAGGCGGGGTGGTTATCACCGTGGTAAAATTTCCGCGCGCTGCGCCTCCCACTGCCCGCGCGCGCGGCGTGGGGTGGAGGGGCGTGCGTGACGTGGGCGGCATGCGTGGGGCGGTTTCCGCACGCATGCGTCACGTCGCAGTAAATGCGAAAGGAGGCGGCCCGCGCCTTCCCCATAAACGGGGCGAGGTGTGGGGGCGCGGCCCGCTGACGGGATGGGGCCGAGGCGTGGTCTGCTAAGCGTTCACTCCCCACGATCACGGGGTGGGGAGAGGTCGCCTCACCCGTCCTTTCGGTCCTGCGCGTTCGCCACGTGCCTCCCATGCGTTTGAGGTGGCGAGCGGTGGAGGCGGGAAACCGAGTCGTCGTTGGTTGGGGCGGCGGGTCGGTCCCAGCCCCTCTCGCCTTCTGCGTCTTGATTGGTCGAGCGGGGCGGTCGAGCTCCAGCCCCGCCCCTTTATAAAGGGCGGAGGGAGGGGACAGTGCTCCGCACTCCTCCATCTTCTTTCTCCTCCAACTTCTTCTCCTTTCTTCTATCCGCCATGAAGAAGGAAAACCCCGGCTCCTCAACGGTGGCGGCGAGGGTCGCCGCTCGGCAGCGCGTCCCCCCTTCTCCTGCACCCGCAGTGGCCGAACCAGCTACGAGGGGAAGAGGGAGGGGGCGAGGCCGTGGGCGAGGCCGGGGTGCTCGGGGAAGAGGAAGACGGGGCGGCTCGCCGGCCTCGCCCCCGCCAGCAGCTCCTCCTTTGGTGGAAGGTCATGTTGGAGATGACCCCTGCGAATTCTTCATTAGGATGCGGGGGTCGCCGCGCCGCCACCTTCGTCTCCCCACCCCGTTTGCGTGGGAGATGGAGGCGAACCCGCCGGAGTCGCTGCAGTTGCACATGAGGGGTTGTGGGATCAGTGAACGCGAGCCCTCGTCGACTTCCCCGCCCCTCATGTGATGTATCTTCGCCGAGGATGGAAGAGGTTCGCCCGCATCCATAGCCTGACGGACGGGCTCACCCTCCACTTCAAGCTGATGGGGGATGGCCACCTCTCCTTCAAGGTCTTCGGGCACCTCGGAACTCGTGGGAGGTGCTGCATGGAGAGCTCCTCCTCCGACGAAGACTCCTCCTCGAACGAGGGTGACGAGGAGGACAGTGACATCGACGACGAGGATGGGGGACGACATGATGACGGGTCCGACTAGGTGTCGGGCGCCGCTCCTGGTAGCACCAGCGACCCCATCATCCGCGTCGCCGGCTCCTTGAACTTCTCGGGGTCGTCTCCTTGGCGGCTGGCGTAGGGAGGCAGCGGAAGAGGAAGAGGAAGAAGGTGGGCGGCAAGGTCGTCATGTCGAAGTACGCGGGCACCGACGCCTTCGTCTCCAACTGACGTGCTGCCACCTCGTCTTCGAGCTCAGCCTCCGGCGCCGTCATCACCGTCCAACCCTGGGGAGGTCGCCGAGATGCCTTCTCGGTGTCTTCTGCCACCCGTAGCTCGCCTAGGCGCCCCTTTTGCCCTTCTCGCCTCCTTGACCTACCTCGTGAGGAGAGGGACAAGAAAGGAATTACGGGCATCTTATCTCTTTTTAGTCTGTACGTGATGAGGACATGACTACCTTGGATACGACCAAAAATATTGCATACATGTATATTTGTGAGGTGATTTCTAATGCAAACTATGCAACAATTTATTTATGTCATCCAGGACAAAAATACTTCACAGTCTTTTGTGCCATGTCTAATTCCAGGTGTATGGGACATTTGTACAATACACATATGAAGATAAGGGAAAAAGAGAAGTTTAGGTGCTGTTCAAAAAGTTCTCTCACGTCACTTTTGGGCCAAGAGAAGATAGAGTCCAAGTCTCTCACGTTCTGCATCCAGATTCAGACTGCACAGACATACCTAACTCAAAACGGCAAGAACTCCTTCATACGGACTCCGAATTGGGTGATTCTTTTTTTGTTGGAAACTAGATTTCGTATACTTTCCAACCCAATTGGATTCACCTTCAAATTCGTCCGGAGCATTGAGATACCGACGAAACAATCTGACGCTGCAGCAGAATCTGAGTCAAACTATAAGTCCAAAGGTGTTACATCACCTCCACTTGGGCCCATGAGCCTTGTACGATCTAGGGTTAGTTTTAGGATGCCTTGGGACGTCCTTCCACCTCCTTGGCCGCCACCCCTTGCTCCTATATAAGTAGATCCATCTAGTAGATTTTTCTTTGGGTTTTGTTTAGATTAAAGTTCGCCATAGCTACAACTTCGCGTACTTCATTTGTGTTCAACGACATGACCAAGACGTCACTGAACCCCACTTGTTCAATAAATCTTTCCTCTTGAATTCGCAATATCCAGATTGCAATCTCTTATATCTTGCTTGTTCTTCGTTTGCCTGCAGGAAACAGACCTTCGTGGTCAGGTTGATCGTGCTCCGGCGTGGTCAATAACATCTCGGAGTTGGTTAGCGATTGCTAAGGCGCGACGTCCTCGCACGTTCGTAGTCGGATCGTCAAAGTCGACTTCCTCCAAAATGATAGCCACCATCTCATCGAAAGACGGGACACCTTCGCCTCTATCAAGTGGTATCAGTTTTCAGGTTGCTCGGTGAGAATTTCCAGTTATTCCTAGATTAGATTTATTTTCTTACCTATTGTTCAAGGAAAAGCCACAAAAAAGTTAGATCTATTCATCCTTTGTCCAAGCCAGTCTGAGCCTTTGCAATTTTCTTTTCATTGTTTGCATTATTGAATTATCGGTTGCATCGTCGTGTCGAGTTGCTGGTCTTAGTGTCTAGTTCGTTAGAGTTTCGAGTTCTGTTCACATTAGTCACGTCGCCGTTGCATCGTTATCCCTTCCACTGTCCACCACCTCATCCATCAATTTCCACCTCGTGCTACCCATCGTTCATTGTCACAATCATAGTTGAAGTCGTTCGCATCTTTGCTTGATCCAATCTGCATCTTATCTAGTTTGTCTTGGAAAGAGGGAGAAAGCAAAAAAAATACAGAGAAAAAAAAGTAAAAAAAAGAGGAGAGAAAGAAAAAGAAAAAAAGTGTGAGAAAAAAGAAAAAGAAAAATAAGGAAAAGAAAGTTGGAAAGAGTGTTGTTGTATATTCTGCTTGGCAGTTGTTTTCATCATTATCTTTAGTGCCGTTGTGATCTTCACTTATATCTTGCTGTCCAGAGTTAATTCGTATCCTTTATTGCTGCTAGTTGTGCTACACCGTGACATCATTAGTGTTCTAGGCTCGCGTCTCTAGTCCGCTCTAGCATAGGACCAGCACAGTACCGTCGTTGAGCGTTTATTCAACATTGCATATCTGAATTGATTATTGCTAATCTTTTGCTACCATATATAAAGCCAACCCAGCTCCACATATTTCTACACCGTGTTTACGTACGTTCACCTGGCAATCGCTTTACTAAATCTTTGGAGTTATTTGACACCGCTGGTTGCCTATCACCACCTGCTGCATGGTAAGAACTTGTAAGATATTGATATTTGCTTTACTGTGAGCGCTTTACCACCACATCCTAGTAGTTCGAAGGAACATTATTCTCGAATTTTGTTTCTTGTTTCTACTAATCATGACAGGTACCGGAGACAGAAGTTCTTGGACGACGGATACTTCTTCACCATCACGAGACGTGGGACAACACACCCAAGCACATGGTCAGGTTATTTCTTTACCGTCATTTGAGGGTAGATTTAATCCTGCTATTTATCTAGCTTGGGAGCTTGAAGTAGAAAAACTTTTTAGTCACCATCATTTTTCTGAACTTGAGAGAGTACGAGCTGCCACTAGAGTATTTACTGGTTTTGCTTCTGTTTGGTGGAGTGTGCATTGTAAGAAAAATATTGATAACCAACCCACAACTTGGAAAGATTTGAAGGCTGTAATGAGAAAACATTTTTCCCTCCTTACTATCGCCGTGAATTGCTTCGTAAATTGGAACAATTAAAACAAGGCAGTAACACTGTTCATGCTTACTACCAAGAGTTCAAATCTTATATGCATCATTGTGACATAGAAGAATCTGAGGATGATACAATGAATAGATTTTTTGGTGGTTTGAACCATGATATTCGTGCAAGATTTCAGTATATTCCTCGTTGCATTATTGGTATGTATGTTCGTGCTTGTACCTTTGAGAGACAAATACAAGAGGATGCATTGTGTGACTACAACAACTACTATTCCAGTTCATGCTCACCACCACTTGTTGGTTCCTCCGCCATTGCACCTACTAGAGCAGCCACCCCTCCAATTGTGAGCGTGACATTATCTAAAGTGTATGGTACATTGTGATCGTCCGTACCTACATCAGCTACGTCTTTAAGACAAGGTAACAGTAAAACCAATGATGATATAACTTCACATGAGGATGATGCATATCTAGTTAACTTGAATACATCATGTATTGAATTACCTGTTGATTTGAGCACACCACCTAGTTTACATAATCATGTTACTATCATGAATGCGTCATGTGATCAAACAACTAAAATACCAACAATTTTGAGTGCACCCATTGAATTAACTGTTGATGCAAAAGAATCATGTGAATTAGAGAATAAATAAATTTTGGATAAAATAAATTTGCAAATTATTGTGCCAATGTTCAATCATTTTGATATGACCTCTAATCTTGGTGACAATTCTATGTCAAATGACTTATTGCATGTTTGCTTATTTAGGCATGTTGTAGCCTGTGAATTTCATGCAAGTAAGGTTTATTCACCAATGTTGGGATGGTTTAATGATGAACATTTTCAATCTTTTGATATGAATAAGAGCTTCACTTATTTGTGCAAACTGAGTTGCAATATTTTCATGCCTTCTACTTCTTGTGATAATATTTTGGCTTTATATTTTATGAACTACGAAAGTTACTCAGCTATACATGTGTCATATGTGCGAAAATTAAGGGAAGTAAAAATGGATGACATATATATATATACAACATGTACACCTTGTCTATTTTCTTACCCAAATTTCAGATTAAGCAACACCGAGGACGGCTTTATTTTCAAGAAAGGGAGGATGATGAGGACATGACTACCTTGGATACGACCAAAAATATTGCATACATGTATATTTGTGAGGTGATTTCTAATGCAAACTATGCAACAATTTATTTATGTCATCCAGGACAAAAATACTTCACAGACTTTTGTGCCATGTCTAATTCCAGGTGTATGGGACATTTGTACAATACACATATGAAGATAAGGAAAAAAAGAAGTTTAGGTGCTGTTCAAAAAGTTCTCTCACGTCACTTTTGGGCCAAGAGAAGATAGAGTCCAAGTCTCTCACGTTCTGCATCCAGA
Organism: Secale cereale; assembly: GCA_902687465.1. NCBI lineage: Eukaryota > Viridiplantae > Streptophyta > Magnoliopsida > Poales > Poaceae > Secale > Secale cereale. The sequence continues at coordinate 442,511,010 of LR738715.1, read as the reverse complement.
TTCGGACTGCACAGACATACCTGATTCAAAACGGCAAGAACTCCTTCATACGGACTCCGAATTGGGTGATTCTTTTTTTGTTGGAAACTAGATTTCGTACACTTTCCAACACAATTGGATTCACCTTCAAATTCGTCCGGGGCATTGAGATACCGACGAAACAATCTGACGCTGCAACAGAATCCGAGTCAAACTACAAGTCCAAAGGTGTTACATCACCTCCACTTGGGCCCATGAGCCTTGTACGACCTAGGGTTAGTTTTAGGCTGCCTTGGGACGTCCTTCCACCTCCTTGGCCGCCACCCCTTGCTCCTATATAAGTAGATCCATCTAGTAGCTTTTTCTTTGGGTTTTGTTTAGATTAAAGTTCGCCATAGCTGCAACTTCGCGTACTTCGTTTGTGTTCAACGACCAGACCAAGACGTCACAGAACACCACTTGTTCAATAAAGCTTTCCTCTTGAATTCGCAATATCCAGATTGCAATCTCTTATATTTTGCTTGTTCTTCGTTTGCCTGCAAGAAACAGACCTTCGTGGTCAGGTTGATCGTGCTCCGGCGTGGTCAATAACCTCTCGGAGTTGGTTTAGCGATTGCTAAGGCGCGACGTCCTCGCACGTTCGTAGTCGGATCGTCAAAGTCGACTTCCTCCAAAATGATAGCCACCATCTCATCGAAAGACGGGACACCTTTGCCTCTATCAGTAAGCCTTCGGGCATCTGTAAAGTTTAAAACTTGTAATCCCCCTTATTCATGTTTTTCATTCCCTATGGACTATACCTGAATGGAATGTTTTTAATGAAAAAGGAATGTCTGTCGGGTCCTTTTGTTCGTAGGTAAAAACCCACAACAGGGAATAAATCTCTGATATCCTTAAGATGAACATTTTCTCGCCCGGCAACAAGCCCTGTCGTTTCCCCACTTCGCTCGACCTTTCTCACGCTCTTGGCGGAGGCAGGGATGAAGCGGGCCTATGTTCCTCGTTTTATCCTTTTGCTGCCGCGACTACGACCAAACTTGGTCCCAGGGACGAGCCTTAGGACCTAGAGTTATGGGAGCACGGTAGCTCAAGGAAAAGAACGAGGTTTCACATACCTCAGTCCATAACAGAATGCATGACAAGGGAAAAAGGACTTATCTGAGATTGCAGCCCCCGGCAACCCTGGTCTGCCGTGGGCGAATTCTTGCTCTTGTAGCCCCCGGCAATGCTGGCTTGCCGGGGCCCAAGTACTGATTTGTTCTTCTCTCCTCCCTCCAAGTGGCCTCGGCAAGGATGCCTGTGCGTCCTGTAAACCAAGGAAGACAGAGGAAAGACAAAGACTCGACCTCTAAGCTAGGGGTTAGCCGCTGCTAAGCACTATCAACCCTAACCAAGGACGAGACTCGACTCAGCATGCATGCTAAAACTCAGGGCGCCAGCGCTTCATTTATTTACGCTCAGGGTCTGCGCCTGGCTTTGTACAAAGGGTTACATGCCTTGCCGGCAAAGCTTGTACAAAAGGATCGCTTGCCGGGAGGCCCGGCAAGCCGCGCCTTATGGGTAAAAGTTACGAAGGTGCTCGATGTTCCAGGAGTTACTCACCGGAACGGCATCCTCGGTCTCCAGGCGGACTGCGCCAGGCTTGGTGACTCGTATTACCCGATAAGGGCCCTCCCACTTCGGTGTCAACTTGTTCGTATTCCTGGCCGATTGGACGCGCCAGAGAACAAGGTCACCTTCCTCAAAGCTTCGGGCATGAACCTTGCGGCTATGGTAGCGGCACAAGGCTTGCTGGTAGCGCGCTGCTCTCACAGTCGCCCGAAGATGATCTTCCTCAAGGAGCATCGCGTCATCTTGCCGCAATTGCTCTTGCTCAAGCTCATCATAAGCGAGCACTCGAGGCGACCCGTATATGAGTTCCGTGGGGAGAACTGCTTCTGCCCCGTATATCAGGGCAAAGGGCGTCTGGCCGGTGGCTTGATTTGGCGTCATCCTGATCGACCAAATAACCGTCGACAATTCATCAATCCAGCGCCTCCCTCTCTTGTGCAGCCTGTCAAAGGTCTTTGTCCTTAATCCTCGCAGCACTTCAGCATTTGCCCTCTCAGCTTGACCATTGCTTCGGGGGTGAGCAACGGAAGCGAAACATACCTTGCTGCCGAGGTCTTGGGTATATTGCATGAAGGTGTGGCTTGTAAACTGCGTGCCATTGTCGGTGATAATCCTGTTGGGTACACCAAAACGGCACACCAGCCCCTTGAAGAACTTGACGACTGACTAAGCTGTGACCTTCCTCACTGCTTCCACTTCTGGCCACTTTGTGAACTTGTCGATTGCAACGTACAAGTACTCAAAGCCACCGACAGTGCTGGGGAAAGGGCCCAGTATGTCGAGCCCCCAGACCGAGAAGGGCCAGGAGAGAGGAATGGTTTGAAGGGCTTCAGCTGGTTGATGAAGTTTCTTCGAATGGAATTGGCACGCTTCACACCTGGTGACCAGCGCCGCCGCATCTTGGAGGGCAATGGGCCAGAAGAAGCCTTGCCGGAATGCCTTGTCGGCAAGGGCTCTTGACCCTATGTGGGATCCACATATGCCCCCATGTATTTTCGCCAACAGCTCCAGTCCTTCCTCTCGAGGGATGCACTTCAATTTCACACCGTTCGGTCTTCTCCTGTACAGGACGTCATCGACGAACTGATACATGGCGGACCGACGGGCTACTTTCTCCGCTTCTTCCTGCTCCTCAGGAAATTCCCCAGTCTGAAGGAATCTGATGCGGAGCATCCCAAGGTCATCCCCATGGACCCTCCTTCACCTCCTCAAGGACCAATGACACGTGCTCGTGCTAGAGATCTCGAGACCGAGGTGACGTCACTCCTAGCCCTATTTCCGTACGAATCTTGCGAGACATGGTTGCTACCTCAAACGGATGTGTTTTGTGTGCTCAGGTGTGAAGAAGACCACATTGGAGGAGGGCGTGAAGATGGACAAGTCCCCAAGTTCACGGACGAGGTGATGCATCAAGAAGGGCAGAAAGAAGCTCCAGCCCCCGGACATCCGGCCCCCTGGCCCGGACATCCGGCCCCTGGACGAGCAGCTACAGAAAGCCACCAGCCACAGGAGCTACAGGGCCCGGACATCCGGCCAGGGCCCGGACATCCGGCCAGACATGGCCCGGACATCCGGCCTCAGGTCCGGAAATCCGGCACCAGTGTCTAGAAGACACCCGTGGCTCAACCCCTCCAGCCCGGACATCCGGCCCCTCGCCCCGGACATCCGGCGCCCGGCGAAGCCCCGGACATCCGGCCCGTCGCCCGGACGTCCGGCCCCTGATATGCCTGCGTGCATCCCCTGGGCCGAGGCCCGTGTACCCATTCGCCCCGTATACTATATATACTTCCTTTCCCATTCCGTTTAGGGTTAGCTGTTGGTTAGCTCATTTCTCACACTTGTGTGGATTTCTCCCACGAGATCGTGCGCCTCTACGGAGAAGATCCACTACGGATTCAAGGCCTCCACATCGGAGAAGATCCTACGGGATTCCAAGACCTCCTCACGGAGAAGACTACTGTTGTAGGGTGAAACCCTAGGGGGATCTTTTCACACTTGGAGGGGGAAAAGAGGAAGAACACACAAGAACACAAGACACAATTCACTCAAAACATACCCAATATCACATCTACTAGAGTAGCACACAAAGGATCCACGAGATTACAAGAACAATCCAAGGAAACAAGCACAAAGGTAAGGTTCTTCCCACTCTAGGTGAGGTCTTGCAATCCAAGAGGATTCTTCTCCCTTGGGAGGTCTTGCAATCCACGAGGATTCTTCTCCCTTGGGAGGTCTTGATCTCCTCACGGAGGGGATACAAGGAGCAAAGCTCTCAAGGTCTCTCAATATCTTTGCTAACCCCTCCAAGGAAGTGGGGAAGGTCTATTTATAGTTTATGCTACGAACGGGTACGAGAAGAGAGGGATACATGGCCAAGGGCCGAGGGCTGCGCGTAGGCAGGGCAGTAGTACCGCCCGCTCGAGCGGTAGTACCGCTCGTAGAGCGGTAGTACCGCCTAGGGGGCGGTAGTACCGCTGGTGCCGGACTGTCCAGGTGCGGTACTACCGCTTCGGGGGAGCGGTAGTACCGCTAGGTCCGGGTTGGGCAGGTCTTCGTTTGCTTCCACGCGATCCGGGTTGAATGGGCTCTCGTTTGCGTCCGCGGGATCACCCCCTTGGTAACTGAGGATGCACAACATCTCCTTGTGAGGTAGAACCCAATCCTCATGCGAATCCAAACGAAACTCGAAGAGGAGAGAATTCACCTCGTGCTCGATGGCGCGTGCGCGTGCTCTAGTCATTGGTCCCTTGAGTGCTTGTGGCGATGACGGGGTGTCCATGGGGATGCTTGATGGATGCTCCGCATCATCTCCCCCCCTTGGGGAAGATCCGTCCACGGATCGTGGTCTTCATCACCATGGTACTTGGCCAAGTCTTGGACGTTGAAGATGTCGCTGACGTTGTACTTGTCACGGGGGATGTCGATCTTGTAAGCGTTGTCATTGTAGCGTGCTAGCACCTTGAATGGTCCGTCGGCTCGTGGAAGAAGCTTGGACTTGCGTTCCTTGGGGAAGCGGTCTTTGCGAAGGTGTAGCCAAAGGAGATCACCCGGATGGAACACCATGGGTGTTTTGTTGGTGTTGAGCTTGAATGCGCGGCGTTGAACTTGACGCTCGGTCGTGGAACGTGTTTCTTCGTGCATCTTCTTGATGTGGGCTGCTCTTGCACTTGCGTCCATGTCGGCTCGTTGTTGAAGCGGGAGAGGAAGGATGTCCAATGGTGACATTGGATTGAATCCGTAGACAACCTCGAAGGGGGACTTGCCGGTTGTAGAGTGTCTTGCGCGATTGTAGGCGTACTCGGCGATGGGTAGGCACTCCTCCCACTCCTTGATGTTCTTCTTGATCAACACGCGTAGGAGAGTGGCAAGCGTCCGGTTGGTGACTTCGGTTTGGCCATCAGTTTGCGGGTGGTATGCCGTGGAGAATAGTAACTTGATGCCGAGCTTGGAGCATAGTGTTTTCCAAAAGTAACTCAAGAACTTGACGTCACGGTCCAAGACAATCGTCTTGGGTACGCCGTGGAGGCGCAATATTTCCCTACAAAAGAGAGTCGCAATATGTGAAGCATCGTCTATCTTATGACAAGGGATGAAATGTGCCATCTTGGAAAATCTATCAACAACAACGAATATGAATCCTTTCCAGTGCGAGTTCTAGGTAATCCAAGAATGAAATCCATGCTAATGTCTTCCCAAGGATGAAAAGGAATAGGAAGTGGCATGTGGAGGCCATGGGATTGAGCTTTGGACTTAGCTTTGCGGCATGTAGAGCACCGGTTGGTGAAGCGGGAGACGTCACGGAACATCTTTGGCCAAAAATAATTCTTGGAGAGCGTAGCGAATGTCTTGTCGCGTCCGAAGTGTCCCATGAGCCCTCCTCCGTGAGATTCCTGCAAAAGGAGCAAACGAAGCGAAGACTCGGGAATGCAAAGTTTGTTAGCTTTCATGAGATATCCATCCTTGATGTAGTATTGCTCCCGAGAAGTATGTGATACACATTTGGCATAAGGATGTGCAAAGAAAGCATCGTGCTCATATAAGTCTTTTATGTGCTCAAAGCCAATAACATTCAACTCAAGTTTTGTAACAAGCGTGCATTTGCGTGAAAGAGCATCCGCCACTACATTTTCTTTGCCTTTGATGTACTTGATGACATAGGGAAAAGACTCAATGAATTCACTCCACTTAGCATGACGCTTGTTTAACTTCGTTTGACCCTTGAGATACTTGAGCGTCTCATGGTCCGTGTGAAGAATAAATTCATGGGGTCGAAGATAGTGTTCCCAAACATGTAAAACTCTCACCAAAGCATAGAGCTCTTTATCATAGATGGGATAGTTAAGTTGCGCTCCGGATAGTTTCTCACTAAAATACACAATGGGCGTATTTCTTGCATGAGCACGCCACCTATGCCGGTACCACTAGCGTCACAATGGATCTCAAACGGCTTATCAAAGTTGGGTAGGGCAAGAAGTGGTGCGTGCGTGAGCAAGTGTTTGAGCTTAGTGAACGCGGTGTCTTGCGAAGGACCCCAAACAAAGGGTGCGTTCATCTTGCTCAAGGCGTGTAGGGGCATAGCGATGGTGCTAAAGTCCTTCACAAAACGTCGATAGAAGCCGGCTAAACCAAGAAAGCTACGCACTTGTTGAAGGTTCGTTGGTTGAGGCCAAGTTCTAATAGCTTCAGTTTTAGTTTCATCAACATGAACACCTTGTGAAGACACGACAAACCCTAGGAAAACAACTTTATCAACGCCAAAAGTGCATTTCTCCATATTAGCATATAATTGTTGTTTTCGAAGGGCTTGCAAAACCATACGGACATGGTCAACATGTTCCTCAAGTGACTTGCTAAAGACTAGAATGTCATCAAAGTAAACCACTACAAAGACGCCTATGTAAGGTCGGAGAACAAAATGCATAAGACGCACGAATGTGCCAGGCGCCTCCGATAAGCCCATCGGCATGACCAACCACTCATATAGCCCAAACTTGGTTTTGAAAGCAGTTTTCCACTCATCACCCTCTTGAATACGGATTTGGTAATAGCCACTTTTAAGGTCAATTTTGGAAAAAATTGTGGCACCACATAGTTCATCAAGCATGTCATCTAGGCGAGGAATAGGGTGACGGTATCTAATGGTGATAGCATTGATTGGACGACAATCGGAACACATGCGAAAGCTACCATCTTTCTTAGGCACGAGAATAACGAGAACTGCGCAAGGGCTTAGGCTTTCACGTACATGACCTTTGTCGATGAGTTGTTGTACTTGACGTTGTATCTCCTTTGTTTCCTCCGGGTTGACGCGGTAAGGAGCCTTGTTCGGAAGTGGTGCACCGGGTACGAGGTCGATGCGGTGTTCGATGCCGCGAAGTGGAGGTAGACCCGGTGGTAGCTCATCGGGAAAGACGTCTGAGAATTCCTGCAACACTTTAGACAACACAAAAGGTGGAGGCGGTGAAGTGTTAGTAGGCTTGGCTTCCCCTTTGCATAGAAGCACAAGGTGGAAGACGCTCGATGGGTTGTCACACACTTCTCTCATCTCACGTTTGGTGGCTAGGAGGACTAAGTTTTTCTCTCTTGGCAAAGAGGTGCTCAATTTTGGCTCGTGGCTCTCACTTTCTTTTTGGTGGATCACTCTCTCACTAGGATCTTCTCGATGGGTGGATGCTTGCTTGTCGGCGATCACTTGGCTTGGTGACATTGGTCGAAGCACATATTCCTTGCCTTTCATCTTGAAGCTGTAGTAGTTGGCTCGACCGTTGTGTATGGCTCCGCGGTCAAATTGCCAAGGTCGTCCCAAGAGGAGGTGGCACACCGTCATGGTGATGAGGACATCACTAACAAGGTTACACCCACAGCTCCAACTGACACATATACAGGACCAATTACTAGAGCTCGCGCACGCCAATTAAATTACCAGGTACTTTCGTTTCTTGGTAATGAATCTAATGTTCATGAGAATATGATGCTGCCTAAATTGGATACATTTGTCTTGCTTACAAATGAAGGGCCTAGCTTGGACAAGAAGGATGAACATTGGAGCAAGATCAAGCATGGAGATGATGGCGTGCGCAAGGGGAACAAGAATGGAGTTTCAATTGATGATTTCAGGACTTTGAAGCCACCATAATGAGTGCGGGAAGCCTTGGACGAAATATACAAGATGCCACTTCATAAATTTCGTCCAGAGGCTATTATAGATGCTGCGTCACCTTATTATTGGGCCAGGCCCATGTAATTTCGAAATACTTGAGTATAGGCTGTTTTTAGAGTCCGTATGTGTGGGGAAACAAGAGTTAGGGTTGGTTTCGGACCCCTCCACCAAGGGCCACGAAATTCCCCCCTCTTTCCCTCATATATACAGCCCTTAGGGCGTCGTTTAGACTTTGGGTTTTGTTTAGATTAAAAGTTCGCCATAGCTGCAACTTCGCGTACTTCGTTTGTGTTCAACGACCAGACAAAGGCGTCACAGAACCCCACCTTGATCAATAAAGCTTTCCTCTTATATTCGCAATATCCAGATTGCAATCTTAGTTTCTTGCTTGTTCTTCTTTTGCCTGCAGGAAACAGACCTTCGTGGTCAGGTTGATCGTGCTCCGGCGTGGTCGATAACCTCTCGGAGTTGGTTTAGCGATTGCTAAGGCGCGACGTCCACGCACGTTTGTAGTCGGATCGTCAAAGTCGACTTCATCCAAACGATAGCCACTATCTCATCGAAAGACGGGACACCTTTGCCTCTATCACATGGGAACTACATCACACTCCAAGGTGTCCTCGTAGGCACCGATCTTGAAAGAAACTAGTACCGTGTGCTCCACTTGAATGGTTCCGGAGTCGCTCAACCATTGTACCTTGTAAGGACGGGGGTGCTTCTTCTTGACCAATTGAAGCTTGGAACATAGTTCATCACTTGCCAAGTTGTGACAACTTCCTCCGTCGATGGTGACCTTGATGGAACGTCCGTTGATGCCGGCCTTGGTGTGGAAAATATGGCATCGTTGGTCTTCATCGTGGTTGTGTTGGAGGGTCAAGACCTTGGATACCACGAGAGAGGGACTTGAGTCATTGTCACAAAACACTTGATCATCTTCATCTTCGTTGATGCGCCGGTGCATGGCCACATTCTCAATAGCTTGTACTTCGTCTTCGCTCATCGAATCATATGTGCCGTCGTCGTTGAAGATCATGGTTCTCTTGTTGGTGCACTCGAAGGACTTGTGACCTCGGCCACCACATGTGAAGCACTTGAAGGAGCTAGTCTTCTCGGTGTCGTAAGATGGTGCCGAAGGTGAGGTAGTCTTGAGTTTGTAGTTGCTTGCCGGAGAACGAGTCGAGGAAGGCGTAGTTTGCTTGGAACTTGACTGGTCACCGGTACTCGGTGATGCTCTCGTTGAGGTAGGAGGTGCCGAAGTCGCGGGTGCTTGAGAGTAGGAGCCGTAGGTCTTGGAAGAGTATTTGGCATACTTGAAGTCATCCTGGACTTGTCGCTCGGCCTTGGACGCTTGATGAACTAGCTCGAGGAGGTTGGAGTATGGTTGGAAGTCGGCAATCCGCTTGATTGGGTGATTGAGGCCGTTCAGGAAGCGTGCCATTGTTTGCTCGTCATCTTCCTTGACATTGGCTCGTATCATGGCAATCTCCATTTCTTGGTAGTATTCTTCCACCGTCTTCGTGCCTTGTTTGAGAAGTTGCAACTTCTTGAAGAGATCACGGGTGTAGTGTGTAGGCACGAAGCGAGCTCGCATGACATTCTTCATTTTGACCAAGTTGTAATGGGTGGTTCGCCTCTTGTATGTCGTCGCTTGATCATTTGTTCCCACCAAATGAGGACATAGTCTTGAAACTCGAGAGAGGCCATGGCAATCTTCTTCTCTTCTTCGAAGTTGTGGAGGCGGAATATCTTGTCGACCTTCAATGCCCATGAGAGGTATTCCTCGGGGTCGGTACTTCCGGAGAACTTGGGCATAGTGAACTTGAGCTTGCCGAAGCGTTGTTCTTCATCATGTTGATGACGATGATGTCGCTCATGACGGGGTAGTCGCTCCATGAAAGCTTGCTCTTCACGATGGTCTTGTCGTTGGTGGTGTCGTGGCACATCGTTTCCATTTCGACGTTCTTGCTCCGCTTCATGATGAGTGGCTTCTTCTTGTTGCTCTTGATTAAGTTCTTCTTGTTGACGTACTTGGCGAGTGCGGTCGGCGAAGATGCGCGAGGAGTCACGGAGAGCTTGTTGCGCGATTCGTGCTTGATTGTCACGCCGTTCTTGTGCTTGCCGAATTGCATCGTCATCGTCGTGTGCTTGATGTGGACGTTGTTGCTCTTGGCGGTGTCCTTGTTCACGTGCTCGAACTCGATCGCGTAACCCATCGCCGTGGAATGGATTGTCCGGAGAATGTCGATGTTGATTGACGCATTGTGGAGCTTGCCGAGGACGTGGAGGACTTGCATCCGTTGAAGAGTAAGCCGAAGAGTTGTCACTTGAGCGTCGACTTGAATGGCGCCGTCTTGATGAGTGAGGCGGAGACGTGCGGTTCACCAAGATGTGGCGGAACTCTTGCATTTGCGTGCGGAAGTCAGAAGCGAGTTGCTCGATGCGGTCGCCCAACGCTTCGCTTTCTTGATGAAGAGCTCGTTGGACGCCGAAAAGGTGATTCTTGGTGACGTAGTTCGTTGCTTCCACTACATGCTCGTTGGTCGGGTCGATTGAAGAACTTGGCCTATCCATCATGTAAGTAGGAGGTGAGTAGGACAATGAGAGAACAATACCAAGGTTACCTCTTCCGAAGATTGAAAATGTAACAAGTGTCACTCAATGAAATGCCACAATAGTAGAATTGGAACCGGGTTTGTTCCTCACACCTACAAGTAAAGAGGCTTATGGAGTAGCTTGGTTAGGATGGTGGAAAATTTCAAACAAAATGTTAGTCAAGATATTGATAAAGTTGAGAAGATTCACAAAGATGCACGTAAAGCAAATAGATCAAAGCCAAAAGTGTCACTAGGAACACACGCACGGAAGATAGATGGGATCCACACAACCAAGGGTGAGCGCCCAAGTGATTGATCACGGCAAATGCTCTTGTTGTGCGAATACTAGAGAGACGCTAGCTCGATTGCTCAAATGGGCGAGATACGCTTTGTGCACCAACCTATGAGAGTAACGTGCCGTCCTCGATCCCAACTATGCTATGTATGCGGTGACCAAGATGATATGATTATGTAAAGTGTCTCGATGCTATTGCTTATATGCTCATTGTTGCTCCTCTCTTTGCTTAAAAGCTTTTTTTCGAGAGTATGATGCTTGAGCCGATGATACTATGAGACAAGTATGTAAGATATGCACGGGAGAGACTTATGGTACTAAGCTGATATGATCACTACGGTGCACAAGAGTGTGGCCCGGCAATTCTCAACTCGCTAGTCTCGATAGGTAAGCAACACAAATGGCTCGGGCTATCAATGCAAAAGCAAAAGTTAAGTGTCGTCGAGGTTACCGTCCTTGCTTACGGTTAGCGGTGAAGATGATTCCGAGGCGATGATGTCGAAGTCAAACGCTCCTAAGTAGCCGAAACACCTTAGGAAACGCCAAATCGCAACTCGAAATAGGTCAAAAACGGAAGGGGAGAAATTTTTGGGTGGGGGGCGGTAGTACCGCGTGATGAAGCGGAAGTAAAATTTTAGTGCCGCTTGACGGAGCGGTAGTACCGCTTGGTAAAGCGGAAGTAAAATTTTAGTGCCGCTTGACGAAGCGGTAGTACCGCTTGGTAATGCGGAACTAAAATTTTAGTACCGTGGGTAATGCGGTAGTACCGCTTGTGTCGGGTAAAAACTGCAGCTCGAGATTAGGGCGAATTTGGGCGGAAATTGATGGTTTCGGGGGTAAAAATTGGATGAATGTTGTGGGGGATGGGTGGGGAAATTGGTGGAGGGGCTAGATCCACGTGCCAAAAGTCAAATTCGTGAACCAAAACAACCAAATCTCACAAAAACCAACAAGTTGCAAGAAAATTTTTAGGGCTATTTTTGTGGGGATTTTCGAAATTGGGTAAGAACACAACAAAAACAAGCTAGAAAGTGGGGGGAATGGGACTCCAAGATGTGAATCAACCTTGCTCTGATACCAAGATGTTGTAGGGTGAAACCCTAGGGGGGATCTTTTCACACTTGGAGGGGGAAAAGAGGAAGAACACACAAGAACACAAGACACAATTCACTCAAAACAAACCCAATATCACATCTACTAGAGTAGCACACAAAGGATCCACGAGATTACAAGAACAATCCAAGGAAACAAGCACAAAGGTAAGGTTATTCCCACTCTAGGTGAGGTCTTGCAATCCAAGAGGATTCTTCTCCCTTGGGAGGTCTTGCAATCCACGAGGATTCTTCTCCCTTAGGAGGTCTTGATCTCCTCACGGAGGGGATACAAGGAGCAAAGCTCTCAAGGTCTCTCAATATCTTTGCTAACCCCTCCAAGGAAGTGGGGAAGGTCTATTTATAGTTTATTCTACGAACGGGTACGAGAAGAGAGGGATACATGGCCAAGGGCCGAGGGCTGCGTGTAGGCAGGGCGGTAGTACCGCCCGCTCGAGCGGTAGTACCGCTGGTGCCGGACTGTCCAGGTGCGGTAGTACCGCTTCGGGGGAGCGGTAGTACCGCTAGGTCCGGGTTGGGCAGGTCTTCGTTTGATTCCACGCGATCCGGGCTGAATGGGCTCTCCTTTGCGTCCGCGGGATCACCCCCTTGGTAACTGAGGATGCACAACATCTCCTTGTGAGGTAGAACCCAATCCTCATGCGAATCCGAACGAAACTCGAAGAGGAGAGAATTCACCTCGTGCTCGATGGCGCGTGCGCGTGCTCTAGTCATTGGTCCCTTGAGTGCTTGTGGCGATGACGGGGTGTCCATGGGGATGCTTGATGGATGCTCCGCATCAACTACCCTTGTACCACCGTCGTTGACTATGGATCATGTATCGCACTATGTATCGTGGATCTAGCGCTTGTGTGATTATCTTCGTGTTGATTTGAGTGTTTCCTCTTGTGTTTTCCCCGTCTTCCTCCTTGTGTTCTCCGTGTTCATCGTGGAACACTCTCCAAAACGTGAAAGATCCGTTGATTAGGGTTCCACCCTACATCATCTTGGTATCAAGAGCAAGGTTGATCACGATTTTGGAGCCCCACACCCAGTCTTCTGACTTGTTTTTGTTGTGTTCTTCCCAATTTCGAAAAATTCCCCACAAAAAGAGCCCCAAATTTTTTTTTTGTGATTTGTTGATTTGGCAAGATTTTGTTGACTTTGTTCCATGGATTTGCTGTGCCACGTGTGGATCTAGCTTTTCCTCCACTTTTTCCCAATTTTCATCCGCAAAATCCGACGAATTTTGGCCCCAAAATCACCGATTGCAAGGATTTCTTCCTGGCCTCGGGCACCCCGGACATCCGGCCCGTGCCCCGCACATCTGGCCCGGCCCGGACATACGGCCCCTGGCCCGGACATCCGGCCTCCCGCAGCCACTTTTTCCACCACCACACCCCACCTTGCACTCCTACACCGCCATTTTCGTTCGGTAACCCACCCATCCTTCCGCATACCACCACCACTTCCGCAACCACCATCGCTTACCCGCTCCGAGTTTGAAAAGTTTGTCTCCATTTGCCTTGGATACTTGAGTTGTGGTTTCACTGTTTCTTTGGATGTTTAGGCTACCTTGGAACGGCAAGACTTCGACAACACCACCGCTCAACTTCGGCAAGGACGGTAACATCGACGACACTTCGCTCATTCTACCTTGCAATTGCATTGTCACCCTATGAACCATCTTTGCGTAGCTTTCCCATTGAGACTAGCCATTTGAGTATTGCCGGGCCACGACACTTGTGCACATTAGTTATAGTCATAGATATTGCATACTACATCATTGTGCGTAGGACCACATCATCTTGGTATATTGCATATCTCCGTGTGACACAAGAGTGTCCCGCATACACAATAGCTACCTCGATCCGCGAAGCATGCATACGTACCCAAAGAAAGAGCTCACAAGCTTCTAAGCAAACGAGCCAACCAAAGCAAAAGACAATAGCATCATACGCCTTGCATCCAAAGAGATCATACATCATAGCAACTTCATCTTCTGCTCAAGCATCGGCACATCATACACTCATAGCATACTTGTGATAGATAGTCGTTACGTTTTGCCTCTTATAGGTCATGCACAAGTGCGTATCCGCCTATTAAGCAATCGGTTAGCGTCTCTCTAGTGTTGTGCAACACGAGCATTTTCCGTGGTTTTCCACATTTTCGCTCACCCTTGGTTGCACAACCACATTTATCTATCCGTGCGTGTGTTCCGTGTGCTACTCTTTGCTAGTGATCTACTTATTGCATGAGCAAATTGTGAACCATTTTCAACATCATTGAGTCATTTTGACGATTGCATTGAATTTGTGACACATCCTAACCAAGCTCCTCTCAAAGCTTTACTTGTGTAGGTGTGAGAATCGACACGAAGTGATACCAATAGTGCTATTTCCGGGTTACATTATTGAGTGATCATTGATCCATTTTCAACCTTGGTTAAGGTACATTGATATTGTCTTCTCCTTTCTCCCACTCACATACTTGCTTGTGATGATGGATAGGCCAAGTACATCTTCCAACCCGATCTTCGACGATCCTCAAGAAGCGAACAACTACGTCACCAAACTACATCTTTTCGGTGTCCAACGAGCTCTACATCAAGAGAGTGAAGCTATGCGTGAATACATTGGTAAAGTCGCTGAGGACGCGCGCCAATTTGAAGCAAGGACAAAAGAACAATTCGACACCATCAACACCAACATGACTACCCAATACAACGAGCTCCGGACATTGATAATCAACCGACGTTCTTCATCAACATCATCTCAAAGACGAAGCCGCTCAAGTCGACACTCCGACTCCACGCAAGACTCTAGTACACCTACGTCCAACACTCTTCGTCAAGCCGCACGTCAACCTCGACATGACCACCGGCATCCTCTACATGACAAGAGTTCACAAGAGCTATTCGACGACCATGAAAGTCGACGTCGTCAAAACCAAGCTACACTTGAGCATGCACAAGAACGGCAACGACTACGCCAACAACAACAAGAGCGAGCACGTCAATATCAAGAAGAACAAGATGCCGAGGCTAACCGCCAAGCACAACAACGTCGAGAAGCTCAAGCTATGGAAGCGCAACGTGCTTTACAAGATGCACATCGCAATGTGGCAGCCCGCCCTCGACACACTCGTCAAGAAGAGGATTTCCTCCGCGATGAGATGCAAGAAAGGCGCCATCAAGCAAGAATGCAAGAAGAAGCTCCTCCTCAAGCGCGGCAAGAGCAACAAGACCAACAAGAACATCAAATCCAACAAGAACATCTACATCAACGAGAGCAACAAGATATGGCAAACCGACAAAATCGAGATCGCCCTCCCAATAGGCAAGGACACAACGATGAGCATCGCTATGGCAAGCTCAAGTTCACCATGCCAAAGTTCTCCGGAAGCATTGATCCCGAAGACTATCTCTCATGGGCATTGAAGGTTGACAAGATCTTTCGCCTTCACAACTTCGATGAAGAGAAGAAGATCGCAATGGCATCCCTTGAGTTCCAAGACTATGTTCTCATTTGGTGGGAGCAAATTATAGAGAGAAGAGAAGCAAAAGGCGAACCTCCTATCACCACTTGGGCTCAAATGAAGGAAGTCATGAGATCACGCTTTCTGCCTACCCACTACAATCGTGACTTGTTCAAGAAGCTACAACTCCTCAAGCAAGGTACCAAGTCCGTTGAAGAGTACTACAAGGAGATGGAGATTGCTATGATAAGAGCAAACATCACGGAAGATGAAGAGCAAACAATGGCGAGATTCTTGAATGGACTCAACTATCCCATCAAGAAGATTGCGGACTTCCAACCATACAACAATATCCTCGAGCTAGTGCATCAAGCAACCAAAGCGGAGCGACAAGTTCAAGAGGACTACAAGTACTCCAAGTTCAACTCCAAGAACTTCGGCTCCTACAACCAAGCTTCAACGACTTCGGCTACTCCTCCTACCTCTACCAAGCCATCTACAAACTTTGGTGACAAGTCAAGCTACAAGAATGCGACTACATCGAGTCGTCCACCTTCTACCAACAACTTCAAGCCAAGAGCTTCCTCAACTACAACTCCTACCGAAGACAATAACAAGACGAGCTCCATCAAATGTTTCAAGTGACAAGGACGAGGCCACAAGTCATTTGAGTGCAAGACCGTTCGCACCATGATCATCAACGACGACGGATCTTATGACTCCATGAGCGATGATGAGATGGAAGCACTTGAGCATGTCGCTATGCATCGCCAAGTGAATGAAGAAGAAGACCATCAAGTGTTTTGCGACAATGACTCAAGCCCCAACCTTGTTGTCTCCAAAGTCTTGACACTCCAACATCAACAAGATGACGACCAACGATGTCACATTTTCCATATAAAGGCCGACATCAATGGACGCTCCGTCAAGGTTATCATCGATGGAGGAAGTTGCCACAACTTGGCAAGCGAAGAGCTATGCGACAAGCTTCATTTGGTCAAGATGAAGCATACTCACCCCTACAAGGTCCAGTGGCTCAACGACGCCGGAATTCTTCGAGTCGAGCACACCGTGCAAGTCTCTTTCAAGATTGGCGCCTACGAGGACACTCTCGAATGTGATGTGATACCCATGTCCGTGTGCCACCTTATACTTGGACGTCCATGGCAATATGATCGTGGAGTCACACACAATGGACGGACAAATCACTATCATTTCAAGATGAAGGGCAAGGAATTCGTGCTCCGACCAATGACTCCAAGTCAAGTAGCCGCCGACAAGCTTGTACCTACCAACCATCGTGGAGAGAATGGTGAGAGAGCGAGCCACCAAAAAGAGAGCGAGAGCCATAAGCCAAATATGAGCGCCTCCACGATGAGCGACAAGAAGCAACTAGTCCTATTTTCCACCAAACGTGAGATGAGAGAAGTGTGTGAGAACCCATCGAGCATCTTCCACCTTGTGCTTCTATGCAAAGGGGAAGCCAAACCTACTAACACTTCACCACCTCCACCTTGTGTGTTGTCTCAATTGTTGCAGGAATTCTCGGACGTCTTTCCCGATGAACTACCTCCGGGTCTACCTCCACTTCGCGGAATCGAACACCGCATCGACCTCGTACCCGGTGCTCCACTTCCAAACAAGGCTCCTTACCGCGTCAACCCCGAGGAAACAAAGGAGATACAACGGCAAGTGCAAAAACTCATCGACAAAGGTCATGTACGTGAAAGCTTAAGCCCTTGTGTCGTTCCGGTTATTCTCGTGCCTAAGAAAGATGGAAGTTTTCACGCAAATGCATGCTTGTTACGCAAATGCTTACTTGTTACACAACTTGAGTTGAATGTGATTGGCTGTGAGCACCTAAAAGATTTATATGAGCATGACCCTTTCTTTGCAAATCCTTATGCTAAGTGCTTGACTCACACTTTTTGGGAACATTACTACATCAAGAATGGATATCTTATGAGAGCTAACAAACTTTGCATTCCCGAGTCTTCGCTTCGTTTGCTCTTTTGGCAGGAATCTCATGGAGGAGGACTCATGGAACACTTTGGACGAGACAAGACGTTCGTCTACGATTTCAGCCCATTGTCCCCATTGGACAAGCTACCTCTACCTCTACAAGAGCGCACCAACATGGACGCAAGTGCACGTGCGAGCTATCTCAAGAAGGTGCACGAAGATACAAGGGCCATGATCGAACGGCAAGTCCAACGTCTCGCCACCAAGCTCAACGTCAACAAGGCACCAATGGTGTTCCAACCGGGAGATCTTGTTTGGCTTCATCTTCGCAAGGACCGCTTCCCACACGAGCGCAAGTCCAAACTTCTACCTCGCGCCGACGGACCATTCAAGGTGCTAGCTCGCTACAACGACAACGCCTACAAGATCGACATCCCGCGAGACAAGTACTCCGTGAGTGACACCTTCAACGTCAAGGATCTCTCTCCTTTCCATGGTGATGAAGATTTCGATCCGAGGTCGGATCTTTCCCAAGGGAGGGGAGATGATGCGGAGCATCCCAAGGTCATCCCCATGGACCCTCCTTCACCTCCTCAAGGACCAATGACACGTGCTCGTGCTAGAGCTCTCGAGACCGAGGTGACGTCACTCCTAGCCCTACTTCCGTACGAATCTTGCGAGACATGGTTGCTACCTCAAACGGATGTGTTTTGTGTGCTCAGGTGTGAAGAAGACCACATTGGAGGAGGGCGTGAAGATGGACAAGTCCCCAAGTTCACGGACGAGGTGATGCAACAAGAAGGGCAGAAGGAAGCTCCAGGCCCCGGACATCCGGCCCCCTGGCCCGGACATCCGGCCCCTGGACGAGCAGCTACAGAAAGCCACCAGCCACAGGAGCTACAGGGCCCGGACATCCGGCCAGACATGGCCCGGACATCTGGCCTCAGGCCCGGAAATCCGGCACCAGTGTCCAGAAGACACCCGTGGCTCAACCCCTCCAGCCCGGACATCCGGCCCCTCGCCCCGGACATCCGGCGCCCGGCGAAGCCCCGGACATCCGGCCCGTCGCCCGGACGTTCGGCCCCTGATATGCCTGCGTGCATCCCCTGGGCCGAGGCCCGTGTACCCATTCGCCCCATATACTATATATACTTCCTTTACCATTCCGTTTAGGGTTAGCTGTTGGTTAGCTCATTTCTCAGACTTGTGTGGATTTCTCCCACGAGACCGTGCGCCTCTACGGAGAAGATCCACTACGGATTCAAGGCCTCCACATCGGAGAAGATCCTACGGGATTCCAAGACCTCCTCACGGAGAAGACTACCCTTGTACCACCGTCGTTGACTATGGATCATGTATCGCACTATGTATCGTGGATCTAGCGCTTGTGTGATTATCTTCGTGTTGATTTGAGTGTTTCCTCTTGTGTTTTCCCCATCTTCCTCCTTGTGTTCTCCGTGTTCATCGTGGGACACTCTCCAAAACGTGAAAGATCCGCTGATTAGGGTTCCACCCTACATCAGAATCGGACGGTATGCTGCGCCCACGCTGGAGCCTGGGACTCGACGGCGAGGACTAAAGACATTTCCTCCGCCAAGGGAGTGGCCATCTCGACGGCAAAAGCTTGACGCTCCGCCGGAGTTAGCCCTCCGGAGGCGGGCTCAGTGTCCTCGGCAACATCCTTGCCGGCGGCTCCGGGGAGCTCGGCGGGAAAGTACTTGCCGGGCCCTGACTTCCTCCTCTTGTTCTGCTCTGTTGATGGATCAACGGATGACTGAGAAAGCTGGAGCACAAAGGTACCTGGTTCCACAGGTAACTTGAGAGCAGCGCGCTTTGACAGGTAATCGGCGATGTCGTTCTCCGCTCAAGGAACGTGCTCCGCCTGTATACCATCAAAGCGCTCTTCCAACTTCCTCACTTCATCGACATAGGCCTTCATCAACGGGCTCTGGTAATCCTTGTTGACTTGTTTGACAACAAGCTGTGAGTCGCCTCTGACAATGAGCTTCTTGATTCCGAGGTCCGCCGCGATCCTAAGACCGGCAAGCAGCCCCTCGTACTCGGCAGTGTTGTTCGTTGACACCTCCCTAGGGAAATGCATCTGGACCACGTACTTGAGGTGCTCTCCGGTGGGCGCGACCAGCAGTACGCCAGCCCCGGCGCCCTGCAAAGAGAAAGCGCCATCAAAGTACATGACCCAGTTGCAACTTGCCTCTTTGCTGGGGAGAGCAGTTTCTTGGACTTCTTCATCAGGCGTTGCAGTCCAGTCTGCAACGAACTCTGCCAGGACTCGGCTCTGAATCGTCGAGGTGCTTTCAAACTTGAGGCCAAAGCTGGACAGCTCCAGTGCCCACTCCACAATCCTTCCCGTTGCATCTGGATTGTGCAATATCCGTTGCAGAGGGAGGCGAGTGACGACAGTGATCTCGTGCGCCTGGAAGTAGTGACGCAGCTTCCTCGAGGCCATAAGAAGGCCAAAGAGCAGTTTCTGCACACCGGAGTACCTTGACTGATAGAGGCGAGGGGCCCGATCTTTCGATGAGATGATAACTATCGATTTGGTGGAGACGACTTTGACGATCCGACTACAAACATGCACGACGTTGCGCCTTAGCAATCGCTAAACCAACTCCGAGAGGTTATTGACCACGCCGGAGCACGATCAACCTGACCACGAAGGTCTATTCCTGCAAGCAATCGAAGAACAAGCAAGAATATGATAAGCAATCTGAATATTGCGAATATGGATGAAGTATTGATAAGAGTGGGGTTTCATAAGCGGTCTTGGTCTGGTCGTTGGACACAAACGAAGTACACGAAGTTGCAGCGATGGCTAACTTTTAACTAAATAAAACCCAAGTCTAAACGGTGCCTTAAGGGTTGTATTTATAGGGGAAAAGAGAGGGTATTTTGTCCACCCTTGGCAAGGTGGGACTAAAACACCTCCTAAGTCGTTTCCCCTACAATATGGGCTCTAAAAAAACCAAACGAGCGGTATTTCGAAAATACATGGGCCTAGCCCAAAACTAAGGTGACACAGCACCAGTAATAAGCTATGGACGAAAATTATGAAAGACATGTTGTATATTTCGTCCATCCTCTTGTATGTCATCATGGTGGCTTCAAAGTGCGGAAATCTCCTCCAGAAACTCCATTCTTGATCCCTCCGCGCGCGCCTTCATCATAGGGCTTGATCATGCTCCAGTGTTTATACTTCTTGTCCATGCTAGGTGCTTCAACTGTAACCAACACAAATATATCTAAGTTAGGAAGCATCACATCCTCATGAACATTAGAAACATTACCAAGAAACGAAAGTACCTGATAATTTAACTGGCGTGCGCGAGCTCTAGTAATTGGTCCAATAGGTATAGTAGCAGGGGTTGTGGGTGTAACTGTGCTAGCCATGTCCTCATCATCCTCCCTTTCTTGAAAACAAAGCCGTCCTCGGCGTTGCTTAATCTGAAATATGACTAACAAAAGAGACAAGGTGTACATGTTGTATATGTATATGTCATCCATTTTTACCGATCTAAGTTGTGGCGCATGTAACACAGTTATACAAGAGCACCCTTCCAAAGTCGTGAAATATACAGCTAATATATTGTCACAGGAAGTCAAAGGCATAAAAATATTGCAACTCAAATTGCACATATAAGTGAAGCTCTTGATCGTAACAAATGATTGGCAATGCTCATCATTAAACCATCCCAACCTTGATGAACCATCACCAAGATTAGAGGTCATATCAAAATGATTAAACACAGGCACAATTATTTTCAAACGTATTTGATCCAAATCAGAGTTATTCCCTGATTCACATGGCTCTTTTGCATCAAAAAGTAATTCAATGGGTGCACTCAAAATGGTTGTTATTGCATTCGTTGGATCACATGGCAAAGTCAAATCATGAACATAGTCCTCCAAAATTGGCGGTGTGATCAAAGTAGTGGGTAACTCATCACATGGTGCATTTAAATTGACAAGGCATTCATCATAGACATGTGGAGGTGGAAGATCAGTACCTTCGTCATTACCTCTTATGATCAACTCGTATGATGCAGGCACTCTCGATGGTGACGTGTCACATGGTGGTGGTGACGTAGTCCTCATAACAGTGGATGTGGTTGTCATAGTACGCCTATTAGTTGAAGGAACAACCATATCAACTCTGGGAATGTGCACCTTGCGCTTGTTCTCCTTGGGTGCCACACGTCGCTTTATTTCCTGTTCAGCTTTGCAAGCAAGACGAAACAAATGGTCCCTAGGATAACACTCTTCATGAATAAGTAACTCCTGAATATCACAATTTAATCCTGCCCAAAATCTATCCATAAAATCGTCTTCACTTTCTTGTAAAGAGGAATGTAACAAGGTAGTTTGTAAATCATCATAATATTTCGTTACGGTGTCACTACCTTGTTTTAAATGTTGCAACTTTGTAAGCATGTCACGAGTATAATAAGCAGGGACGAAAGTATGTCGCATGGCAAGTTTCAAATCATTCCAAGTAGTAGGTATATAATTAGGGTGTAACCGACAATATTCACTCCACCAAACTAAAGCATAACCAGTGAAAGAACCAACCGCAACCTTAACTTTTTTACGTTCATCAAAACTATGGGAAGCAAATATATTATTTATGTCAAACTCCCATTCAATATATAAAGCAGGTTTAAAACGGCCATTAAACGGTGGTATAGAAACATTAACCTGATCATGTGCATTTGGATGTTTGTGCACCTCTCGTGACGGTTGTGGTATGTCGTTAGGTGGTGGAACGTCTCCCGCGATCGATAAAGACCATGAATTTACTCTGGACCCTGTCATGATTAGTAGAAACAAGAAACAAAATCCAAAAATAATGTTCCTATGAACTACTAGGACGTGGTGGTAAAACACTCACAGTATAGCAAATATCAAAGACGTACAAGTTCTTACCATGCAGCAGGTGGTGACCGGCAACCAGCGGTGTCAATAACTCTCAAAGTTGATAAAGCGATTGCCAGGTGAACATATGTATGCACGGTGTAGAAAATATGTGGAGCTGGGTTGGCTTTATATATGTGGAAAAAAAAATGCTACAACCACATTAATTAATGCAAGCTGAAAATATGTTCAAAGTGGTCGAGTGCTGGTCTTAGGCTAGACTATACTAGAGACGCGAGCCTACGACACAGATGAAATTCGTGCAGAGAAACAAACCGTGTTTTTGCTCTACCGATCACCGGATCAAAGGAAGGGGCCAAGGAAAACAGTGCTAGCAACTGTGTAACTCTTCTTCTTGTTGTTGTTAACCAGACCAAAGCTTGCACTTGTTTCACATAGATCAGCACCTTTTTTTCTTTTATTGAAGTTGGTAACGTAACTTCCCAAGATTCTTTTTTTATTCGGTATAGCCCCACGTTCAAAGAAGGATCTGCTCCCTCTCTAATCAGATTTCCCTTTTTGTTTTTACTTTTGTGATAGAGGCAAAGGTGTCCCATCTTTCGATGAGATGGTGGCTATCGTTTGGATGAAGTCGACTTTGATGATCCGACTACGAACGTGCGTGGACGTCGCGCCTTAGCAATCGCTAAACCAACTCCGAGAGGTTATTGACCACGCCGGAGCACGATCAACCTGACCACGAAGGTCTGTTTCCTGCAGGCAAACGAAGAACAAGCAAGAAACTGAGATTGCAATCTGGATATTGCGAATTTAAGAGGAAAGCTTTATTGATCAAGTGGGGTTCTGTGACGTCTTGGTCTGGTCGTTGAACACAAACGAAGTACGCGAAGTTGCAGCTATGGCGAACTTTAATCTAAACAAAACCCAAAGGCTAAACGACGCCCTAAGGGCTGTATATATGGGGGAAAGAGGGGGGAATTTCGTGGCCCTTGGTGGAGGGGTCCGAAACCAACCCTAACTCTTGTTTCCCCACACATACGGACTCTAAAAACAGCCTATATTCAAGTATTTCGAAATTACATGGGCCTGGCCCAATAATAAGGTGACGCAGCACCTATAATAGCCTCTGGACGAAATTTATGAAGGGGCATCTTGTATATTTCGTCCAAGGCTTCTCGCACTCATTATGGTGGCTTCAAAGTCCTGAAATCATCAATTGAAACTCCATTCTTGTTCCCCTTGCGCATGCCATCATCTCCATGCTTGATCTTGCTCCAATGCTCATCCTTCTTGTCCAAGCTAGGCCCTTCATTTGTAAGCAAGACAAATGTATCCAATTTAGGCAGCATCATATTCTCATGAACATTAGATTCATTACCAAGAAACGAAAGTACCTGGTAATTTAATTGGCGTGCGCGAGCTCTAGTAATTGGTCCTGTATATGTGTCAGTTGGAGCTGTGGGTGTAGCCTTGTTAGTGATGTCCTCATCATCCTCCCCTTCTTGAATTGAAATCCTCCTCGACGGAAGCTCATCTTCCTCACCCAAGTAAGGCTTCAAATCTGCAATGTTAAATGTGGGACTAACCCCAAAATCTGCAAGCAGCTCAAGTTTATATGCATTATCATTTATTTTCTCTAACAACTTGAAAGGACCATCAGCACGTGGCATTAGCTTTGACTTGCGCAAATTAGGAAACCTATCCTTACGCAAATGTAACCAAACAAGATCTCCAGGTGCAAAGACAACACGTTTTCTACCCTTATCTCCAACAAGTTTATATTTAGCATTCATGCGCTCAATATTTTCCTTAGTTAACTCATGCATTTTTAAGATCAATTCAGCACGTTGTTTAGCATCAAAATTAACCTTCTCCGAAGATGGAAGAGGCAAAAAATCAATAGGTGCACGAGGTAGGAAACCATAGACAATTTCAAAAGGGCACATCTTAGTAGTAGAATGCAACGAACGATTATAAGCAAATTCAATATGAGGCAAGCATTCTTCCCACATTTTCTTATTATTCTTCAAAACAGCCCTAAGCATAGTAGACAAAGTTATGTTGACTACTTCAGTTTGCCCATCAGTTTGGGGGTGACAAGTAGTACTAAAAAGCAGTTTAGTCCCCAACTTAGCCCATAAACATCTCCAAAAGTGGCTAAGAAATTTAGTATCACGATCTGAAACAATAGTATTTGGCACACCATGCAAGTGAATAATTTCACGAAAGAACAAATCAGCAACATTAGCAGCATCATCGCTTTTATGACATGGTATAAAGTGTGCCATCTTCGAGAACCTATCCACGACAACAAATATGCTATCCCTCCCCTTCTTTGTTCGAGGTAAACCCAAAACAAAGTCCATAGATATATCTTCCCAAGGAACACTAGGGACAGGCAAAGGCATATATAAACCATGAGGATTGAGTCGTGACTTAGCTTTTTGACATGTAGTGCAGCGACCAACAAAACGCTCATCATCCCGTCGCATCTTTGGCCAAAAGAAATGTGTAGCAAGTACGTCCTCCGTCTTCTTCACGCCAAAGTGTCCCATTAATCCTCCTCCATACGCCTCCTGCAACAACAAAAGACGAACAGAGCTAGCTGGAATGCATAGCTTGTTAGCACGAAACACAAATCCATCATTAACGACGAACTTGTTCCATGTTCTCCCTTCTTTGCAATTCTGCAATACACCTTTAAATTCAGCATCATGCACATATTGATCTTTGATGGCCTCCAAACCAAATATTTTAAAGTCAAGTTGTGAAAGCATAGTATAACGACGAGACAATGCATCAGCAATAACATTTTCTTTTCCCTTCTTGTGTTTAATATCATAAGGGAAAGTCTCTATGAATTCAACCCATTTAGCATGTCTACGGTGCAGTTTTGCTTGACTTTTAATGTGCTTCAAAGATTCATGATCAGAATGTATAACAAATTCTTTGGGCCATAAATAATGTTGCCATGTTTCCAAAGTCCGAACAAGAGCATATAATTCCTTATCATAAGTAGAATAATTCAGACTAGGCCCACTCAATTTTTCAGAAAAGTATGCAACAGGTTTACCATCTTGTAATAACACACCTCCTAACCCAATTCCACTAGCATCACATTCAAGCTCAAAAGTCTTATTAAAATCAGGAAGTTGGAGTAAAGGAGCAGGTGTCAACTTATCTTTCAATACCGTGAATGCTTCTTCCTGTGCAGTACCCCAAACAAAAGGCACATCCTTCTTTGTATGATCATTGAGAGGTGCAGCAATGGTGCTGAAATCTCTCACAAAACGCCGATAGAATCCAGCGAGGCCAAGGAAACTCCTCACGTGTGTGACCGTTTTGGGCTGCGGCCAACTCTCAATAGCTTCAATCTTGGCTTTATCAACCTCAATTCCCTGTGGAGTAACAACATAGCCAAGAAAAGAGACTCGGTCGGTGCAAAAGGTGCACTTTCCAAGGTTACCAAACAAACGTGCATCACGTAGAGCAATAAAAACAACACGTAAATGTTCCAAATGTTCCTCCAAAGATCTGCTAAAAATCAATATATCATCAAAGTAAACTACCACAAATCGTCCAATGAAAGCACGTAAAACTTCATTCATTAATCTCATGAAAGTACTAGGTGCATTAGTTAACCCAAAAGGCATGACTAACCACTCATATAATCCAAACTTAGTTTTAAATGCTGTTTTCCATTCATCTCCCAATTTCATACGAATTTGATGGTATCCACTACGCAAATCAACTTTGGAGAAAATTGTAGAGCCACTCAATTCATCAAGCATATCATCTAGCCTAGGAATAGGATGACGATAACGAATAGTAATATTATTAATGCCTCTACAATCAACACACATACGCAATGTACCATCCTTTTTCGGCACTAGAATAATAGGAACTGCACAAGGACTAAGGGATTCGCGTATATAACCTTTGTCGAGTAGATCCTGTACTTGACGCAAAATCTCCTTCGTCTCTTCTAGATTGGTACGGTATGGTGCGCGGTTGGGTAGCGATGCACCGGGAATTAAGTCAATCTGATGCTCAATCCCTCGAATAGGTGGTAATCCTGGTGGCACGTCTTGTGGAAAGACGTCGGCGAACTCCTGCAAAATGTTAGTGACAGCAGGAGGCAAAGAGGAAGGCACGTCCACGAATGAAAATAATGCCTCTTTGCACACAAAAGCATAGCAAACAGATTTGCTAAAATCTAGCTCATCAATATCAGATTTGGTGGCAAATAAACATGCACTTTTCAGTTTAATTTCAGAAGCAACAGTAGATGGTTTATTATTAGGCTTCATTTGTTGCTCAAATTCTTTTGCCACAATCTGATTTTCACTCTTATTTTTCTCCTGTTTTGCTTTATTAGCTCTATTAATATCATCTTTCAAAATGGAATCAGGAGTCATAGGAAGCAAAGTAATATTTTTATCCTTATGAACAAGAGTATACTGATTGTTTCTACCATGGTGTACAGATTTTTTATCAAATTGCCATGGTCTACCAAGTAATAAGGAACATGCTTGCATAGGTACCACATCACAATCAACATAATCAGCATATGTAGAGATACTAAAATGCACACGAACAGTACGTGTTACCTTAACCTTGCCGCTGTTGTTGAACCATTGGATGTAGTAAGGATGTGATGTGGTCTTGTGGTGAGAGATAGCTTCTCCACCATCTCCATGCTAGCCAAGTTGTTGCAACTCCCTCCATCTATGATCACGCGAACAGAACGTTCCTTCACAACTCCCTTTGTATGGAACAAATTATGCCTCTGATTTTGCTCGGCTTGTGTAACCTGCACACTCAAAACACGTTGAGCAACTAAACATTCATACCTGTCAGCATCTTCAGGAGCCATGTATTGCGTCTCATGATCAGAATCGTCTCCGCCGTGTTATTCACGTGTAATAAGAGCCAAAGTCTCCTCATCATAGTCACTAGCGGATTCATATCCACCATCCTCAGTAGCAATCATCACACGCTGAGATTTGCAATCTCTCGCAAAATGTCCTCTTCCTTTACAACGACGACAAATAATATCACTGGTGTGCCCTGTTGATGCCATGGAAGAAGAAGAACTCTGTGCAGGCCCAATAGGTGTGCTCTTGGCAGATAATGGTGGTTGTGCCTGCTTCCTTGTATCATGGCTGGAGGTAACAGCTGATGGAGGTGTCGGTGCAGTAGAATGTGAGGAAGTAGAGGATGCACGCGGTGTCCATGATGAAGGTCGTCCTGCAGAAAAGTTAGTCCGCGCCAATGCCTGTCGATCCTGCACTTCACGTTCAGCTTTACAAGCAAGATGGAATAAACGAGTTATATTAGTATAATCCTTATACTCTAGAATGGTCTGAATCTCTCTATTTAATCCACCCATAAAATGTGCAAGCATAGCTTCATTCTCCTCAACAATACCACATCTAATCAGGCCAGTTTGTAATTGCTGATAATATTCTTCTACAGAATTTTTTCCTTGTCTTAAGCGCTGCAGTTTTTGAAGTAATTCACGATGACAATATGGTGGAACCCAACGAGTACGCATAGCAGATTTCAAAGCAGTCCAAGTAGCTGGAATAGGATATAATCTACAATGTTCAGACCACCAAACACATGCAAAACTAGTGAAAGCACAAACAGCAGCAGGAACACGTCTCTCCTCGGGATAGTTTAAACATGTAAAATGTTGTTCAGTTTGTAACTCCCAAGTAAGATATATATCAGGAACATATCTACCCTCAAATGGTGGAATATTCAATTTCAGTTTAGGAAGATGGTCATGTACCTCAGGTGGTGGTGCAGCCCTACCATTGCGATGATATGCATGAGGACGACCTGGTGGTGGTGGTGCTGGTTGTTGCACGTAGTTCTGATTTTGGTCAACCTCATCCTCGTAATGGTCCTCCACCTCTGCAGTAGCAGCAAGAGCTACAGAAACATCAACAGCAGTACCAGAAGCTTGACCAGTCTCAAGGGGAACGCGTTGTGCTCGTCCCACTTGATTCGGAAGGCGACGTTGTTGTTGTTGTTGTTGTTGTTGTTGAGGTGGGACAGCTGCAGCAGCCGGTGGTGGTGGAAAATGCGAAAGCAATTCAGCAAACTTGTTATCCAGCTTTGTTTCAAACGTCTTCTCCATTGCATCTATCTTCTCCATGGCCTCGTCCAATGTGTTTAGCACATCTTGCACCTATACACTCATCATTTCCTGAAACTTATCATGAAGCTCCTTGTTCGTCAAGTTCTCCCAGTCAGTCTCGTCGACTTGTGATCCTGGCATGGTTAGCAGCAATAGAAACACACAAGAATATGATCCTACATACTACTAACAAGTGGTGGTGGTGGCGGGTGTCACAAATCCGTCAAGCAAATCTCAAATTCTTACCAGTTCTTACCCAGCAGCAGGTGGTGATCGGCAAGCGATGTAGTCAAAACTCTCAAAGCTTGGATAGAGCAATTACCAGGGAGAGTCAAACGCACGATGTAGATGTATGTGGAGCTGGGAAGGCTTATAATATGGTAGCAAAAAGGGTCAGCAATAATCAATTCAGAGATGCAAAGGTGAATAAACGCTCAACGACGGTACTGTGCTGGTCCTAGGCTAGACCGTACTAGAGACGCGAGCCTAGAACACTAAAAAATCACGGCGCTGCACGTAATCAAGGGAAAAGCACACTCTGAATTTTTTATTTCGCCTCTTTTTTTTGCGCTCTTTTTTTCCGCTGCTTTTTTTATGTGCCGAAAATCACTATAATGGCGAGTGTCTCAAAACACTTCCCAAGTCAAACTAAGATGACAGGCACGAAAAAAATTTTGACGATTTTTTTTTCGGAATCAGGGCAGCGACGACGAAAAAGTGCGGTAAAAAATCAGTATGGTGGCACGTGTCTCAAAAGACTCAGAAAAGCCCAAAAATAGGATAGGGAAAAAATATTTCCACCTGTCGAAATTTTGGCCTAAAAACTGCCCGGGGGCCTAAAAATTTCGACGACGAATTATTTATTCGAGACCTACGCAGGCAAGGAAACACAAATCCGAAACCTAGATGGATTTCGAGAACAAACCTAATATGAAAAGAACTCGGATTGGTGGTGGATATATGGTGGTAGGATATGGCAGCGGTGGTAGGTTATGGCAGCGGTGGTGGTATATGGATACGGATTGGTGGTGGTATATGGATACGGATCGGTGGTGGTATGTGGTAGTAGCGACGAAGATGTTGTGGCGGCGGCGTGACAACTTATGACCAGAACTCGAAACTCTAAAAGACTAGACGCTAAGACCAGCAACTTGACACGACGATGCAACCGCAAATTCAACTAAGCAAACACGAAAAAGATTATGCAATGGCTCAGACTGGTTCGGATATGATGAACTAACCCTAATTTTTTTTGGCTTTTTCGTGGACTGTAGGTATGAAGAACAGACTCGATCTAATCTACGAAAAACTGTAAAATCTCACCGAGCAACCTGGAAATCTGATACCACTTGATAGAGGCAAAGGTGTCCCGTCTTTCGATGAGATGGTGGCTATCGTTTGGATGAAGTCGACTTTGACGATCCGACTACGAACGTGCGTGGACGTCGCGCCTTAGCAATCGCTAAACCAACTCCGAGAGGTTATTGACCACGCCGGAGCACGATCAACCTGACCACGAAGGTCTGTTTCCTGCAGGCAAACGAAGAACAAGCAAGAAACTGAGATTACAATCTGGATATTGCGAATTTAAGAGGAAAGCTTTATTGATCAAGTGGGGTTCTGTGACGTCTTGGTCTGGTCGTTGAACACAAACGAAGTACGCGAAGTTGCAGCTATGGCGAACTTTAATCTAAACAAAACCCAAAGTCTAAACGACGCCCTAAGGGCTGTATATATGGGGGAAAGAGGGGGGAATTTCGTGGCCCTTGGTGGAGGGGTCCGAAACCAACCCTAACTCTTGTTTCCCCACACATACGGACTCTAAAAACAGCCTATATTCAAGTATTTCGAAATTACATGGGCCTGGCGCAATAATAAGGTGACGCAGCACCTATAATAGCCTCTGGACGAAATTTATTAAGGGGCATCTTGTATATTTCGTCCAAGGCTTCTCGCACTCATTATGGTGGCTTCAAAGTCCTGAAATCATCAATTGAAACTCCATTCTTGTTCCCCTTGTGCATGCCATCATCTCCATGCTTGATCTTGCTCCAATGTTCATCCTTCTTGTCCAAGCTAGGCCCTTCATTTGTAAGCAAGACAAATGTATCCAATTTAGGCAGCATCATATTCTCATGAACATTAGATTCATTACCAAGAAACGAAAGTACCTGGTAATTTAATTGGCGTGCGCGAGCTCTAGTAATTGGTCATGTATATGTGTCAGTTGGAGCTGTGGGTGTAGCCTTGTTAGTGATGTCCTCATCATTTTGCAACAACCAGATACGTAGCCCGTGAGAGAACCTTGCCAAAAGAAAAACGAAATTGCTTTGTACTTGCAATTGTACTAGTATTACTCACGGTTTCCAAGGAAAAGCGAACCTGCCATAAGATGTGGCTGGACGCTTTAAGGCCTCCAGTCCTTTTTTTTGCTGACCCGAAATTGATGGGACTTACTCCACGTATCTAACAACCAAAGGAAACTTCCTCTCTCTTAATTAAACACAAGCAAGCCGTATGGATCTGTTCCACCGAAAGCTCTTCCCTTTTTTTTAATCTCTTTCTTACCAATTGCCCACGTGACCTTCCAAACTGTCTCTTTCTTGTATTCCTTTTTTTCCCTGTAATCTCTTTCTTTCCTTCAACGATGAGGAATCTTTCCAAGTAGTACGCTGCTCTTTATTGTCTTGTTTTTTTGTGTTTCCTTTTATTTGGACGAATCGACCATTCCAAAATATCAGCAGAACTATTTTTTTCGCTGATCACTTACCAAAAGCAAGGCGAAATCCTTTATCTCCACATTTTTCTCTCTTTCCAAAATACGGACTACCAACGCAAGTGCCCTTGCTTGTCTGGGTTTTTTTTTGTCTCCACGTCTACCAAAACAAAAGGCAATCCCTTATTCTTAGGAAAGCTAGTCAAACTTCCTTGTTTATCTCCGTTATCTCCGTTGGCTACAACTAACAAATATGGACTTTTTCTCATCAAACAGCCATGACCGACTCTGTTTGGGAAACCGACGACATTTTTTTTTGCAATCCGACCGATCCACCTGCCAAAACTACTACCAAACAGATCCGATGTTTCCCTTTTTTTTTGACAATCCAAATAGCACACACGCAATCAGATATCTTCAACCTTTTTCTCTCCTGATAATTTTTGCTCTCACAATATTTTTTTGCTCTCTTTCTGGTTCTTTCTCTCTCGCTCTCCGAGATGAATACGACTGTAAGATGAACTGATGAGATGACGATGACAAACAACGACGGCGAGTGGTGGCAGCGGAAGATGACAACAAAGTGGATAATCGTGTATACGGATGCGGCGCGAATAAAACGTGACAAGAACTCGAAACTCTAAAAAATCTAGACACCAAAAACCAGCGACTCGACACACGATGCAACCAAAAATTCAACAATGCAAAAACTAAGTGATAATAGCGAAAGGCTCAGACTGTCTGGGATATGGATGAACTAATCTAACTCTTTTTTTTGTGGCTTTTTCTTGGACTCTAGGTATGAAGAACAGACTCAATCTAAACTATGAAAAACTGTAAAATCTCACCGAGCAACCTGGAAATCTGATACCACTTGATAGAGGCGAGGGGCCCGATCTTTCGATGATATGATAACTATCGATTTGGTGGAGACGACTTTGACGATCCGACTACAAACGTGCACGACGTTGCGCCTTAGCAATCGCTAAACCAACTCCGAGAGGTTATTGACCACGCCGGAGCACGATCAACCTGACCACGAAGGTCTATTCCTGCAAGCAATCGAAGAACAAGCAAGAATATGATAAGCAATCTGAATATTGCGAATATGGATGAAGTATTGATAAGAGTGGGGTTTCATAAGCGGTCTTGGTCTGGTCGTTGGACACAAACGAAGTACACGAAGTTGCAGCGATGGCTAACTTTTAACTAAATAAAACCCAAGTCTAAACGGTGCCTTAAGGGCTGTATTTATAGGGGAAAAGAGAGGGTATTTTGTCCACCCTTGGCAAGGTGGGACTAAAACACCTCCTAAGTCGTTTCCCCTACAATATGGGCTCTAAAAAAACCAAACGAGCGGTATTTCGAAAATACATGGGCCTAGCCCAAAACTAAGGTGACACAGCACCAGTAATAAGCTATGGACGAAATTTATGAAAGACATGTTGTATATTTCGTCCATCCTCTTGTATGTCATCATGGTGGCTTCAAAGTGCGGAAATCTCCTCCAGAAACTCCATTCTTGATCCCTCCGCGCGCGCCTTCATCATAGGGCTTGATCATGCTCCAGTGTTTATACTTCTTGTCCATGCTAGGTGCTTCAACTGTAACCAACACAAATATATCTAAGTTAGGAAGCATCACATCCTCATGAACATTAGAAACATTACCAAGAAACGAAAGTACCTGATAATTTAACTGGCGTGCGCGAGCTCTAGTAATTGGTCCAATAGGTATAGTAGCAGGGGTTGTGGGTGTAACTGTGCTAGCCATGTCCTCATCATTGACCTAGCCCCCTGCAAGAGGGAGCTAACGAAGTAGAACAGGTGCTGCATCATCTTCTTCTTCGGCTGCACTCCAATCGGTTGTGTCGTCTCTGTTGGCGACTGCGACAAGGCTTCGGATGGTGGCTCTCCATTCGTCGAGTTTCCCCGTAACGGGAGGAAAGTCGAGGAGCAACTGTGCGCGCGCCAAAGCTTCGGCTGGTGTCGGTGGTAGCGAAACCTGCACGGAACGTGAAGCGCTTCGACCCGTGACCGCGTCAGGGGGAGCTCCATCACGATCCCGCGATCGCCTATCATCTCCACCAGCGCTTCGGTGAGGGGGCAGGCCTTCTACGTCCCGGGAGCGGCGCTCAGGGCTCTTCCCATGGCGACCTCCGGGGTCTTCGGGGCGAGGACGCCGTTCGTCGCGCGCTGCTTGAGAAGAGCGCGCTGTTGGCGCCGGCGTGGGAGTTCTGGAGGGCCTCGCGTCGCCCTCGGGTGGTGCGGCCGCGGCCTTGGAGGGCCCCGCGCCACCCGCGGAGGGCCGGGTTCCATCTCTGGAACTGGCGACGTGCGGCCTGTTACCAGGCGCACAGGCATCGCCACCTCCCAAACTCCAGCTGTCGGGATGGCGTTGGTGTTCGCGAGCAGCGCCCCGAGGCCTTTCCGCGACTGGTCCACTGCACTCCCGCGTCGGGATGGGCTGTCCGGCCTCCGACTGGCCAACCGCCACCGTCTTCTTCTTCTTGGGCGCCATGATGATGCAGAAGCGTCGAACTAACCGCTAAAGCCAATTCTCACAACCGCGCCCCCTACCTGGTGCGCCAAAGATGTCGGTGTATTTGGATCGACACCTATGGGATCACAAGAATCCCTACTACGGTTGCGGGGCGCGGGGTTGATGAGAAGAGCGGATCTAACGATCAGGACACGGCTCCTTTACCCAGGTTCTGGCCGCAAAGATGCGTAAAACCCTACTCTTGCTTTGGTGGATTATATGTTGGTGTTCTTCGGCTAACGAGGAGCTCCCAAAGAGTCGTGAGGGGTTCCGAAAAGCCGAATCCCCCTCATGGTCGCCTCGGGCCTCCTTTTATAGGGAAAAGGAGTTGCCACAGTGGCACACAGGAGGTGGAAAGGGTACAGTGACGCGAGGTTATCCCTCGCATTACAGGACAAGTTGCATTTAATGCGCCCTGCTTAGGTGTCCTTGCTTTATCGGGGTCGAGGGGAGACGCCCGTCTTGTCCGTCGCCGCTCCTCTTCGTGTTGACACGCGCCCTGGCCAGCGGTGCCTGATGTGCCATGTAGGCAGACAGGCAGCTGAGGTGGCGCAACAGCGGGTCTCCATGAAGATCTGTGGGTTTCCACGCTGGAGCTTGTCCAGCTGGTTGGGTCGGCAGCTGCGTGGGTCAGTGGAAACCCAGTTGGTGCGGGCCTGATGGTGGCCCCGTGGATGTCCTCGGCAAGGGCCTTGCCGGGCCCCCGACAAGGGTCTTGCCGCGGCGCCTGCTGTCATCCCCGGCAAGGTGCTTGCCGGGGGCCTTGTGGACCTCCTTGGCTAGAATCCCGCCAAGGGTCGTTGTCTTCTTATCTTGCATCTGATCTGGAAGGTCTTCACAAAGATCTGCATGCCACCACGGGGATATCTCCCGAATCCTCTGTAATGCCCCGGATGTAATACTTTCCCTTTTGGGTATATAATAAATCTCCGGCTTCATCTATTTCCTTTTCGGGTTCTTTGTCTTTCGGGCTTTCGTCGTTTTGTTGTGTGAGTGTGTGGCATTCATTCATATCATGTAGACATGTGCATTGCATTGCATTTGTGTTGTGGGTTGCATCCGGTTCCGTGTGTTTCTTTCCGTTGTCCGTTTCGCGTTCCGGAGCTCCCTCACGTGTCCGTGACGTCCCGTAGGCCTACTTTGTTGTTCGGGCGTTTTACGTTACCGGTGTGCCGCGAGGTTGTGTTGTGTGTTGTTGTTTTGTTGTGTGCAACCCGCCTCTCAAATCTCGTCTCGTTTGGACTCCGTTGACTTTTCCCTCCGTTGTCTGTGTGGGTCCGATGTGCCTTCACTTCGTGTCCCGGAAACACCCCTACTGCAGTCTTTTATCTCCATCTAGGCCTTTTAAAACCATCCCCGCGATCGGATCCGTCGGATCGCGATCGGAGGGCTCCTAACGCCCCTAAATCTCCTCCTAACCCTAAAAAACTGCTACATATAGACCCCCTAGTCTATATTGGGCATCCCCTTCTTCTTCCCCCTTCCCCTCTATTTTTTTTTCCTTTCCTTTCAGATCAGATCAGATCCCCAATTTTCCTCTGGATCCGAGGGAACCAGCTCCCTCGATCCCTTCGCCAGCCGCTCGACCGGAGTCCTCGAAGCGACGCGAGTCAACGCTCGCCCTCCGGCCGCTCGAAGGGCCAGGCCAGGGCGTCGCCCGCCGCACCTTCGTCCCGCATCGCCTCGGACCAGGCCGGCCCGTACGACCGCGCCACCCCGCGGCCCGGGGGACCACATCACCTTCCTCCCGCGCCGCCCTGGGCCAGGCGCCCCCATCCGGCCCGTTCGCCACCCGCGTCGAGCTGACCGCCGCCCAGCTCTGCGGGCCGAGCCGCGCCAGGCAATCGGCTCCTGCCGCCTGGGCCGCGGGCCTCCCTCCGCTCCGCGCGGCCTCGCCACCGCCTCGCCAGCTACCTCAGCGGCTGGGCCGAGCCGCCTCGCGCACCGAAGCCCACCGCGGGCCGCCGCCGCACAGTGCCTCCCCGCGCGGGCCCAGATCCGCCGCCGGCCCGTACTGTTCATCCGGATCAGATCCAGATCTGGAGAGGTTGACCTAAATTCCCCAAGTCCTTTTAACCCTGTTCTGAAATGCAAACTTTGAACTGCTCTAACTTTGTGCCTGTTGCTCCGTTTTGCGCGTGTAGCATGTCCAGATGTTCGTGGAGATGTCCTCTACGTTTTACCTGTTGTGGTCATGCATGTTAGATGTCATCTTGACACTTGTTTTGCTGTTGCAAGAGTGCATCATGTTATAAACTGCTGTTATGTGTTATTTTCATGCCACCTTTGACATGTGATATCTTTTAGCTCGTTTGTCCAAACGATGCAAATGACATGTCCACGTGTTCGTCTTGCCACGAACTACGTGTTGTGTGTGATAGGTTGCATGGTAGATTTATTGTTTCCTTGTTATCATCATTGCAAAGTGCCATGTTCACATGTTGTGTTTTCACTTGTTATGAAATGCCATCTTGATGAGCTCGTTGCAATCGTTGTGTTCACCTCAATGAAGCATGCTTGTGTGTTTCGGGATCACCGTCATATGTATTTTGATGAGGTGCTTACCCTTTGACATGTTTAGTTTCGAGGTGACTTAAACATGCTCTTTTGTGTGCTATGATGATGTTGCTGTTTTAGGACTTAGTGAAATTTCACTAAGTCTGAAATCTGTAACGTTCCGATGCCATGTTCGTGTGATGTTCTAGGACAAAGCATGTTAGTTTTGGGGTGGATTTTGATTGTTCCTTGAAGTATATATTGTTGTCTTTCCATTCATGTCCTCACATGTCCATTTGAGTGGCTGTAGCATGTTTATCTTTTGCTCTAAAGTTTCAATAAAATTCTGCTGCCAGAATTTTATTTCAAAGTTCAATATGTCCAAGATCATTGCTATTGATCCGTGACTCCGTTGGGGGTGCACTTTGGACCTAGTTGCTGTACAATATATCTAGTTTGTGTTCATGTCCTTTGCCATGCTTTTTGTGTGCTGTATATTAATTATTTTGAGCTCCAAAGATGCTGTGTTGCTGTAATTTTCAGCTTTCGCTCAAATCTTGTTTCGGTCATAACTTTTAGCCCGTAACTCCGATTTCAGCGAATCTTATATCAAACTTGGGTGATTTTCTGTGTAGATTAATAATATCAGCTTGTTATCTTGTTTTGAGGTGTTTTGCTTGAGTGATGTTTTACGTGCTCCATGTGCATCCCTAGTGCATCCATCTTGCATTCATGTTTTTTCGAGTGCGCATTGCATTTTGTTGATTGGTGCTTGGTGTGTTTGTTGTGTTTAGAGCCGGAAGCTGAGACCGGGAACGAAGTTGAGCACGAGTTTTCCAACGAGGTGGAGCACGAGGACCCTTCTTACGATCCGAACGAATTCTCTTCAGGCAAGATGACCGAACCCCGATAACTTTACTATCTTCGCCTATTGCTAGTAGTCTCGATCTATAGTTTTGCCTCGATGCCCATGTTCTTCTTGTTAGCCTCCTACTTGTAACCAATTGCCATGTTTAACCACCCTACCTATGCAAACCGTTGCTTGGCTAAGTACGCTTCACTCAGCCCTTCTTATAGCGTTGCTAGTTGCAGGTGAAGATCAAAGATGCTTGCTTCATGTTGAAGTTTGGTTGGGTTATATCACACTATATAAATGCTTAAACTGAAATCACCTATATATTGGCAAGGGTGGAAGGCTAAGCCTTTTGCTTGGTGATTTGTTCCACTCATGCCGTTAGGATCCGTATAAGCCGGTTTTATGTTCCTTGTTTATGCGTTCCTAACACGGTTGGGGTGTATGGGACCCCCTCGATAAACCGCTAAGTGCTAAGTCTTTTCCAGCAAATCCCAACATTGGTACTATTTGCCTAATAACAACTAAACATGCATAGGGAGTAATTAACCCTCTTTCTTAATCAACAACCCCGGGCCAGTGCTCCACATGAGTGTTGGTCCGAAACGGGGGTCCTGCGGGGCCACCTCGAGGAAACTCAAGGTCTGGTAAAAACCCGTAGCATCACCCATCCGGTCGTGTCCTGAGACCTAGATACGCGCGGCTACGATCAGGGTGTCGACACGCCGGGAGGATTTGCTGGATTAGCCTTACCTTAGCTCGGTATATCTTGAGCACGGGATTCCGAGGATACTCGGGTCTTCCCACTTTGGAGTTGCGACTCCGCGGATCATGGGCTTGTAATGGGTCAAGTTGGAACACCCCTGCAGGGTTTGAACTTTCGAAAGCCGTGCCCGCGGTCATGTGGCAGATGGGAGCTTGTTAATTCCTGTTGTAGATAACTTGACACATTGTTACTAATACACTACCAGCGTGAGTTCCGTGACTGTCAATTTCCGAATAGGGATTCGGGAGTTGAAAACGAAGGGGTTATGTTTGTGAGCTTGTAGCTAGGATCACTTCGTGATCACTTCTCGCCGATGCCTTCTCTTCTCGCTCTCACTTGCGTAAGCTAGATGCTAGTTGCTGCTGCAGACTTGTTCTTTCTTCAGCCTTTCCCTCACCTAAAGGCTTAAATAGTTCTGTTACCCGGGAACGGGATTGCTGAGTCCTCTGTGGCTCACAGTTACTTCACACACCAGATGCAGGTCCAGCTGTGAGCTATCCAGGTGATGGCACCGAGCTGGATTGGGAGTACGACGAGGAGCGTAGTCGTTACTACGTGCGCTACCCGGACGATCAGTAGTGGAGTCTCTTACTAGGATTCGATCCGCCTGTGGTTTTACTTTATCTGAGTTTGGTACTTTGACATTTGGCTTTTGCCCTTAGAGGGTTGTAGTGCTCTTAATGTATGATGTTTGAGACTTGTACTGTAAATCTGTGAAGTGGCGATTGTAAGCCAACTATTTTCAGTTTACTATCCCCCTTTTACATGAGTTGTGCAAAGATTACCAAACTTGAGATCATTCTAGGATGGACTTATGCCTTTAAGTCGTGCCTCGACACGTAGGAGGTATAACTCCATCCTGGGCATTACAAGTTGGTATCAGAGCCTTCTCCGACCTAGGAGCCCCCACTGTTTGATCGAACCGTTGACGGTTGAGTCTAGGCACACACTGAAAACTTTTTGAGTCCTATATTATATCGGAGAGTAGGATTTCTTTGCTTCCCATCCCCTTTCTCTCTGGTGAGGACTCCTGACGTCTACTCTTGTCTCTCCTATCTTCAAAATTTGCACAAAATTTTTTTTTAGGAATCCCGCGAGTATTCTGGGATTGTTTCGATGTTCTTGTGACAAGGATATTGTTCCCGATGCCTCCTGTTACCGAGGAGTTGAGCTTCGGGGTATCATTGTAACAAGCATATCGCGACAGTACTAAATACTTAAGACGGCCGACATCGAAAATCTCCCCTATACAGCCAGTGGCAAGATAACCCCGACATCACCCAGTACTGGGGAGGTAGTTCGGGAGTATTGCCATAGCTTGTTATAGTGGATGCTTTTCGAAGGTCCGAGGTACACAGTTTCCGAGAAAGACTGGTTATGTGTTGAAGGATGGATACACCTGGATGTAGGTTAGAGTTGATTGCGCGGTGCTTCCCGTGTATCCCCAACACCTGATTGCATAACTGGAATCTTTTGGAAAGCTATAGGTGGGTTTTATCCAGTAGATCGTAGGCATTCTTCCAACGAATGCAGGTTAGTGAGTTCGGGGTTCGACATTGAGTGAAGGGGTGATATGACCGAGGTTACTATCAGGAGTTGCATCTTAAAGGGTCCTTGGCTATGCTGATCCGGGGATTGCAAAACCTTTTCGTAACGCGTTCATATGCTTTCAGCACAAAGATGTTAGAACGAAACTCCTCTCTTGTGTTTGTTCCTTTCCGTACCTTGTTGTTTATTATTTTATCCTTTTGATCCCTATGTGGCTTCTCGTGAAGACTGATGTTATCAATTAACTGAGAAATTCATTCGTTCCTCTTGTTCGGATGATTTCATTCGTTCTTATTGTTCGAATGATTATTGTGAAGACTTGTTGCAATTCATTCCATTGATTCAGCTTATTCCTTTTGTCAATCAATTGCTGATTCGTGGTCATCTCTTACAGGATGGCTCCGAAAAAGGTTCGGAATGCTAACCCAGAGGTGGAAGAGGTCCCAGAACATCCTCCTTCACCTCCTCCTCCGCCTGAGGCTTGGAGAGCAATTATGGAGACTACAGCTCAAAACACTCAGTTGATGATGCAGATGATGCAGATGATGCAAGCTAATCAAGCTAATCAAGCTAATCAGGGTGTTCCAATGAACCAAGGCAACTTCTTCCAGCAGCACCATGCTACCCTCAACCAGTTCTTGGCCAACAATCCTAAAGCTTTCAGTTACTGTGTCGACCCTCTTGATGCTGAAGATTGGCTAACCGATATCAATAAGCATTTTGAGTGCAGTAACGTGAAAGAAGATGACTATGTGAAGTTTGCAGCCTTCCAACTGAAAGATCAAGCAGCTGACTGGTGGCAGCAGTACAAAGACTCAAGGCCGGGTCAAGTGATCTCATGGGAGAATTTCTGCAAGGATTTCCGCTCGCATCACATTCCTACAAGTGTTATCGAGGGTATGCGTGAGCAATTCCGCAACCTCAAGCAGGGCTCCATGTCAGTCTATCAGTATAATGTCAAGTTCCAAAACCTCGCTCGCTATGCAAAGCAAGACATTCCTGATGCAAAGAGTAAAATCTATCAGTTCCGTGGAGGTCTCAAAGATGAACTTCAGCTTGCTCTCACTTTGTTCGAGCCAGACGAATTCGATAAGTTCTATAATATGGCTTTGAAACAAGAAGCAGCTCAGCTCAAGATGGAGGCTTCTAAGAAGAGAATTCGAGATGCTGTTCACTCTACCTCATCGTCTCAGTTGGTTGCGAAACAACAGAAATTCTGGCTTCCTCCTCCTCCAGTGATTCGAGCTCCATACAACAACTCCAGCAACTTCAACAACTCCAACAACAAGAACTCTAGTGGTCGTGGTTTCTCCCACCCACCCAACCCAAGCAACCAGTCGGAGAAGCAGTTTCAGTCTCAAGGCTCCAAGTCCAGTGGCTCTCAGTTCCGTCCTCTCTCAGAAGTGACTTGCAACAAATGCACTCAGAAAGGTCACTATGCCAACAGATGTCCGATCCGAAGCGTCTTCCTCCTCCTCCTCCTGTCGGTACCGCTATGGTCAAGCATGATCCAAAGGCTGCCAGGGTCAATCTGATGAATGCAGCACAAGCGGAGGCTTCTTCTGATGTCATTTTGGGTAACCTTCCAGTGAACTCTATCCCTGCTAAAGTGTTATTTGATTCAGGTGCATCATGCTCTTTCATGTCTCAACCTTTTGCATCCAAGTATAATGTTGACATCAAAAGCTTGCCAAGGGAGTTATCAGTTATTTCTCCGGGGAGACGAATGCATTCCAGTATTTATGCTCCGGATGTTTCCATTCGCATGGGCGATTATCGATTTTTGGCTTCTCCGGTGATTCTTGGTCATTCTGACATCGACCTCATTCTCGGAATGGATTGGCTTTCTCAGCACGATGCTCACATTGATTGTGCCCAGAAGGAAGTCAAGATGACTCATTCTGATGAAGATGTGATTATCTTCGCCTCCAGGGATAATACTATTCGGCTTTTCTCTCTTAATGATAAGGGTGAAATTAATGCCATAGAGCAAATTCCAGTGGTGAATGAATATCAAGACGTCTTTCCAGAAGATCTTCCAGGCATGCCTCCACACCGTCAGGTGGAGTTTGTCATTGAACTCGAGCCGGGCACCGAACCTGCTTGCCGGCGTCCTTACAAGCTCTCTCCGGACGAATTGAAGGAATTGAAGAAGCAGCTTGATAAGCAGGAGAGTATGGGTCTCATCAGACCGAGTACATCTCCGTGGGGCTGTGGTGTCTTATTTGTCAAGAAGAAAGATGGCACGGAGCGTCTCTGTGTTGACTACCGGCCATTGAACAAGAAGACGATTAAGAACAAGTATCCGCTCCCCAACATCAACGAACTCTTTGAGAAGCTCAAAGGAGCTAAAGTGTTCTCTAAGCTTGACCTCCGAATGGGCTATCATCAAATTCGCATTCGCGAGGAAGACATTCCCAGGACGGCCTTCAGAACGAGCTACGGTTCATATGAGTATACCGTCATGTCCTTCGGTCTCGCCAATGCTCCTCCTACCTTTTCAAGGATGATGCATTACATCTTCAACCCCTATACTGGCGAATTCGTGCTTGTGTATCTGGATGATATTCTGGTGTTTTCCAAGAATGAAGAAGATCACGAAAAGCACTTGCGTCTGGTTCTTGATCGACTCCGAGAGCATAAATTCTATGCCAAGTTCTCAAAGTGCGAGTTCTGGCTCGATAAGGTTCTGTACCTGGGCCACATTATCTCAGCTGACGGTATTGCGGTTAATCCCGAGAAAGTTGAAGCAATTGTCAACTGGGAAGCTCCTCAGAACGTCAAGCAGCTCCGCAGTTTTCTGGGTCTTGCCAGCTATTGCAGAAGGTTTGTGGAGAACTTCTCCAAGATTGCCAAGCCTCTTTCCAACCTCCTTCAGAAGAATGTCAAATACTTTTGGTCTCCTGAATGTGAAGTGGCTTTCAAAACCCTCAAAGAGAAGCTTGTCTCTGCTCCAGTTCTGACTCCTCCGGATGAAACCAAGCCCTATGAAGTATTCTGCGATGCTTCTCTTCAAGGTCTTGGTGGTGTGCTTATGCAAGATAAGAAAACTGTGGCATATACTTCTCGGCAGCTCAAGCCCAGTGAGAAGAACTATCCCACACATGATCTCGAGCTAGCAGCTGTGGTACATGCTCTGATTACGTGGAGACATCTGTTGTTGGGCAGAAAGGTCGACATCTTCACTGATCACAAGAGCTTGAAGTACATCTTCACACAGCCGCATCTGAATCTCCGCCAGACTTGTTGGGTCGAGATGATCCAAGAGTACAACCCCAGCATTGAGTACACTCCAGGCAAGGCGAATGTGATTGCAGATGCTTTGAGCAGAAAGGCATATTGCAACAGCCTTCTTATCAAGCCATATCAGCCTGAGCTTTGTGAAGCATTCAGGAAGCTCAACCTCCAAGTTGTTCCGCAGGGTTTTCTTGCTAATCTCCAAATTGCTCCTACCTTGGAAGATCAAGTCCGTGAGGCCCAGCTCAGTGATACCATGGTGAAGAAGGTGAAACATGGGATTGCAAAGGGCACTCCAAAATATAAGTGCTTCCGTGTTGATGAGAGAGATACCTTGTTCTTCGAGGACAGACTCGTTGTCCCCAAAGGTGATCTCAGGAAGCTCATAATGGAAGAAGCTCATGATTCTCTCCTTTCCATTCATCCTGGAAGTTCCAAGATGTATCAAGACCTCAAGCAATCTTACTGGTGGACACGCATGAAAAGGGAAATTGCCCAATTCGTGAATGAATGTGATGTATGCAGAAGAGTGAAAGCAGAACATCAACGTCCAGCCGGTCTTCTCCAACCTCTTCCTATTCCTGAGTGGAAGTTCGACCACATTGAAATGGACTTCGTCACTGGCTTTCCTAAATCCAAGCGAGGCAATGATGCTATCTTTGTGGTGATTGACAAGCTTACCAAAGTCGCTCACTTTCTTCCAGTCGAAGAATCAATCAATGCAGCTCAACTTGCAGAGCTGTACACTTCCAGAATTGTGTCCCTACATGGCATTCCTCAAGTGATATCCTCAGACCGTGGCATCTTGTTCACATCAAGGTTCTGGGACTCCTTTCAGTCCGCCATGGGCACGAAGATCAGGTTCAGCACTACCTTTCACCCTCAGACTAGTGGTCAAGTCGAGCGTGTGAATCAGATCCTTGAAGATATGCTAAGAGCCTGTGTCATCTCCTTCGGCATGAAATGGGAAGACTGTCTTCCATTTGCCAAGTTCTCTTACAACAACAGCTTTCAAGCAAGTGCAGGCAAAGCACCGTTTGAAATTCTCTATGGCAGAAAGTGCCGTACCCCTCTCAACTGGTCTGAAACAGGTGAACGTCAACTTCTTGGCAATGATTTGATCTCTGAAGCCGAAGAAATGTGCAAAGTCATACGTGAGAATCTCAAGGCCGCTCAGTCGCGTCAGAAGAGCTACTATGACGGAAAACATCGTGATTTGGCTTTCGACATCGGTGATCATGTCTATCTCCGAGTTTCTCCGATGAAAGGAACCCAAAGATTCGGTATCAAAGGAAAACTTGCTCCTAGATACGTCGGGCCTTTCAAGATTCTTGGCAAAAGAGGCGATCTAGCCTATCAGCTCGAGCTCCCTTCCAACTTTGCAAATGTTCATGATGTCTTCCATGTGTCTCAGCTTCGCAAATGCTTCAAGGCACCTGAGCGCATGATTCCGTTTGAGGAGATTGATCTTCAACAAGACCTTTCCTACCGAGAGCATCCAGTTGCAATTCTCGAAGAAACTGAACGCAAGACTCGCAACAAGTCCATCAAGTTTCTGAAAGTCAAGTGGTCACATCACACAGACCGAGAAGCTACCTGGGAACGAGAAGATCATCTTCGTT
This sequence comes from Secale cereale, assembly GCA_902687465.1. Taxonomy (NCBI): domain Eukaryota; kingdom Viridiplantae; phylum Streptophyta; class Magnoliopsida; order Poales; family Poaceae; genus Secale; species Secale cereale. Next base: position 442,467,024 of record LR738715.1, on the reverse strand, counting down.
CCGAGTACCCTTCCTTTTTTCCAGTCCTAGATCTCGGGACGAGATCTTTTTGTAGTAGAGGAGAGTTTGTAATGCCCCGGATGTAATACTTTCCCTTTTGGGTATATAATAAATCTCCGGCTTCATCTATTTCCTTTTCGGGTTCTTTGTCTTTCGGGCTTTCGTCGTTTTGTTGTGTGAGTGTGTGGCATTCATTCATATCATGTAGACATGTGCATTGCATTGCATTTGTGTTGTGGGTTGCATCCGGTTCCGTGTGTTTCTTCCCGTTGTCCGTTTCGCGTTCCGGAGCTCCCTCACGTGTCCGTGACGTCCCGTAGGCCTACTTTGTTGTTCGGGCGTTTTACGTTACCGGTGTGCCGCGAGGTTGTGTTGTGTGTTGTTGTTTTGTTGTGTGCAACCCGCCTCTCAAATCTCGTCTCGTTTGGACTCCGTTGTCCGTGTGGGTCCGATGTGCCTTCACTTCGTGTCCCGGAAACACCCCTACTGCAGTCTTTTATCTCCATCTAGGCCTTTTAAAACCATCCCCGCGATCGGATCCGTCGGATCGCGATCGGAGGGCTCCTAACGCCCCTAAATCTCCTCCTAACCCTAAAAAACTGCTACATATAGACCCCCTAGTCTATTTTGGGCATCCCCTTCTTCTTCCCCCTTCCCCTCTATTTTTTTTCCTTTCCTTTCAGATCAGATCAGATCCCCAATTTTCCTCTGGATCCGAGGGAACCAGCTCCCTCGATCCCTTCGCCAGCCGCTCGACCGGAGTCCTCGAAGCGACGCGAGTCAACGCTCGCCCTCCGGCCGCTCGAAGGGCCAGGCCAGGGCGTCGCCCGCCGCACCTTCGTCCCGCATCGCCTCGGACCAGGCCGGCCCGTACGACCGCGCCACCCCGCGGCCCGGGGGACCACATCACCTTCCTCCCGCGCCGCCCTGGGCCAGGCGCCCCCATCCGGCCCGTTCGCCACCCGCGTCGAGCTGACCGCCGCCCAGCTCTGCGGGCCGAGCCGCGCCAGGCAATCGGCTCCTGCCGCCTGGGCCGCGGGCCTCCCTCCGCTCCGCGCGGCCTCGCCACCGCCTCGCCAGCTACCTCAGCGGCTGGGCCGAGCCGCCGCGCGCACCGAAGCCCACCGCGGGCCGCCGCCGCACAGTGCCTCCCCGCGCGGGCCCAGATCCGCCGCCGGCCCGTACTGTTCATCCGGATCAGATCCAGATCTGGAGAGGTTGACCTAAATTCCCCAAGTCCTTTTAACCCTGTTCTGAAATGCAAACTTTGAACTGCTCTAACTTTGTGCCTGTTGCTCCGTTTTGCGCGTGTAGCATGTCCAGATGTTCGTGGAGCTGTCCTCTACGTTTTACCTGTTGTGGTCATGCATGTTAGATGTCATCTTGACACTTGTTTTGCTGTAGCAAGAGTGCATCATGTTATAAACTGCTGTTATGTGTTATTTTCATGCCACCTTTGACATGTGATATCTTTTAGCTCGTTTGTCCAAACGATGCAAATGACATGTCCACGTGTTCGTCTTGCCACGAACTACGTGTTGTGTGTGATAGGTTGCATGGTAGATTTATTGTTTCCTTGTTATCATCATTGCAAAGTGCCATGTTCACATGTTGTGTTTTCACTTGTTATGAAATGCCATCTTGATGAGCTCGTTGCAATCGTTGTGTTCACCTCAATGAAGCATGCTTGTGTGTTTCGGGATCACCGTCATATGTATTTTGATGAGGTGCTTACCCTTTGCCATGTTTAGTTTCGAGGTGACTTAAACATGCTCTTTTGTGTGCTATGATGATGTTGCTGTTTTAGGACTTAGTGAAATTTCACTAAGTCTGAAATCTGTAACGTTCCGATGCCATGTTCGTGTGATGTTCTAGGACAAAGCATGTTAGTTTTGGGGTGGATTTTGATTGTTCCTTGAAGTATATATTGTTGTCTTTCCATTCATGTCCTCACATGTCCATTTGAGTGGCTGTAGCATGTTTATCTTTTGCTCTAAAGTTTCAATAAAATTCTGCTGCCAGAATTTTATTTCAAAGTTCAATATGTCCAAGATCATTGCTATTGATCCGTGACTCCGTTGGGGGTGCACTTTGGACCTAGTTGCTGTACAATATATCTAGTTTGTGTTCATGTCCTTTTCCATGCTTTTTGGGTGCTGTAGATTAATTATTTTGAGCTCCAAAGATGCTATGTTGCTGTAATTTTCAACTTTCGCTCAAATCTTGTTTCGGGCATAACTTTTAGCCCGTAACTCCGATTTCAGCGAATCTTATATCAAACTTGGGTGATTTTCTGTGTAGATTAATAATATCAGCTTGTTATCTTGTTGTGAGGTGTTTTGCTTGAGTGATGTTTTACGTGCTCCATGTGCATCCCTAGTGCATCCATCTTGCATTCATGTTTTTTCGAGTGCGCATTGCATTTTGTTGATTGGTGCTTGGTGTGTTTGTTGTGTTTAGAGCCGGAAGCTGAGACCGGGAACGAAGTTGAGCACGAGTTTTCCAACGAGGTGGAGCACGAGGACCCTTCTTACGATCCGAACGAATTTCTTCAGGCAAGATGACCGAACCCCGATAACTTTACTATCTTCGCCTATTGCTAGTAGTCTCGATCTATAGTTTTGCCTCGATGCCCATGTTCTTCTTGTTAGCCTCCTACTTGTAACCAATTGCCATGTTTAACCACCCTACCTATGCAAACCGTTGCTTGGCTAAGTACGCTTCGCTCAGCCCTTCTTATAGCGTTGCTAGTTGCAGGTGAAGATCGAAGATGCTTGCTTCATGTTGAAGTTTGGTTGGGTTATATCACACTATATAAATGCTTAAACTGAAATCACTTATATATTGGCAAGGGTGGAAGGCTAAGCCTTTTGCTTGGTGATTTGTTCCACTCATGCCGTTAGGATCCGTATAAGCCGGTTTTATGTTCCTTGTTTATGCGTTCCTAACACGGTTGGGGTGTATGGGACCCCCTCGATAAACCGCTAAGTGCTAAGTCTTTTCCAGCAAATCCCAACATTGGTACTATTTGCCTAATAACAACTAAACATGCATAGGGAGTAATTAACCCTCTTTCTTAATCAACAACCCCGGGCCAGTGCTCCACATGAGTGTTGGTCCGAAACGGGGGTCCTGCGGGGCCACCTCGAGGAAACTCAAGGTCTGGTAAAAACCCGTAGCATCACTCATCCGGTCGTGTCCTGAGACCTAGATACGCGCGGCTACGATCAGGGTGTCGACACGCCGGGAGGATTTGCTGGATTAGCCTTACCTTAGCTCGGTATATCTTGAGCACGGGATTCCGAGGATACTCGGGTCTTCCCACTTTGGAGTTGCGACTCCGCGGATCGTGGGCTTGTAATGGGTCAAGTTGGAACACCCCTGCAGGGTTTGAACTTTCGAAAGCCGTGCCCGCGGTTATGTGGCAGATGGGAGCTTGTTAATTCCGGTTGTAGATAACTTGACACATTGTTACTAATACACTACCAGCGTGAGTTCCGTGACTGTCAATTTCCGAATAGGGATTCGGGAGTTGAACACGGAGGGGTTATGTTTGTGAGCTTGTAGCTAGGATCACTTCGTGATCACTTCTCGCCAATGCCTTCTCTTCTCGCTCTCACTTGCGTAAGCTAGATGCTAGTTGCTGCTGCAGACTTGTTCTTTCTTCAGCCTTTCCCTCACCTAAAGGCTTAAATAGTTCTGTTACCCGGGAACGGGATTGCTGAGTCCTCTGTGGCTCACAGTTACTTCACACACCAGATGCAGGTCCAGCTGTGAGCTATCCAGGTGATGGCACCGAGCTGGATTGGGAGTACGACGAGGAGCGTAGTCGTTACTACGTGCGCTACCCGGACGATCAGTAGTGGAGTCTCTTACTAGGATTCGATCCGCCTGTGGTTTACTTTATCTGAGTTTGGTACTTTGACATTTTGCTTTTGCCCTTAGAGGGTTGTAGTGCTCTTAATGTATGATGTTTGAGACTTGTACTGTAAATCTGTGAAGTGGCGATTGTAAGCCAACTATTTTCAGTTTACTATCCCCCTTTTACATGAGTTGTGCAAAGATTACCAAACTTGAGATCATTCTAGGATGGACTTATGCCTTTAAGTCGTGCCTCGACACGTAGGAGGTATAACTCCATCCTGGGCATTACATCCTCGCCCCATGGGGGCGGTGGACTCAAGGGTGATTCGCTTCGTAGGCGCGAGGCGAGCTGCCGCGGCAAGGGTCTTGTCGGGGCTGCCAGAACCAGCACCAGCAAGGATCCTGCCGGGGGAAGCCTCTTCGTCCCTTTGCTCTTCGTGGTCTTGTTCTTGGCGTCGCTCCAGTCTCCATCAAGCTTCAGTCTTGCCCTGGCTTTCCTCCCTTGCCATGCTTGGTGTGATGGCACCGTGGCTCAGGCTGCCAGTGCACAGTCATAGGGGTACAAAAAGTGTACCCCTCTTTTTGTACACCGACAAGCATATAAGCGCTCTTTCCGAAGGGTTTGTAAAACCATACTGATGCGTGTCACATGGTCCTCAAGCGACTTCCTAAAAACGAGGATGTCATCAAAATAAACCACTACAAAGACGCCTATGTAGGGTCGTAGGACGAAATACATAAGACGCATAAATGAACCGGGCGCTTCCGATAAACCCATTGGCATGACAAGCCACTCATATAACCCAAGCTTGGTTTTGAAAGCCGTTTTCCACTCATCACCCTCTTGAATGCGAATTTGGTAATAACCACTTTTAAGATCAATTTTCGAAAAGATGGTGGCACCACATAATTCATGAAGCATGTCGTCTAAACGTGGGATAGGGTAACGGTATCTAACGGTGATAGCATTTATCGAGCGACAATCGGAGCACATGCGAAAAATTCCATCTTTCTTAGGCACGAGAATAACCGAAACAACACAAGGGCTTAGGCTTTCACGTACATGACCTTTGTCAATGAGTTTTTGCACTTGCCATTGTATCTCCTTGGTTTCCTCGGGGTTGACGCGGTAAGGAGCCTTGTTTGGAAGTGGTGCGCCGGGTATGAGGTTGATGCGGTGTTCGATTCCGCGAAGTGGAGGTAGACCCAGAGGTAGCTCATCGGGAAAGACGTCCGAGAATTCCTGCAACAATTGAGACAACACTAAAGGTAGAGGTGGTGAAGTGTTAGTAGGTTTGGCTTCCTATTTGCATAAAAGCACAAGGTGAAAGACACTCGAGGGGTTCTCACACACTTCTCTCATCTCACTTTTGGTGGCAAATAGCACTAGTTGCTTCTTGTCTCTCATCGTGGAGTCGCTCGTATTTGGCTTGTGGCTCTCACTCTCCTTTTGGTGGCTCAATCTCTCACCATTCTCTCCACGATAGTTGGTAGGAAAATGTTTGTCGACGGCTACTTGACTTGGTGACATTGGACGTAGCACGAATTCCTTGCCCTTCATCTTGAAGCTATAGTGGTTGGTCCGTCCATTGTGTGTGACTCCACGATCGTATTGCCATGGTCGTCCAAGTAGAAGGTGGCACACGGACATAGGGACCACATCACACTCAAGTGTGTCCTCGTAGGCGCCTATCTTGAAGGAAACGTGCACAGTGTGCTCGACTCGAAGAATTCCTTCGTCGTTAAGCCATTGGACCTTGTAGGGATGTGGGTGCTTCGTCTTGACCAATTGTAGTTTGTCGCATAGCTCTTCGCTTGCCAAGTTATGACAACTTCCTCCATCGATGATAACCTTGATGGAGCGTCACTTGATGCCGGCCTTGGTATGGAAGATATGAAATTGTTGATCGTCATCTTGTTGATGTTGGAGTGTCAAGACCTTGGAGACAACTAGATTGGGACTCGAGTCATTGTCACAAAACACTTGATGATCTTCATCTTCATTCACTTGTCGATGCATAGCGACATGCTCAAGGGCTTCCATCTCATCATCGCTCATTGAGTCATAGGATCCGTCATCATTGATGATCATTGTACGAACGGTCTTGCACTCAAATGACTTGTGGCCTAGCCCTTGGCACTTTAAACATTTGATGGAACTCGTCTTGGAGTTGTCCTCGGTTGGAGTTGTAGAGGATGAAGCTCTTGGCTTGAAGTTGCTTGTTGAAGGTGGACGACTTGATGTAGTCGCATTCTTGTAGCTTGACTTGACACCGAAGTTTGTAGGTGGCTTGGTAGAGGTAGGAGTAACCGAAGTTGTTAAAGCTTGGTTATAGGAGCTGAAGTTCTTGGAGGTGAACTTGGAGTACTTGTAATCCTCTTGAACTTGTCGCTCCGCTTTGGTTGCTTGGTTTACTAGCTCGAGGAGATTTGTGTATGGTTGAAAGTGAGCAATCTTCTTGATAGGATAGTTGACTCCATTCAAGAATCTCGCCATTGTTTTCTCTTCATCTTCCGTGATGTTGGCTCTTATCATGGAAATATCCATCTCCTTGTAGTACTCTTCAACGGACTTGGTACCTTGCTTGAGGAGTTGTAGCTTCTTGAACAAGTCACGGTTAAAGTGTGTTGGCACGAACCGTGCTCTCATGACTTCCTTCATTTGAGCCCATAGTGATAGGAGGTTCGCCTTTTGCTTCTCTTCTCTCTTTGATTTGCTCCCACCAAATGAGAACATAGTCTTGGAACTCAAGGGAGGCCATTGCAATTTTCTTTTGTTCATCGAAGTTGTGTAGGCGAAAGATCTTGTCAACCTTCAATGCCCATGAGAGGTAGTCTTCGGGATCAATGCTTCCGGAAAACTTTGGCATGGTGAACTTAAGCTTGCCATAGTGATGCTCGTCATTGTTTGCTTGCCTATTGGGAGGGCGTTCTTGATTTGGACGATTGTCAATCTCATGTTGCTCTTCGCGGAGTAGATGTCCATTGTCATGTTGTACTTGCCGAGCTTGTGGTTCTTGTTGAGCTTGTTGCTCTTGTCGTGCTTGAGGAGGAATTTCTTCTTACATTCGTGTTTGATGGCGCCTCTCTTGCATCTCATCACGAAGGAAATCCTCGTCTTGACGAGTATGTCGATTGCGAGTGGCCACATTGCGATGTGAATCACGTAATGCTCGTTGTGCCTCAAGAGCTTGAGCTTCTCGGCGTTGTTGTGCTTGACGATTAGCCTCGGCATGTTGTTCTTCTTGATGTCGACGTGCTCGCTCTTGTTGTTGTTGGCGTAGTCGTTGCCGTTCTTGCGCTTGTTCAAGTGTAGCTTGGTTTTGACGATGATGACTTTCTTGCTCTTCAAATAGCTCTTGGGAGCTCTTGTCATGAAGTGGATTCCGGTTGTCATTTCGATCTTGACGTGCGGCTTGACAAAGAGTGTTTGATGTAGGGGTACTTGAGCCGGACGTGTAGTCGGTATGACGACTTGAGCGGCTTCGTCTTTGAGAAGATGTGGATGAGGAGCGTCGGTTGACTATCAAAGTCCGTAGCTCATTGAATTGGGTAGACATGTAGGTGTTGATGATGTCGAATTGCTCTCTTGTTCTCGCTTCAAATTGTCGTGCGTCGGTGGCGACTTGCTCAATGTGCTCTCGCATAGCTTCGCTTTCTTGATGTAGAGCTCGTTGGACATCGAAGAGATGTAGTTTGGTGACGTAGTTGTTCGATTCTTGAGTATCATTAAAGAGCGGGTTCGTAGATGTACTTGGCCTATCCATCGTCACAAGCAAGATTGTGAGTGGGAGAACGGAGAAGACAATACCAATTGTACCTTGACCAAAGTTGAATATGGATCAATGATCACTCAATAATGTAACCCGGAAATAGCACTATTGGTACCACTTCTTGTCGATTCTCACACCTACACAAGTAAAGCTTTGAGAGGAGCTTGGTTAGGATGGTGGCACAAATTCAATGCAATTGTCAAAGTAACTCAATGATGGCGAAAATGGTTCACAATTTGCTCATGCAACAAGTAGATCACAAGCAATAGGTAGCACACGGAACACACACACGGATAGATAAATGTGGTTGTGCAACCAAGGGTGAGCGAAAATGTGGAAACCACGGAAAATGCTCGTGTTGCACAACACTAGAGAGACGCTAACTAATTGCTTAATAGGCGGATACACACTTGTGCACAACCTATAAGAGGCAAAACGCAACGACTTCCTATCACAAGTATACTATGAGTGTATGATGTGCTGATGCTTGAGCACAAGATGATGTATTGCCATCTCATATCATCTCTTTTGATGCAAGGCGTATGATGCTATCTTCCTTTTTCTTATAAGCTTTGGGTGGCTCTTTTGCTTAAAAGCTTGTGAGCTCTTTCTTTGGGCACTTATGCATGCTTCTCGGATCAATGTAGCTATTGTGCATGCGGGACACTCTTGTGTCACACAGAGATATGATGATGTAGTATGCAATATCTTTGACTATCTCTAATGTGCACAAGTGTCGTGGCCCGGCAATACTCAAATGGCTAGTCTCGATGGGAAAGCTACGCAAAAATGGTCTATAGGGTGACAATGCAATTGCAAGGTAGGATAAATAATGTGTTGTCGATGTTACCGTCCTTGCCGAGGGTGAGCGTAGGTGGTGTCGAAGTCGTTCCATTCCAAGGTAGCCTAAACATCCAAGGAAATGGTGAAACCACAACTCAAGTATCCAAGGCAAAGTGAGACAAATTTGTCAAAATCGTAGCGGTTAAGCGATGGTGGTTGCGGAAGTGGTGGTGGTATGCGGAAGGTTTGGTGGTGTACTGATCGAAAATGGCGGGGGTAAGTGCAAAGTGGTTCGGATGGTGGGTGTTAGGCTACGGGGGGGCGGATGTCCGGGCCAGGCCGGATGTTCGGGGCACGAGCCGGATGTCCGGGGTGCCCGAGGCCTTGATGAACTGCTTGCACACGGTGACTTTCGGGGCAAAATTCGTCGGATTTTGCGGATAAAAATTGGGGAAAAGGTGGGGAGAATCTAGATCCACTCGTGGCACAACAAATCCATGGAATAAATTCAACAAAATCTCGTCAAATCAACAGATCACAAAAAAAATTTGGGGCTATTTTTGGTGGGGAATTTTCGAAATTGGGAAGAACACAACAAAAACAAGCTAGAAAACAAGGTGTGGGGCTCGAAATTCATGATCAACCTATGCTCTTGATACCATAATGATGTAGGGTGGAACCCTAGATGGGCGATCTTTCACGAAAAGGAGGGATCCCGAGGATGAACCCGTGGTACACGAGGAAAAACACAAGAGGGACAAGAAGAAAACACTCAAATCAACAAGTTTAGGTCACACAAATGCTAGATCCGGGAACACAAAGAGTGATACACGATACACGATCAACTAAGGACGATACAAGTATCGGTAGTCATCTCTGTGAGGAGGTCTTGATGTTCTTCTCCGTGAAGGAGGTCTTGAATCCGGTGGATCTTCTCCGAGGAGCCCGCGGTCTCGTAGGAGAGGAACCACCAAGCTTTTAGATGAGCTATCACAAAAGCTAACCATAAAAAGATGTAGGAGGAGGAATATATATAGTCTACGAGGTGAAGGGGTACATGAGTAATGGCCCAAAGGGAATGCGTGCAGGCAATCAGGGGCAGGATGTACGGGCGTCGGCCCGGATATCTGGGCTGTCGGGAGGCGCCGGATGTTCGGGCTATCGGGGCTAGCCACATGTATGCTTCTGTGGTGGACGCGCCGGATTTCCGGGCACGAGGCCGGATGTCCGGGGCCTGCCGGGCCGGATGTCCGGGCCCTGTTGCTTCGGCTGCTGGTGCTCTTCTGTAGCTGATCGTCCAGGGGCAGGATGTCCGGGCCTGGGAGCCGGATGTTCGGGGCCTGGAGCCTTCTTCAACCCTTCTCGATGCAGAGCTTCGCCCGTGAGCTTGGGGGCTTGTCCGTCTTCACGAGTCTCCCTGATGGGGTCTTCTTCATACCCGAGCACACAAAACACAGCTGTCTGAGGTAGTAGCCATGTCTCGCAAGATTGATATGGAAGTTTGACTAGGAGAGATGTCACCTCGGTCTCGAGAGCTCTAGCACGAGCACATGTCATTGGTGCTTGGGGCACTTGGTGAGGCGATGGAGGGTCCATGGGGATGATCTTGGGATGCTCCGCATCACCTTGTGACGTTCCTGTTATTCTCGTGCCTAAGAAAGATGGAAGTTTTTGCATGTGCTCCGATTGTCGCCTGATAAATGCCATCACCGTTGGATAACGTCACCCTATTCCACGCTTAGACGACATGCTCGATGAATTATGTGGTGCTACCATTTTTTCAAAATCGATCTTAAAAGTGGCTATTACCAAATTCGCATTCAAGAGGGTGATGAGTGGAAAACGGCTTTCAAAACCAAGTTCGGGTTATATGAGTGGTTGGTCATGCCAATGGGCTTATCGGAGACGCCCGGCTCATTTATGCGTCTCATGCATTTCATTCTCCGACCTTACATAGGCGTCTTTGTAGTGGTTTACTTTGATGACATCCTCGTTTTTAGCAAGTCGCTAGAGGACCATGTTACACAAATCCGTTTGGTTTTGCAAACCCTTCGGAGAGAGCGCTTATATGCTAACATGGATAAATGCACTTTTGGCATTGATAAGTTTTTTTTCCTAGGATTTGTTGTTTCTTCACAAGGTGTTCACGTTGATGAAACGAAAATTGAAGCAATTAAAACTTGGCCCCAACCAACGAATCTCCAACAAGTGCGTAGCTTTCTTGGTTTAGCCGGTTTCTATCGATGTTTTGTGAAGGACTTTAGCACAATTGCTATGCCTCTACACGCCTTGAGCAAGAAGAACACACCCTTTATTTGGGGACCTTCGGAAGACATCGCGTTCAATGAGCTAAAAACCTTGCTTATTCGCGCACCACTTCTTGCCCTACCAAACTTTGACAAACCCTTTGAGATTCATTGTGACGCTAGTGGTACCAAACTCGGCATCAAGCTTCTATTCTCTTCGGCATCTCACTCACAAACCGACGGCCAAACGGAGGTGAAGAACCGCACTCTTTCTACACTTCTTCGCGTGTTGATCAAGAAGAACATCAAGGAATGGGAGAAATGCTTGCCCATCGCCGAGTACGCCTACAACCGCGCAAGACATTCGACTACCGGAAATGTCACATCCCTAGTTAGCACTTGCATTAGGACCTAGCTAGAGTGTGCATCATGTTTACTTTCAAAGAAACTTGAAATGGGATTAACAGAAACCCCAGCACCCCTCTCCTAACAACTAGGGTTTGTTAAAATATTCTCCAATGTACCCAAAATGCCCTTCAAAAATGTTCATCATTTCTGCCTTGGTCTTAAACCTCTGCCAAAAATGGTGCACATTTTTCTAGGACACTCAAGGGCTTTGGATTAAATCATATGGTATTTGTATTTGGGCATTTAAATACTTTAAAATATTTTAAATGCTCAAATAATCATGAACTATAATGTTTCCTACTGTTCATATTATATACAGTGGGCATGACAAGTTTCATGAGTTATAAAAATGTTTTGGCATTTTTAATAATTGAACAAAGCTGCAAAAGAAATGATACAGAAAAAGAAATAGGAAAAAGAAAGAAAGAGAAAGCACTTACCTTGGGCCCAGCACTGTTGCAGGCCAGGCCCAGCCCACCAGCCCTCCTCTGTCGCCTTCCTCCTCGCGCCAGAAGGACGCGCGCGTGGCCGCCGCGTGCCGGCACGCGTCCGGCCACCTCCACCCTGCTAGCCTGCCTCCCCGATGGCCTGGATGACTCCATGAATCGACACGCAGCTACCCCGACCGCTCTCACTTCTCCCCCTCGTCTCCATCGCCCTCCCCTGGCTCTCTCCTCCTCCATCACCGAGCCGCCGTCGCCGCCGCTCGCCGTAGCCGCACTTAGAGCCACCCCCTCACCCCGTGAGTGTGTCCAGAAGATCCGCCGCGTCGTCCTCTTCCTCCTCGCTGAGCCACGAGCCGCCGGAAGCCCTACAACGTCCTCACGCCGCCGTCCCCTTCCTCGGATCGCCGGAGCACCTCGCCGCCGTTACGAAGCTACAGCGCGTCCCCGACCCCTCCGTCGAGCTCGTTAGCACCGCAGTGAGCCACTACGCCATTCCCCTCTCTTCTCCGCCTCGTTTGCACCATGTAGTCGTCGCTCCGTTGATCACCGTAACTCACCGCCGCCGTGCTCGCCGCCGGTGACGCTTCGGTGACCATTTGGTCACTGGCACCCGTCCATCACACTCACCGCAGCGCGTAGATGCGATAGGTACTACGCACGCAACGCCCAGGCCTCTGTAGCTGCTTCTCCACACACGCCCGACGCCGGTCGCCGCCGTCGAGCTTGTTGCCGTCGTCTCCGGCCACCCGAGGTCCGGCGACCACCACCATCCGACGCGCGATGGCAAGAGATTTCCAACGCGCCTAGCCGCAGCTCGAGCCGTGCCCCGTAGACGATTTCCGAAGCACGCCGCCGTACTTGGCCTCGCCGGCGTCACGTCGCCGGCGGGTTTGACCTGTTTGACCAGGGGGTTGACCACCCCTGGGTCACTGACGTGTGGGCCACCCTTTTGCTAATTAGTTAGTTTAATTAAGTTTCTGTTAATTTAATTAGTTAATTAATTTAGTCACTGACCCGTGGGCCCAGGCCCCACTGACAGCTAATTAGTTTTAGTTTAACTTTAATTAACTTAGTTAATTAGCTGTGACACTGACATGCAGGGCCCACATGTCATGTTTGACTTGGACTAGCTCCTGTTGACTGACTGACGTCAGCATGATGTCATGCTGACGCAGTAAAGGTTTTCTGGGATTTTTAGATTAAAAATAATTCAGGAAATTCCAGAAAATACCCAAAACTTCTAAAAATCATATAAAATCAACCATAGCTCAGATGGAAAAGATTTATATATGAAAAATGATCAGAAAAATCCAATCTTTCCAATGGCACTGGTTTCATGCATGTTTGAGCAAGTTAACCTTCCTATATACATCAAAAACATGATAATGCACTTATTTAAATAATAGCTAAAATGCCAATTTGAATCTTTGATTCAAATAGGCTCAAACCCTTCTGGTTTTAGTTGCATTAGCCAACACACATGCATCTTGCCATGTCATGAGCATGCATCATATTATTGCATTTGTTTGTTAATGATTGTATCGCCGGTATTCTCTGTGTTAGGTCCTGCTCCCGAGGATACTGCTGTGTATCCAGTTGAAGAGCAGTACCCGACAACTACTTTGTCAGGCAAGCAATCATTGATCATACCGATACAAACCCAATCTTCTCGCTCCTGCTCTCTTTTACTGCATTAAGGCAACAGCGTGTGAACTGCTACTTGTTGCGGTAGATGAACCCTACTCCTTTGCATGACCTGTCATTGCCACAGTAAATAGTTGAAACCCACTAGCATGTGTAGGAGTTGATTGAGCCATGTGATGTGTGATCCACCATGCTATTTGTTTATGTTGCCTGCTATGCTTAGAGTTGTGTCTGGTCTGGTTCATCTGGGTGATGGATCAGAGTGAAATGATCATGCCGATAAAGAGAAGGAAGTGTGGAATACGCTTGGTAAAGGTATCGATGAAAGGCCATGTAGGAGTACGTGGTGGGTTGTTTCATTGGAATCGTCCATAGGACCCGAGATCTGTGTGTGTGACCCAAGTTACAGTTACTACCACACATTGGGCATTGAAATATGACCCCGCTCGACTTATTGACTGCCCTTGTACTCTGTCCAGGAGTTGCAACTAGTTTCTGGTGTTTATAGTTTACTGGAGGTCGTGCACAGCGGTGACCCTCGGGTTGGGCTGTGATGCAACAGGTACGTGGCACGGTGTACCGGTTGCTCGTTTGGTGACTCGGGAACCCTGTACACATCGTTTGGGGCCGTGAGCGACACCCCGGCCGGATCTCCCCACGGATGGAACCCAAATAGGCGATAAACCTGGACGAGAGACTTGAGTGGTTGGTTAGGTCGTGGTCTACACCCACGTCGGCTTTCGCTTGAAGTCTGCCGAGCACATGTCGTGTGCAGACGCTAAGTGGTGAAAACATGTGTGAAGAAGTACACCCCTGCAGGGTTATCAAACTATTCGAATAGCCGTTGTTCGCGGTACGGACTACTTGGTTACTCTTACAGTTCATAGACAAGTTGATGGATACTACTAAAAGCCTCAAGATAAGTGTGAGTGCCGTGGATGGCCTTCCGTAGGATAACGGAAGAGGATCCTCGGTAGTGTATTGTTGTGGTGAGTAGAGGACTCGTGTTCGTAATAACATCTTGCAATCTGTTGAGAGTTGTAGTATAGGTTAGCCAAGAGTCAAAGCTGGCTTTCTGCTATGAACTCCACTACCCCCCTTGATAATGTTGCATGTATGATAGGTTCTGTGGTAAGACTTGCTGAGTACCTCTGTACTCATGTTTGCTTAATAACTGTTGCAGAGGAGAACCCTGCCCCTACTGATGGGTTCTACATAGACGTTGACGTCGACGAGTAGCTTGACACCCAGACGGAGATCTGGAGCTTGTGAAGGGCCTTGTAGATAGCCAGGCTACACCAAGCCTGTTTTATTTTCTAAGTTGTCTATACTCAGACATGTAGCTTCCGCTTGTGCTTGTATGACTGTATGACTTGTGTGTTGGGTCATGTGACCCCTACCTGTATGGATATGTTATGTATGGCTCTTGGAGCCTTTTTAAATAAAGTACTTTGAGTCATAGAGTTCTGTTGTGATGCAATGTTGTATTTGCACATATTGAGCATATTGCGTGTATGATTGAAATGCTTGGTATGTGTGGGATCCGACACCTAGTTGTTTTCCTTTGGTAGCCTACCTTACAGGGAAATGCCTCCTAGTGTTTCCAATGAGCCTTGGTAGCTTGCTACTACTCGGAACACGTAGGCTGGCCGGCATGTGTCCTTCTTCGTTCCTGTGTCTGTCCCTTAGGGGAAATGTCACGCGTTGTTCCTTGAAGTCCATGTAGCTTGCTGCGACTTGGGTTCATACGTTGATGACCGACACGTTCGTTGCTGGGTCATGGATGCCTGTCTCTGTAATCTAGTGCCACTTTTGGTTTATAACTAGCCATGCCGGCCCGGGTTCTCTGTCATATGGATGCTAGCGACACTGTCATATACGTGTGCCAAAATGCGCAAACGGTCCCGGGCCAGGTAAGGTGGCACCCGTGGGGTTACCGTGCGTGAGGCCGCAAAGTGATATGACGTGTTACAGCTAGATCGGTGTGACTTAGGAACAGGGTCCTGACAGGAAAATCCCTCTTCGAGGTCGTCTACGGCTTCAACCCGTTGTCCCCATTGGACATCCAACCTCTTCCTCTACAAGAGCGCATCAACATGGACGCAAGTGCACGAGTAAACTATCTCAAGAAGGTGCATGAAGATACAAGGGCAACGATCGAGCGACAAGTACATCGCCTAGCCACCAAGCTCAACGTCAACAAGGCACCAATGGTGTTCCAACCGGGAGATCTTGTATGGCTTCATCTTCACAAGGACCGCTTCCCTAATGAGCGCAAATCCAAACTACTACCTCGCGTCGACGGACCCTTCAAGGTGCTAGCATGCTACAATAACAATGCCTACAAGATCGACATTCCACGCGACAAGTACAACGTGAGCGATACCTTCAACGTCAAGGATCTCTCTCGTTTCCATGGTGATGAAGATTTCGATCCGAGATCGGATCTTTCCCAAGGGAGGGGACATCAAGGACATCCCCATGGACTTACCATCGTCTCACCAAGTAGCTCAAGGACCAATGACTCGTGCCCGTGCAAGAGCTCTCGAGACCAAGGTGACATCTCTCCTAGTCCAACTTCCATATGAATCATGTGAGACATGGCTACTACCTCAGGCGGATGTGTTTTGTGTGCTCAGGTATCAAGAAGACCCCATCGAAGAGGCTCATGAACATGGACAAGTCACCAAGTTCACGGATGAAGCATTCCATTGAGTGAAGCTGGAGAAGGTCCTAGGCCCCGGACATCCGGCACCCTAGCTCGGACATCGGCCCCTGGACCAGCATCTATAGAAGAGCCCACGCAGCCGAAGCTACAGGGCCCGGACATCTGGCCAGGCCCCGGACATCCGGCCCGGTAGTGCCCGGACATCCGTCCTTGAGCTCGGAAATCCCGCGCCACACCACAGAACACCCGAGGCTTGGCCCCGCTAGCCAGGACATCCGGCGCCTCTCCAACGCCCGGACTTCCGGCCCGACCGCCGGATATCCGGCCCTGCCTGCGTGCAGCCACTTGGGCTTCGGCCCATGTACCCATCTACCTACCCCTAGATTATATATACTCTTTCCCCTCCTCTTTCTAGGGTTAGCATTGTGATAGCTCAAAAACCTTGCGCCTTGCTCATCCACTAGTGGTTCATCTCCTCGAGAGTGACTGCGGCCCCTCTTCGGGGAAGATCCACACGGATTCAAGACCTCCGCTACGGAGAAGATCCTATGGGATCCCCTCAAGACCTCCTTCCGGAGAAGACTACCTTGTATCGTCCGCTATTGACCGTGGATCGTGTATCTTGTTATGTATCGTGGATCTAGCACTTGTGTGACCATCTTCATGTTCATTTGAGTGTTCCTCTTGTGTTTTCCCCGTGTTTCCCTTTGTGTTCTTCATGTTCTTCGTGTATTTCCCTCCTCTTCGTGAAATATCGGCCTAGAACGGGTTGACCCCGCATCAATATGGTTGAACACTTGAGTGATTATATATCTAGAGTTATAGGTGACCTTAAACTTATTAGTAAATATGCTTCTATGGTTACCACTCATGTAGAACAAGTGCCTAATGATTTGCTCAATGAATTAAATAATAAGAAAAATGATAATGCTGTTAGAGCTATGACTAGAGGGGGTAGAATGACTCAGGAACCTTTGTATCCTGAGCGCCACTGTAAGAGTTGAGCAAGATTGTCAAAGAACTAATGATCATGCATCTAGTCCTTCTAAGAAGAAGAAAAAGAAAAAATGATAGGACTTTGCATGCTTCTAGTGAACCTGTTGTTGACACACCTGAGAATCCTAATGACATTTCTATTTATGATGCTGAAACACAATCTGGTAATGAACATGAACCTAGTGATAATGTTAATGATGATGTTCATGTTGATGCTTAACCTAGCAATAACAATGATGTAGAGATTGAACCTGTTGTTGATCTTGATAACCCACAATCAAAGAATCAACGTTATGATAAGAGAGACTTCGTTGCTAGGAAGCACGGTAAAGAAAGAGAACCATGGGTTCAGAAACCCATGCCTTTTCCTCCTAAACTATCCAAGAAAAAGGATGATGACGATTTTGAGTGATTTGCTGAAATGATTAGACCTATCTTTTTGCGTATGCGTTTGACTGATATGCTTAAAATGAATCCTTATGCTAAGTATATGAAAGCTATTGTTACAAATAAAACAAAGATAAAGGTAGCTGAAATTTTCACCATGCTTGCCAATTATACTTTTAAATGTGGAATACCAAAGAAACTAGGATATCCGGGAGTACCAACTATACCATGCTCCATTAAAAGAAACTATGTTAAAACTACTTTATGTGATCTTAGAGCTGATGTTAGTGTTATGACTCTCTCTTTATATCGTAGACTTGATTTGAATAAGTTGGCACCTACTGAAATATCTTTGCAAATGGCCGATAAATCAACTTCTATACCTGTTGTGGTTGCAAACGTTACTATTTTAACAGACTTTGTTATTCTTGATATCCCCGAGGATGATGGTATGTCGATTATCCTTGGTAGACCCTATTTGAATACTGCAGGGGCTGTTATTGATTGCAACAAAGGCAATGTCACTTTTCATGTTAATGGTAATGAGCATATGGTACACTTTCCGAGGAAACAACCTCAAGTCCACAATATCAATTCTATTGGAAAAAATTCAACGATTACTATTGGAGGTTTTGAATTCCCTCTTCCTACTTTCAAGAAGAAATATGATATTCTTATTGTTGGGGACATGCATATCCCCGTTGAGGTAACCTAGTGTTATTCGAAAATTCTCCGGTTTCATGTTATCCGGAAAGAGTTTGTTAACAAGACTTGATCAACCTTGTTAGTGGATTCCTTTTGATGAGCATGAGATGTATGGAGTTAGAAAGCACAACTCTCTGTACCCTCCTTTTACTTTCTGTTATTTAGATTAAATAAAGCAAAAATAATATTTTCTGTCTGTTTTCTGAATTATCCTTGCAAAAAAATATCCCGAAAATAAAAGTTCTCCAAATGTCCTGAAAATGAAATATGATTTTTTGTAGGATATTTAAGAATTTCTGGCACTGAGAACACACCACGAGGGGCCACCATTTCGCCACGAGGGCGAAGGGCGTGCCCACCCCCTGCCTCGTGGGCCCCTTTTGGACCCCTCCACTTATTCCAGCACCCACTCACTTTGTCTTCATCCAGAAAAAATCTTTCCATAGCTCAA
The DNA here is from genome assembly GCA_902687465.1 of Secale cereale. NCBI lineage: Eukaryota > Viridiplantae > Streptophyta > Magnoliopsida > Poales > Poaceae > Secale > Secale cereale. The sequence goes on along the minus strand of LR738715.1, from coordinate 442,448,653 downwards.
ACCCGTGTTCTAGCTCATCTTGCTGCCATTTTCGATCTCTTTGCTCAAAGCTCCATTCACAAAACTGTTTTGGGGGATTGTTCTTCGGTATGCGACTCCTCCAATGGTCCAGTTAGTTTTTGTTCTAGTGCTTTATTTATTGCAAATTTTTGCTGCTAAGGTGACCCTGTTCTTAAGCTTGCATGTCAAATTTATATGGTCCAAAGTAGTTTTACTACATGATATAGCCTCTTGGCACTTGTGGGAGCAGTTGCTATCAATCTTGTGGAGTTTGGTTCACTTTTATTTCGAGTAACTAAAAATTTCAGAAATTTTTAGAGAAATAAAATGATGAAGAGATTGTTGAGGAGCTCTTCGAGCCGAAGCTCGAAGGATAAGGAGAATGAGGAGAATAAAAATCCCAAATACAATCTTCCTCGCACTACGAAGGTTCGGCCGTGCGAATGGCCTTGTGATGCATTATTGAGAGCCGCCAGAATTTATGATGACTTTTATTACTTGGGTGAGAATGCGGGCCTCACCGACTTCCTCCACGACCAGCGCGAACAGTATCTCCTACTCACCAATATTTTCGTGCAAAAAATTTATTTCCAGCCTAAGAAATCACCACCTTTAGTGGAGTTTCACTTATATAATGAGGTTAAGGAGATGTCACTCCATGATTTTTGTCGGGTCTGCAAGATACCCTTTGTGGGCAGCATCGAGCAACCGCATCGTAGTGATGTGGATGGATTTATTGATAGAATTGATGTAGGGGAAACGAGGAAAGTTTCCGATGCAAGAATTACTAGTATACATTTTCCTGTCCTACGTTACTTTGCGATATTTTCTAGTAGATGCTTAATTGGTCACGGGAACACTGGAAATGTTAGTGCTCCTGATCTTGTCATTTTGCGCCATGCTTTGTTTCGTGATACAACTTCCAGCTTAGCCGCTATTGTTGCTAAACGATTAAGTCTGAACCGTACAAAGGGCCCAATCTTCGGAGGCATCTTTGCTTCACGCCTTGCTAAACACTTTGGGATACCTAATAGGTATTATGAGAAAGAGGAAAAGTTGATGCCCCCTATTTTTCTAGATTATAAGAGTGTGGTAGCACATGATTTTATTGTTAAAAATAAGAAGAAGATGCTTAAGTATAATTTCATATTTGATAAAACTCAATGTGAGACTATTACCTTGCCTACACCCTCTTTGTTTAACATACTTTCAGGCACGTACCTCATCTTGCCCGAGGCCGTTTATGCATATTAGAGGCTGACACAAGTCCCAGAGCCTGAGCCTGAGCCACCACTTGACCCTTATCGACAGTCTGTTTATCAGTGGGACCCGGAGGAGTTCGCTAACCAGTGGCACCCTGAGGACCCTCCTCAGTACACTAGAAAGAGTAGCTTCGATCCGTGGGCATAGACCAACTTAAGGCCAAAGCCTAATCTTGGGGGAGTACGTATTTCTCACCGACATTAAATTCATGTTCACACACTCATGCCAGTTGTCGGTGCTCATACTTTTTCATTGTACTATCCATGATAGTTTATTTTCTTTTCTAAGCCTTCTTCTTGTGTGTTTGAAAAACCTTAAGAAAACCCAAAAAAATAGTTGTAGTTCTTAGCTAGTTTACTTTCCATGCCTGTAGTAGTAATTAAAAGAAAACCCAAAAAGATTTCTCGTTCTTCTTTTGCTTGCTGGGAGCTTTCCCGTGTCAATAGTTTTATTTCTTTCCTTTTCTTTAGGGGACGAGAGGAGAACACCATGTTGAAAATATTGAGTGGCTCTCATATGCATTATTGTTGATTTAACAAAGAGCCCATATTACCTTGTCTTCTCCCTTGTATTAAATCCTTGCAGATTCCAGCTTAGTCCAATGCACGTGCACTATTATTATTATCCACATTGTTCGGTCGTGCGAGTGAAAGACAGTAATGACGATATATGATGGACTGATTGAGATGAGAGAAGCTGGTATGAACTCGGCCTATCTTGTTTATGTAAATATGATTATTTCATCGTTCCTGATTCCACCTATTATGAATAAAACATGTTTGCAATGACAATTAGAGATTATAGTTGCTCATGCCATGCTTAATTAGCTAGGAGTTTATAATGGTTTACCTTGCGTGCCAACATGCTATTAAAATAGTTGTGATGTGGTATGATATGGTGGTATCCTCCTTTGAATGATTCGAGCAGCTTGACTTGGCACATGTTGATGCATGTAGTTGAAACAAAATCAACATAGCCTCCACGATATTTATGTTCATGGTGATTTATATCCTACTCATGCTTGCACTCATTGTTGATTAATCTTAATGCATGTTCATGACTGTTGCCGCGCTCTAGTTGGTCTCTTCCTAGCCTTCACTTATACTAAGCGGGAAAACTGCTTGTGCATCCACTTCCATAAACCCCAAAGTTATTCCATATGAGTCCACCATACCTTCCTATATGCGGCATTTACCTACCGTTCCAAGTAAATTTGTATGTGCCAAACTCTAAACCTTTAAATGAAATTCTGTTTTGTATGCTCGAATAGCTCATGTATCAACTAAGACTCTCTATATCTTCCAAGCTAGGTGAGTTATTCTCACGATGAGTGGACTTCGCTCATCATTCACGAGAAAATGGCCGGTAAACGAGATGCCCAGTCCCATGCTCAAATCAAATCAAAATAACTGCAAACAATACTCCCCCAGGATTGTTGTTAGTTGGACGGCACCCATTGTTTCGGACAAGCCATGGATTGGTGTTTGTTGGTGGTGGGGGGTATAAACTTTACCATTCTGTTTGGGAACCGCCTATAATGTGTCCAACATGGAAGATATTGAGATCTCTTGGTTGTTATGTTGACAATGAAAGCATGTCACTCAAAATATTATTTATCTCTTTTTCAAAACTCGAGCTCTGGCACCTCTATAAATCCCTGCTTCCCTCTGCGAAGGGCCTATCTATTTACTTTTATGTTGAGTCATCATCCTCGTATTACAAAGCACCAGCTGGAGAGCACCACTGTCATTCGCATGCATTGCTATTAATTTACATTGAGTATGATTGTGACTAGATATCTTTTACCATGAATTACAATGTCTAGTCAGTCCTTGATCGTCAGGGGTGCTCTGCATTTATGTTTTGCGGTCTCAGAAAGGGGTAGCGAGATACCATCTTGTTATATCATGTTATGATTGTTTTGAGAAAGTGTTGTCATCCGAGATTTATTATTATTGCTCACTAGTTGATTATGCCATTGATATGAGTAAACATGAGACCTAAATGTTATTGTGAAAATGGTTAGTTCATAATCTTTGCTGAAAACTTGAATGCTGGCTTTACATATTTGCATCAACAAGATCAAACAGAGTTTGTAAAAGTTTTTCTTTATCACTTTTTAGTTTGTCAAGTGAATTGCTTGAGGACAAGCAAAGGTTTAAGCTTGGGGGAGTTGATACATCTCCAACGTATCTACTTTTCCAAACACTGTTTCCCTTGTTTTGGACTCTAACTTGCATGATTTGAGTGGAACTAACCCGGACTGACGTTGTTTTCAGCAGAACTGATGCGGAGCATCCAAAGGTCATCCCCATGGACCCTTCATCGCCTCACCAAGTGCCCAAAGGACCAATGACTCGAGCCCGTGCAAGAGCTTTCGAGACCGAGGTGACTTCGCTCCTTTCTCTACATCCTTCCGATGCACATGAGACATGGCTTCTACCCTCATCAGGAACTCTATGCATACTCAGGTACTTGGGTGAAGACCACAGGACAGCTCTGCACAGCGGACAAGACGGCGGAACCGACAAGCGCTTGGAACAAGAAGAAGTTCGGCTGAAGATGCTACAGGCACCGGACGTCCGGCCCACATCGGACGACCGGCGACTTCCAGGCACCGGACGACCGGCGACTCCCAGACGACCGGACGACCGGAAGCCACCGAACGTGCCTGACATCAACCACAGAAGCTAAATAGCAGAAATCCGAGGATTACCGGACGTCCGGCCCCTCCGGAACCACCGGACGTCCGGTGACCAGCGGATGTCCGCCCCGACGGCGTCATCTCATGTAATATATACTCATTGACTTCCATGCTTTCGAGGTAGCTTTTGGATAGCTCATCATAGACCTTTGTGGTTCCTCTCCTACGAGACCGCGGCCTCTTTGGAGAAGATCCACCTCGGATTCAAGGCCTCCACATCGGAGAAGATCCCAAGGGATAGCCAAGACCTCCTACGGGAGAGGACTATCTTTGTACCACCGTTGTTGACTATGGATCGTGTATCTTGATGTGTATCATGGATCTAGCACCTGTGTGACTGTATTTGTGTTGATTTAAGTGTTTCCCCTTGTGTTTTCCTCCGTTTCTTCCCTGTGTTCTCCGTGTTCGTCGTGGGATAACCTCCTTTCGTGAAAGATCTGCTGACTAGGGTTCCACCCTACATCATATTATGGTATCATGAGCATAGGCTGATCACGAATTTGGAGCCCCACACCCTGTTTTTCTAGCTTGTTTTTGTTGTGTTCTTCCCAATTTTGAAAATTCCCCACAAAAATAGCCCCAAATTTTTTTGTGATCTGTTGATTTGGCAAGATTTTGTTGACTTTGTTCCATGGATTTGCTGTGCCACGAGTGGACCTAGCTTTTCCCCACCTTTTCACCGATCTCCCTCCGCGAATTCGGGCAAGTTTGACCAATTTGTCCACGGATCCTCCAGCCCTAGCCCTGACCTACCGGACGACCGACGGTTTACAGGACGTCCGGCCCCTTTCGAGACACCGGACGTCCTCTAAACACCGGACGACCGGCAACCCACCTACAAAGACTTTTACCGGATTTCCGGGACATACCAGACGTCCGACCCCTTCCGATCGACCGGACGACCGGCAACATTCCGAACGTCCGACAAATCCTGACGAAGTTGACTTTGTTCAGTTTCGTTCCACCTTCCGCTACCACCTACCTTTCGTTCCACCTTCCGCAACCACCATCGTTTCACCACTACGATTTTGACATTCTTGTCTCCCTTTTCCTTGGATACTTGAGTTGTGGTTTCACCATTTCCTTGGATGTTTAGGCTACCGTGGAACGGCAAGACTTTGACAACACCACCGCTCAACTTCGGCAAGGACGGTAACATCGTCGACACTTCGCTCATTCTACCTTGCAATTGCATTGTCACCCTATGGACCATCTTTGCGTAGCTTTCCCATTGAGACTAGCCATTTGAGTATTGCCGGGCCACGTCACTTGTGCACATTAGTGATAGTCATACATATTGTATACCATATCATCATATCTCCGTGTGCCACAAGAGTGATCCGCATACACAATAGCTACCTTGATCCGAGAAGCATCCATAAGTATCCAAAGAAAGAGCTCACAAGCTTTTAAGCAAAAGAGCCAACCAAAGCTTATAAGCAAAAAGACATTAGCATCATACGCCTTGCATCAAAAGAGATCATCTGAGATAGCAACATCATCTTGTGCTCAAGCATCGGCACATCATACACTCATAGCATACTTGTGATAGATAGTCGTTACGTTTTGCCTCTTATAGGTTGTGCACAAGTGCGTATCCGCCTATTAAGCAATCGGCTAGCGTCTCTCTAGTGTTGTGCAACACGAGCATTTTCCGTGAATTCCACATTTTCGCTCAACCTTGGTTGCACAACCACATTTATCTATCCGTGCGTGTGTTCCGTGTGCTACTTTGCTAGTGATCTACTTGTTGCATGAGCAAATTGTGAACCATTTTCAACATCTTTCAGTCACTTTGACGATTGCATTGAATTTATGCCACCATCCTAACCAAGGTCCTCTCAAAGCTTTCCTTGTGTAGGTGTGAGAATCGACACGAAGTTGTACCAATAGTGCAATTTCTGGGTTACATTATTGAGTGATCATTGATCCATTTTCAACTTCGGTTAAGGTACATTTGGTATTGTCTTCTCCTTTCTCCCACTCACATACTTGCTTGTGATGATGGATAGGCCAAGTACATCTTCGAACCCGCCTTTCGACGATCCACATGAAGCGAACAACTACGTCACCAAACTACATCTCTTCGGTGTACAACGAGCTCTCCATCAAGAAAGTGAAGCTATGCGCAAGTACATTGGTCAAGTCGCCGAGGACGCGCGCCAATTTGAAGCAAGAACAAAAGAGCAATTCGATATCATCAACACCAACATGTCTACAAAATTTGACGAGCTCCGGACTTTGATAGTCAATCGACGTTCTTCTTCCACATCCTCTCAAAGACGAAGCCGCTCAAGTCGACATACCGACTCCACGGATGGCTCAAGTACCCCTACATCAAACACTCTTCGTCAAGCCGCACGTCAAGCTCGACATGACAACCGGAATCCACTTCATGACAAGAGTTCACAAGAGCTATTTGAAGAGCAAGAAAGTCAACATCGTCAAAACCAAGCTACACTTGATCAAGCACAAGGACGGCAACGACTACGCCAACAACAACAAGAGCGAGCACGTCAATACCAAGAAGAACAAGATGCCGAGGCTAATCACCTAGTACAACAACGTCGAGAAGCTCAAGCTCTTGAGGCGCAACGAGCATTACGTGATGCACATCACAATGTGGCAGCTCGCACTCGACACACTCGTCAAGAAGAGGATTTCCTTCGCGATGAGATGCAAGAGAGACGCCACCAAGCAAGAATGCAAGAAGGAGCTCCTCCTCAAGCACGACAAGAGCAACAACCCCAACAAGAACAACAAGCTCGGCAAGCACACCATGATAATGGACACCTACTTCATCAAGCGCAACATGAGATTGTCAATCGACCCAATCAAGACCGCCCTCCCAATAGGCAAGGAAACAATGAAGAGCATCGCTATGGCAAGCAAAAGTTCACCATGCCAAAGTTTTCCGGAAGCATTGATCCCGAAGACTATCTCTCATGGGCATTGAAGGTTGACAAGATATTTCGCCTTCACAACTTCGATGAAGAGAAGAAGATCGCAATGGCATCCCTTTAGTTCCAAGACTATGTTCTCAATTGGTGGGAGCAAATCATAGAGAGAAGAGAAGCAAAAGGCGAACCTCCTATCACTACTTGGGCTCAAATGAAGGAAGTCATGAGAGCACGCTTTGTGCCTACACACTACAACCGTGACTTGTTCAAGAAGCTACAACTCCTCAAGCAAGATACCAAGTTGGTTGAAGAGTACTACAAGGAGATGGAGATTGCCATGATAAGAGCAAACATCACGGAAGATGAAGAGCAAACAATGGCGAGATTCTTGAATGGACTCAACTATCCTATCAAGAAGATTGCGGACTTCCAACCATACAACAATCTCCTCGAGCTAGTACATCAAGCAACCAAAGCGGAGCGACAAGTCCAAGAGGACTACAGGTACTCCAAGTTCAACTCCAAGAACTTCGGCCCCTACAACCAAGCTTCAACGAGTTCGGCTACTCCTCCTACCTCTACCAAGCCATCTAGAAACTTCGGCGACAAGTCAAGCTACAAGAATGCGACTACATCGAGTCGTCCACCTTCTACCAACAACTTCAAGCAAAGAGCTTCATCATCTACAACTCCAACCGAAGACAACTCCAAGACGAGTTGCATCAAATGTTTCAAGTGCCAAGGGCGAGGCCACAAGTCATTTGAGTGCAAGACCGTTCGCACCATGATCATCAACGATGACGGATCTTATGACTCAATGAGCGACGATGAGATGGAAGCACTTGAGCATGTAGCTATGCATCGCCAAGTGAATGAAGAAGAAGACCATCAAGTGTTTTGCGACAATGACTCAAGCCTCAATCTTGTTGTCTCCAAGGTCTTGACACGCCAACACCAACATGATGAGGACCAACGATGTCATATCATCCATACCAAGGCCGGCATCAATGGATGCTCCGTCAAGGTTATCATCGATGGAGGAAGTTGTCATAACTTGGCAAGCGAAGAGCTATGCGACAAGCTTCAATTGGTCAAGACGAAGCATCCTAATCCCTACAAGGTCCAATGGCTTAATGACGCCGGAATTCTTCGAGTCGAGCACACCGTGCAAGTCTCTTTCAAGATAAGCGCCTACGAGGACACTCTTGAATGTGATGTGATCCCCATGTCCGTGTGCCACCTTATTCTTGGACATCCATGGCAATATGATCGTGGAGTCACACACAATGGACGGACAAATCACTATAACTTCAAGATAAAGGGAAAGGAATTCGTGCTCCGACCAATGTCTCCAAGTCAAGTAGCCGCCGACAAGCACTTACCTACCAACCATCATGGAGAGAATGGTGAGAGAGTGAGCCACCAAAAGGAGAGTGAGAACCACAAGCCAAATATGAGCGACTCCACGATGAGCGACAAGAAGTAACTAGTGATATTTGCCACCAAGAGTGAGATGAGAGAAGTGTGTGAGAACCCATCGAGTGTCTTTCACCTTGTGCTTTTATGCAAAGGGGAAGCCAAACCTACTAACACTTCACCACCTCTACCTTTAGTGTTGTCTCAATTGTTGCAGGAATTCTCAGACGTCTTTCCCGATGAACTACCTCCGGGTCTGCCTCCACTTCGTGGAATCGAACACCGCATCGACCTCATACCCGGCACACCACTTCCAAACAAGGCTCCTTACCGCGTCAACCCCGAGGAAACAAAGGAGATACAACAGCAAGTGCAACAACTCATCGACAAAGGTCATGTACGTGAAAGCTTAAGCCCTTGTGCCGTTCCGGTTATTCTCATGCCTAAGAAAGATGGAAGTTTTCGCATGTGCTCCGATTGCTGCCCCATAAATGCTATCACCGTTAGATACCGTTATCCTATTCCACGCTTAGACGACATGCTTGATGAACTATGTGGTGCCACCATCTTTTCAAAAATTGATCTTAAAAGTGGTTACTACCAAATTCGCATTCAAGATGGTGATGAGTGGAAAACGGCTTTCAAAACCATATTCGGGTTATATGAGTGGCTTGTTATGCCAATGGGTTTATCGAAAGCACCCGGTTCATTTATGCGTCTTTTGCATTTTTGTCTACGACCCTACATAGGTGTCTTTGTAGTGGTTTAATTTGATGACATCCTTGTTTTTAGCAAGACGCTAGAGGACCATGTGACCCACATCCGTACGGTTTTACAAACCCTTCAGAAAGAGAGCTTATATGCTAATATGGAGAAATGCACTTTTGGCGTTGACAAGGTCGTCTTCCTAGGATTTGTCGTTTCTTCACAAGGTGTTCACGTTGATGAAACTAAAATTGAAGCAATTAAAACTTTGCCTCAACCAACGAATCTCATGCAAGTGCGTAGTTTCCTTGGTCTAGCCGGTTTCTACCGACGTTTTGTGAAGGACTTTAGCACTATTGCTATGCCTCTACACGCCTTGAGCAAGAAGAACGCACCCTTCATTTGGGGTTCTTCGCAAGACATCGCGTTCAATGAGCTAAAAAGCTTGCTTACACACGCTCCACTTCTAGCCCTACCAAACTTTGACAAACCGTTTGAGATCCATTGTGACACTAGTGGTACCGGCATAAGTGGCGTGCTCATGCAAGAAAAGCGCCCAATTGCTTACTTTAGCGAGAAGCTATCTGGAGCGCAACTTAACTACCCCATTTATGACAAAGAGCTTTATGCCTTGGTGAGAGTTTTACGAGTTTGGGAACATTATCTTAGACCTCATGAATTCATTCTTCATACGGACCATGAGACTCTCAAGTATCTGAAATGTCAAACTAAGTTGAAGAAGCATCATGCTAAGTGGAGTGAGTTCATTGAGTCATTTCCCTATGTCATCAAGTACATCAAAGGCAAAGAAAATGTCGTGGCGGACGCGCTTTCCCGCAAATGCATGCTTGTTACCCAACTTGAGTTGAATGTTATTGGCTTTGAGCACATAAAAGATTTATATGATCATGATCCTTTCTTTGCAAATCCTTATGCTAAGTGTTTGACTCACACCTCTTGGGAATGTTACTACATAAAGGATGGATATCTTATGAGAGCTAACAAACTTTGCATTCCCGAGTCTTCGCTTCGTTTGCTCCTTTTGCAGGAATCGCATGGAGGAGGACTCATGGGACACTTTGGACGCGACAAGACATTCGCTACGCTCTCTAAGAATTACTTTTGGCCCAAGATGCTACGTGACGTCTCACGCCTCACCAACTGATGTTCTACATGCCGCAAAGCTAAGTCCAAAGCTCAATCTCATGGTCTTTACATGCCACTTCCTATTCCATACCATCCATGGGAAGATATAAGCATGGACTTTGTACTTGGATTGCCTAGGACTCAAAATTGCAAAGATTCCGTGTTAGTTGTCGTGGATAGATTCTCTAAAATGGCTCATTTCATTCCGTGTAACAAGATCGACGATGCTTCACATGTTGCAACTCTCTTTTGTAGGGAGGTCATTCGTCTACACGGCGTGCCAAAGACGATCGTGTCGGACCGGGACGTCAAGTTCTTGAACTACTTTTGGAAAACCCTATGCGCCAAACTCGGAATCAAGCTACTCTTCTCTTCGGCATACCATCCACAAACCGACGGCCAAACGGAGGTGACGAACCGCACTCTTTCGACGCTTCTTCGCGTGTTGATCAAGAAGAACATCAAGGAATGGGAGCAGTGCTTGCCCATCGCCGAGTACGCCTACAACCGCGCAAGACATTCGACCACCGGCAAGTCCCCTTTCGAGGTCGTCTACGGTTTCAACCCGTTGTCCCCATTGGACATCCTACCTCTACCTCTACAAGAGCGCATCAACATGGACGCAAGTGCATGAGCAAGCTATCTCAAGAAGGTGCACGAAGATACAAGGGCAATGATCGAGCGACAAGTACATCGTCTCACCACCAAGATCAACGTCAACAAGGCACCAATGGTGTTCCAACCAGGAGATCTTGTTTGGCTTCATCTTCGCAAGTACTGTTTTCCACAGGAGCGCAAGTCCAAGCTACTACCTCGCGCTGACGGACCCTTCAAGGTGCTAGCACGCTACAACAACAACGGCTACAAGATCGACATCCCACGAAACAAGTACTCCGTGAGCGATACTTTCAACATCAAGGACCTATCTCCTTTCCATGGTGATGAAGATTTCGATCCGAGGTCGGATCTTTCCCAAGGAAGGGGAGATGATGCGGAGCATCCAAAGGTCATCCCCATGGACCCTTCATCGCCTCACCAAGTGCCCAAAGGACCAATGACTCGAGCCCGTGCAAGAGCTTTCGAGACCGAGGTGACTTCGCTCCTTTCTCTACATCCTTCCGATGCACATGAGACATGGCTTCTACCCTCATCAGGAACTCTATGCATACTCAGGTACTTGGGTGAAGACCACAGGACAGCTCTGCACAGCGGACAAGACGGCGGAACCGACAAGCGCTTGGAACAAGAAGAAGTTCGGCTGAAGATGCTACAGGCACCGGACGTCCGGCCCACACCGGACGACCGGCGACTTCCACGCACCGGACGATCGGCGTCCACCGGACGACCGGTGACTCCCAAACGACCGGACGACCGGAAGCCACCGGACGTCCGTGACATCGACCACAGAAGCTAAATAGCGGAAATCCGAGGATTACCGGACATCCGGCCCCTCCGGAACCACCGGACGTCCGGTGACCAGCGGACGTCCGCCCCGACGGCGTCATCTCATGTAATATATACTCGTTGACTTCCATCCTTTCGAGGTAGCTTTTGGATAGCTCATCATAGACCTTTGTGGTTCCTTTCCTACGAGACCGCGGCCTCTTCGGAGAAGATCCACCTCGGATTCAAGGCCTCCACATCGAAGAAGATCCCAAGGGATACCCAAGACCTCCTACGGGAGAGGACTATCTTTGTACCACCGTTGTTGACTATGGATCATGTATCTTGATGTGTATCGTGGATCTAGCACCTGTGTGACCGTATTTGTATTGATTTGAGTGTTTCCCCTCGTGTTTTCCTCCGTTTCTCCCCTGTGTTCTCCGTGTTCGTCGTGGGATAACCTCCTTTCGTGAAAGATCTGCTGACTAGGGTTCCACCCTACATCAAGAACTTACATGGTGTTATTTTTGTGCAGAAATAAAAGTTCTTGGAATGACATGAAAATCCACGGACACACGTTTTGGAATTAATGAAAAAATTTGACGAAGAATCAACATCGATGGGCCCACACCCTATCCACGAGGGTGCAGGGCGCGCCCCCTGCCTCGTGGCCCTCCTGGGACTCCACCGACCTGAACCCCAACTCCATATATTCACTTTCGGGGAGGAAACAATCAGAGAGAAGGATTCATCGCGTTTTACGATACGGAGCCGCCGCCAAGCCCTAATCTTCCTCGGGAGGGCTGATCTGAAGTCCGTTCGGGGCTCCGGAGAGGGGAATCCGTCGCCATCATCATCATCAACCATCCTCCATCACCAATTTCATGATGCTCACCACCTTGCGTGAGTAATCCCATCGTAATCTTGCTGGACGGTGATGGGTTGGATGAGATTTACCATGTAATCGAGTTAGTTTTGTTAGGGTTTGATCCCTAGTATCCATTATGTTCTAAGATTGATGTTTCTATGACTTTGCTATGCTTAATGCTTGTCACTAGGGCCCGAGGGCCATGATTTCAGATTTGAACCTATTATGTTTTCATGAATATATGTGATTTTTTAATCCTATCTTGCAAGTCAATAGTCACCTACTATGTGTTATGATCCGGCAACCCCGAAGTGAACAATAATAGGGACCACTCCCGGTGATGACCATAGTTTGAGGAGTTCATTTATTCACTAAGTGTTAATGCTTTGGTCCGGTACTCTATTAAAAGGAGCCCTTAATATCCCTTAGTTTCCAATAGGACCCCGCTGCCATGGGAGGGTAGGACAAAAGGTGTCATGCAAGTTCTTTTCCATAAGCACGTATGACTATATTTGGAATACATGCCTACATTACATTGATGAACTGGAGCTAGTTCTGTGTCACCCTATTTTATAACTGTTGCATGAGGAATCGGGTCCGACATAATTATCCATCATTGATCCATTGCCTACGAGCTTTTCACATATTGATCTTTGCTTAGTTACTTTTCCATTGCCACTGTTACGATTGCTAGAAAAACTGCTACTGTTACTTTTGCCACCGTTACCGTTACTTCCATACTACTTTGCTACTAAATACTTTGCTGCAAGTATTAAGTCTTTCAGGTGTGGTTGAATTGACAACTCAACTGCTAAAACTTGAGAATATTCTTTGGCTCCCCTTGTGTCGAATCAATAAATTTGGGTTGAATACTCTACCCTTGAAAACTGTTGCGATCCCCTATACTTGCGGGTTATCAGTGGTGCCATTGCTACTCCCCCTACGGCCCACACGGTGGTTGAAGGCATCGCAGGAGAACATCACCAGCAGCGTCTCGTCGATCACACTCAGCAAGGTGCGGTCGAGGGGGTCACTCCTTCCGCACCCTTTCCTCCCACTAATGAGCACATCAGCGGCAACGGCACTCGGTCCGGGGCAAACCACCGCCCTCCAGTAGCCCCACCCAGGGAGTGACTGCGGCGCATGCACCTCCTCCCGGACGAGCCAACCAAACCGCTACACTGAATGGAGCTACTGATCTTCGAGCACCACCGCCGCGCAATCCCGCTGCCCAGGTGGTCGTCCCACAATAGCGCAAGCGCGACGCCGCTGCCATCGCCGTTGACACGATCAGGAGCCAGGCAACAGCGCAGTCGACGTCCTCAACATCCATGCCAAGCACAGCCATGGAAGCCATGGCGCTGGATAGATGGACGAATGGTGTGCCACCATCCAGAGCCTGCTCAGTTTCGCCGAAGCTGGGGGGTCGCGACGAGCCAACCCACCACAGCTTCCCCAAGCGACCGCAACCACCCGCACGGCTGGCCAATTGGAGGGGGCCATCCCCACTGTGCAGTCCCCAGCATGACAGCTGTCGCGGGCGCAACTGAATGAAGACCCCGACGACGTCTCGCTGGCCTCTTCTGACCCTCGAGCACATCCAAGCCGACGTCGAACCCCGGAGGATAGGCGGTGGGGAGACACGCGCGCTTTTGTAGATCGACACCACGACAACCCTCGCCCAACCGACGGGCGCGACAGCCTCAACGCTGACGAGCCTGCTCTCGGTGTTGGCGGGTGCCTACCCTTTGAGGTCGGCTGCCCTGCATTTACACGAGAGCTGCGACATGTCTGTTGGCCATCTGTTCGCATGTTCAAGCCAGAGATACCTGAGAAGTACGATGGGAGGCCAAACCCAGCAGAGTTCCTGAGCATCTACACCATTGATGTTCAGGCTGCCGGGGGAAGAGACGAGAAGGTGTGTGCCAATTACTTCCCTTTGGCCCTCAAGTCCAATGTGAGGTCTTGGCTGATGCACCTGCGGGAGAACTCCATTTCGTCATGGGCAGATCTGTGCCATGAGTTCATCGGAGCCTTCACCGATGGGCACCAAGAACCCGGCAGGCCCAGCAACCTGCAGCTCCTTCAGCAGAAGGAAGGAGAAACCCTCCGTAAGTATTTACAGAGATTCAGTAAAGTTCATAGAAATATTCCATATATCCATCCGGCAGCCGTTATAGCAGCTTTTCAGGCCAATGTGCGCAACCGCTGCATTCGTTCCAAAATGAATGTGCGGGTTCCCAAGACTGTGAAGGAACTGCACACACTGGTGGATAAGTGTGCTCGGATGGAGGAAGGAAGGAAGTTTCCCGGAGAGGAAGATTGCATCAATTTTGATTCAGAGGATGAAGATGAGTCAACTAATCAGAAGAAGGGCAAGAAGCGCAACAAGAAACCAAGAGATAAGGTAGTGATGACTGTGGAAGGTTCAGGCACGCCTAGTATCGGCAAGAAGGACAAGCTTGAGGCCCCCGGCAAGGAAGTTGTTGCTTGCACGGCTTGCCGGGAAGCCGCTGCTGCCGAGAAAGCTGGGAAAGGTGATGGTCCGTACTGCAAGATCCACCGGACCAAGGGCCACGACCTTCAAGAGTGTTATCAGGTTGATCAGCTTTCCAAGAAACAGAGGGTAGAGTATGATAAGCGAGATAAGGAAAGAGGTCAGAATGCTGCCGGCAGTAAGGGCCGAGGCGGTGAAGCAAATCGCCCCGGCAAACCCTTTTGGAACCAAGGAAGACCCGCCAGGGCCCAAGAGAAGGAAATATGTGGCAATGTGAGTGATGAAGGGGATGAAGAGAAAACTAGTGAGCAGGAATTTCAGAGGACCACTAACGCCATATGCATTGATGGAGGTGCATCTTTGCACACATCCCATCGCCAACTCAAGCGATGGGCAAGGGAGGCCAATGCTGTGGAGCCAGCGCCAGAGGCCCGGAAGCCGCTCAAGTGGTCCCGCACGCCCATTATCTTTGATGAGGAGGACCAGCCTGGCCGCGTCACAATGGTTGGGTGTTTGCCATTGTTGGTCTCTCCAACAATTCGCAACCTAAAGGCCACAATGATGCTAGTGGATGGCGGGGCTGGGTTGAATCTGATTTCCTCGGCAGTCATCAAGAAGCTTCATATAGGAGAAAGAGAGCTACAGGTTACCGGCATGGTTCAAGGAGTCAATCCCGGCAGGAGCCGTCCTAAGGGAAATATTACGTTGCCGGTGCCGTTTTGGGGAGAGCTGAACTACCGGACTGAGAAGATTGTGTTTGACCTCCCCCTACCGTACAATGGGATTCTGGGACGCCCAGCCCTGGCTAAGTTCATGGAAGCATCCCATTATGCTTATAACACTTTGAAGATGCCTGGGCCACTGGGAGTCATCACTATCCCATCAGACGAGAAGGACGCCATTATCTACATGAACAAGATGTACTGGGATGCAATCGTAGCAGAGGCTGTGGCAGCGGCAACTCCCGTCACGACAAGCAAAGGAAAGAAGAGGGATTGTTGGTCCTCCGGCAAGGAGTCTGGGAAGCATGCCCCCTCCGAGTGCACGACACCCGTTGACTACGTGCTGGAGTGTTCCAACAGCAATAGACCCAAGGTTCCTACACCCCAAGTAAAGAAGGTCTCGCGGGGCTGGCTGGCGTTGATTGTACTTTCATTATCAGCGCCACCCTTGATGACAAATAGGAAAGCGCGCTCGTAGCCTTCCTACGGGCGAATATCGATGTGTTTTCCTGGCAACCATCTGATATCCCCGGTGTTCCCAGGAAGGTAATCGAGCACCACCTTGTTGTGTGCCCACATGCCCGACCTGTCAAGCAGAGAGTCCGGAAGCAGGCCTTGGAGCGCCAATAGTTCATTCCCGAGGAAATCAAGTAACTAGAGGCACCTGGTTTGGTCGGAGGAGTACTACACCCTACATGGTTAGCAAATCCAGTGGTAGTCTGGAAGGCTAATGGGAAATGGAGCCTTTGCATTGATTTCACAGATCTCAACAAGGCTTGCCCAAAGGATCCATTCCCTTTGTCGCGTATTGACCAGATTGTGGATTCCACATCAGGTTATGATCTGCTCTCCTTTTTGGATGCATACTCCGGGTACCACCGAATATTCATGTCCAAAGAAAGATGAGGAAAAGACATCCTTCATCACTCTGTGTGGCACGTACTGCTTTGTCCGCATGCCTTTCGGATTGAAGAGTGCCGGGTCCACTTTTGCAAGAGCAGTCCAGATTGGTTTTCAGCCATAGCTACTTAGGAATATATAAGCTTATATGGATGACATCATGGTCAAAACCAAGGATAAGGCCACCCTTATCCAGGATTTGGAGGAGACGTTTGCTAACCTGCACAAGATCAACTTGAAGCTTAATCCGGAAAAGTGTGTGTTTGGTGTTCCCTCTAGCAAGCTGCTTGGATTCTTCATATCCCATCAGGGGATTGAAGCCAACCCCGATAAGATCAAAGCCATTGAACAGATCTAGGTGGAGGACAGTCAAGGATGTAAGGCACTTGACGGGATGCGTTGCCACGCTAAGCAGATTCATCCCCAAGTCTGCCGAGCGCGCCTTGCCGTTTTTTAAAATTCTAAAGAAGGCAAGGCCAATGAAGTAGACCACAAAAGCAGATGCAACATTGCAAGAGTTGAATGCCTACCTATTCTTTATGCCTACCTTGGTTGCACCCAAACCCCATGAGTTGTTGTTGCTTTACTTGGCGGCAACCAACCAAGTGGTCAGTGCGGCCTTGATAGCACATCAAGAAGTAGATGAAGCAGAAAGTGGCCAGATCACTACAGAATCAGGAAAAGATCAGGACATCAATAAACACGGCAACGAGAGCAACCCCAAGGACGCATCAAGGAAGAAAGTGGTGCAGCACCCAGTTTATTTCGTCAGCTCCTTGTTACAAGGATGTCGATTGAGGTACTCTGGCATGCAAAAGTTGATCTTTGGCCTTATCATGGCCTCAAGGAAACTGCGCCACTACTTCCAAGCCCACGAGATCAAGGTTGTCACTCGTTTCCCATTGCAAAGAATACTCCGAAACCCTGAGGCTACTGGAAGAATAGTGGAGTGGGCTTTGGAGTTATCCACCTTTGGTTTGAAGTTTGAGAGCAATTCAACTATTCAGAGCAGGGCACTGGCAGAGTTTATTGCAGAATGGATGCCAACCCCTCACGAGGAAGTAACAAAAACAGCTCTTCCCGGCAAGGAATCATCCCAAGAATGGATTATCTATTTTGATGGTGCTTTTTCCCTACAAGGTGCAGGGGCTGGCGTGCTTCTCGTCGCACCCTCCGGGAAGCACTTGAAGTACGTCGTCCAAATGCACTTTGCCCAGGAAGAAGCCACCAACAATACAACTGAGTATGAAGGGCTCCTTCCTGGGCTGAGGATTGCAGCAGAATTGAGAATTAAGAAGTTGATCATACGAGGAGATTCACATCTTGTGGCGAGACAAGTCAACAAAGATTATCAGAGCCCATTGATGGAAGCATACGTCGAGGAAGTGAGGAGATTGAAGGAGCAATTTGATGGGTTGCAAATAGAGCACATACCCCATGCAGAAAACAGCATAGCTGATCACCTGTCAAAGTGTGTTGCGCGAAAGCTTCCTGTGGAACTAGGAACTTTTATTCTCCGTCTCTCTCAGCCCTCAATATCACCAGCCACAATGGCCCGGAAATGGAGAAAGTTGGACTACGGTAAGCCTCTCCCGGCAGAGCGATCCGCTCCCAGTAGAGACCCTGCCGGAAACAACTCCTCACAGCTTCCGAGACCACCCCCTCCTGCCGGGCCACAGGGCCCTGCACGCGAGGCTAGTGCTCCCGCAGCAGAGGAGGTGCCGTTAGTCCTTGTTGCTGAGGCTCAGGCTCCAACTTGGGCAAGGGACATTGTCCACTTCCTCCAATCCGGAGAACTCTCTGGCAACCAAGATGAAGCTGATAAAGTAGCCCAGAGGGCCAGTATGTATCAGTTTGTCGATGACACTCTGTACAGAAGGAGACCCAACGATGTGAAATTGAAGTGTGTTTGTCGGGAGGATGGAAAGGAACTGCTAGCTGAGATTCACAGAGGAATGTGCGGCTCACACATTGGATCAAGGGCGTTAGATGGGAAAACATTTCGGCAAGGACTCTATTGGCCCACAGCCCTCCAAGATGCTGTTGAGCTCATCACGACATGTGAAGCCTGTCAGATCCATTCCATGAGAACACACCTGCCTGCCCAAGCCCATCAGACAATCCCTCTCTCATTGCCATTTTCGGTCTGGGGGCTCGATATTCTCGGCCCCTTCCCCCGAGCATTTGAATACTTTTTCGTGGCCATCGACAAGTTTACAATGTGCTCAAAAGTGACTGCCATGAGAAAGGTGACTGCCCAGTCAGCTATCAAGTTCATTAAAGAATTGGTGTGTCGTTTCGGAGTTCTGGCAAGGATCATCACTAACAACGACACCCAGTTCACGAGCCACGCCTTCATGCAATATGTTCATGCCCTCGGATGCAAGATCTCATTCGCTTCCGCGGCACACCCCCAGAGCAATGGATAAGCTGAGAGGGCGAATGTTGAAGTGCTTCGTGGACTCAAGACAAGAACTTTTGATACCCTACAGAAGCACGGCAGGCGGTGGATCGAGGAGCTGCCGGTAGTTCTCTGTTCTCTCAGAACAAGACCTAACCGAGCTACTAGGTAGACTCCCTTCTCCCTGGTCTACGAGGCAGAAGCAGTTATCTTCACGGAACTCATTTATGGGTCTCCTAGAGTGCTTGCCTCGGATGAAGTAGCGTAAGATCAGCATCGGCGCGACGACGCTATGCTACTCGAAGAGAACTGTCTCCGAGCTGCTACGCGTGATGCACGCTATCAGCAAGCCCTGCGTCGCTATCATAGCCACAGGGTTAATGCCCAGTGTTTTGACGAAGGTGACCTTGTCCTTAGGCGTGTTCAGTCCGCCAAGGGTACAAACAAGTTGTCACCGAAGTGGGAAGGCCCTTACCGGGTGGTACGAGTCACCAGACCTGGTGCAGTCCATGTGGAGACTGGAGATGGTACTTAGTTGCAAAACTCATGGAATATTGAGCATCTCCGTAAGTACTACCCGTAACGTGCGAGGCTGCCGGGCACCGCCCGGCAGCCACCCTTTTGTACAGGCCTTGCCTCAGCTGCATGTAACCCCCCGTACAAGAGAAAAATAATAAGTGTTGTAGGGGGGCCCAACTAAGATTGCATGCATGCACAAGCACACCAAGATCAGTGCATTAGCATTTCATGAGCATTAGCATATGCATATAGATAGGATTGCATCCTGTATTCATTCTCATCTACATGGAGTTTCAGGTTCTGATGCGGGGTCAACCCGATTCTAGGCCGATCTTTCACGAAAAGGAGGGATCCCGCGAGGAACACGATGAACACGGGGACGAACAAGGAGAAATCACAAGGGAAAACACTCAAGAACAAGTCCAATCACACATCCACTAGACAATATAACACACAAGATCACAAGGTACATGAACAACAAAGGGAAAGATACAAGGTAGAGTTCATCTCCAAGAGGAGGTCTTGAATCCGTGAAGGATCTTCCCGTTTAGGGGTCTTGAATCCATCGTGGATCTTCTCCGTAGAGGGGCCGCAGTCTCTCCTAGGAGTAGAACCACTAAGATGAGCAAAGCTCTAGTCTAAAATGAGCTATCACATTTGCTGACCCTAAAATGGTGGAGGTGGAGGAGTATATATAGTCTAGTACACGAAGGGGTAAGTAGATGGGGGGATACATGGGCCTCGGGCACTGTCCATGCGCGCAGGTAGGCGCCGGATGTCCGGCTGGGGGCCGGATGTCCGGGCTCTCATGAGACGCCGGATGTCCGGGGCGGTTGGCCGTATGTCCGGGATTGTGGGGCCAAGCCTCGGGTGCGGTTCTGTTGCTGGCGCCAGATTTCCGGGCTGAAGGCCGGATGTCCGGCGGCTGCTGAGGCGCCGGATGTCCAGGCTGGCGCCGGATGTCCGATAGCTGTAACTTCAGCCGCTCCGTCTTCTTTCGTCTTCTCTTCCAAGCTTCCCTTGCGGATGGTGTAGGTGTTCCTTGGCGCTTGCACTCCTCCTCGTCGTCCGTGAAGCTCCGACAATACCTATGCATGTACATGAGTGGAGTGTCAAGTAGTATACCATCCTCAAAGGGGTCAAGTGAACACGTGTAAAGGAGATGATTCACCTTTATGTATGAGAAGTAGAGGTCGCACATGTCACTTGCCAAACGGACCATTGAAATGGTGATGTCCTTAGGATGCCCCGCATCATCCCCTCCCCCTTGGAAAAGATCCGACCTCGGATCGAAAGCCAAATCACCATGGGAAAGAGATGGCGTTGCCATGTCGAAGCGGTCGATCACCAAGCACTCATCATCTTGAAGCTTGAAATGGGCACTCTCCAATGTCGCACCGTCTAGTGATTCCTTCAAAAGGAGCAAGGACAACAAACACTTGGAAAAACAAATGTGGTTAGCATTAGTGCAAAACCAAGCATTCAAGAGGTGATTCACCCAACAAGTGTTGTCATCAAGCATATCATGTAGTGTGACAAAGGATTGTGAGATGGCATGTAAGCCTATGAATTGAGCACAATCAAGGTCATCATGGAAAGAAGCAAGTAAATGTGAGGTAGAGATGCACATATGTGTGACAAGAGAGTAAGCATCTACCTCAAAGTCGTAGCAAGCATGCATAAAGTGCTCAATGAAAGGTCTATGGTAGGCATAGGAATCATTCACAACACCAAATAAAATGAAGTGTCTAAACACATGATTCAAGTGCAAGACAATCCAAGCATAGCGTGCATATGGTGTAGTGAAAGTAGTGTGGCACTCAACACAATAGAAAGAGAAATTGTTCAACATGTGTGAGGCAATCAAGCGAAGCATGTGACAAGCAATGGGACACGGCATATGTGAAGAGATGACATTGTTGCAACCAAGCATATGATAGAGACAAGTAATCAAGTCGTATGCAACACACAAGGCATATAGATCATGAAGCATGACAGTGTGGCAATGGCAAGTCGAAGAAAGATCTCTAGCATGTGTGCAAAGTGTCATGGTGCAAGCAACACAAGTAGTGTGATCCACAATATGCATGCACATGGTTTTTGGTTCCTCGAATGAGAAGGATATCACCTTGAAAACGTGTCCTTGTGCATCCTTCACAATGCCGAAGCACAAGCAAGTGCGATGTAGAAGCGTCGTGGTAGAAAGTGGTTCGCTCTCAAGAGCTCGAATGGTCAACTCACGTGAAGTGGAAGTCGACACGAAGTCCAAGTATCCTACACATGCACACAACAAAACAAAGAATTTATGCGCATGGTAGATAAACACATCATCCATCATGATGGTTCTCTTCTCTTGCACATAACCATTAGGAGCAAAAGTGCATGAATAATATGATGCAACAATGGCTATATTCATGGCACTAGGCATATGGTGCAAAGAGGTAAGACAAGCATGCTTCACAAGAAATATGTCAAAATCTCCAAATAAATGCGAGAATGCTATGGGGGCAATCTCATTGGCAAGATTAAAATCATGGTTGCGCTCAATGCATGGACAATCATATAGCATGAGAGAGGAAACATGTGGAGACATATGACAACAAGGAATATCAATCATGTGCAAAGCATGGCAATGGTTGACATCAATCACATGAAATGAGCATGTATGAATCATGGGTAATGCACTACACGAAGCAAGCATGATAATCAAGTCGTGCAAACTAGTGGAGCGAAGATGCAACACACTAGGAGAAGGCATGGCAATCATGTCATGTGAGCAAATAGTGGATATAGGCAATTCACATGACATATCGCAAGCACGGTCACAAATCAAGATCAAAGCATCATAATAGGCATGGTGTGCAAAGGAATCATGGCAATAACAAGTGATATCTCCACCAAGCTTGGAAATACACATACAAGTATGAGAATCAACCATTATGTATAATGCAAAGCATGGGTCACAAATTCATGGCAAAGGCATATAAATGAGCATATCATGCAAAGTGAACATGGCAAGATGGGCGTGAGAGATATAATGGACAATAACCCATAACCATGTGAGTGCCATGTAGAAGAGATGCGCGAAGTATTTGCGCAAAGGGAGTGGTGGGAAAGATAATCCACGGAATCCCAAGTCATCATTGCTCTCTAGAGCTCGTTTTGTCAACTCATGCTCTCGCGAGGTTGACGAGTAAGTATGGGGACCTACACAAAAGAGACACAAACCGAAAAAATTGTGTGTGTGGTAAATGTACACATCATCCATCATGATGTGTATGTGCACGTTAGAGTTAGCACAAGATAAGCATCTCTCAAAGAAATTTGATGCATGGTATAAGAACATGTCATCCATCATGAATGAATAGTTATTGTGTATAGCATGACGTGGATGCAAATTGAGCATACAATTATATGGCACATCTATAGCATGTTCATTCATGTGGAGCATATTGTGCACACAAGCATGGTGATCATGCAATGGATGGGATGGGTCAAAATCTCCTAAAATGTATGAGGAAACTATGGGGGTCTCCTCATAAGCAATATCGGAAGCATAATTTGGAGAAGTGTAACAACATCCAAAACAATGCATGTGGGAAGCTAGGTAATCATGGCATGGCATATGATGGATATGATGCAAAGGAAGCATGTCAATATCATCACAAGAAAAAGAAATGCCAATAACCATGGGCTTGTCATCTATGCCATATGTGCAAATTGGGTTTATCTTAATGGCATATGCATAGTTACTACGATGAGATTGCAAATATGACATATTGTTGATCTCATGCATAGCATATGACAAGTCAAGCGGATTGTCAAACATGATGTGACCGAGAGAATTATCACAAGAAATCCTATGCAACATGGCATCACAACTAATAGACTCCACATGGCAATCATCAAACTCATCATAAATGGGTAAATCATCGTATGGGGAAATCATACTAGAATGAAGCATGGCAATAGGTGGATCAACATCATGCAAGCAATGAATGTTAACATAGTCCACTAGTGGGACGAGTTCATCACCTTCACCTTTGTTACCTTTCTCATTCCACTCATGTGGGGTAGGTGAGGTGGGAAAGACCAAAAGGTGGTCATCATCTTCATCTTGATGGAACCATGTGGGGGGTGCATCATATTCCACCATGGCCATCGTCTTGTCCATAGGAAGGACGAAGTCGTCGAGGATCGGCGCGTCAACAAATGTGGGACCTAGCACCAAATGAGAAGACACAATAGAGGTAGAGGTCAAGTCGTTAGCGTTGAAAGTGGCCTCACATGACCTATCAACTATCTCAACTTCTCTATGTGGTGGCTCACTCACTCCCTCAAGGTAGGAGCACTCAAACTCACATATGGTGGAGTCACTCATCTCACTCAAGTGGTAGGGGTTGTGGCTCTCCTCACATGGGAATCGGGGCAGCTCATCATATATGGGGCTAGTGGTGAACTCGCTCTTACTCTCAATATGGTGGCACAAGTCACTCAAGTCATCATACGTCACCGTGGTCAAAGGGAAAATCCCATGCTCAACCATCTCCTCATCGTCGCCGTGGATGAAGGCCGAAGATGGCACATCATCACTCTCCTCCATGATCGAAGGGAAAATCCCATGCTCGATCATCTCATCATCGTCGCCGTGGATGAAGGCCGAAGATGGCACATCATCACTCTCGCCTCCTAAGATGGAAGCATCATCCTTGCTCGTCACCATGTCGTTCGCCTCCAAAGCTTGGTCCTCGAATGGATTCGTAGTCGTAGTCGTCGCCGCACCGTCTTGAAAAAGAGTCGAAGTAGACTCGGCATCATCAATGCCACAAAGAGGGATGGCGATGAAGTCAAACTTGGGAACGTCATCTTGGAGCTCGTCGGGCTTGGACATCATGGTGGT
Source organism: Secale cereale (assembly GCA_902687465.1). Lineage (NCBI taxonomy): Eukaryota > Viridiplantae > Streptophyta > Magnoliopsida > Poales > Poaceae > Secale > Secale cereale. The sequence goes on along the minus strand of LR738715.1, from coordinate 442,424,329 downwards.
ACTAGCCTCATGCTCGCCGTCTTGGAGCTTGGTCTTCGAGAAGTGTGCTTGCGGTGGAAAAGACTTGGCCTTCATGAGTTCTTGTTCCGTGATGCGGAGCATCCCGAGGTCATCCCCATGGACCCTTCATCGCCTCATCAAGTGCCCAAAGGACCAATGACTCGAGCCCGGGCAAGAGCTCTCGAGACCGAGGTGACGTCGCTCCTAACCCTACTTCCATACGAATCTTGCGAGACATGGCTGCTACCTCAGACGGATGTGCTTTGTGTGCTCAGGTGTGAGGAAGACCACATTGGAGAAGGACGTGAAGATGGACAAGTCCCCAAGTTCACGGACGAGGTGATGCATCAAGAAGGGCAGAAGGAAGCTCCAGGCCCCGGACATCCGGCCCCCTGGCCCGGACATCCGGCCCCTGGACGAGCAGCTACAGAAAGCCACCAGCCACAGGAGCTACAGGGCCCGGACATCCGGCCAGGGCCCGGACATCCGGCCAGGCATGGCCCGGACATCCGGCCTTAGGCCCGGAAATCCGGCACCAACGTCCAGAAGACACCCGTGGCTCAACCCCTCCAGCCCGGACATCCGGCCCCTCGCCCCGGACATCCGGCGCCCGGCGAAGCCCCGGACATCCGGCCCGTCGCCCGGACGTCCGGCCCCTGATATGCCTGCGCGCAACACTTGGGCCGAGGCCCGTGTACCCATTCGCTTCGTACACTATATATACTCCTTTCCCCATTCCGTTTAGGGTTAGCTGTTGGATAGCTCATTTCTCAGACTTGTGTGGATTCTCTCCCACGAGACCGTGCGCCTCTACGGAGAAGATCCACTACGGATTCAAGGCCTCCACATCGGGGAAGATCCTACGGGATAATCAAGACCTCCTCACGGAGAAGACTACCCTTGTACCACCGTCGTTGACTATGGATCATGTATCGCACTATGTATCATGGATCTAGCGCTTGTGTGATTATCTTCGTGTTGATTTGAGTGTTTCCTCTTGTGTTTTCCCCATCTTCCTCCTTGTGTTCTCCGTGTTCATCGTGGGACACTCTCCGAAACGTGAAAGATCCGCTGATTAGGGTTCCACCCTACATCATCTTGGTATCAAGAGCAAGGTTGATCACGATTTTGGAGCCCCACACCCTGTCTTCTAACTTGTTTTTGTTGTGTTCTTCCCAATTTCGAAAAATTCCCCACAAATAGAGCCCCAATTTTTTTTGTGATCTGTTGATTTGGCAAGATTTTGTTGACTTTGTTCCATGGATTTGTTGTGCCACGTGTGGATCTAGCTTTTCCTCCACTTTTCCCCAATTTTCATCCGCAAAATCCGACGAATTTTGGCCCCAAAACCACCGATTGCAAGGAGTTCTTCGTGGCCTCGGCCACCCCGGACATCCGGCACGTGCCCCGGACATCCGGCCTGGCCCGGACATCCGGCCCCTGGCCCGGACATCCGGCCTCCCGCAGCCACTTTTCCACCACCACACCCCACCTTGCACTCCTCCACCGCTATTTTCGTTCGGTAACCCACCCATCCTTCCGCATACCACCACCACTTCCGCAACCACCATCGCTTACCCGCTCCGAGTTTGAAAAGTTTGTCTCCATTTGCCTTGGATACTTGAGTTGTGGTTTCACCGTTTCCTTGGATGTTTAGGCTACCTTGGAACGACAAGATTTCGACAACACCACCGCTCAACTTCGGCAAGGACGGTAACATCGACGACACTTCGCTCATTCTACCTTGCAATTGCATTGTCACCCTATGAACCATCTTTGCGTAGCTTTCCCATTGAGACTAGCCATTTGAGTATTGCCGGGCCACGACACTTGTGCACATTAGTGATAGTCATAGATATTGCATACTACATCATTGTGAGTAACACCACATCATCTTGGTATCTTGCATATCTCCGTGTGACACAAGAGTGTCCCGCATACACAATAGCTACCTCGATCCGCGAAGCATGCATAAGTACCCAAAGAAAGAGCTCACAAGCTTCTAAGCAAACGAGCCAACCAAAGCAAAAGACAATAGAATCATACGCCTTGCATCCAAAGAGATCATACATCATAGCAACTTCATCTTGTGCTCAAGCATCGGCACATCATACACTCATAGCATACTTGTGATAGATAGTCGTTACGTTTTGCCTCTTATAGGTCGTGCACAAGTGCGTATCCGCCTATTAAGCAATCGGTTAGCGTCTCTCTAGTGTTGTGCAACACGAGCATTTTCCGTGGTTTTCCACATTTACACTCACCCTTGGTTGCACAACCACATTTATCTATCCGTGCGTGTGTTCCGTGTCCTACCTTTGCTAGTGATCTACTTGTTGCATGAGCAAATTGTGAACCATTTTCAACATCATTGAGTCATTTTGACGATTGCATTGAATTTGTGCCACATCCTAACCAAGCTCCTCTCAAAGCTTTACTTGTGTAGGTGTGAGAATCGACACGAAGTGATACCAATAGTGTTATTTCCGGGTTACATTATTGAGTGATCATTGATCCATTTTCAACCTCGGTTAAGGTACATTGATATTGTCTTCTCCTTTCTCCCACTCACATACTTGCTTGTGATGATGGATAGGCAAAGTACATCTTCCAACCCGATCTTCGACGATCCTCAAGAAGCGAACAACTACGTCACCAAACTACATCTCTTCGGTGTCCAACGAGCTCTACATCAAGAGAGTGAAGCTATGCGTGAATACATTGGTCAAGTCGCCGAGGACGCGCGCCAATTTGAAGCAAGGACAAAAGAACAATTCGACACCATCAACACCAACATGACTACTCAATACAATGAGCTCCGGACATCGATAATCAACCGACGTTCTTCATCAACATCATCTCAAAGACGAAGCCGCTCAAGTCGACACTCCGACTCCACGCAAGACTAAAGTACACCTACGTCCAACACTCTTCGTCAAGCCGCACGTCAAGCTCGACACGAACACCCGCAGCCTATAGATGACAAGAGTTCACAAGAGCTATTCGACGACCATGAAAGTCGACATCGTCAAAACCAAGCTACACTTGAGCAAGCACAAGAATGGCAACGACTACGCCAACAACAACAAGAGCGAGCACGTCAATATCAAGAAGAACAAGATGCCGAGGCTAACCGCCAAGCACAACAACGTCGATAAGCTCAAGCTATGGAGGCGCAACGTGCTTTACAAGATGCACATCGCACTGTGGCAGCCCGCACTCGACACACTCGTCAAGAAGAGGATTTCCTTCGCGATGAGATGCAAGAGAGGCGCCATCAAGCAAGAATGCAAGAACAAGCTCCTCCTCAAGCGCGGCAAGAGCAACAACCCCAACAAGAACATCTACATCAACAAGAGCAACAAGATATGGCAAACCGCCAAAATCGAGATCGCCCTCCCAATAGGCAAGGAAACAACGATGAGCATCGCTATGGCAAGCTCAAGTTCACCATGTCAAAGTTCTCCGGAAGCATTGATCCCGAAGACTATCTCTCATGGGCATTGAAGGTTGACAAGATCTTTCGCCTTCACAACTTTGATGAAGAGAAGAAGATCTCAATGGCATCCCTTGAGTTCCAAGACTATGTTCTCATATGGTGGGAGCAAATTATAGAGAGAAGAGAAGCAAAAGGCGAACCTCCTATCACCACTTGGGCTCAAATGAAGGAAGTCATGAGAGCAAGATTTGTGCCTACCCACTACAACCGCGACTTGTTCAAGAAGCTACAACTCCTCAAGCAAGGTACCAAGTCCGTTGAAGAGTACTACAAGGAGATGGAGATTGGCATGATAAGAGCAAACATCACGGAAGATGAAGAGCAAACAATGGCGAGATTCTTGAATGGACTCAACTATCCTATCAGGAAGATTGCGGACTTCCAACCATACAACAATCTCCTCGAGCTAGTACACCAAGCAACCAAAGCGGAGCGACAAGTTCATGAGGACTGCAAGTACTCCAAGTTCAACTCCAAGAACTTCGGCTCCTACGACCAAGCTTCAACGACTTCGGCTACTCCTCCTACCTCCACCAAGCCATCTACGAACTTAGGCGACAAGCCAAGCTACAAGAATGCGACTACATCGAGTCATCCACCTCCTACCAACAACTTCAAGCCTAGAGCTTCATCATCTACAACTCCAAACGAAGACAACCCCAAGACGAGCTCCATCAAATGTTTCACATGTGGTGGCCGCGGTCACAAGTCATTCGAGTGCACCAACAAAAGAACCATGATCTTCAACGACGACGGCACATATGACTCGATGAGCGACGACGAAGTGGAAGCCATCGACCACGTGGTCATGCACAGGCGTCTCAACAAAGATGAAGACCATCAAGTGTTTTGTGACAACGATCCAAGTCCATCTCTAGTAATATCAAAGGTCTTGAACCTCAAACATCGCCAAGTCGAAGACACACGATTCCATATCTTCCACACAAAGGCCGGCATCAACGGACGTTCCGTCAACGTCATTATCGACGGAGGAAGTTGTCACAACTTGTCAAGCGAAGAGCTATGCGACAAGCTTCATTTGGTCAAGACGAAGCATCCTCAACCCTACAAGGTCCAGTGGCTCAACGACGCCGGAATTCTTCGAGTCGAGCACACCGTGCAAGACTCTTTCAAGATTGGCGCCTACGAGGACACTCTTGAATGTGATGTGATACCCATGTCCGTGTGCCACCTTATTCTTGGACGTCCATGGCAATATGATCGTGGAGTCACACACAATGGACGGACAAATCACTATCATTTCAAGATGAAGGGCAAGGAATTCGTACTCCGACCAATGACTCCAAGTCAAGTAGCCGTCGACAAGGTTTTACCTACCAACCATCGTGGAGAGAATGGTGAGAGAGTGAGCCACCAAAAGGAGAGTGAGAGCCACAAGCCAAATATGAGCGACTCCACGATGAGCGACAAGAAGCAACTAGTGCTATTTGCCACCAAAAGTGAGATGAGAGAAGTGTGTGAGAACCCATCGAGTGTCTTTCACCTTGTGCTTTGTAAAAGGGAAGCCAAACCTACTAACACTTCACCACCTCTACCTTTAGTGTTGTCTAAATTGTTACAGGAATTCTTGGACGTTTTTCCCGATGAGCTACCTCCGGGTCTACCTCCACTTCGCGGAATAGAACACCGCACCGACCTCATACCCGGCGCACCATTTCCCAACAAGGCTCTCTACCGTGTCAACCACGAGGCAACCAAAGAGATACAACGGCAAGTGCCCAAACTCATCGACAAAGGTCATGTACGTGACAGCTTAAGCACTTGTGCCGCTCCGGTTATTCTCTTTCCTACGAAACATGGAAGTTTTCACGCAAATGCATGCTTGTTACGCAAATGCTTACTTGTTACCCAACTTGAGTTGAATGTGATTGGCTTTGAGCACCTAAAAGATTTATATGAGCATGATCCTTTCTTTGCAAATCCTAATGATAAGTGCTTGACTCTCACTTCTTGGGAACGTTACTACATCAAGCATGGATATCTTATGAGAGCTAACAAACTTTGCATTCCCGAGTCTTCGCTTTGTTTGCTCTTTTTGCAGGAATCTCATGGAGGAGGACTCATGGGACACTTTGGACGAGACAAGACGTTCGTCTACGGTTTTAGCCCATTGTCCCCATTGGACATGCTACCTCTACCTCTTCAAGAGCGCACGAACATGGACGCAAGTGCACGGGCAAGCTATCTCAAGAAGGTGCACGAAGATACAAGGGCAACAATCGAGCGACAAGTACATCGCCTCACGACCAAGCTCAACGTCAACAAGGCACCAATGGTGTTCCAACCGAGAGATCTTGTTTGGCTCCACCTTCGCAAGTACCGTTTCCCACAAGAGGGCAAGTCCAAACTACTACCTCGCGCCGACGGACCCTTCAAGGATCTATCTCCTTTCCATGGTGATGAAGATTTCGATCCGAGGTCGGATCTTTCCCAAGGGAGGGGAGATGATGCGGAGCATCCCGAGGTCATCCCCATGGACCCTTCATCGCCTCATCAAGTGCCCAAAGGACCAATGACTCGAGCCCGGGCAAGAGCTCTCGAGACCGAGGTGACGTCGCTCCTAACCCTACTTCCATATGAATCTTGCGAGACATGGCTGCTACCTCAGACGGATGTGCTTTGTGTGCTCAGGTGTGAGGAAGACCACATTGGAGAAGGACGTGAAGATGGACAAGTCCCCAAGTTCACGGACGAGGTGATGCATCAAGAAGGGCAGAAGGAAGCTCCAGGCCCCGGACATCCGGCCCCCTGGCCCGGACATCCGGCCCCTGGACGAGCAGCTACAGAAAGCCACCAGCCACAGGAGCTACAGGGCCCGGACATCCAGCCAGGGCCCGGACATCCGGCCAGGCATGGCCCGGACATCCGGCCTCAGGCCCGGAAATCCGGCACCAACGTCCAGAAGACACCCGTGGCTCAACCCCTCCAGCCCGGACATCCGGCCCCTCGCCCCGGACATCCGGCGCCCTGCGAAGCCCCGGACATTCGGCCCTTCGCCCGGACGTCCGGCCCCTGATATGCCTGCGCGCAACACTTGGGCCGAGGCCCGTGTACCCATTCGCTCCGTACACTATATATACTCCTTTCCCCATTCCGTTTAGGGTTAGCTGTTGGATAGCTCATTTCTCAGACTTGTGTGGATTCTCTCCCACGAGACCGTGCGCCTCTACGGAGAAGATCCACTACGGATTCAAGGCCTCCACATCGGGGAAGATCCTACGGGATAATCAAGACCTCCTCACGGAGAAGACTACCCTTGTACCACCGTCGTTGACTATGGATCATGTATCGCACTATGTATCGTGGATCTAGCGCTTGTGTGATTATCTTCGTGTTGATTGAGTGTTTCCTCTTGTGTTTTCCCCGTCTTCCTCCTTGTGTTCTCCGTGTTCATCGTGGGACACTCTCCAAAACGTGAAAGATCCGCTGATTAGGGTTCCACCCTACATCATTCCGCCTTGAGAGCACCAATGTAGTTGTCGTCGAGGGACTTGTAGTTCTCGAGGAAGATAGTCTTGTAGATGTCGTTGTGCAATCCCATCATGAAGTGGAGCTTCATTGAAATGGGGTCGTCCACGCCGGCACGTCGCAATGCATTCTTCATCTCCTTGAAGTACTTGTCGATGGACTTAGATCCTTGAATGGTGTTCTCCAATTGGCGTAGAAGTTGTTCCGTGTAGGTGGGAGGCACGAACTCTCTTCGCAAAGCTTTCTTTGTCTTGGGCCAACTCATGTCATACTCCTCCGAAGGTGTGTAAAACCACCATGTCGATGCGAAGTCGTGGAAGCTTCTTGTGGCGCACTTCACTTGATCTTGGGGAGGAACTTGAAGTAGCGTGAGGTAGTCGTCCATCAAGCGCTCCCACTCGAGATACTCCTCGGGGTCTTGAGTCCCATAGAAAGGAATCTTGTAGTCGTTGTCGAGGTCGTAGTAGCTCGTGGAAGTCGCGGACTTTAGCTTGGGGAGCTTCTCTTGATCATAAGCTTGAGGTGCTTCTGGGCGAGGATGCCGCATATCCAAAGGCGAAGATGCCTTGAAGTCGCTTGGCGAAGATGCCAATGTGTACGGTGAAGTCGTTGAGCGGTTGTTGGTGTTGAGCTCTTGACCTTCACGTTCTTGTCGTTGATGGTGTCGATGCCGATGAGATCTTGCCGGAGATGGTAGCTCGGAAGGATGTGCACTTGAGCGTCTTCTCGAAGATGAGGGAGACCTCTTGCGGTTCTTGATGATGGCTTTGAGCTCCTCCATTTGAGCATCCATGTTGGCGCACAAGTTGTTCGTCATGGCATCGACCTTGTCATTGTTGGTGTAGACCGAAGTAGATGAAATGCTTTGCCTATCCATCACAAGACTCGAGCAAAGGTGAGTAGGAGATGAGATAAACAATACCAAGTTACCTTTTCCCAATGTTGAGGATATATCCCGTTTCACTCAATGTGAAATGAAAGAATAGTGGAATTGGTACCGGACTTGTTCACTCACACCTATCAAGTAAAGCTTATCGAGTAGCTCGGTGAGGATAGTGGCACAAAAATTTGATGCAAAATGTTAGCAAGAGTCAATAAAGTTGAAAGAGATTCACAAATTCGCAAGTGAAACAAGTAGACCAATAGCAATATGTGGCACACGGAAACACACACACGGACAGATAGATGGGGTCGTGCAACCAAGGAATGAGCACAAAATGTGGAGTCCACGGAAAACGCTCGTGTTGCACAACTCTAGAGAGACGCTAGCACGATTGCTCTATAGGCGGAGACGACACTTGTGCACAACCTATAAGATGCAAAATGTATGAACTTTCTATCCCAAGTATGCTATGTGTATGATGTTCCGGTGCTTTTAGCACAAGATGATCCAAGATGATCAAGTATGATATCATATGATGCGATGCTATGTCTCTTGCTTACAAGCTTCTTTGTCTTTCTCTTTTTGCTTAAAAGCTTTATTCTCTTTCTTTTGTTTGTATGGCCACGATGCGAAATGCACAAAACGAGATAGCAATTGTGTATATGCGGGAACAATCTTGTGACACAAGGGATGATATGATGATACCAAGATGATATGGTATGTATACAATGGAAGGCCGGATCGATGATCACTAATGTGCACAAGTAACGTTGCCGGCAATACTCAAAGGCTAGTCTCGATAGGCAAGTGACGCAAAATGGGCTAGGGGTTAACAATGCAATTGCAAGGGGAAAATACAATGATGTCGTCGAAGTTACCATCCGTGTCGATGATGAGAGGTGGTGCTCTTGATGTAGACCCGTTCCTAATTAGCCGAAACACCTTAGGAAACGAAAAAAAAACCAGAACTCAAAATCTCAAGGAAAAATGTCAAATGGTGGTAGCGGCAATGCCGTGGTGGTTGCGGAAGTGGAATGATGGGCTATACACGATGTCGGAGTTGAAGTCACGGTCCCTAAGTAGCAGAAACACCTTAGGAGACCCGAGCCACAACTCAAACAAGCTCACACAAAATTGGGTTAAGTTTGGTTGGCTATGTATAGTGGGCAATGGGTATGCGGAAGTGGTAGTGGTGGTTGATGAAGAAGCAATTGTCCCTAAGTAGTCTAAACACCTTAGGAGACTCAAATCACTACTGAAGCAACCAGAAATGGTATGGGAACAAAATTGGTTAGGTTGCGGAAGTAGGTGGTGGTGTAGCGGATGATGTGGTGGAAGCCCTAGGAAAAGATGCCAAAATCCACAAAATATGATGGAGTCAAAAGATGATGGTGGTATTTTTGTGTTATGGGGGATGTCAAGAGCTTCAAAACGAGCTCAAGAACATTGAAATCGGAGTTCGGATGAATTAGTTATGGACAAAACGGTGAAACGAAAAAGTCTGAAACTACAGGGGTCGGACATCCGGGGTCGGGTCCGGATTATCGGGACCTGATGTCCAGAACCGCGCGGGATTTTGCCCTCCAGGAGCCGGATGTCCGGCCCGATGGCCCGGATGTCCGGCCAGTGGCCCGGATGTCCGGCCCGAAGATTCCAGATCGGGATTGGGACTTTCAAACTCGTTTGGGGGCGGAATTTGATGATTTTGGGGGCAAAATTTGACGGATTTTGTGGAGGAAAGATGGGGAAACTTGGGGAACTGCTAGATCCACTTGAAACCAAGCAAATCCACGGATCAAAATCAACAAAATCTCATCAAACCAACAGATCACAAAAATTTTGGGGGCGATTTTTGGTGGGGAATTTTTGAATTTGGGGAAGAACACAACAAAACAAGCTAGAAAACAAGGTGTGGGGCTCCAAATTCGTGATCAACCTATGCTCTTGATACCATATGATGCGGGGTCAACCCGATTCTAGGCCGATCTTTCACGAAAAGGAGGGATCTCACGAGGAACATGATGAACACGGGGACGAACAAGGAGAAATCACAAGGGAAAACACTCAAGGACAAGTCCAATCACACATCCACTAGACAATCTAACACACAAGATCACAAGGTACATGAACAACAAAGGGAAAGATACAAGGTAGAGTTCATCTCCAAGAGGAGATCTTGAATCCGTGAAGGATCTTCCCGTTTAGGGGTCTTGAATCCGTCGTGGATCTTCTCCGTAGAGGGGCCGCAGTCTCTCCTAGGAGTAGAACCACTAAGATGAGCAAAGCTCTAGTCTAAAATGAGCTATCACATTTGCTCACCCTAAAATGGTGGAGGTGGAGGAGTATATATAGTCTAGTACACGAAGGGGTAAGCTGATGGGGGGATACATGGGCCTCGGGCCCTGTCCATGTGCGCAGGTAGGCGCCGGATGTCCGGCTGGGGGCCGGATGTCCGGGCTCTCATGAGACGCCGGATGTCCGGAGCGGTTGGCCGGATGTCCGGGCTAGCGGGGCCAAGCCTCGGGTGCGGTTCTGTTGCTGGCGCCAGATTTCCGGGCTGAAGGCCGGATGTCCGGCGGCTGCTGAGGCGCCGGATGTCCGGGCTGGCGCCGGATGTCCGGCAGCTGTAACTTCAGCCGCTCCGTCTTCTTTCGTCTTCTCTTCCAAGCTTCCCTCGCGGATGGTGTAGGTGTTCCTTGGCGCTTGCACTCCTCCTCGTCGTCCGTGAAGCTCCGACAATACCTATGCATGTACATGAGTGGAGTGTCAACTAGTATACCATCCTCGAAGGGGTCAAGTGAACACGTGTAAAGGAGATGATTCACCTTTATGTATGAGAAGTAGAGGTCGCACGTGTCACTTGCCAAACGGACCATTGACATGGTGATGTCCTTAGGATGCTCCGCATCAGGTTCCTACCGCGAACTTGGCTTCGACAAAAGATGAAGATTGCACAGCAGAGTGATCCCGCGCAAACCAGACAGATAAGTTTACCTCTTGTCCATTAGTGTTCCATAAAGCTATAACTTTGCATTGGAAAACCTCGTCTCTTTCTTTTGATACTTAGGTGCTCCCATCCATGACTCGTACGCTGCTTCGGTCAGGATGGTCGCAGTAGCCTTTGGTAGAAATGAGTTGGCGGGGGGCTGACCCCTCTGTCTGTTCCCAGGTAGACATGGCTCTCCAGCAAACGAAGAGGGTGCCGGCGGGATGATAGAGGCGAGGGGCCCGATCTTTCGATGAGATGATAACTATCGATTTGGTGGAGACGACTTTGACGATCCGACTACAAACGTGCACGACGTTGCGCCTTAGCAATCGCTAAACCAACTCCGAGAGGTTATTGACCACGTCGGAGCACGATCAACCTGACCACGAAGGTCAATTCCTGCAAGCAATCGAAGAACAAGCAAGAATATGAATAAGCAATCTGAATATTGCGAATATGGATGAAGTATTAATAAAAGTGGGGTTTCATAAGCGGTCTTGGTCTGGTCGTTGGACACAAACGAAGTACACGAAGTTGCAGCGATGGCTAACTTTTAACTAAATAAAACCCAAGTCTAAACGGTGCCTTAAGGGCTGTATTTATAGGGAAAAAGAGAGGGTATTTTGTCCACCCTTGGCAAGGTGGGACTAAAACACCTCCTAAGTCGTTTCCCCTACAATATGGGCTCTAAAAAAACCAAACGAGCGGTATTTCGAAAATACATGGGCCTAGCCCAAAACTAAGGTGACACAGCACCAGTAATAAGCTATGGACGAAATTTATGAAAGACATGTTGTATATTTCGTCCATCCTCTTGTATGTCATCATGGTGGCTTCAAAGTGCGGAAATCTCCTCCAGAAACTCCATTCTTGATCCCTCCGCGCACGCCTTCATCATAGGGCTTGATCATGCTCCAGTGTTTATACTTCTTGTCCATGCTAGGTGCTTCAACCGTAACCAACACAAATATATCTAAGTTAGGAAGCATCACATCCTCATGAACATTAGAAACATTACCAAGAAACAAAAGTCCCTGATAATTTAACTGGCGTGCGCGAGCTCTAGTAATTGGTCCAATAGGTATAGTAGCAGGGGTTGTGGGTGTAACTGTGCTAGCCATGTCCTCATCATCCTCCCCTTCTTGAAAACAAAGCCGTCCTCGGCGTTGCTTAATCTGAAATATGACTAACAAAAGAGACAAGGTATACATGTTGTATATGTATATGTCATCCATTTTTACCGATCTAAGTTGTGGCACATGTAACACAGTTATACAAGAGCACCCTTCCAAAGTCGTGAAATATAAAGCTAATATATTGTCACAGGAAGTCAAAGGCATAAAAATATTGCAACTCAAATTGCACATATAAGTGAAGCTCTTGATCGTAACAAATTATTGGCAATGCTCATCATTAAACCATCCCAACCTTGATGAACCATCACCAAGATTAGAGGTCATATCAAAATGATTAAACACTGGCACAATTATTTTCAAACGTATTTGATCAAAATCAGAGTTATTACCTGATTCACATGGCTCTTTTGCGTCAAAAAGTAATTCAATGGGTGCACTCAAAATGGTTGTTATTGCATTCGTTGGATCAGATGGCAAAGTCAAATCATGAACATAGTCCTCCAAAATAGGCGGTGTGATCAAAGTAGTGGGTAACTCATCACATGGTGCATTTAAATTGACAAGGCATTCATCATACACATGTGGAGGTGGAAGATCAGTACCTTCGTCATTACCTCTTATGATCAACTCGTATGATGCAGGCACTCTCGATGGTGACGTGTCACATGGTGGTGGTGACGTAGTCCTCATAACAACGGATGTGGTTGTCATAGTACGCCTATTAGTTGAAGGAACAACCGTATCAACTCTGGGAATGTGCACCTTGCGCTTGTTCTCCTTGGGTGCCACACGTCGCTTTATTTCCTGTTCAGCTTTGCAAGCAAGACGAAACAAATGGTCCATAGGATAACACTCTTCATGAATAAGTAACTCCTGAATATCACAATTTAATCCTGCCCAAAATCTATCCATAAAATCGTCTTCACTTTCTTGTAAAGAGGAATGTAACAAGGTAGTTTGTAAATCATCATAATATTTCGTTACGGTGTCACTACCTTGTTTTAAATGTTGCAACTTTGTAAGCATGTCACGAGTATAATAAGCAGGGACGAAAGTATGTCGCATGGCAAGTTTCAAAGCATTCCAAGTAGTAGGTATATAATTAGGGTGTAACCGAACATATTCACTCCACCAAACTAAAGCATAACCAGTGAAAGAACCAACCGCAACCTGAAGTTTTTTACGTTCATCAAAACTATGAGAAGAAAATATATTATTTATGTCAAACTCCCATTCAATATATAAAGCGGGTCTAAAACGGCCATTAAACGATGGTATAGAAATATTAACCTGATAATGTGCATTTGGATGTTTGTCCACCTCTCGTGACGGTTGTGGTATGTCCTTAGGTGGTGGCACGTCTCCCGCGATCGATAAAGCCCATGAATTTACTCTGGACCCTGTCATGATTAGTAGAAACAAGAAACAAAATCCAAAAATAATGTTCCTATGAACTACTAGGACGTGGTGGTAAAACGCTCACAGTATAGCAAATATCAAAGACGTACAAGTTCTTACCATGCAGCAGGTGGTGACCGGCAACCAGCGGTGTCAATAACTCTCAAAGTTGATAAAGCGATTGCCAGGTGAACATATGCATGCACTGTGTAGAAAATATGTGGAGCTGGGTTGGCTTTATATATGTGAAAAAAATGCTACACCCACGTTAATTAATGCAAGCTGAAAATTCGTTCAAAGTGGTCGAGTGCTGGTTCTAGGCTAGACTCACTAGAGACGCGAGCCTAAGACACAAATAAAAATTCACGTGGCAGTGGACAGATGAAACAGAACACTTGCATAGTCCAAAGGAAATGTACGACGTTCCAAACAAAAGCTCAACTGCTGGAAAAAAATGGGTACTAGTACTTGTCACGTAATCTCTGATTTGTTTTTTCAGAACTGCCTATCACCAAACAAGTCAGCGTACTGTCTGTAATGTTCTCCCTCGCGTGAGCACCCAGGCAATTTCTCTCTCCACCTTTTTTCTTTCTTTCCAAGATCCAAACTATCAACGCAAGTGCTCTTTCCTTGCTGTTGTTTTTTTGCGGTCAAACGCCCTCGAAAACTCCCCGGAAAATCAGACTAAACACCAACACAGTATGCCTTTTTTT